>OZ023174.1:5101689-6301689 GCA_963678695.2 Diplodus puntazzo
ATTAATATTTAACTTTTTCGGTATTTAAATCAGTATTAATTTGACATTAGTTAGTTTGCAGATTTAGATCATTAGAATATTATGAATTGAGCTACCCAGCATATAAAATTATTTTATAATTTTGGGGCTATTGTGTCAACTACAGATTGTTGTAAGCACACGTCCACAGACACAAAGAGTATAGTCAGAGGAAGAGAGAGAGGCGCCGCTCCCTCTCTTCCTCTCTCTTGTTTCGAGTGAGAGGCGTCTCATCAAACTCTAATCAAGCTGACAAAAGTAGACGGTGCTGATAAACTACAACCCAAGATTCAGTTACTACACCATCTATCCTCAAATGTTTGCAGAAACACGTTTAGCATACTGTTTATCTGTAATAAAGACAGACTTTGACACCAGAAGAGGTTCCTGTGTTGTAATATGAAAATGGAGGCTGAAAACTCCAATCACACGTAGCATCGCTGATCAAATATGAACCACGATCCTGTTGACTGTCTATTTCTTGCCTTAAATGTTTTCAAATGAATGTCAGCAATGAGCAGGAATATATTTATTGATCCGGTGCGGTGCAGTGCATTCTGGTTGTTGTAGGTCTTCTACCTTTGGAGCAAAATGGAATAACACAGCTTTTCCCCTGTTTTCTCTTGTCATGTTGCACCAATTTTGAAAATATTTGCATCTTTCTACTGCATAGACAGCCCTGTTTTATACCATAACCATCTTTCTAGGAGGATGTACTTCTTTAAGGTGGATTGGATAACAGCAGTTGTTTACTTTATCAAAGTCAAAGTGTAAAGTCAAATTAAATAGTATTTTTTAGACTGTGGTGTTGCTACTTTTACTGCAATAAAATATCCTTTTCTTCCACAGAATAGATATGATCTGGGCTGTAATTAAGATCAATTAGTATTAGTGACTTTACATACTCAAAAATAATGACTACACTTAAATCTGCTTAATTACAGTAACAGGAGTTCATTGTGTAGGTTCAGGCAGGAACATGAACTCCCTAACACCAACAACACACCCACACACACATCATAACAGTCTTTGAGCTCGATATAATTCTGCTGCTGCTGCTAAGTGCTTTTACTGACCAGCGGCTGCCACTGCATCACTAACTCACACCTACCTGCCAGACTACAACCATATGCTACTTGATTAAAGCGACATGTATTGCTGTGAGGCAATCTGAATCATTAGCTCACCTCAACACACCTGGCATGTGCACGTATATTTTGTCACCCTGTACGCTGTCATATGTGCACATTTAACACTGAATAACTGCTCTGCCTTGGCTCTGTTCCCACGATTTGTTTGTTTTTGTTCCGTTGTGTAAATCTATATGAGTGTGTGAGAATCTATACGTTTACGCTTCCCCTCCGTTAACTTAACGGAGGGGAAGCGGGGCGGTGATAGAGGGAGGACTCACCACGGTTGAGTGTCGGGGTGCTATTGATATCTCCCGCCATGAAAGAAGATTCCGTCTGCTTCCGAACCGTGTCGTTCCACATCCTGCGGATCCGACTCTGGAAGAAGGAGCACAGCACCGCGCAGTGAGTGGCAGCAAACAGACAACAAGTTAAATATAGAAACGCGGCGGGTAGACTTTGTAACTCAGTGGGGCTGCTGTAATCAAAACTGTGGGGCTCGCTCTAATCCGCAAAGAACAATAGGCAAACACGCCAGACAAAGAGATGGAGGCGTTAGGTAAAGAGCCATGCAGCTATGTCATGTTATCATGAGGGGCGCTAATAAACCCGAGATGTGTAAGACATGATCGCTGTGGCTGATACGATTGTTATTTGAAGCGTCTTATTAAATTGTGGGGAGGCTTGTTTGTTGATTGTGAGGACAAACATCAGTGTGTGTGTGTATACTGTATGTGTGCATCTGCTGTCATACCCAATATTTCCAAATGTCTTCTACGGTGCTTGCGTCTATATATAGCACACAGACTTCAAAGGATACCTTTATTAATGAGTCATCTACTGTGGTGAGCACAGGGCTGCCGCTAATGGATAGAAACATTAAAGTAAAAGTTTCACAACAGAGGTGAGCATGGAGGCTTATTAGACCAGGTTTGCAACAGAAACATCTTGTCATATAACATGATGTAATATATTTTAATATTACTCTGCCACTGAGAACAAAATGTAACACGGGTGTTCACACGATGCCTTTCTCACCGGCGAACAGAAACAATGTGACTGTGGGCTGAAAGGTATGTTAAGTAAATCTGAGTGTTTCACAAAGTAATCGGTGAGTCATTGGTATTGATCAGCAATCAAACCCCCGCAGATACACGCATCTGTTCTTCAGAATTACATAACGGACCTTTAAATGAGGAAAACACACACCGGCGAGGTGAGGAAATTTCTCTTCATTTCAGAGCTATTTGTTTTGTTTTGTTTTGACACCCTTTTTTGACATTGTTCTTAAAAAATGTCAGACTGCACCAAGAGAGTCGTTTGATTCAGGGGAATTGATTTTTCGTTTCATTCCACTGAAACAAGCTGATTTCCACTGAAAACAAGTGAAATCGTTTTGCCGCACGGGCAGATTTAGTTTTCATTTGCTCGAAGAAAAAGACAATTTTCAAAACAGTGGTCTGATTGATGTGTTAAGATGAACAAACAAGTGCATGTGCACATTGTGTGTGTAACTGCTTTGTGTGTGCCATTGTTTGTGTGTGTGGGTCTTTCCTGCCCGCACCTGTCTGTGGGCCGCTGCGTGGCGAGCTTGGCTGCCGCTGTAGTAGCGGTTGTTGGCACGCAGGCCCGAGTTCTTGAGGGAGCCGTGGGAGCTGGTGGTGGAGGTGCGACTGCAGCAGTAGGAGTGACGCAGACACTTACTGTACTCCTTATGGACCTGTAAAAAAATAACACCACCAGCACGGTGGGGAGGTTTCAAAGCCACTCATAAACACAAATACTTAGTTTCAAAAGCCTGGACCCAATGTGGAGCAACAGAGGCTGTTAACACACAGCAACGGCAAAATGTAATTACTGCAATCTCAATGTAAATGCTGTGTATCATCCAACCAGCCATCTATCTCAACAACTTTTCATCTGCTTATTTTTAATTACAGCGTCTACTGTTACCTTCTTTTGCAGGGCACAGTGGAAGATGAAGATGAACATGCCCTGGAAGGCGTTGAAGGTGGTGAACAGGTAGGCCATGATAACCGTGTTCTCATTAATGAAGAGGAGACCAAATGCCCACGTCAGCCCCAGCAAGAAGAGCAGAGCGATGGCCCCCAGAGCCCACGACCTGACGGAAGAGGACAAGAAAGTGAATCAAGGTGAAGTCCACCTGACAGTGTGGTTAGTTTGTTTTTCTGGAACAACAACCATTTGTCCCGAGAATAACTTCAACTCACCTAATGTTATCCAGACGGCTGGAGTCAGGTTTGAGTGCTGATGAGTTGCGGACCATCTTGTGCAAAGTGATCATGAGGAAAATGAGGTTGAGCTAAGGACAGAAGAGAGGAAGAATCAAATAAACATGTTTGCTCCAAAAATACTCACTTTGAACTTTTAATAACCTTACAAAGCAGGC
This sequence comes from Diplodus puntazzo, assembly GCA_963678695.2. Classification (NCBI taxonomy): domain Eukaryota; kingdom Metazoa; phylum Chordata; class Actinopteri; order Spariformes; family Sparidae; genus Diplodus; species Diplodus puntazzo. Next base: position 5,105,248 of record OZ023174.1, read on the forward strand.
ATGGTGGAACACTTTTAGTTTGACTGGGTAATATCAAAATAAAGAGTAGGAATAATGCCGTCTGACAGTAAAGTTAATACCATAATAACAAATGAAACGGGTCCAATGAAGCTCCAGATGAAGTAGTTATCCACTCGCAGCCAGCATCTGGAGTGGCACAGAGGAGAAGACAGAGTTACACGCAACAAAGCTCATGAACAAATACATACACACTCAGACACATGCACACACACACGGGCGCACACAGTCAGGCACTATTTCCCTGTCTCAGCGGATTATCTTATGAAGGCTAATCATCAGGCTTTTGCTAAGTGTGCTCAGAAAAGCCAGTCCGCGGGGAGGTGCGAGAGCCGTTCACACAGCACTGTATATTACATTTCCAGCTGGGGGAATAACATAATCCTACTTCTCAATCTGCAGGTGCAAAAGGCCTGTCTTCACACGTACGCTTTCTTGGTCCCATAGCTCCTGTAGTCTATGGCCGCAGAGATGCCCACCACCAGTGCGGGGAAGCAGTATCCACACAGATAGTAGTACTTTTTGCGGGAGTACTCGCTCTCAAAGACCTCCACCAGCATGAGATAGAGTTGCACACCCTCCAGACACATCCAGGAGAAGGCAGCCAAGAAGAAGAAATGCAGAAGGCCAGCAAAGATGGGACAGGCGATCTAAAGACAGCAGCAAGAGAGAGTGTAGAGAGAGGAGAAGAAGAAGAAGGGGGGATGAAAAGGAAGGACAGCAAGGAAAGAACAGAGTCACTATCAGGTAATAGTTTTGGACATTCAGAGAGGAAAATGAAAAGCTGCCCCTTGGGTGACTGGCTCTTTGCATATTATTGAGTGGTAATTCATTACTCAGCGCAGTAAATGTTTTATAGAGTAACGTAATGACACACTGCCTCAATTTTAGTTTCACAGTCACCATTCAATAAAAAAAGTTGTGTTAGCGGTAACTCTCTGTGTCATTTTCAAGTAGGAAAAACTAACCTGATCCTGTTATTCACTCTCATCAAAAGGTCACAGCTGTGTCACCTGAGTTTTACAGGAGGCGACATGCTGCAGCACTTTTTTAAAGGGCAGTAAAAATCGAGTAATACATCTCCCTACTAAACAAAAAAAAAAACCCAAGTAGAACCCTGTTCATGCGTGAAAACATCCCTGGCATGTGTCAGACTGCAAAACTCACATGGTATTCCGTCTTGTCGATGCCAATGAGGAAGAGCAGCTCGGCGATGAAGAGGTTGATGCAGAGGTTCTTGTGGATGGTGTTGCGGTCGGTCTGCAGGCCCCGCAGGAAGCAGAAAGTGGAGATGCAGATGGCTAGACACACGAGGGAGATGACAATCCCTACCCAGGTGATCACAAACAGGATCAGTTCATGCATTCGCCCCTGGTACTGAAGTCCGGGTGGTGTGGTGTAAAAAAAAAAAAGGTGAAAGGTTGAGAGTATGGAATTGGGACAAAAGAGAGGGCCGAGGGACACAGATACACAGCAGAACCAGACAAATAGAGAGGGAAAAATATAGGACAAGACAGCGGAAAGGGAGATGAGTACGGAGATAGATGGGAGAACAGTGGAAGGAGGAAACAAATGGGGGATAGATAGACAGAACAGGGGGGAGGGGAGAGAAAGAGGAAAATTGCTTTATTTAATATTTGTAAATATATGCAAGGAGCTAAAGTGTAGAGACAAGAGACAAGACGTCCTGGAAAAAATACATGACATTCAAATTCATGTGAATGTCAGCTAGAAGTAGCAGGACATGAATTTGTAAGCGTATGCCTCCCCGAATGTCGGAGTGAAAGAAGGAAAAGGGAAAATTCAAAACAAAGAGCTTGTCAGCCTTGAGAGGATACATTAATGTGCATGTGTGTGAGGGTGTGTGACTGAGAGTGAGCGAACGCTAATGCTCGCACGAATGAACGTCTGCATAAATTATCCCGCTTCCATTTTAACTGTGTGTGTGCCACGCCCTTGTTGACTCACATCGGGCTCGTGGTGAGCCATGAGCACGGCAAAGTTGGTGAGGTGGCTGCAGGAGCAGGTGGTGTGTGTGTTGTTGGTGTCCAGCAGCCTGCAGCCCTGCGACGACCACTGGCCTGTCATGGAGCGCTCGGAGTAGTTCCAGAAGGAGCAGTTTGGAGTGTAATAATTCTCCAACTGTGGGACAAAAAAAAAAGATGGGATGAAGGAAAATGTTGGATGTGTCAAAATATTAATTGAGAGTGATAAGGATTTAATTTGGCTACCTGTAGGTGTTTAAGAGTGAAGACCACCGGCTCAGTGAGAAACACTCGGCTGGACTCTTTGTTGATGGAGGCAGCGATAACATGGGAGTTGACTGCCAGGCGCTTCCTGTCGTGGCTGGGCCCGTCCACTTCCATCTTCACCGTGGCGTTCTCGGTGGACAGGAAGGATCCCAGGTTTTTATACAGAATGAACACCACCTTGACTTGTCCTGCATGTGGAGGAAGAGAAACGCAGAAAGATGAAGAGAGAATGTGAAGACAGGAGTGAAAAGAAGTGGGGGGGGAAAAAAGGCAGATGTTTGAAAAAGGTAGATACAGACAGAATGATAAAGGGGGGAGGAGGAGGAGGACGGAGGGGGAGGGGAAAAAAAAAGACCAAATACAGAAATGGGGGCATAATATGGTAATGGCAGTGAGAGTGACAGAGATAGAGAGCGGGGAGTGACAGGGGGAGCGAGAGGGAGACAGAGAGAGAGAGTTAGTGAAGGTTAGAATGATGGTAAGGACCGTTTCATTTTGACTGGTGGAAGAGAGCGAGATTTAATGTGGAGGGCAATGGAACATTCATCCCTCAAGCATTCACAGATCTCTTATTATTCCATATGAATATTTCATGTGCGTTTGTTTCAATCATTCTAATCTCGTTCCCACTGCAGAGCCGAGCAGAGACAGAAAACAGAAAGGGGTATGGGATGAGGGGGCCATGGAGGGAGGAGGGGAGCGCTGGAGAGAAGGGGGGAGGCTGACAGAGGTGGTGGGTGGGGGGGGGGCTAGAAACAAGAGAGATGAGAGAGGGGGATAAGATGGCGGAGAGACGGAGCGAGGGAATGGAATGGGGAAGAGAGGGAGTGCTGAGATTGCTCTGTCAGACTGGGGCCGATTGTAATCTACACGCCTCTCCAGCTATTCTATTAAGACTGCTGTTAAGAAACCATCAAGAAAAGAAATTGTCTCAGCACTTTTGTTAATCTGATTAGCCTATTATTATGAACCAATAACTTAGTCAACTGCATGCAGATTGTTTTAAGCTCGCATGAAAATGCAAATGGAGACATAAGGGCGGGCTACACAGGACAGTGGGATTTTTCAGGGGTGACGATGGGGCTGCGTGAGGACTGCTGACCGTTTCGACTGTACTGTTTGATCGTGGAAGCTGAGAGCTGGATGGTGCTGTCGCTGGCGTAGTTCTGTGGGAAGGACAAGTCCTGCAGGTCCATCTCTGTGTTCAGAACATGCACCTCGAGATCTGATGGAGGGAAAAAAACATTTTTTTTTAAGACCTCTACGCTGTCAGAGACGTAAAACACCATCAAATAGACATTTTAATTCCACAAACAGTGGCCAAACTGTGCTTCATCATACATTCTACATAATTACCACCATTTGTAATTGTTTTCTTACCAATACTGGGCGCTCTGTCTGAAAAGCGATTCCCATACATGTTGTTGGCAAGCAGGAAAGCTCCTTTTTCCAGGACGTCCAGTAGCATGGTGGCAGTGTGTGCCTGCTCTGTGCTGTTCATGTCCTGCCACGATTCCAGGGCCTCGGGTCGCAGCAGGTTGTCCACTGTCTGCACCACCGCCTGACACGGGCACGAGGCAAAGCATTCATTACTGCTGTTACCGGGAACATTTTACAACAAGGTGCGAAAAATCCTGAGCAGCTCGCAGGGAACGGAGAACAAACAAATCAGCAACTAACTAATAATTAATGAATAGCTCAATAGCTTGTTACAGATATTTGAATATTTGAAGGAAAAAATAGAGCGATTCCTCAGTTCATTACATAACAGTAGTTGTGGAGGAACAAACAAGCACATACTTGCAATAGATGCTTCAGGCATTCAAATGCCCACCTCACAACAACAAACATTTAGTTTGCATGTATGATTTCCTATTTTCTTTGCCAAATTTTAGTCTCCTGTGATGAAAAAAAGGTTGCTGCCTTAAGGGTGGAGACATTTCTGTGGACTGGAGCGATCAATGGAGCTGCTGGTTGCAACTAATAATGGTAGTACTGATAATCACGAAGTAAACATATCTAGTATGATATTCGACTGCATGCGAGGGGACACAAAATAACATAATAAGGCAGTCATTATTATTAATAGGTTTGGTGCCATTTAGTACATAAATTTGAGTCAATAAGGAAAAATCATTAAGAAAGTGCTCGAAGTGCAGATTCACAGATCTAGTAACATGTCATTAGGCACTGAGTCTAGCTATCTGCTCCCAGTTTTCAGGAAGTGCCATTAGCTATTCACTAATTAACAGTTACTTCTTGATTGCTTTGTTGCCCATTCCCTGGTAATTACTCTCTTTTTGAACCATATTGTTAGGTGTAAACATATTACTTGCCCACCTCAAAGTACAAAGTCAAGACAATTTCACTCTAATTTCACAGAAACTCACCACTCCCCTGCACTACATGTATTACCGTGCTATGTCAGACATATCACCATTCTATTTCACACTTACAATTCATTTAATGGCAATTTTGATGGTTGTATCAGCTATCCAATTTATTGGAGTAGCCTGCTTGATGAATCATGTAATTCTCTTGCTCAGGCCTCTCAAAATGAAGTATTGACTGCTGCGTGGAATAAAGAGCATTGCTGTTAGCAAAATGAATTTTGCATCACAATGCACTCCATCCGCTACAGAAGAAGAAGACAGAGGGTGTTCTCGGTTTATCCCTTGAACAGCATTGTTAGGCTGAACTACCTTGCAGCGAGTGACAAAAAATAATGGTCAGTTACATACTACACAGCAGCTTTTACATTCATCTTGCACCAACAGAGATCAGAAGATGTGGTGTCACATTACAGTATGCTGCAGGCAGGTCAAGACACACCAAAGACTGTGTGCTGCAGAGTGCCGCATTTCATCATTAGAGGGAAGCATACACAAGGCCTTTTCATGATATTACATTACAGCTTTCTCAGAACCACAGATATTGCACAAATATTGAAAAAGCGCAGAGGGTATAGTAACACAAACGGCTGCCTCTCATACTATCGTCAAATTACATTGTTTCAGAGCCGCGGATATTGCACCTTATTGTGCAACACAATGAGGCCAACGCCAATATTGCTAGGTGCAGTCCAACGAAGATTATGTCAAAGAGCGATGACTCTCACATTAACTGAACCCATATTTCAAACAGAAAAACCTGCAAATCAGCTTTCAATCCTCTAGATGATACTACACCAACATTTAAATACTGTACACGCCGCCTGCCAGGAGTTACACCAAAAACTTACTCACTCTGCTCTTCAGCACAAACCAGAAAAGTGATGATTCCAAAGGCAATATAAATCATAATACAGAGCACTGAGCCAAAGGAATCTCATCCACAAACCTAGTCTGCTCGAGGATTTATCTTCCCTCAGTTATTCTAAGTCACAGAGCAGTCCTACTCCACAGGCATGTAAAGCAGGCAGAAAAAAGAGAAAAGCTACCTGGATGTAGGCTCGACAGGTACGCTCTCGCTTCTGGAGCTGGAAGGCAGAAAACAAAGCCAGGAATTAAAACAGCTAAACAAAAAAAGTCCTTAAATTAAAAACTCACTCGTCCTTGCATGTGCACTAGGGGGGTAAATTCACATTAACCTCAGCGTCCTTTTCTAATTCCTGAATTAAATATAGGAGTGTGCGTACTTATGAATGTGTATACACTCTCTTCTACCTTGTTGTAGTTCCGTGCAGCTGACTCCTTGTTTCCGGGCCTCAGAGCCTGAAGCTGGGCATCCAGTATGTCAAGCAGCTGCTCAATGAGTCGCACGGACGAGCTGACATCTCCGGCCTGGATCCGACCCCGCGTGTGGTTCACCAGCTCTCCTGCTATGTTGGCAGCATTTTCACCGCTCTTTATCTGCACACAAACACATATATGTTTACATGCATTGATGGTAACAGCGCGATAGGATGGAAGCTCAAATTGGTTGGAAAACTGTTTACATGCAAACTAAAAGAGATTGTCTCAATTTCACCCCCCAAGAAAAACTCAGTTTGCATGCTATTTGTTAAGTAATCAGAAAAGAAGAACCCTTAACAGCCCCTCTCCCATCAGTGTTAACACAGATAGCCCTTGTAGAAGACATCATGAGCTTTTTACTCTCCCAAGTGCTGTTTCACTTGCAAATCACACCCTTAGCAAACACTTTGCAATTGCAATTGATTTTTGCCAAAAGGAGAAGGTATAATGGATTCTTCCAACGATGTTGCTTTTAAACGTGAGGCTACTTTCAAGGTTCAAGCATACACTTCAAAAACCTTTTAGAAATCCAGTCATGGGTATGCACGGCTACAGAATCAGGGTTTTCTCCTGCGGAAAAGTAGCCCTAAAACTCTTTAACTTGTTTAAGAAAAGTCCATATAAATGAATTAAACACCAACATCGGAGCTTAATCAGATCACTACAGTGTATATAGTAACACAGTTTATCAATTGAAAGCCAAGCTAAAATGATTGTGCATCATCTAGAGACCATGATGTTTATCTACTGCACAGGTATAATGCATTATATAAGATTATGATGAAGAAATTGAAGTGGCAGAGTTCTTTGCAAGCCGTAAGGCCCTCAGCCTGATTTTTAAAAAATAATCTAACCTAGCTGTAATTAAAGTATATTAGTGAAAAAAGGAGAGTTAATTAAGTATCAAGAGCAGATGCCTGGTAATGAAGGGCCAGTCGAAATGAGTCTGTATTCTAATCAGGCCAGCCTTGGAGATATGTTAATGTGTGTGTGGAGGTGGACAGGGAGGATATGGGGGCAGTGGGGCAGAGGACGGGGACAGACCCATGGCCAGGGGGTACGGCTCAGGGTCTCACCTTCTGGGCCACCTGGTTGACCCACGGGGAGGTGCAGTTGCTCAGGTCAGGACCCCGCGGGTTCCACGAGGCCTGCTCCGCCAAGCACTGGAACGAGGCGATGCCTGGAGAGGAGCAGAGAGAGAAGAAACGGGACGAGGGAGAAGTAATGGAGAGATAATAAGCGTTAGGTGTCTGCAATTAAAGGGGAACGTGTGGAGGAGAGGGATGACCACAAAAAAAAAAGTGAGATAGAATTTTTTTTTTTTCCACCCAAGAAAAATGGAATGAAATGAATTTTAAAAATGCAACACTCAAAGTGTTTGAAGATGAGAGGAAAGAAGGAGGGAGGAGGTAGAGTAAAAAGTCGGAGAGAAAATGGGTCAGAAGTGGAAAAGGTTTTATGGAGTGAGAAAATGAGGGAAGAAAACGAGGGAAAGAAGATGGTAGGGGCGGAACAGGCTTTCATGCACTAAAAGGAATGGGTTTAAAGGAACATGTGCAGCTGTACCACATAGCGTTTACTGTGCACACAGACACACACCAAAGACATCAGGTATGTTCCCTCACAGTCAAATAAAAACACCTGAAGGGGGGCACCTTCCACCAACCCTCAATTCCAGCGAGCGTTTTCTGTTAAGCTTCGAGGGTTCAGAGAGAGGACAGCATGCAGGGATAAAACTGGAGAAGGGTCTATCTGCTGCTGCTAACACAAATAACCAACGTCAAGCCACAAAGACGAGTCAGAAAAGAAAGACCACATAGAGAGAGAGAGACAGACACAGAGCGGAAGAGCAGAGACGACAGAGACAATGCAGCAACGCTTCACAGTTTTAGAAGGATCAGAGTAGATGTGGCGTTGCATTTCATACCCCCTTTTTTCTCTCTCTCCCACTAATTTTTTTCTCCTCTCTCTTGCTTTTCTCTATACTCTCCTCCATCGACCACAGATTGGGTTTGAGCGCGCTGCCAAGATGCGGCAATTAAGCCAGCTGCTAAATTAATGTTACTGTCGTTTCCAGAGAGAACATACAGAAACAGCGAAAGGCGTTGGAGAGGAGGATGGGGGGAAGTCTTTTTTTCCAGTGACTAAAGAGAGCTTTTTGATGGCTGCATGTTTAGAGGTATAGAAACTAACATGAAGGGAGGTGAAGCCTGTGTTGTCTAGCCTTTCATTTCATTATTCGTTACTTTCAATCGGCTCTGTTTCTGCGGGAGATGAGCCTTTCATTTGTAGAGGACAGGCTTTCATCTGCGAGTCCTCTGGGACTGTGCCTGCTGGTGGGACCGACGCAGGGACAGGAGAAGACAACAGTGGAAAAAAACAAGTGCGAGTGCACAAACACGCTGATTACTTGGGCACATGCACAGAGATATATTGCACGCACCAACACCCACATGGAGGACATACTGTGTGAGCACAGCCCAACATGAAACAAGTTGTTTGTTTCGTGGAGTGGAAAAAATGCACACAAGTTTAAAAATAGACACATGCAGATGTCCTCACCTAGAGAGCCTTTGGGACACGGGCGGTCGACTGTTTCTCCTCTCTGTGTGGTGGGCCACTGGACACCACGGACCAGCTTGGACTCACAGACATGGGGCTCCAGGCCTTGGGGAGGGCGGGGTGGCCGGCGGGTGACGGGCACGGTAGCAGTGATCGGTCGAAGGTCAGGGTGCTTGTTGATGGAGCCGATTGGGCGTGAGGTGGGGGCTAAAGGGCGGGCGGTAGAGGGACTGGCACTGGAGGTGAAGGGCCTGGCTGGAAGAGTGGTGGTCACTTGAGTGGTTGTCAGAGGACCTGAAGTAACCCGACAGAGAGAAGAGAGGGGAGTTATGAAGAATGAGACCCAAAGTGAGAAGAAGACGTCTAGAGAGGATGTAAGGGATTTGTTAGAGAGCAAAGCCCAACAGCAAAAAAAAAAAAGAAGAAGAAGAGAAAAAGATCAAGAGAGTGAAGGACACATGCATGTGAATGTAAGATATCTCTCAGAAGCTGAGTTCAAAAGTTAGCCTGACAATAATTGGGGTGACAAATACTTTTTTGAGCCCCTCAAAGGCTGCTCTCGGGAGACATGAGGAGAAGCAGCGAAGGAGATGGAGAGAAAGCATCATCACAAGCCAGGCAGAAGTAAATAATTGATCAAATGTATCAGAGAAGTCACCATCACTAACAACCAAACCTAATGCAGAGATAAAAGCAGCACATCACAACTACAAAATCCTAACTGATCAAACGCAGAGTCAGCGCTCAACTCTCTGAGTGCTGCCGCCTGTGTGTCTCTGCCGCTGCTCGCTCTGGGCCTAATCCGAGCTTCATACAGGCCGTTATGCAGCTCAGATATACAACACATCCAAACCTCGCTCTCATATTGATGGATGGCCAAAATGCAGTGTGGTGTTCTCATTTCATCCTGCTCCATTATCATTTCAGAATGACTTTTTCATTATCCATGACACAGAGTTGAAATGAAGTGATATAGCAGTCATACCTGAGAGGCTGCTCTTTATGGTAACTATGGCTGCGGATGGAAATACAATGATTTGATTTTCAAGGCGCCCAAATGTCAGAGAAGAAACACTCACAAGCACATTCTGTTCGGGCTGTTTTACTTGATCAAGTGCTCCTTGATCAAGTAAAAGTTTATTTATTTATTTATTTATTTATTTACTAAATCAAACAAACACGATTCATAATTAATAAGTCTTGTATCATAATTTCATGTCCTGTGAATTGAATGAAACAATCATAAGAGAAATGCAGTTCTGTGCAAGACAGTGAAGATATTTGTAACCAAAGTAATTCCTTATATGGGAGACGTTTACAGATTATGCTCAACAAACAGTAAAAAGCCTGTATCTCATGTGTAAGTGGAGAAACATACACATTCTTTATTTGGATTCTGGCTGTTATCTGAGGCGCCAATATTATACTTCTCATTTTGGCCAATTGCTGCAAAATACACTTTTCCCACCTTTATTTTCATGCCTACTCTTATCATGATGGCCCTCTGGCAGATGCACACATAATGCTTTTCCAAATGTACACATTTATTGCACACTACTTTGACCAATTTACATACACCTGTGCACATGCAACAAGCTTCTTTGCAAATTGCAACAAAGTGTTTTGTGTGCTTTCTGTGGGATCGCTCCTCACCTGTGGTGGGGTCCGGTGGGCCAAACTCCAGTGAGTAGCGCAGCACATTATAGTTGTTCCAGACATAAAGCTGGTTGTCTCGAGGGTTGTAGTCCACCGAGGAGATATACTGATAGGGGTTGGGAAAAGGGATGTTGACGGGCTCCTCGCGGGCATGGTTGGTGTTGTAGGCATACAACACCAGGTCGCCGCCTGCTTCGCTGTCATCGTCCTGGTAGACAGACCGCACTGCATAAAGCACACCGCACGCCATAAAGGCGTTGGATGCCATCCTCTTGTCAAAGCTGGTCTCCCAGGTGCCTTCAAAGCGCAGCGTGTAAGGGTTCACCTGCAGGTAAAGAGGACAAGCTGAAGTCGCCCAGGACTTAATGTATAAATCATCATACAGGGAAGCTTGAAGACAGTCATAAATGTAGTCTTAAAGGCTAAAGAGGAGGGTTGACTTGCATTTGATTTCCAGATATTTTCATTTTTTTCCCATATGTGCAGTTTGATAAATGGAAGTCTATTGTACAGAAGTAGCTCAACGGTTGGGAAATTATTAAACTTCCCAAAAAATAACAAGAATCAAAAATGGTCAATAATACTACATGATGTAATGAAGTATCTATTCAGCCCCTTAAAGAAGAAGAAATATGAGGCAACATTTGCCATACTACTCATATTTACACAGTCACACAAATGGTAGTCCTGAATAATAATAATGTAAATGTTAGTAAGTGCTTGTAAAAACATTTAAAAAGCAGTTAAACTCTAAGCTGTAGGGAGAAAATTGTATTTGCCTTCCTGCAAAGCTGCTTCTGCTCAGTATACCTTCACACTGGAAGCCGAGGCATAATGGAGACCTCATTGTGTTTGTTGAACTCTGTGTAAGTAGGAAAAATAATAAAACTCCCCAGAAACCAAACAATTCCTTGATTATGGAAGTGATCGCTTTCTGGTTTATGACTTTGCTGCTCTGTTTTCTACACTCTCGTAACTCATGCAGGGTTTGATATTTCAGATGGATAGTTAAACTTATACGGTTTGAAAAACAATTTCCTGTTAAGGTCACTGATAGAGATAATAAATGGGTCCCGTCTATCTGAACAACACATTAATTTAATCTCTGTTTGTGTGGAAACTTGCTGCCTGATTACAGCTTTGTTTGTTAAGAAACAAGGAACCAGCTGGTATTAAAATATGAATGTTCTGAAGTTCACAGTGATGGATCATGTTTTGAGTTCGTCAAGAGAGCAGGGCAAAGAAAAGTAAAGTACTTTGGATTACAGATGACAAACAGTACAAACAACCCAGTCGCCAGAATAAAATGTCGATATTCGAATCACGGACACCTTCAAATTTGTAAGCATGAGACCCCTGAAAATTTTTAATGAGGTGATGGGACAATTTCAAACCCTAAGCCAGGTATCCAGGTTAGCCAAATCATATTTTCCTAACCCTAACTATGAGTGTTTTTTTTTTTTTTTTTAGCCTAACCAGATCTTGAGCACAGTGTTGTCACAACATAACAACGCGGAAAAAATGAAACTTTCAACATGTTTGTGTGCAACAAATGTACACTGCCAACATTTATTATGGTTGGCTGTTGAGTTGTTTTGACATGTTTGACAATAGTATGAACAGTATCTAGAGGGGACAACCTGACAATGCTGCATTTGAATGATTATAACTGGTTGTAGTGCATCTCACCAGAACAAATCATATATGTACCTTTTTTAGAGGAGATTAGTTTTTTGGATATGATGAAATTTGGAATAAGTTCTAACCTTTCAACATGATGTTGATGCTACTCTTCTTCTTGGCTAACAACATCTCTGTATCTCATTTATGTGATCTCAATAATAACTCATTCTCATGTGACATATGACCTTTCGCCTGACTAGTCAGATGAGATTTTGGTGTAATCTACTCCTGCATTCATGATCCACATCTCATAATCTTGCATGCAGCGCTGCTCTCCCACCTGGCTGACCACCAGTCGTCCGTTGTTGGCCTCAGTGGCATAGATCACCCAGAGGCCGTTCTCATCCACGGCCAGGTCAATGTCCGATTTCCCTCCCCAGCGGTAGGGTGAGGTGTCATGGTAGTTGGCGTTTGTAATAATGGCCTCACCGCTCTTGATGCGCGTCCTCAGGTCATACTTGACTATGTTTCGTGTTCGTTCTTTGTTGTAAAATACTGCACCATCGTACACCACAAACCCCGTGCCGTCAACTCTGTTGGGCAACCTGTGGAGGGAGAATCATATGAGTGGAGCGCAAATCCAGGATAAAAAGTCAATTCATCTACTCTGCATGACGCAATCCTACAAGATGGCCTCACTGTGAGCAAGCTGACACCACAGTGGGACCATTCTACTATCATCATCCATAGCCACATCAAAAGCCAATAAATCAATACACTAGCAGATGCTATTTGATCATCCGGGACAGTTGGAGGCGCCCTCACTTGTAGGTGGTGGTGGCTCGGTTCTGTTTGAAGTCTTCCCAGGAGGCATACTCGTACAGCATGTCGGTGCGATAGGGGGTCCAGGGCATGACGTACAGGCGGTCCCCAGACTGCAGCGGGTCCTTACACCACGCCCCGGCCTGGTGCTCCGCTTCCTGCAAAGAGCTGGCCGCCTGTACCCGCAGCAGTGTCCCCGGACACACAAAGACTGGTGCAGAGGAGGTGTGTTGGCGCACAGAGGAGGAGAAGAAGGGGGGAAAAAAGGAAGAGACAGAAAATGAAAACAAAGCATTGTAAAAATGAAAGATATCATGGAGATGGCAGGGAGGGAGAGAAGAAATGGGAAAAGGCCAAAGACCATGGAATATAGAACAGGAGAGGGACATGGAGGGAATGGGAGAAAGATGTGAGTAGATAAAAGTAAGTTGAGAATTGAAAAGGAGACAAAGACTAGTAGCAGAATGGGAAAGAGGGGGAGAGGAAGGGAGTGAGGTGAGGTACAATATCAGATTTTAAATGAAGGAACATATAAAAGCTCATTTGTAGAACATCACCATTGTGGTCGGAAAGTGTCTGGATTTGATAAATGGGAGATTTCTGGCTGCCGCCACGGCATAGATGTGGTCGCTAATCTAATTTATCTTGCCCTACTTTTTATTTGATTGTGCATTTTCCATTTCAAAGACCTCTGCTTCTCCGCTGTGCTACTGGGTGGCGAAACAGTAATTGTGAAGTTTGTTTTATTAGGACTCAAATTTGGCTCTCAGTCAAGAGTAATGCCTCAAAGACGATTCCTGGGGTAAAGATGTGAGGTTGGCCGGGCCTCCACTTCACACACCCACATATATACTGACCAAACAAATAGTCCCAATTCCAGACAGACAGAGACACACACACACACATACAATGTAACCCTTTCACACAATTCACATACCAAACAGAAACACACACACATAAAAGCAAACACACAGAGGATGCCTACTTCAGGCAGGTGGAGGTCATCCACTGGGGACTGGTGCAAATTGGCTGGCTGACACAGAGTGTCCCTGCCTGACAGAGAGAGTGCCCTGGGACCACCGGGCGTGTCAGGTGATCTATGAGGAAAGCTGCTGGCATCCTCGCTACTCTGACATCACAGGGGTACTGGCGACAGAGAGCGAGAGAGCGAGAGAGCGAGCAAGAGAGAGAGAGAGGGAGTTGGAGGCACTACAGAATAAAACAGCTGAGGAGTCCCCTCGCCTCCTCTGCCAGCTTATTTATGTGGCTCTCTGGCTTGGGGTTGCGACAGAACCAGACACCTGCTGGTCACCTCATGATTGAACGCATCTCTGAACTAATTGGACGCTGCAGGGGCATTTGGACACAGATGACACGCAGCACACTCGGGTGCACAGACAGACACACACAGGCATACCATCCCAATACACACGAGGATAGAACGTGACAGACATAAACACACTAACGCGCATGTGTACACAGTCACACAGTGGCTGTTAGAGTGATAGATCAGTCCGGGCTCAAACTGTCTTGAATATTGCATGGAGTCTGGAGCAGGAGGAGAATCATAATGGTGAGAAGAGTTACTTCAGGCTTTTGGAAATCCAGCGTTCTCTTTTCTGCCGCCTGCTGCGCGGCTGTTGTTGATAGTGGCTGGTGATCTGTGGTGCTAGGCCACTTAGGAATTAGCCTGTACTGTCTGAGGGGGTCCAACAGGGATTGAGACTGGCAGCCAAACAGGAATCTAATCAAGCTCAGGCATAAACAAACACTCAGAATACAGACTCTTCACAGGAGGCTTGTCATGCTTCATTGTCGAACCAAAATGCTCTCTCGAACGCCTGAGGTGTTTGCTTTGCAAATATGAATGTGGGTGACGAAAATATGCAAAATAATGTTCAGAGCAATGGTTAAATGTGACATTTTCAGACAGCTGAACAATGATTTTCCTAACTGACATCTTTGCCAACTCTCCCTCACACCACAATCAAATGACATCTTTATCAATCCAGACACAGCATGAGTGCACTGCACATAAACGGAAGTTGTGCTCCAAAATGTTTCAAATAAGCTCCTAATATGTGACGTATTATGGCAACAGAAAGCCATAAAGTGGAAAAAAACTACCACTTAAAGTAGGACACTGCCTTGAAAGTACATTGCTACTGTAAATAGAGAAATAAACAGCAGGCAGAAAGCAATGCAGTGGCTCTGCATGTAGGTGACCCATAAATAAAGCCAGGAACACTCTGCCTCAAGGTAGAATAAAGGACAAAGAAACACGTGATCCTGTTCTCTACATTAACAAAAAGGATGACCAATGAGGAAAGTAGTAATATACACAAGCTGGCATCTATCACATCTGTTGCCATGATACAGGGACAAAGATACATATTACAACACGGTAAAGGCCGGAGTAAATCTCTAATGCCTCTATAACTTGTGCCACAGTCATTCTTCCAATAAAAGGCATCAACATCATGTGCGAAAAGGGAACAAAATCGTCCAGTAACAGATGATGACTGGGAGCAAATCAGAACCTATCTGAATTCCACTTGATGACCTGAAGTAAAGTAGCTCTATGGCCTATTTAACACAAAAGCTTCAATAAGTGTTGGAGAACCACTTGACTGAAAGCTGAACCTATGGCTGGGGTGGCTGGATTGATATCATAAAGAGGGAAAACCTAAAAGACATGTTTCCAAAGTTTATACTGCTGGCTAAAACACGGTGGTACAGGACTCACTTCTGCTGGTTTTGGCTTTCTTAACTTGTACAGCTAACTAACAATATAACTCACACTTGGAATAAGAAAAGATAAAAAATACTTGATAATCTTTACCAGCTGACAACTCTTCGAGTAATTGCTGCAGCTCTACTACAGGTGTGAACCAACAAGCTAAGTAAATATGAACCACCAGCTTTAACTGTTCGACCCGCTGTATAACATTCATAACTATAATATACAGATTAAAGCTCCTAATTGCAATAATAAAAGAAAAGGATCAGAGCCTCGGAGGAACAGGGGTGATACACTGAGTCATGCCTGGCTATAATATAGCTGTAAGAGACAGAGAAGAATGCGATACAATCCACCTCAGCTCCACAATACTTTTTGTCCGCATTACATTTCACTCACACTAAAGTGTGCCCACCCCTGAAGATACCATGTGATTCTGTTCATTATTGCACCTAACCTTCCAGCCCTGTCCTAAATTGGTAGCAGTCTGTACTCTATTGGGCTCATCACCACGGTAACATTCTGTCATCCTCTGCCTTCCTCCTCCATGTTCCTCTCACTCCCTCCTCTCCCATACGAACCCTGCCGGCTCCCGAGGAGCGAGCCTCGGTTTATTCTAATGAATTGGTCGTTGGGTGGGCCTGGTGTCAAAGGGGCTCATCAACGGTCTCTAGGCTGGACACACACAGGCCATGAGGACACAGACACATGCATGCACACACACACACACACTCACACGCTCACAGGCCAAACAGAAACAGTGGCCATGCTTCACACCCTGCAACACTTGCCTAGGGGGCTTCATTAACTCTGACCTGCGCTCCCCAGCCTTCCCGGCTGCCTCCCTGTTTACCAGCTCTTTCTGCCTCTCCTTTGCTCTGCCACCTCCCCCCACTCTCTCTGTAACTGTGAATGGTGATTGTAAGCAGCAAGAAGCCAGAGCAGCCAACCCTGAGCAGTAAACTCTACAGTACAAGAGACTATTATGACCACGGTATGAATGAGGTATTAGGAATTAGGCATTAAGCATTAGGCGTAAGTCTTGAGATTAGGCATTATCCTAGTCTGGCTAGAGCAGGTTAGCTGGAGTAAGAGCCATCTGGGATTATGTGAGATAGTTAGATTAATAGATTAGTTCCTGCTTGGGTGCGGAAGGAAATCTTGCAGTCATGATCATCCCAGTGAAGTCACCAGGCAGCGCAGACACAACACTCCTTTACCCTACAAACTAGCCAGATGGCTAATGAAACTTACCTTATCAGGGATTAAAACCCAGGCTGTAGCTATCATACTCTAGCATGCCAATTACTGCCAAACACACAGGGAAAGACTGCTGTAATAATTGACTATTTATCTCCATAATCCCTTTCCCAGGCACAGGTCAGCTGTTACTTGTCAATATGAGGCTGCAGTATAAAATGATAAAAGCGCTGGAACTTTCCTGAAAATGACAGTAAATATCTCCCATTAGTGTCTAGCCGCAATTTGTGATCGACTGGTAACGCAATTAAAAGTGAGCGCTGACAGCTCTGGGCTAAATTTAGACTTTTCATTTTAGTTGTCTTCAGCAGTCCATGGTGTTTTCATGTTTGATGTGACAGCGTCATGGTGATGGTTAATGTCTGACTTTGATGATCTAAACACCCCCTGCCAATGGTTGGCAGCTGTTTCTAAAGCGGTGTCCTCATGCTGTTTGTTTTTTTTGTTTTTTTTCCACAGCTACAGGGATCTGAGGGCTCGGCTGGCCCGTGCCTTTGCCCAGTCCACAGTCATGGCCTGCTCTCAGGACTGACTGCTGAGAGCATGCTGCTCTAATTGAATCCCACACCTGTTACTGGCAGGTGCAGCACGCAGGCAGCAGGGGGCAGAATGGAGCATGGCATGGCACCCCGAGTCTGTGCTGGACAGTTGATGGGCTTTAAGGGTTAGTGTTTGTGTCCATGTGTGTGCAGGGAGCTCCTGATGGTATGTTTATGTGCATTCATCAGCCCATTAGTGTGTGTAGCTGTGTCTTACTGTGTATTTGTATATATGTGTGTGTGTGTGTGTGTGTGTGTGGAGGCATGCATGTGTGCAGCTCAGAGAGACAGAGAGGCAGAAAGAGAGAAGAAAGCGTGAAGAAGGATGTGAGCGTGTTCTGTGTGTGCAAACAAGAAGAGAGAGAGAAGTGGAGTAAGAGAGAGAAAATAGGTTATTTCCTGTGAAATGAGAATTAGGAGTGAGTTAATCTGCTGAGGAGTGACATATAGTGACAGAGAGAAGAAGAAGAGAGGAATAAGGAAGGAGAAGGGAGGGGCTCCCATTGTGTTTCCGCTTTCCTTTTAGACTACAAGGGGGGTCAAGTCATGGGAGTAAAAACACAATACAGTACAAACAGCCGTGCACAGACGTAAACACACACCCTTAGGACACACACAAACTCTCACACAATGCAAGCGGGTACACACTGTCCAGACAGTGGAAGAGGCAGGTGTCAAGCTGGCACCTTTATCAACCCAAACATTCACCCCAGAGAATACCCTTCACTGAGACCAAAAGCTGGCAACGGCTAGAGATAGTGTCCATTGAAAGCAAAGTCTTATCTGCCTCGGAGTGGAGTTGACACTGAGTGACAGGGAAGTTGGTCGGGACAAGGCTGCAGAGGCTAGAGGCTGCTGATACAGTAGACGACCGGGAGACACACCTTTCACTGACTGACGCTTGAGCAGTGGTGGAACAGTGAGACTATAACGTAAGCCCTGGCTAGCCTGCCACCGCCCTGCATGTTCCTCTCCCCTCCCCTTCTACTCTGATTCAGGCCCATAAAAGTCCTGAATCCAGAAGCTATGATTTATATTCATGACCACCTGGCTCCCTCACTCACCTGCCTGTTCTCTGGCTCAAACAATGCATGACTTTTGCATGTACAGTCAATCCCCGTGCTCCTTCCCCGTCTCCCTGTGCCACTGAACAGGGTGTCTGCGCTGCTTTGGTCACATGACTGTGCTTGTGTGTGGTGGGTCATTCCTAATGAGGCGATGCTGCCTGACTCATCGTCTCTATAGCGACCACTCTCCAACCTTTTTAGTCCATCCGCAGCCATTTTTTTTTTTTTTTTGCTTCCTGTTTTCCTGTCACAACTTGCATTGGTTTCTCACTCATTCCCTCTCACATTTCCAAATCACAGGTATAAAGCAATTTGTGTGAGCCATGATTCTCTCGTTGTGTGCTCCCCCACCTCACCCTCCACAGAAATACCAGGACTGTTCACAGCAGTCTAGCACTGCTTCATTTTTCTTCCCTCTTTTCCTTTAGAAGCAAACAGACTGGAGGTGAGAAAAATATGGCGGACACCTGTTTTGTCCTGTCAGCGGTGATAAAAGAAATACTGTAAAGCTGTGGATAGTGGACTGTGCTTGACTGTTAGTGAAAAGGGTGACAAAAGGGACAGAGGGAGTGACGGGAAGAAGGAGAGGCAGCTGACATAGTCTTAAAATAGCCTAACAGCAGGTAGGTTGACAAAGTGTTGGACATTCATTGGACAGGATCTCCTGCATGTGACATCATCACTGCGCGGTGCACGTCATCCCAATCCAAATCTGTCAATCAGCTGATCAATCAGTGAGGATTAATTTTAACAGACACGGGCAAGACACAAGTCTGGAATGTCAATTTCAGCCATGAACAGAGAAAGGAAGTGTGTTTAGCAGCAGTGGAGGGATGGATTAAGGTGGGTAAGGGCAGGAGTGCAGACAGAGGAGAGGGGTATTCATCTTAGTGTTAGTGGGAGGAAGAGTAGTAAATAAAAATAACCAGTTGGGTGAGGCGGAAGCAGCAGGAGGAGGAGGAGGAGGAGGAGGAGGAGGAGGATGGTTTAGTAGCTTTTCCACCGCAAGCAGGGAGAGTGAGCTAAAATGGCTGCTTGCGGTGGGAGAAAAATGTGAGACAATGATCCATGTTAATGAAAAGCCATAGACACGACGACAGACAAAGGGGTCCATAAACCAGTTAATGGCAACCTCTATAGGAGTTAATTTCTCCAACATATGGATCCGACCATGGGGCCAGACAGGGGAATGGCTGAGGCTGAGACAGATGTGAGTAGGGGGGCTCAGAGAGAGTCGAGGAGGGTGGGGACCTGAGAGAGGGAGCTAAGGCTCATTGGGAAGCTTGTACTGATGGCTGCTGCTCTCACCGTGACCTTGGGTATGGGTCAGGTCTGTCTCAAGCTAGTGATTGAGGTGCCTAGCAACGCTGATTGGGGCTCTTTAAGAGGACTTGTGGCGAGGCCCTGCTGTATCAGAGTGGTCATTACAAAGAGCGGGAGCACTCTCTACAGGGGATTCACCTCCCACCCCCATCCCCTGCCCTCTCTTCCCCCTCCGGAGCCTCAATGAACACATAAGGAACCAGGAGACATTGACGATGTGGACGAGTACAGGGGGGCACAAGTTCACAGTGCATGTGCATTAAAGAAAAGAGAGGCGTGGCAGTGAAGAACTGTAGAAAGAGAAGAGAAGAAGAAGGGAGGAGAAGGAAGAGGAGTGTAAGAGATGCTCAAAAGAGCCTGCAGCTGCTTGTGATGGCCAGATGTGATCTGAGAGATAAACCAATCAGAGAAAGAGAACAAGAGAAAGGGAGGATGAGAAACACAACAGAGAAAAATAAGCAGAGATAAGTAAGGGGACAGTGAGAGAAAAAGAGGTAAATGGAAGTGTGATTAATTGAAAAAGTAAGAGAGACAGAATGAGAGGACACTGAAGCACCTGGAAATGGGAGACTGTAAAAATGATACTGAGAGCCACTTTGGCCAGTTACTGTGTTATCTTAACACAATGTTTTGCTTTGAGATTACAGCAACAACAAACTGTGAATCTGTCCCGAGAAAACTAAAAAAATAAATAAATAAATAAAAGAAGAAGGGAAGAGATACAGTATGGAGAAAAGGAGGAGCTTAGTAGTGTAAACAGAGAGAGAATAATTGTTTTGTTCTTAGATCTGGAGGGACAAATAAATCGCAGAAGCAAAATGAGCGGAAAAATGTAATGAGGAATGTGAATATTCGGCTCTATGTGATGCAACAGTGTGAAGGAGAGGGGATGGGAAGAGGAGGAGAGATCGACCATCCATGAGATGAAATGAATGTATCTTGTCTGTCGGTTTAGGCTAAGATGTGACACTTCGCACAGGAAAGGAATGAAGTTAATTTCTCGTTTATCTCTCATAGATAGAGGACTGACCTCCCATGATGCCTTTTTTTTGTGTCTGTGCATGTGAGTTGTGGTTGAGTGTGTGTTTGTGTGCGTGCGTGCAGGTCAGGCTGGTGTCATCAGAACCAAGGAGGAAATCTAGAAGGATTTTAGAGTTTTGGTTATAGTTCAGAGAGAGATAGAAAGAGTTCTGGATTTGAGAGTTTTGGTTATAGTTCAGAGAGAGATAGAAAGAGAAGAGAGGGGCAGAGGAGGCGATTAGAGGTTGAGAAAGTAAAGGGAGGGATATCAACATCAAACATGACCACTACACAAGGTGCTGGGTTAGGAAGGGGGTATGGGGGGAGGAAGGGGAGACAAGGGAGGAGGAGAAGGGAGGAAGGGGCGAGCTGTGGTTGTTATGTTCATTGTGGTCTTTACCTTTTTGATCCACTTCTATTCAAGCATCGGAAAAAGGAGAAAGAAGGAGATAGAAAGATAAAAGAGAAAGACAGCAAGGGAGAGAGAGAGAGAGAGAGAAAGAGAGAGCGAGCACGAGAGAGAGAGAGAGAGAGAGGGAAAGAAAAAAGAACGAAAGAAAAAACAGGTGCAGGAAAAAAGAGAAAATTGAGATTAAATAAAACGCTGTCCTTTCTCTCTCTTTTTTTAAAGCAACTTATCTGTCTGTGTTATGGTTGGCTACTCAGAGAAAGGATGGCTCAAATGGAAAATGAGGAGGGGAGAATGGCCTGACCTGCGTTTAAATCCATTTCCATTTCATTTTAGCTTTATCAATAATCCCCCAACAACACAATCCAACCCCAACCACACACTCTCGACCCCACCTCCACCTCTCTTATTGCCAGATCCCTCCCCCTCTCCCTCCCACTTTCCCTTACACCCGAAGCACGGCTCCAGGAACCTGTTGGATAGAGAAACCATTGGAGAGCCTCTTCGACTGTAGTCCTCTTCAGCTGTGGAAGTAAACAGAAAGATAGAGAAAGAGATGGGGGGATGGGCGGATGGAAAGGTGGTGATGAGGATGTCTCTATCTGTGGCTGGTTGGAGGGATCACTGAATCCCTCTCTTCGCTTCTCTTTCCAAGTACAGTCCGTGTTGGCATTAAAGCGACCCCTTGATCTAAAGAAAGCGGTGCTTTTGGCTTTGCTCAATTTACAGAGTCAGGATGCTCGCTATAGAAGCCAGCAAAAACACTCAACCCATCGACCGTCCAATCAATGGGGAGCTGCCGGCTTGCCTGGCCGAGGCTGGCTCATCAAAGAAAAAGAGAACAAACAACAGGGGAAAGGGAGGGCTTGACAGAGTGGAACGCCTCAGAAACACAGAGAGAAACCAAGAGACACGGTCGGGGGGGACGGGGAGAAAAAAAAAAAGGGTAGAGACAAAAGAGAGATGAGAGAAGTGTCTACAGCGGGCTCATCACACACAAATCAATAGGTGGGTGTGTTCAGTCACACCGAGGCCTCAGCAGACACGAACAGGTAAGGTGTGGCTCCCTCGACATCCATGACGCTGCTTGTTTGGCTGTGTCTGGGGAGGTCCGCGAGCAGCTGGAGACTAGAGGAGAAACTAGCACGGATCTCAGCTCCGTCTTTCACGTTACAGCGCTGGCACCCGCGTTTTCTCTGTGTTTGTTGAGGCACTAGTGGCGTGCGTGTGGATCCCCATGTCTCTCGGGAAGGGACGTGTCAAAAGGCACAGAGCTAGTGCATCCCCACTGCGAGCGTGATTCGTGTACGTATCGTAGGGAAGTCTGTTGTCCCTGGAGAGCTAAGCGAGACTGTCACGACACCTCACACCTCCCCGTAAAAAAAAGGAAAAAAGAGAAAGAAAAAATGAAAGACAGGAAGAGAGAGAGATATAAAGAGACAAATAGCCAGCAGAATAAAAAGGACAAAGGGGGGCGTTAGCAGTAGCCTGATCTGTGTGGGGGTTGGCCTCAAATCTTGGCAGCGCTACAGAAGAGGCAGCATCAGTATCAGCAACAACACTGATCATTTATCATCTTATGCCAAGATCAAACTGGACAAACAACCTCCATGAAGACCTGGGGAATGGGTGCCATTTTCAGCCTAGAGGGGTAAACACGGAGAAGCTATGAAACCGAGTCCTGTGAAGCTGGGGCAGGGGGCAAGAAAGCATTACATCCCCACCACCAACGAGCGCAATCATTAGCTCCAAGGTTAGAGGAGGGAGAGACCGACTAGAGCTTTCATCCTCACTGGAGCAACTGCCGGGGGGAGCTGCATGGGGACAGCAGAATTCAGTAGAACCCGAACTTAGAGTTTTTTCATCGAGGCATCCACTGAAAGTACAGCTTGTCCACTTGATCTAAGTGTTAGGTTGCAGTCCTCAAAAGACAGTATATTGAACACAATGTTATAAATGGAGCAGGTGGAAAATGATTTTGTATGATGCACAGCAGTGGTGTATAGAGAGAGACAGAAAGAGAAAGAAAACTTCTTCAGTGCTGCAGGAAGGAAGAAGAATATGGTAGGCAGAAGACTTGTGTTGACTCCATTTCTTTTGCTCTTGGTTTTCCTGAAAAATAGACACGAAGCACAGACACACACAAGGACATCACACGTAGCTGAGCTACAGTGTGCACACACACAAACACAGAGAAAGGAGACAGTAAAACTCATCAAACTGTCCTCACAGTGAGCAGGGGGTTAGTTTAAGGCCACCTTGGTTGTTTGTTTGATTCATTCAGCATTTCTCTTTCAGGGCCCTTTTGAGAAATAAGCCACTGCCCTCTCTCCCCTTAATCACTCTGCTCAGCGCTCTCTACAACCCTATCAATTACTCCCACACTAATGAGTACAGCTAGAGACACACACTCTCAAATACACACACACATACACGCATTGTTGGAGTACTGCAGGACAACTTCGCATCCTTCGTCTCTTTCACTGTGCTGAGATATAATGTGTCCTCCCCAGCTTCTTCTGTCCTCTCCCCTCTGTTTTCTCATTCTCTCATTTTACATTTTTCACCGTAAAGAGCAGTGCCTTTCCACGGCCTGAGCGAAGCCTCCTGCTTCTCATTCACCAAACATTTATGAGCCGCATGTCTAATGGCGACTCAATACATATTAATAGAGCTTCATTCTCAGCTACATCAAAGTGTTTCCTCACCTCCCCTAAAAACCTGTCATATTACAATGCCTTTATTCCTTCTCGTGACAAACTCTTCCCAACAAGTCAACTATCATTTCCGGTGGCTTTGTGTCCAAAAAGCCATGTCTCATAATGGACAGACTGCGCTGAATACATTTGCAGGGAAGAATCAGTTTTGAAACAGTGGCAGAGCCACAAGTAAGAATCTCAAGCGGAGAATATGGAGTTACCGAAGAGTCTCTGCAGAACCTCTCGTGTGCAATACAGCCTGAGTAGGTGCTTTCGAAGCCGGTTTCTTCGGCTACCTGCATATTAACAAGATAAATCACAAGTGATGAAATAGCGGAGGCACAACACTAAGTCTAATGTCTCTGGCATGGCGAGCATGGATGGCCCGAACAGAGAGCATTGGTAGTCAATAATGATGTAGCACTGTGTCCTGCAGGAGGAGGGGGGACAAGTAGAGTTCTCTCGCTGGGTAGATTTACTTTGACTCATTGAACGTCTGTGTTAAGACTGCAGCGTAGGGTTTCCACTGCAGTAAATATGCGCTGCAGCTGTGTGCGTGGATCTGTGATGTCTTAATGGAACCAAGCAGTCTATAGCAGGCTGTGACAGTGCAAAATGAGAGTTCAGTTGAGCCGTTTTGTCTTGCTCTGTTCCGGTTGGCAAAAACAATGTGGCGTGGAGGCCTCGCAGGGCTTTTTGGCTCGATGAGATATGATTTGACTGGTTGGCGGATGTCGTATTTTGCCAAGGCAATCCCACTCGCAGCAACCCACACACGTGTTCCGGACCCCTGTTTGAGCTCAGCCGACAGAGGTGTGTTTGTCAGCTCGATGCAGGCTGTCACCTCGCCGTTTCAGGTGACTGGTAACATGGCGCCTGCGTGACACGCACATAGAGGACCCTGTCAGACACAAACATCACACTCAGCCATCAACATGGCCGCACACCATCTCAGCTGCTGTGACACACAAGCTTTAGTCATCATCATCTCTCTATTGTTCACCTTTTTGTTGAGACAACCGATGAAAAACATGCGTCAGCCTTGGATGATGCCCGAGTGCCCAGCGTTCCCAGCCAGACGTGAACGATGGGGCATTACCAGAGCGATTAGCAGCAGCAAATTCAATTAATCTTGACAAATCTCTGCTGAGGCAGAACTGAAGAGAGCGACGCGCCCCCTCTCCTGGTAATTAAAAGTGGCCGAGTTGAGTGGCGTGTGGTGCGACGGTGACTAGGTTTTGGGATGAACAGTTCCAAATCTGAGTCTGAATGTGTCAGGTCGTATTTACTTTGTCAGATGAGCACAAATGCGTACAGCAGCCGTAGAATGAGTTGTGTGCATATGTGTGTGTGTGTGTACTCGTTTCTCTTTCTGTGTGTGTGTGTGTGTGTGTGTGTGTGTGTGTGGTCATGTTACTCCAGCGGAGGAGAGTGGCAGAGGACAGGGGTAATTGGCTCTTCTTTGTCACCTCAGACAGGCGGGACTTTTCATCATAGAGGGATCAGCTTCCAATTTTCTAAGCCGTGCCATACTTCAGACGCAATCAACAAAGTTTTTTTTTCCAAACACGGTGAAGAAAAATGCAAGTCAGCAGCTATTTAATCATCCCTTTGATTGCTTTGAGGACAGAGAACAAGCTCCCTTGTGCAGTCAGTGGGAAAAAGACAAGGTTAGAATACGCGAGGAGAAGGAGGCAGGTACAACTAAGCAATGCTACCATGACCCTCTGTGGGTCATTCAAAACAGGACACCGTGCTACAGAGCAGAACTACCAGAGGACCACCGAATGAAGTCATAAGCCAGGAGGGGGTCAGTCTGACTGCAGCTAACATTGACCAAAAGGCAGGCGAACAGAGGGCAGAGGACGCTCGAGAAGAACACTTGTTGCCACTATGCTGTGAAGAAAAGATTCCCTCCGGAGAATATTTCCCCAATGGCAAGAAACCAAGCGAACCTCTACTTATCTGTGACTGCTGCAGCAACCTGACTCAACAAAGTCGCTCAAAAGGTAAACTGAGGGTGCAAAAGCACTGAGCAGAGCAAGAGCAAAGACTGAAAGAGTCACTTGGAAGTCCCTGAGATTCTCGGAGCCTCTTTGCCAGAGCTGGATGGTTGGGTATTTGAATATTTGTCCCACCTGTAAAAGAAATAAACAACAGAGACAGCGGAAGAGACAGAATATAAAGATAAGATACAGTGGCAGATTGATGGACAGAGAGTAAAAATAGAAGAAGAAATAGAGAAATAGGGCGATTGAAGAAGATTAAAGACCTTGGAGGGGAGACTTGAGGCAAAAAAGAGAATAGCGGTACACAGAAGGAGAGGAGTCAAGAGACGTGAAAAGAGGTGATATTGACTGAGAGAGATCATAAGCAAAGGTAGGATGAGTGAGAGATCTCAGGGAGAAGAGATGAGAAAGAAGAAAGAGAAGAAAAAGAAAAGAGCAAAGAGGGTTAGAGGCTTGGCGCCGACTCGAACTCACAGCTCACCTCAACATCTGTGCCTGAGGAAAAAGCAGAGAGAATCACCCCATACCCCCACCCTGATCGTTCAAGAACTCCAAGAAGACCCTTGTCTCCCAATTTCCCGCCACCCCAATACCCTCAATTGTCCTTCCACCCCTTTCTACACCCCAATTCTGCTTCTGCCTGGTGGAGGGGAGCGCCACTGCCCCTCCCCTCCAGCCAGGTATTCCTGCACAGTGAGGGGATCAATGCTGAGAGTAATAATACATGAGGGGGAGGAGGGGAGACTGAGCCGAGATTTTCACATGAACGAGGATATACACAACACCATATAATCCTTTCGGTGTCTGCTCCTTTGGCTGTGTAAGTGTGCTCTTGTTTGTGTGTGCTTGCTTGCTCGGAGGAGTCAGAGTGAGAGAGAAAGAGATCAACTGTGTGTCTCCCTTTTGGGTGTTAGACTTGATGTGTGTGTCTGTGTGAGAGTGTGTGTGTGTGTGTGTGTGCAGGCGCGTTTGTATGTCACACCTGCCACGGAGCTTTGAGCAGTGCCGTGAGGAAGTCAGCGGTTACCATGGGGACATTAAAATGTGTGGCGCTGCAGGTCATGTGGTCTAAAATAAGCCCTTTGCGGTTTGTGTTAACATTGCTATTGTGAGGTGCGGCACACACACAACGCACCCTGCCTCCTGATCCCACTGCGGCCAATTTTAATTTTTATTGGAAATCAGAGGGACAGCAAAGGTGTTTGGTACCAGATAAAGGCAGTGGCATGCCCCTGAGTCAATCAGTGTGTGAGTGCAGGGCGGTGTGTGTTACACTGCTGTGATCTCGTATAAAGGCTGACCCCACGTTTGCAGTGGGTGTGCATGAAGTGCTTATCGGACTCTGTATTTGTGGAGCACCTTCCCCCATGTGAAAATCCCTCTCAGCTACTGGTGCGTTGCTCTGTCGATGAAGAAAAAAGGTTTAGCGCTCTGGGTGAGTGTGTGTGTGTGTGTGTGTGTGTGTGTGTGTGTGTGTGTGTATTTGTGCTGTGTAAGTGTACGAGAGAGAAAGAAAAGAGAGACAGAGAGAGAGAAAGCAGGTGAGGATGACTGTCTTGTTTTGTTTTGCTTGTGTTGTGAAAAAATCCAGAGAGAGCAAGTGTGCAGATGTCATTTGTCGAGGGGTTTTTGGTGGTTGAAAAGGGGGTAGGGGGTTCAGGTGAGGGGTAGAGGGAGGGATGGGCGGGGCAGCCAATGGGGTGAGGGGGATTGGGAAGGTGGGAGCGGGTGAAAGGGTCTCAGTACTCACTGTAGGGGACACACTCGTACTGGATCTCCAGGTACTTGTAGGTCCCCGGGCAGGGGTCTGGGAACACGTCTGACCCTGCTACCACCACACACTGGGTGCGGTTATTACACCTGCAAGAGGAAGACATGAAGGAAAAAAAGGGGGGAGGGGAAGAGAGGAAGTAAGTGATACAGAAAAAATGACGAGTGCCATTGTAAGAAAGACAAAGAGGAGTGGGTACAAAAAAAAAAACATCTTCGGGCTCTGAAAGACGGAGAGAACGGTAGGGAAGGGAGTAATTTCACACTAGACTAGATCATGTGACAGCTGCACCCGAGGGGAGGCGGGAAACAGAGAGGGGAGTGCGGGAGGGGAAAGAGGAATGAGATGAAGGATAGAGAGAGGGAAGGAGGAGGGAAGAGGCAGGGAGAGGGCGAGTGACGTAAGAGGCCTCTCTCCTGGGGGATTGTGAGTGGGAGCAATTAGAGGTGAGAGAACAGGGAAGGACGAGGGGGGCTAAAGCAAATACTCTCCACCACACGCACAGGGAAAACATTCATATGCACATAACACCTACATCTAAACCACAACGCCGCATGCCTTCTCATGTCTGCACACCCCGAGAAACACACTCACACACACACACACAGAAAAAAAGATACAAATCCACACATACATGTATTCACTCATTCTCATCACAAATCCCTCTCGATCCAGCTTTTAGCGGCTCTCCCCTGTGCTGTCTCTGTTCATATCTCTATGCTGAACTCACTCTATCATCCCATCATTTTCTAGCTGTCTCTCTCCTTCCTTTATCCCCTCAATTCTCTCCTCCACCCCTCCCCTCCCTCCCTTACTCTCTCCCCAAGCTAGCACCCTGTGCCTCCATTACATGCGTGATGGATAGCTAGGAGAGGGCTTCCATTGATCTGAGCTCAGAGGAAGCAGATGCTGAGCGCAAACACAGAGAGCAGCTGTAGGAAGCCCTACAAATACAAATACTTCTGCAACACTCCAAAACACACGCACACACATACACACTCTCACTTACGTATGCACACACACATTTGCACCACCACACACATTCATGTCGCGTCAAGATGCAGTGGTGTTCTTCACAGAGCAGGGATGCTGACTTCAGTACTTCACACAAGATATCAACACCTCAGGAAGGAAAGCAGGAAATTCTGGAAGAACTATGTTGTGAAATAATATCTTGTTTCCTCAGCCAACGGAGCTCAGACTCTGTGCAAACACACATATGAGGCCCAAACAGATCAATAGTTACCTCTGTGACATTATCTTGAAGGCATCGGGCAGGTAGCACTGCACATTCTCCATCTGGAAGGGGTCTGCATCGCAGATCTTGTCATCGGTGCGGCCGTAGTTTGCCGTCTCAATCATGATGACATCACTTCCAGGGCAGCGCAGCTCGATCGGGTAGCCTTCACACGCCAGCTCTCGACGCATCAAGCCGAAGGGCATCATTGACCGGCTCAGAGCTGGAGTGGAAAGAGAGAAGAAAAGTTATCGACAATTCAATGAACCTTAATACTTTTAGGAGGCACTTTATTATTCCACCACATTGTAAATATGATGTGTAGTATTTGACAAGAGCAGACAGAATGAAAGTGGCTCTGCTGTCCTCCGTAAAGCACAAATTAGCTATTATCGACTTGCCTTAACAGAGCACTAATATTTCAGAACTGTTGATGCATAGTCTAGCAGTCCAGTTTTCACATTGGAACATCAGAGATCACATATTGGCATGGAAGACTTGCAGAAACACCAGCTTCTCCAATAAGATATTGCACCACTCGCGAAACAAACTGTGAGTTTCAAATGTTAAAAAACTCCTACACACAGCGCGGCAGCAGCTCATCATACTCATCCCTCACCGGGGAAAAACTGTGTCCTTCTCAGAATCCTTCAGTTTGTTCCATCTCAACAAGGTGACAGAGCGGCACCTTACGACTCACTCTGAATAAAACAAGCAAAAGTAATGGCAGAACAAGCAAAATTAAAGAGAATTAGTGTCCGTGTGAGCTTTCACCTCTGGTGTGTACAACATTTGCACACACAGTGCTGATAACCAGCAGTCTGAGAGGCATGTTAATGTACTGCTGTGGCCAGCAGCGGGGCTCTGTGAGGAGAGGGGTCAGCAGTGACAGCGGGGTACTCAGGTTAATCGCCAAGCCAGGCTGAGAGGCATGAAAGAGGGCTGCAAAGAGGCGCTGAGAGAGACACTCGCTGTCTCTCCAGCTCTCTCCATAACTGCATACCTTTCCAACTGCCTCTACATTCAACCTCACAAACAAAAAAAAATAAAAAAATGGCTGCCAGCTTCATTTACAGACCAGGTGTAGGCAGGGGCACGGAAACGGAAAAGAAGTAGAGACAGAGTACATGATGCGGTTGAAGGATGGTGTCTATGTGCTGAGACTCTTGCCAGGCTGTGAGAGCTGCTGTCCATGGTCCTGAAGTGAAATACTACTACAGGGAAAATAACATCCCCAGTGTTGGAGCTGCATCTGAGACTGGTAGATGCTGTCTGCTGTCCTGAAGGGGCAGAAGGTTTCGACTAAGCTCTCCTCCGCACTGTCAACAAGGAGGACATGGTACTGTACACACCGGACTGATGGCAAACAGAGCAGAGCTAGTGGCCATTAGGCCCCGTCCGCATGCACATGAAGATTTCCTAAAACAAAGTTTTTCCATGACTCTTGACTTTTCATCAAAAAACAGAGATTTTTGGAAACAATGTCGCAGACAACCACATTTATCAGTGTATGTAAAATCAGTGGCAAATGTGAACGTAGAGTATTTGAGTTTGTAAATTGACAGAATGGATGTCATTTGTTTATATTAACACAAACAATCGTTGATTACAATCAATTTCCTGTTTATGGAGATTTCTGAATCAGTGCTAAAACTGGACTGGATCTTTTTTAAAAAAACCTCAGTTTCCAAAAATATCTGCGTATGTGTGAACCAGGCCTTAGACACGCTGGAATTTAGATGTTCTTTATAAACTGAAGCTCTCACTGTACAGCATTTCCCCCGGCCAGACGGGCTCAGCAGCAGACAAGGGCACTGAGTCAGCCCCTCTCCCCCACTACTGTTAGTGCTGAAACCCACAGAGTGGGGCTGGTTTCCCTTCCTGACACTGAGCTAGCACTGCTTAGGTTTCAGCCTCTGTCCATTCAGGAGGAGTGCCCATCTGGGTCAATGTCAATGTCAGTCATCCCAGACATGCTCTGCAGCGTTGCGCTACATGATTCACTGCCATCGGACTTGCTCATATTTCCAAATGCCACCCATTTATGCAGCGGGGACTTGAGTTCAGTTGTGTAACTAACGCCATTAAGGCTGAATGACTAGCACAGACAGACTTCAAATCTTTTATGCCTCGCCAGCATGCAGTGCCAGTGCCAAATCACAAAGGCCTAGATGCAAAAGCGCATACTAATTAAAGCACACGGAGATGCAAACAGCAGGCGAGGCCAGTCAAACAAATCCACACAACAAATGCAAAAAACCCACACAAGCAAATTAGTGTAGGCGCAGACGTACTGGGCAGGCGAAAGTGCACATTCACAGTCAAGCACACACACACACACACTTGCACACATGCATACACATATACAAAGTCCTTGTGTCACAGTGGGATTAAAATGCATAGTGTCAGTGTGTGGCCTTGTTCTCTTAACTACCCTGTGGTGTCGGTACACAGCGGCGTACAGCTGGCCAGCGATTAGAACCACACAGTGAGCCAAGAGGAGAGTAAAACTAAAGGGGGCCACCAGGAGTGATCACACTCAGTCCACTTAAACTGTGAACTAACACTACAGGAACAATCATCAGTTCGGGGCAGACCCCATGTTTAACATACTTTATATGGTTCATATTTCTGGCTATTTTAGGGCGGTCCACTACCACGCCGCTGAGCGCTGATAAAAAAGGCCGCAGAGGAAGAGCTCGGACAAAAAGGAGCAGTTGATTTAATTTCTCGGTTGTTGGCTGAGTTCGAGCCAGGCTGTTTCAACAGTGCTGAGTAAACACACACCATTCCTACCGTGTTTTTGACAATGGGCCATTTCATTGCTTGTACTTATGCTGATCGGCTTTTGTTTATGTGGATAATTTTAGCTTATTACCATCACAGTTATGTCTGGTAAATCACCTGTAGCTCGCTGACTAGATAGCGACATGCTTAGTGTTTATTAAGTCGAGCTGAGCTAACTCTAATCTAGGCAGATGTGTTTTGGGGTAAATGCTCAAACAAAATATAATGAGTCTACTGAATCAAATTGATGTGAAGCAGGGCTGTGCAATATGATCTTAAAGAGGTTCTATGTAACAATTTGCAGCAATTTACAAGTATTAATCAAATTTTATTGGCCATTTGTGAGCAGATTGTAACGTGATATGAATACTGAGCACTTCATATCTTCAAGCATGTAGACGATATGCTAAAGACCGGCTTCCAGCACAGCACAGATGTTCCACAGAGCCCCTTTAAATTATTGTTGATTATTTTTAGGCTATAATACAATACACAATACACAATATATATCTCAATATTCTGAAATCTCCTAAAAAGTTAGAAGAGAGAGTTAGAAAATCACATATCGCAATATTTTTGATAAGATACCTTGTTATCAATATTGGGGCAATAGGGGGAACTATTGATGCTTTCAGAAAATGTAGACAGATTGTTGTGACATAATCATCAGTAATACTGATATAATGACTAAGAGGGTAAAAGCAAGTATTAGAACAAATAGAGTCTGGTAAGTTCAGAAAATTCCATCACTTTACTGTAATACAGCCTTTAATGCCAGGACAAGACAACACTGATGACATCTCATGATATAAGTGTTATCCAAAATTGATAAGACAATAATGAAGTTTCAAATCACTGTAATGATATAAAACTGACATTTTGCCCAGCCCTAATTTAAAGTTGGTACATTAAAAAATGTTCCGACTGCATGGGAAATGTGAAGTAATTCTTTTTCTGGCTCCGCTGTTAAAATATATATTTAGCCATAATTGGGGACAGCCAGTATTGAGCCAGTACACTCCAACGGCGGCAGCAACCATGATAACTAGCCTATTTCTGGCAACACTGCAAATCTGTACTTCCTCCATATTGTATCATATTTCACACCTACATATTTCACACCTATGTATCCACTTCTTGAAAAGTTCCAGGCTAAGGTAGAATTCACCGTGCAAATACAGCAGAATGCACCTTACACACCGATTTACGCAGATATTTTTGAATGGCGTATTCACAAAAAAGTGTGGAACTTTACTTCAGGGATTCGATGACTGTGTCTGTCTGTGTTGGGGAGAGAGAGTGTGTATGTGTGTGTATGTGTGTGTGTGTGGTTGTGTGTAAGCCAGATGGCCCGAGGCCTAGCTGGAGCTGTGGCTGGCTCTGAGCTGAGCAGAGATGAGCAGAGGATAAGCTTGGACTGGCCATGGGCTACGATTGTCCTTCACTCTGCAGGAATCCATTAAGGTTTCAGGGTCTCTTCAGCCAACACACGCAGACACACACACAGACACACACACACACACGCACACACGCGTGGTCATTCAGGCGTGCCCGTCAGACTCATAATAGCTGGATGACGGAGTGTCTTTCTCGGCAGCAGCCATATGTATAGGTGGATCTTATCCATCACAGTGAGACTATGACTCATCTCTCTTGGTATATAAACCGAGTTAATGTCTGTCATCCGCAAGTATTGGTTACCAATTGTCACCCATGCTGATAATCATGGGCCAATTCAAGAATTACACAACTTGATTTGCATGGATGTGGTGGTGTGCAAGAGACAGAGATCTCAAACACACACACACACACACACAACCAACAGACGCCTGATGTCACTCCAGGGCAGCTGGTGTGAGGGGCTGAAGCTGTTGGCTTCATGATAGAAGCTCCATACAAATTAAGAGCAAGAGAGAGAGCTGATTGGATTTGACTCATTATCCTCACACAGTAATTAAAGCCTGAGGGTGGATGGATGCTTGGACCCTCAGACAAGTAATTTTGCAGAAGCTAAGCTAGTCTCTAGTCTATTCTTTCTCTACCACTACAAATCTGTTCCTATATTCTCACTCTTACAGTCGAACACACGAACGACTACACACAAACATTTTTCCAGCATCATCTTGAAAGGTGCAGACCTGCATTCAAGAGTCGTGACAAACACTTGATAAAAGTTTGAGAAAACCTGGCCTGTTATTTCATGACCCGTTCATTTAGAATTCTGAAACGCTCACAGTATGAATAGATTAAGATTTCCCTTCATTGAAACACCACCAACAACTTTCCATCATCAGGTTTCAAACATAAAACCACTTTGATTTCAGCTACCTTGGACAGGGTTATCACAGACACTCTAAGGTGTGCGTTTTCTAAAATAATTGAGAGAGGAGGTTTGGCCTTGTAGGTAGCCAAAGACTGTGATAGCGACTCTGCAACTGAGTCACAATAGGAGATTACACTAGTTCTGGGGCTGACTGTCTTTCAGGGGCCGCAATGTGATAGGCCCCTCTTAGCCCCTCTGTCTGTTCCAGCAATCGTCTACTAATGCCACTCATTAGCATAGCACTGAAGCATAGTGCCAGAGAACATTTTCGCTGAGCAGCGTTGGTAGTTGAGAAACGGGGCATGCTGCTGATCTGGGATTCTTGTTATATCACCGACTTTAAAATGACCTTTAGCGGCTTTAAGCATAGTAGGTGAAAGTGCTCTTTTTGTCCAGAGGTTGTGGTGGAATAGCTCTGACCAAAAGAGGTAGCAACCTCATGATTTTCAGGTTAGTTCCTTAGTAAAGCTGGCGAAGAAGAACAAGTAATTTTACAGTCATTGGACTGAACTAAGAGGTGTCAGTGATGGGAATCCCTTTCGAGCAGAGAATCATCCAGACCAATTTCTCCAGTACTTTATCAGCTTAGCGCTGTATCTTAGCGACTCACTTAGCACTGGGAGTTAGCGTAATGACTCGCTGGAGCGTGGCCTGTCACCACAGACAAGCTGAGGCGATGCGGCCAGAACTGTCACATCCAGGCAGACTTCAAGCTGAGGAGTTGTGACAAAGTGACATCCTGAGACAAACCTAAAGGCCTAACGTGAGGGTGCAGGGGGTGGGGGCTGCTTGTGGGACGGCGTGTGTGTCTGTGGATCGGATGGGGTAATGCTGGCCTCAAAGCTATGATGCTATCTCATCTCCACTGACTCCTCCGCCTGTCTCCTACAGGCGAAAGAGACGGAGGAGATGAGATGAGGAGCGACTGTACGGGGAGTCACCAGCCATGCTATAAGGTCAGAACACAAAGCAGTGCCAAAATGACACACATCCACTGTGATGGAGCCGAGTCAGGCTAACAACACAGGGATGGAGGAATGGAATGGCAGAGCAAATTAGACAGGGGAGATAGAATGGAAAAAAAGATAGAAACCATCAAACTAGATGCTGGCAGAAGATGAACATGACGACCGTTCTTTGTGAAGGCACAAGGTCACCGACATAATAGGAGAGAGGCGGACAGATTTGTGGGAAAGAGGACCTGCTATTGTTCTGACCTGCTCCGCACGGACAGGCTCTCTCCTCAGCAGCCCGGTCCTCCAACGGAACTGAATTACAGCACAGCCCATAACATTACATCATTCATAAGAGAATTAAACGTGACCCTGCTGGAAATGGGACATACACACACACACACACACACACACACACACACACACACACACACACACACACACACACACACACACACACACACACACACACACACACACACACACACACACACACTTCACGCACCAAAATTCTTTCAGGCAAGTACACATGAGCGCGAACCCTCATCCATCCACCCTCAAGAACTCTCAGTGTGTGTTGACAAACTTTGCTGTGGGGGAAACTAGCAGGCATAGCAGAGAGATTAAGACAGGCGGTTAAAAAGCCACTGAGACACAAAGCAACACACACAAAAACACACACACACACACACAAACTTGAGGAGGAGGCGAGACGGGACGTGCTCATACTGTCAAATCACTTCATTGCTGGCCCTGGCGCCTAATTATGCAATAAAAGTGCCTCAGCGGGGGGAAACGGCATAGCCCGAAATAAAAATCAGCCTGCCTAAAAAGTAGGAGATTCACCTGGTGTAAAATATCCTCCATCTCCCAAGTGACGGGAGCTCTGCTACAGGCCTAACACAACTCTATTGTGCTCTCTGTTTCCAGCACATATCATAAGAGGCGGGCCAGCAGACAGTGAGTCAGACCTAGATTCATATAAACACTGTGGTGGAGTGAAACTGCAGGTGATGCAGGGAAACAGCCACAGGGATGAGGGGGGGTGAGAGGGAGGGGGTGGAGCAGATACCGAAAAGCAGAGAGAAGGAGAGTGAGAATGGCGGTGAGAGACTGAAGGGAAGAAAGTGATAAGAAAAAAGAGAGAGTGAGAGATAAAGTGTGGAGGAGATGGTGGGGGTGGGGGTGGGGGGCTGACGAGTGAGTACCATGCAAGGCCGGCTGTCAGAAAGATGTGTGCGTGCATTTGGAAGAGTTGCAAGTCGCATCCAGAGACTTGTTAGGAAAGATGAGTGCTAAAGTCCAACCCTGCCGCTGCATTAGACACTTAATTAACCTCCTTATACACTAAGCCAAAGGCTTGGACGTGAAGACCGGGTGTGTGTCTGTGTGTATTTTTACTGTGCATGTTTATGAGCTGATCTGTTTGCAAGTATCTACAGTCCAGCATTTCAGACGCTCCTGTACCTTAATGTTTTATATCTATGAATTAAAAATGGATTTGGCTGTAAAACGCTACTGAATCCCTCCTATCCTCCTTTGCCATCTTGTTCACCTGCAGTGCAATGAACATTAACTGTGTGTTTCCTCCTCTCTTTGTTTTTATTTTTCACCTCAGCACCATCCCTCGATCCCTCGTCCAATTTCATCCACCCAGAAATGCTCTCATTTACCCTCCCCACCCTTTCTCTCCACCCACCCTCCCCTCGTTCTCTTCATGTCTTCATTCCTCCCTCTTGTCCTGACCCTTCACCTCCAGTTTTCCCCCTCTTCTCTTTCCACCCCTTTCTCCTCCTTCTCCCCATCTCATAGTTTTCCAAGCCTTTCCATTCATCCATCTCCCCCCCCCCCTCTCAACTCTCTCTGCCCTTGGCTGCCAGCCGTAAGCTGCTGCTGGTAATTATCAATCTGCAGTTCACAAAACACACAAGAAGCAAATCCACACATTCTCCTGCACATGACATGTTTAACACACACACACACACACACACACACACACACACAGTCCTTCACGGCTACAAAGCCTCAACGTTACGCAGCTAGGCCCTGAGAGAAAAGAGGCAGCTATCACACGACTGCACAAACAGGAACACAGTCCCCAATCCTTTATGTAGGCGCTTGTTTGCAGTACACAAATCAATGTACACAAACTGACATACCCCGACGCACACAACTACAAGCAAACACAAACACACAGACAAAATGGACACACACGCAAAAACACACGTGCACCAACACTGTGAGCGGATGAATAAACAAAAAGGCGCAGCCCCCGTATACAGGCGCAGACACATGAGAGTGGCATGCGTCATCTTCAAAGGGAGGTTTGAAAGAACACACCGCCGATTCGTCCAGCCTCTCCCTCCTTCTCCCGCCTGCCCCTGACTACCAATATATGTTCAAAGGCCATCCATTAACCTTTCACTCACACAGGCCTCTCTGTGATCTACTGCTCTCAGCCAAGGGCTTTGAAGAGCACAGCAACCACCAGCACCAGGGAGGGAGCAAGAGAGGTAGCAAACGAAAGAAAAGAGGCAAAAGAGAGTGAAAGGGAAGGGAAAGGAGGGAATGACAATGGCAGGAGAAAGGGAGAGGGCTGGAAAAGATAAACAGAGCCAAGAGGGTGATACTGGAGGAGGGAGGTAAGTAGAAAGTGGGGTAAGGTGATGGGAGCGAAGAGGAAGGCTGTAAAAGGAAAGGCATGGTGGAAAAAGGAGGAGGGGAGGGAAGTAGAAGTGGTAGAGGGAATAGGATGAGGGTCCAAGAGAGAGAAGGTAGGCTAGTGAAAACAGGGGGGGTTGGGGGAAGGACATCACGACGCAGAGAGAGGGAGTAATCGCTGAGGTGTTAGGGGAGAAAAAGCATTGGATGGGAATAAGAGGCGAGTGTTAGGAGTGCGAGAAGTGAGAAGCACCGACTACTGCTAATAAGATGGAGAGGAAAGGAGGGCTCGGAAATGCACACGAGAGAAAAATAGAGAGAAAACAGGGACAAAAGGCTTCACAGCAGCTCTTTACTGCAAAATCCAGATGATACGCAGCAATATTCACAAGCTGCTAGATTAGCAATTAGTGTCAGAGAAGCCTGTGGATTTCAGCTTTATGGCAGAAGAAAAAACATGGTAAAACATATTCAAAGGTCATTTTCAGACAAAATGAGAAGTTTACTTGTCTCCATAAGCCGGTTCTGATGGCCTTCTAAAGTCTATAAAACAGAAAGCCATTAGAAACTTGAGAATACAAGCTGTCTGTATAGTTCTGAATATAAACCATGAAAGTCCTGCTTAGGTCTTCAGTCTGTCTATGATTCTGCAAATATTATTCATGTAAATGACGTTTTTTTAGCAGCACTGGTTTTGCTGTAGGAGCTGTGCCATTTGACCAACATCTCATACCTCGACAGAGAAATCTTACAACCTGCTGATGAAACATATTGAAATTGTTTCGTAAATAAACCATGTTTGAACCATGTCTGTGCGACAGAAGCAGCCT
Organism: Diplodus puntazzo; assembly: GCA_963678695.2. NCBI lineage: Eukaryota > Metazoa > Chordata > Actinopteri > Spariformes > Sparidae > Diplodus > Diplodus puntazzo. The sequence goes on from OZ023174.1 coordinate 5,143,543, forward strand.
CTCTTCTTTGTTTGCGTTGCTTTCATGCAGATTTCTTGCCTGCACCCATGCTGTGCAGAAGAATGCAAAGCTTTACCCGAATGACAGAAAATACTGCTGTAAAGGGTGTGATGCAACACAACCAACAAACAACAGAGCACACTATGAAACAAAGGACGTTTTTTCTGTCATCACACAATAGATATCGTCATACAGCACGGCCCTGTTGAACTGCTGTATTTAGTGAAAAAAATACTTCCCAGGATTCGTCCCATATGATGTATTGACAGGTGATTAATAAGCAAAGAATTCAGCACAGCCTTAACAATGAGGAGAGTATGAGTCTGCCAAGTTCACCTCCTTCACCTGTTTGAATATAATTGATTGTACTAGAGTCAGCTGATTCTGCTCAGCTAATATTTTGCACAACTCTGCCTGAAGTATGCTCAGTTTTTAGACTTGTCTGATAGCTACAAAAGTGTAGAGCTAAGAATTTACAAAACACCCATTAAAGCAATACAATATGCTGTTCAGCAAAATATACAACAACAAGCAGCCAAGTTCGCATAGCAAGGTTAGCGAAGCTCCCGTTTTATTGCCTCCTCTCAAAATATTATTGCTGCAAGCCTGTCAGTGGATCAATTCTTATGAATTAGTGAGTAGGTCGCAGTTTTGAAATTATCATTTTAATATTATAGGATCGCGGGACTGAAAGTTTACTCTCTCTGTGCGAAAATTCAATATTGGATGTGGTTTCAGGTCGAGTATTTTTTTTTAGGATCTTCACTCAGAATTTTAAATCTAGGGTTGAGCAACACTCCCAAAATAACTGTCTGCTCAGTCATAAAAAAGCATCTGGTGTGCAAAGGCACAGTGAATTCTTCATGTGGCCCTCGATGAAAAATAAGTACCCGGCCCTGCATTATAGAAAGCAAAATACTGCATTGAGCATCAGTCCCCATTCAGGCATTCTGTCACCATCCAAGGACAGTCAGGAGACTAAAGCACTTTGTTGAGAAGATGTGTAAAAACAGCTAGTCCCCCATCCTTAAATAATAACTGCTGTTCAGGGGAAAAGGCATAGAAGAAAAAAGCTTGGGAGTGGAGGGGAGCACAGATAAAAATGTCTGCATGAGCACTAAAGGACCAGGGGCCTTTCCACGCGACTGATCTGAGAGCAAAGGCTTAAATACAGGGGAGATGAAAACAGATTCCACCAGTCAACTGGCGCTGGTGTCCTGATATGAGTGGCACACACACACACGCATAAACACTCATGCACACACCCACGTGGCCACTTTAACACAATCATGTAAGCACAAAAACACCCATGCAGATTCTTGCCAAACACATCACTAAGCACTCATGGACAAACTGTACACACATACTGTACAGTATCCAGTGTGTACATATTTGCAAATTCCCACAGACTGAAAGGACCTATAAGTAGCCTTTAAAATGGTCTGGCTGCCAACACTGGTGCAGATATACACAAATACACACATACATGCACACACCGGTGCTTGCACTGTGCTAAATGAAAGCTCTGCGTCAGGGCTTCATCACATACGGCGCAGCTGCCTGCAATGCCTGCCACATTAAGCAAGCCTAATGGGCTTCCAGAGCAACAACACTGCGTATGAAGGGTTGTACATTCCTGAGCATTCTGTGGAATCAGCGGGACATTCTGTTTGTCAGAGAACGCATGTCAGTCTGTCAGGAAGCCTGCCGCGACAGGCTGGCGGAGCGGCTTTGTGTAGACTGTATTTGCCTAGGTGGGTATGTGTTTGCATTCACAGACAAAAATACTGTTAATGTATTACCCAGCCAGTGTATTTCAAAGAGAAACTGAGAACTGTAATGTAATTTAGCAAGATGAAAAAACGGGGAGGTGCATTGTGTGACTGAGCAGCAAAAAGTACATGTCTAGGGCTCATGCTGGCTAGGAACATTTGTGTTAAAGAGCTGGTTCCAGTGGAGAATAAATGTGTGCGAGTTAAGGGTAAATATTAGAATGTGCAGTCAGGAGTAGAGCAAGGTTAAAGCATGGCAGATTAGTTGGGACATCGAGGAGGAGCAGGGGTACACATTAGACTGTGAAGCCATGTGTGATGATCCTGCAGGTTTCCAAATGAGCTCTGATTAGCCCGAGAGTGATTTCAGCAGCTCTCGTCACATCCAAATCCTGCCCTCTTCCTTTAAATGTCTCCCTCTCTTCTTCTCTTTTACTTTTCTCTCTGCTCTTCTACTCACAAGACAATAGAGAGAACGCATTTCAGCCAAAATTCAGCTGGCAAAATTAGGAGCACCATAACGGTGTGGGTGTGCATGAGCATAAGTCTATGAGCAGGCATGTGTGCCTGATTCCAATAGGAAAAGATTTTCTTATTTCATCAAACCAAATGCTGTTTGCGCCTGTGCTTTAGGGCTTTATACAGATAACAGTCAATTGATTATTAATGCATTATTAATACTCCCGAAGCGCCAGGTCACACAGATAGTTGGAGGCTTATTTTCACACAAATACACACACACCCACGCACCCACAAACACGAAGCAAAATAGTGCCAGAGGCCGAATGTGTCCGATGGAACAGAACGTACGCTACTCAAATCCAATGTTACAAAGCGGCCAAATTAAGATGGAAAAAAACAGCACCTACTCAAATTAGAACTGCACCTGGCCAATCAAAGCTTACACAGAGGGGTTGCTGAAACCAATGCTGACACAGGTATATACACACACTTTTTAATTTTACACTCCCTCCCTCGGCTTTCTCAACTCCTCCTGCCTCATCGCTGGCCCCTCCCAGTGGCGACTGCCCCTGATGCTCCTCCTCCTGCTCCTCGTCCTAGCTGTCCATCACCCAGCGGCTCATTGGCACAAAGCTGACCGAGAGCATACAGCAGATGGTGTGCTGCTGTCTGTGTGGCAGGCCACTAGCAGGACACCCAACAGCCCCTCCTTTCCCTCACCGGCCCTCTGCCTCCTCCTGTGATCCCTGCTCCTTCCCTCCTACACACCTTCTATCACACACACACGCACACACACACACCCTCCAGCATCACTTCAGCCCAACCAGGTCACCTGCTGCCAGGCTTACAACAGCTAGCACACACACATGCACACACAAACATGAAATGAAACATCTTATGGTACATGGCACATTCAAGGAGGTCACACATATGGCACCATTACATGCACGGATTCCCCCTTATATTCTCTCCACGCTCCGACTAACATCAAGATGACAAGAAATTTTATTGACATTCACACATACACTCCCCACCTCGCTCACACACATGCTCTCTCTCTCTCTCGCTCTGTCTCCTGTAGAGACAGTTTGGTTAATCAAGTGCAGGGTTTCCAGCCTGGTCAGCAAGTCGATACACTTACAACCTTCATCACGTAGCTAACGTATAAATATTACATCCTCATTTGCAATAACCTGGTCAGGCCAGTCACACTGCACAGGGAAACCAATAAGCACTTATGTGCAACATTGCAAGCAGGCTCAGTGATGCAATAAAAAAATATACACATTACATATACTGCATATTTCTAAATGAACAGTGCATTCAGTATACATACTGAATGCAGATGACTTTATTTGTCATACAAAAAAATAACACACATGTTGATATCAGTTACGCACCTTGGGAGGATGGAGCTACACTGCTGAAAGTCACAGCGCAGCTGAAGATGATCCACACCGCAAGAGCCATGTCGGAGGCTGACCAGGGGGCAGGGCAAGGGGTGGGGCTAAAGCGTCAAGGTGGTCAGCAGGCACAGGTGAGTGGGGCGGCACTTCCTCAGCTCACACCCTCCCTGAGGGTGATCCTGCAGGTAACGAGTGAGAAAAATAACAAGGAGGTTAGTGCATCATAAATATTTGCATGCAACTGCCAACTATCCAGAAGATCCATCCTGAAGAAGAGTTATTCTATTGTTCAGTTTTTCATTCTTTTCACTCCCAGTATGGCATTTGAATTAGACACTGTTGACTAATCTATTCTGCATTTATCACTGGAATATGTGATAATAACTCTGCACAAAACTGAGTGGCTCACGACTGGTATAGCATACTAAATGGTATCAAAGCAGACAGAGGAGAGGAGAGGAGAGGAGAGGAGAGGAGAGGAGAGGAGAGGAGAGGAGAGGAGAGGAGAGGAGAGGAGAGGAGAGGAGAGGCTCCCCCTCTGGTGGTCAGGTAAAATGATCAGACAGGGAGATCTGAGGCCATTTTGTGCAGGATGGCATGGCAACAGCTGTTGCCACTACTGGCTCATCACTCTACAGTGATGCAGACACGCTACATATGTTTTGGGGCTGTTAACGGAGCAAGAGAACATGTGAAAAATACAAATACATGTTTTCTCTGTGTGTGTGTCTGTGTGTGTGATTGTTTGCATACACATGCACACGCGCGCACACACACAAAGTCAGACAGTGAAAAGTGGTGACTCAGTCAGCAGTGCCGTAGGGCTCACACATCTCATTTGCCTAATGAAATAAATCACAATCTGGAACTTTAGCTCTGATTTTTTGACAGCAGACACTGTTCTGCCCCGCCAGGGGCTGAAAGACAGAAAACAGTAGAGACGGTATTGTTAGAGCTAATACTCCTCCTGCTGAGCTTGCTGATGAAACAGACAGATTGGACTGCGTCGCTCTGTATCAGTGTATCTGTGTGTGTGCGTGTGTGAGTGTGTATGCCTGTGTGTGTGTGTGTGTGTGAGTGCATGTGTATGTGTATGTGTGTGCACACATGCCTATTTGCAATTTTTATTTCTTTGGAGGGGGGTTGAGAGGATTTCCTTTGATCTCTCCATCCCTCGACCACTTTTATTGATTGATCCTACCAACATACTACACTGTAAGAGGGTAAGCATGAACTCTCTCACACATGCAGGTTCAGCTACTATACAGTTCTACCCATGAGGTGGATATAATCTATCCACCTATACGTCTACTTTCTTTTCATATGCTATTGTGCGGTGCAGACCTGAACATTCAGCATTCTCTGTTCAGTGATTGTTGTCTATGTTACTAGCTGACTATTGGCTAGACAGCTACAGCATTTCTTTTGTATGAGATAAGCATCAAGGTCAGTTCAGATAAATAATGTTTTATTAGTTGAATGTAATAAAGGATGCAACAGAAATCTATAATATTTCCATTTCTCATAACAGTGCAGGGTGATAAAATGTGACATTCTTTGAACCTTAGTCCTAATCACAATTCTAAAATGTAGCCCAAAATATAAATCACTTGGAATTATAAACTGTCTGTTGCATGCATTTTTCATCAATGTATGTTTGCTCAACAACACACGCATCAACACACACTGGCTGAGCTATCTTCTCATGGCAGCCAAGATGGCAGATCCTGAATGACTCCCTCTCTTCATCATCACTGATTTGGCTTCCCCTCCACCTCTCCAGCCCCTCCTCTCCCTGACCTTCTCTGATATTTACCCTCCTCCCCAGTGGCACCGCCCGGCCCACAGCCACCGACCTGCCTGGGTGACGTTATGTGGATTAGTATGTTGGATGTCGTAGAGTACGAGCAGCAAGGCAGAGTGAGGGAGGGCAAACAGTGAAGAGGGAGAGAGATCGAAAGCAGAACACAAGAGTACAAAGCACATCCGCAGCAGCTGTTTTTACACCAGCATTTATTTCTATCACACACAACCCACAAACACACACACAAACAACCTCTGCACAAGTGCCTGAGCCTTAATTTGGGTTTGTTTGCGACCACCCTCTATGACCAGCAGCTGAGAGAAAAGGACACGCTCAGAGGGAGGGCAGGACGGACAAAGAAAGAGTGGAAAAGCAGTAAACAAATGGCAATAGACATGAGACGCGGTACTGTAGAAGCGTCGGCTGCTCCGCTCTCTCTCACGGCCTTTCCCGTCCCACCCTCCTCTCTCCTCCACCCCCGATCTCGCTGTATTATTAATGGTCAAAAAGTGATCCCCTCCTGTGCAGTGACAGCCCTCTGTTTTTTTTTCCCTCTTCAACTTTTGTGGTTTTAATAAGAAAAATCTGTCTTTCCTCTTGTTTCTTTTGACTGTGCTTCTGTCTGTACTTTTCAACAATAGCTCTCCTGTGGTCTCAGCAGATGAGGAGGACCAGAGAAAGACTGGAGAGGGAGGGAGGGCGGGAAGGAGAGAAAAGTGCAGGGTGGATAAATTGATTTTATTTTGTGACAAAAAGAAAGCTAGAATTACACAACACTCCATGTGGTAGGAAGGGAGAACAGAAGGAACAGAGGAAAGAAGGATGGAGGGAAGGCAAAAATTAAGCAAAAAAAAAACCAAAGGGATGACAGAACAAAGGAATGCGTGAACAAAAAAAGAAAGGAAGCATCATGCGGCCTGGGTACCAAATAAACAAGGAACAGAAGGAGCAAAGGAGGTAAGGAACAAACAAAGTAAGGGAAGGATGATTTTCTGTATCACGAGAATAAATCAGAGAGAGTGGGAGGGTAAACTGCTGAAAATAGCCAAGTGAGAACAGCAAAGGAATAGTAAGAAAGCAGGAAATAATGGCAAAGGAGAACGCATTTCTTCTGCTTGTGTCTATGAGTCAGAGTGCCTCTGGGTGGAGGAAGGTTAGGAGTCTTTGGAGGGTGTGAGATGGGTGTCTTTGCCCTCGACGCCCCCCCTACTTGGAGGATGCTACGCGCCCGAGGCCAAAGGCTGACCTTTTGCACTGATCACATCCACCATTATTATCATCACTGTTTCTCTTCTAATAGAGCAGAACATCATATCCCTATGAGACCAGGGCACCACAAAATGGGAGAATGGACAGCAATTTTCACTGCACTGGTTGAAAGGTGAGGAGGGGTGAGCACGATTGAAAGTGGAAGGAAGGGCAAATGACAGTCAGCTGCATGAAAACAAAGGCAGACATGCTGTCTAAACGAAGTTACGCTGAAGTACACAGCTCAGTCGTCTTGTCTGGAAGGCTACCCTCTGTTTCTTCTGCTATTAATTTACAGGCTGCCTTGATCCAAAGCAAATAACTTCATTATCCACTTCTATTGGATCATTACGATAATCACCACGATCATTAGGATCTGTTTGCTTTAGCAGACATGCTCATCAAGAACAGGGTGTCACTAGTCCTTTTCATATGGGGTGAGGGGTGCTGTTAAAAGCTGTGTGTGTCTGTCATGGGGAACATTTACGTTTACCACATGGTGCATATCTTCTCTGTACAGAAGAAAGCGGAACATTAGGAACATTACCCAGCCAGAATCAAACGGAGGGAGAACAAAGAGTTTACGTAGACAGTTTTTGCTGCATAATTAGAAAAGCTGGTGCAAGTCTCAGAGCTGCTACAGCTTCCGGCTTTCTCTCTTCGGTTTTTCCCCCGCCGTGGGGAATCTGATATCAAGGTGGGAGAGACAAGTATGATGAGTGTGATTCGACTCTGTGTGTGCGTGAGTGGGCAGCCTGTGGTCAAAAGGCTAGAGATCCACACAACTGATTAGACTACACTGCAGCTTTAAAAGTGAAGTTTCTACTAAGAGTTTGCCGAGGATACTTTTGCACACATAAAGCCTTCTGAAAGCTGAAAACATCTTAATTAGCATTTCAATACATCTGAAAATGAGGTATGTTGTATGAACAAGTGAAAATCATGCAAGGCAATGGGGGGCAAAATGAGGAGCGGGAAGACGCAAACACACAATTTTATTCAGTTAGGAAAACACTCATGATTGATTTAAAGAGTTGACAGTCCTAACTTCTGACGGCTTGTTGCTTCATGCATGTCTTTGCATCTTAAGATGAAGCACTAGCATTTCCCATGCTATTAGGATTGATGTTTACGCCTCAGATGCTTCAACAACAAATAGTTGGTTCAGTAGCAAAGCTCCCGCTATGAAGGAAATGATTGCCTCCTAGCAACCGGCACAGTCGAGCGTGCAAAACTGAATGGCAATCACATCTCACTTACAAATCAGAAAGCGATGCGAACTGCTGCATTAAATATTTGTAATCAAGTAAAATTTCAGCTCAAATAAACTTCCAACATCCACTTAAAATGGAATAAATTGAAAACAACTAAATTCTTTTACTCAGAGCTATTGGGATTTGGTTTCAGTCAGGTCTGAGCCTGGCACTTTATTTCAGAGGAAAGTATCACCAGACTCAGTGAAGGCTAGCCATGTAGTATTAGAGTTTGATGAGACTGCAGAGAACGACAAAAAACGTATGCTTCGCCTGGGGGCCTCTAAGTAATTCTCCTTCTGACTCATCGGTGCTGAAGCTTTGTCACACTCGATACTCTTTTGTACTCTCTTGAGTTAGGCAAGAGGGAGCAATACAAGGAAGTGTAACAATAAATGAGAATGAGTGAGAATTCATTAATTACTTCTTCACCTCCATAAAACTAATCACTCGCCAAAGCGAATATAATTATCCTACTTTTTCTTTCGTAACGTAACAGACATACCATGAAATATCATTACCATCACCATCTGCGATGGAGCTTTGCTGAGTGGGAGGCTGTGTTTTTACTGTCAGACTCGCCTTCCAGGACGCTGAGGTATGACAGTTGAATTTAATTCAATGATTATTCAAATTAGGGGATGTGATGATTTGGACGCACATCCACTAGGTGCGTGGATGTGTGTGTGTGTGTGTGAGAGAGAGAGAAAAACAACAGCACACATTAGAACCAGAATATTCTAAACGTGAGAAAGAGTAAGCTCCCATCACTGTGTTGAAAGCGATGAACCTCATCGGAGAGGTCTTATCCAGTGTAAGCAATCCAAAACAAGTGAAATATGCCCTTTAAGTATTTAAAGGTTTCATTTGGAAAAAAAATAGCGAGAATTAAAAGGTTGTTCTGAAAGTATAGGCGGCAGAATATCATCAGATATTCTTTGGCTGTAGCTAGCTGCCGTTAGCTTATTAACTTAGTTTGCAGTGGAATTAGTGGCTCTATTAACTGACTGTAATTTCCCTGGGCAGTGACCACTGAATATGGGGGCAGTCATCGTGGGCAACGGGGCTCAGCAGCCTCCTAGTGAACTTATCTAGTAACACAACTGGGACCGTACACAGCGCCAGAGACTGACAGGTGCCAAATTAAAGACAGGGAATACAGCACAAAGGCGGTGTACAGTGACTCTGATCAGACTATGGACAAGAAAACACGAGAGAGGCATTCAGCAGCAGAGGAGAGAGAGAGTCGTCAGCAGCAGGAAAACGAAAACTGCGTGTAGAGTCGGAATATTTTCACTTCATTCTTGGTTAATTGAGGATTTATTTCCACCAAACCAGAGTGTTTGGGTTATGGGGATTTTGAAAAGACTACACAAGACTGTTTTGGTGAGTTTTATTTTGTCGACGCCGAGTTTGAATCAAGAGTAGCTTTACGAAGATGCCTAATTTCTTGACATTTTGGGAGTTTGTTTTGTTACACTTTTTCACATAATTAGCAAACTCACCTATACTATATACTATACTATTCAACGATCTGCTCCTGCGGTACAAAGTGGTATTACGAGACTGAACATGCTGCAGCTGTAGCACACAAACTTCAGTCAACAACCCTGAAACACTAAACATTTTGACTTAAGATCAACACTGTTGTTTCTTTACATACTTATAATATTGGCTCAAGTTTTGAATGTACTGTCCATAAATTCTGGCCATATCTTATATTTTGTCCCTTTAATGTCCTAAAAACAAAACATATATTTTCTCTGTAAACTCACCAGCTGCCAAAATGAGATTGACTCAGCTTCACTGCACAAAAACAATAAAATACACCAGCATGTGTAAACCTCTGCCCTCCCACCCCCTTCGCTGTTATCTTCCAGTTGGGCCTATCGCTAATCTCCCTAATCCTTTTTGGTGAGGCTATCGCTAGCAAAGACAACATAATAGCATTAGATATTATTCCTTCACAACAACCTGATTCTATTACATTTGCATTGATGCTCAACAGCACGCACAGTCTCGGTCATGGGGAGAATGGATAGCATACTGTAACACTAAAGCATTCATTCAGGATGGATAATGTTGTTAAGCTAGCAGCAGCGACTACACAAGCACATTCAGGTCAGATCATCCCAACACTTCTCCATTTACTGGGCTAGGTCAGTTAAGGCCGGGACTCTGGTGTGGTAGTATCTCGCTGGCTGCAGCAGCAGGGCTGTTTATATAATGACACCATTGTGCCGGCTGTGTGCAGATGGAACATCAGAGCTCTTGTAATGGCCTGTGTATTAGGGCCAATGTGTTTGATTACTGACTCAGGCAGAGCGGGGATAGGCTGTGTAGTCAACAGGGAATAAGGCTCCCTCCAAAACAGCAACCCAGGGAAAAAAAAAGACGTATTTGAAGAAACAGAAGGAAAGAGGGAAGAGACAAAAAAAAACAGGGAGAGACTTTAATGGAAGTGTGCTTTAAGGGAATGCAAATGAGACAAGGGAGTCTGCAGAGCTGCAGAACACAGCGGAGGGATATCAAACAGGGCTAGTGTGGTTGTCAAAGAGGTAAAGGCAAAGGGAAGGGGGAGGGAGGGAGAGAGCCCCTCTCACTTTATTTAATAGACACTCCTGTACCACTTCTTCCTGCTTCAGCATCCGCCCTCGGCTACAACTTTCCACACAGCCCAAACCACAATCCTCCTCATCTCTAGAGTCTACACTTTATTATTATATGTTTCTGAAACAATAGTAGTTCTAAAAAAATAAAAAACAAAGCTTCGCTGCCAATAAAGCAGCCAGTGAGAGCCCAATATTCCTGAGTGACAGTTGTAAATGCTAATCAGAGTGCACAAGTATCTAAAGGGGGTTGACTGTGATAACAGTGCTGCATCTATGAATGAGTGATAGAGATAGTCCGCCTCTGGCCAGGCAGCCAGTCAGTCAGCCTGTTCGTCAGCACCGACACCACGCAGCAGAGAGAGCATGCTGCCCGGCCTGGTCCTCAGTGTCTCCAGCGTGGCCTGTGATTTATTGTGGCGTCTGAGAGCTTGTCACTGTTCATTATTACTGATGCAACAGGAGGCAATGCCACCAACCATCAATGCTTGCCCTGTGATGCCCGCCACAGCTGCCAGAGGAAGTGACCTCAGCACCCACCTGTCCTCTCACACAAACAGTGGCTGCAGCCCCGCTCTAATGGGCTCTAATATCTTACAGGGATGGAACCTCTGACCCACTTTGGCAGCAACATCTTAGACAATCGCCAACACGGAGGGGGAATTCTACAATAATTCAGGCTGAAAAATGCTCTTTTGCAGTGACAGAGGTGAGGGGCCTCATTTCTGTAATCTAAATACCAGAGAGGTGGACTTGAGTCATTGTGACTTGGACTCGAGGCCACCTGAATCATTGTTCTGATGAATTGCAACTTTACCAGACAGAAAATTCATGACTTGAGACTTAAATTGGACTTAAAGTTAAAGAACTGTGACCCGCCTTAAGTGTGATGACTCAAATGACTTATCTTTTCTGTTAATGAGGAAAAAATTAAGCTCTTACAATGCTTTTTTAGTTTTGCTTGATTATGTTCTAACAATGCATCTCAATGAACAATTTTCAATTTATTGTTACACTAACAGGTTGGATAAGTTAGTCATATGATGTCATTATCTGACAAGTATTAACACCTTATCTATTCCCTTAAAGACTGAAGTTTCTTAGGTAAAGAAAAAGTGACTTAACTTGGGAGCTGACTTGCCTTAGCAAAAGACTCGACTTGACCAGGAAAGACTGACTTCCTTGAGACTTGGATTTATTGACTCATTTCTGCTGAACACATAAAAATCTATTAAAAACATCTGGAGGACACAAAACGATGAGCAGCTCAATTTATGCCATATCTGTCTGCCCTGAGACACATAACTTCATCTTGTTTCTGGCTTTTGACTTTGTCGCTCACGCATTCTACTTCATTTCTCTCCCCCTGCCTCCCAACCTCACAGTCAAATTAGATATACTCCATATCAGTCAACCTGCGCTGTCAACTTTGTCAGCACGAGTTGCGTTGCAAATCAATAGGAGAAAATGAATAATTCACTGTGACCATTAAGTCTACACAACAAGAGTGATAACTGCCGGCCCTGACATTAATCTTATGAGCCACCAACAATGGATTATGATATAACATGATAATGTTATGAAATTGTACTCTCTGGTGAATCTTGCTCCCTCCCGCCCTTTGCATTGAGCTGTTCCCAGATGTCACTTGGCTGTGACTGGCAGGCTGCCACCCTGAGTGCCTGTGCACCGCCAGGCCCGGCTAGATCCATCTTCATTAAGGACAGAAGCGCTGTGAGTTGTGTGTGTTATTATCAGTGTCTATTAATCTGAAAGCTCCAGCAGGGCAACCCCCGCCTCACTGCTGCGCTACATCACACTATAGCCAAGCATCGCTGTATACAAACGCACTTCTGATGCACACAAACACATGCGAAGCTTGTATGACACACAGTCAAACAAGATCCTTTCCTTCACACTCCCGCCTGCAGCTTTCTCTAATAATGCGTACAGTGACAGACTTAAACAATTTGCAGATAATGCATGCTCACTTCTAATTGGGGACAACAGACAATAATTACGTGTGGAAAAAACTAATTCGTAATTGTTTAGCAACCGTTGGGATTTACTCAAGGCAAACTGTGGACACCCCCGTCCTAAGTGTTCGCGTCACTGCATGGTAGGACACACATGATCATGGTTTGAAGCATCCACACGCATGTTCCCACACATGCACAGTCCCACATGTACACACACAGAAGGGCCCACCGGGGCACCACATGTGATGTTGACCCAGTTTAGATCTGTGGCACAAAGTGGAGCAGGGATTCAGAACAAAAAGAGACAGTGACATTTAAAAATAGGTTGACATTCTTTTCATCTCATTGCTGAGACCCACACAATGGAAGTATCCATCTTTTGTGTCAACTAATTATTCCTTCACATCTTCAACTTGCCACTTTAGAGATCCACTCCCTATACAGGCACTGGTGTGGTTTCAGTGAAGCTAGCTGGAGTCAGGAGGCTCCGACAGACCAAAAAGCAAACCAAGACACACATTTTACTGATGAAGATTTCGAACAGATGGATTGTTGTCTGCTTCATCAGTTGCTGGCCATCATAACTCTTATCTAATTTTTAATCATCGGTGTAAAATGGGGAGCTTAGAGGTTGAAACATGTGAGTGTTATGACTTTTAAATTAACCTCGGCCAAATGAATTGTTTCCCTTCTCTTTACTTTATACCAGGCTTAAAACAGGCTTCATCCCATCCGGTGCATTTGGTTTAAAAGAGCACCGCAGGCTGCTCGTTGAATGTGAAGTCGACATTGTTGCTGTGCTGTGGTGCGTTCAGCTAGTAAGAACGTTCAGTTCCAGGTCTTGGTGCTCAGCTGATAAAGAGCAGCCTTTTGACCAGTGAGGAATCATGATTTTGACAGCATCAGCGTTTGATTATTTAAAGGTCTTTTTTCGTTATTAGGGCATGAGTTTCTGACACAATAGCTTGAGTGCTGTTTATGAGCAGTACTCAGAGCTTCACAGAAGCATCTAAATGACCCACACACAGGCACAGAACAGTTTGCATTCAAAGCGATTCATGAGCTTCTAGCTTTTAATGTGAGTGCAAATTAATTAAGCCTCAGATGAGTTTATCTGGACTTTTATCAACCCAGTACACTCTCTCATTGTGACAGCTTGGCAGCAGAGAACCCAATTTTGGACGATTTTACCAATTCAGGCAAACTCTAACTATGAGTGCGGCTTTGAGTTTGTCCTGGCACATCTAAATCAGTCTGAAATTAATCCAATCATTTTGTTTACGCATCGCAAGACCACAGTGATCTGACTTGTCTTGTCTGGCCTTTTTTATGTGGATGCAAACATGTCTACCTTCTCTAAATTCAGATGTTGGAATGTTTTATGTTGTGCAACGGTGTGTGCGTGCGTGTGTGTGTGTGTGTGTGTGAATGATGTATCTAATTTGATAGTAGTGACCCCAATCTGCCTGCCAAGGTTATCCAGCTTTACGATGGGCAGAGTGGGCATCAGGAGATTCTGACACAGCAGGCCTGGCTGACATGCCCCAATTCCAAAACATGGCTGTCACTCACTTCTTCTCTTGCTTCCTCTCTCTGTCTACCTATGTCACACACACACAGACACACACACACACACACACACACTGCCCCCACGCATATACATGAAGGCACACCAACACTGTCCCACATACAGCGCAGCAGCAGCCTTCAGAAATAACCGAGGAGAAATAAAAGTCAATGTATGCATGTGCGTGCCCACACGCAAACACAAGCATGCAATCTTCAGATAAATCTAAATTTAATTCTGAAAACCCCTCATCTATTTATTTGTGTCTGCAACTTGAAACAACTAAATCAGTGTCAGAGAAATTGCTGGTGTTTGTATAAATAAGCCTGAACAGAGGTGGTGAAAACAGACCATTTTTGACATGTTCATCCTCGAAAGATGAAATCAAGTCACAACAATAGCCTAATCATCACACAGCCGCCTGTGCGTTTGTCTATTGCTCAGCTGTCTAAGAAAAAGACAGGTAAATGTTTTCCACTGGTGCTGAGAGAAATCCCACTCAGAACCACACAGAGCCTAAAGCTACCATTCTCTCTGAAATGATTATAGAATCTCTTTTTCTTCATCCCGGCTTTCTGCTAATCCGTTCCTTTTTTTCTTGTTTTGCACAGCGCACGTAATCACACAAAAACACAAGTGCATACATTCATGCTGTGAGGTCCCAGAGGAGGGATGGGCGGTGGTGGTCTGATTATTAGAGAGGAGCAGTGGGAGACACAGTCCAGAGCCCAGAGCTCAGGGCCTCAGTCAGTCAGGCTGTAACAGGTGCGGCTTTCCACTGCCTGCTTCTCTTAATTACCAACAGCGCAGCGCTGGAAACGCTTTGCCGGGATCCACACAAGGTGAACACCCATTAGTGCATGGAGAGGATCCAGAGGGTCTGTGCCGACAGCCCCAACCCTCCCCCCTCCTCACAGAATGAAGTTAGTATACACACACATGTGCACACAGAGAAAAACACACATTCAAACACTCCCATGCACGCACTTGTATATTTTTGTGTTGCTACGTGCGTTGGTGTAATGATTACGCCTTGAGACATGTACACCCAGACACACACCATCAAATCTGCACACACACACACACACACACACACACACACACACACACACACACACACACACACACACACACACACACACACACACACACACAGCGCTGCCTCAACCCACACTCTCTTCTCCTTTCTTTTTCGAATACTCCCTCCATATCCTCCTGTCCCCGAAGGCCCGAGTACATCAGTTCATCGACACATTTCGTTCTGGTCGGTGGTCTCCATGGAGCCTCCTGTTTCATGTGACCTTTCTGCCCCTCCGTTTCGGGAGTCTCGGGCGTCTGGTCACTCTGAATCACTCCCTCAGTCTGCCTTTGTTCGTAAAAAGATTCAGCAGAGAAAGGGAACCGGGCGAATAAAAGGAGATGAATCAACAGACATCTCATGGCGCCTGCTGCTATCCAAGTGAAGGATAGTACTATTTGTACTCATCCACCTTATCACCCCTCCCCCTCTACATATTTCTCTTCAAGCACACGACTCTACCCCTCCTCACCCCCCACCGGCCCTGTTTTGTACTCACATGCTCCCTCCATCCCTCTGCAGTTCTCATCCTGTTTTCATGTCTCAAATTCAGATCTCAGTTTGCTTCATTCCCATCAATAATAGAGGAGTTTTTGACTGGGTGCAAATAAACAACTCTCAGCCAATCAACGGGGGACTTGCATGCATTCCACCAGCAGCTGACAGCCAATAGGACATTAGTTTTGGTGACTCAAATGAGATCAGAGGTGAGCTGGTGCTCTGATGCCATTGAAAGGAAAAGTAAATTATTCAGGTGACACTCTTTTGCTGCAAATTCCCCCTAAACTAGCGCAGCCACTTCGGCTCTGTGGGGGACACCAGTGAGTGCAGTGAAGGAAGCACCGTTTTATTTTTTCCCCACACAGTGAAAGATTTGAAATGCAAATAGGTATTCACTAACAGCAGCACTCAGTCATAAATTGAAACACCCTAAAAGATAACTAAATACATGCAAATGAGCTGATTAACTGAATATGCAAATTAATTTGTGATTTGTAGAAGGCATTTATATGTTAATTGACAAGGTGGCTCACCGTGGATTAATTATATATAATATAGATTAAGTATAGAATAATCTAAAGCAATGGATGTAGATAAAAAGATAAGGATAGCGATTAGTTTCCCAAAGTATTTCTCTTTCTCTTCCATTGATCTGACATGTGGCACCGACCCAAGTTACAAAGTGAAGAAATCTCATTCAAACGTTCATGAAGCTGAGCAGAGCTGCTCTGAATATCCACATCAGAAGCAGAACGCTGGCTATGCATTCAGAGAGGATGGGTGTGTGCGTGTGTGTGTGTGTGTGTGTGTGTGTGTGTGTGTGTGTGTGTGTGTGTGTGTGCGTGTGGGGTGGGGGCACTGTTAGCTGTAAAGCTCTGTAGGCTTCTCTCTCCCTCTCTCCCTCTCTCCCTCCCTCTCTCTGACTGTCTCTCATCCCCTGTCTCTTGGCCCTCTGACCTGTGCAGGTCTCACGTTCCTGACTCCTCTCTCAGCAAGCAGCCGATCGATAGATGGATCTGACTTTACCCTGACTCAATAACCCCTCATGCACATCCTCTTCCTCTGAGGAGGGAGTGTGCATGTGAGTGTTTGAGTGTGTGTGCCAGTGGAGGAAGGGTATGGGTCTGCATGTGCAAGTTTGTGCTTGCAAGGCATGGTTTGGGGTTCTTTTGGCAGCGCTGTGGGTGTGTGTGTGTGTGTGTGTGTCTGTGTCTGCCAGCTCCAGTCTCTCACCCCAGGGCCTAGAAGTCACGGCAGTGAGAAAACAGATTGATTTCTCCCCTCCCACGCACAAACAATTAACTACACAGCGCTCAATTAGACACACGCTGGAGACGCCTTCAGACAAGCCTTTGCCTTGACCTGGGATCTGTTTCCTGCAAACCAACCTATAGTACCTCCAGCCAAGCATCAGAGGTGTGGAGACTGGTGGAAGCCAGTCAGACAATAGTAGGAAGGTGCCTATGTGCCTTGCTCTTGCAAAATTAGCTCTTCCTGTTGTTCGCAGCATCTTAGGATTATGTGTCCCAGCACAAAATGAGCCAAGATTATCTTTAATGATGTCGACGGTGTGCAGTTTCATTATCGCCAGTGTTCACACACTGCTCCACAGCGTGTGCCGCTAGCTGAGTAAGCGGAGTTCGGATGCTAATTTAAAGGCAAGGGAATTCCAGTGGAGCGTGGAACCCTCTGTATCAGCCGCCCCATGTCCACCTTGGGGACCCATATCCGTGTAACACATGTTGATCATCCAGTAAAGGACAAACAAGGTTGTCATCCCTCCGTCAGCTTTCTGTCACTTTTCATTTTTCCAAACGAAACACTCCAGTGAGCATGTCTTTCTTTGTATCTCTCTCCCTTTCCTTGAGCCAAGACATTTGTCAGAATTTCAACAGTGTCCTCCTACTGCTTCAGTAGACCGGGCTCTGTTTGTTGCCTGCCTCAAAAATAGATGTCTACTGTCTAGATCTATTCAAGGAAATAAAATGCTTTTCACCATCCTCAGGTCTTATCCTGTAGTGTAATTAATCTAACTGCGAATGTAATCAATTTCACATCTTTCATTTTCTTTTCACCTTTCCTTTTTGAAAATACTGTCATTAACAACTGATTTGTGCAATTCTAATGAATTATCACATTTGTAACGAGTTAATTATCTTATGCGCAGATAGTTGGAATTTAAGAAAAGTATTTCTTATTAAAAGTAGGAAAAACGGGTCATCAGCACATTAAAATTAAGCTGTGACAATTATTTCCACAGATGCTGGCCTTGACGTTAATTGTGATCCACTGCTGCATGGCCAAGTCATTCCGGGCTTTAAGTGTGTCATTCATAACACGGGCTATGGGAGATAATAGAATTCGAGAGTGTGTATGTGTGTGTTTATGAAAGATATAAAAGAGAAAGAGCAAATGAGAGAGAGAGAGAGAGAGAGAGAGAGAGAGAGAGAGAGAGAGAGAGAGAGAGAGAGAGAGAGAGAAACCATAGAAGTACAAGCTCCAGTGAGTGTTAACATTTCTAATTATCTCACTGTCACGTCTGGAGGCTAAGAAGATAACACCTGAAGTCACCAGGGCGGCAGAGTGGGCATACACACATACACTCACACACAAACAATCCCAGAAGCTCACACACCTCCCACCTCCTGCACCACCATGCTAGGCCCTACGATTTGTCTCTCTCTGCATGACTGCCTCCACCTCTCACTCTTCTTTTTCTATCCCTCCCTAATTTTTACTCTCCCTCTCTGCTGCACTCGCGCTCGCTGTGTGAAGTATACGTGAGGTCCAGCTTCTGGGCTCTCCCCTGTTTACCTACGTATGTGCTGATGTCAAGACGCCGCATTCGTCTCACCCCCGCTGCCCTTTTGTGCAGGCTAGGGCAGCAACGCATTGCGTGTTCCCACTGATGTTTATCCTTGTCATGCCTATTGAACACGGCTTATGTCCTGTGTTTGATATTAAATCCTGTGCTGAGGGGCTAGCCGGTTGCTCCACTGATCAGATAAGCACCAGAGGGAAGGAGGGTGGATTTAACTGGTTTTAGTAATCGTAACAGCCCATTCCCCCTCCTCCATCCATGCAACTGTACGTCCCAACTGAGGGATTTGCATTAATACTGTAGGCTTGTTCCGACTCTGCTACCATATAAATATAAACCCCTTCTTCTATATAGCCCGAGACATAATATGAGACTTCACAGTATAGAACTGCATTACCACTATAGCTGCTGCAGTATCGCCAGCCTTCTATATTCTACAACTCGCTTAAGGGATGATGAAATATTCACGGACCTGAGTGTTACAGCAATATCTGGTGCTATGAAGCTTTTTAAGGTCAACTTTCACAGAGACTCTCTCTCGGCTGCTTGTCCTGTTTCCCCTCTGATGCCCTGCAGAGGGCCTTTTGGTAGTGACAGCCATTCTCCCGAGACTTCCTTCTCTCTGTCACCCAGCCATCCGCCGCCCCTCTAGTCTGCTAACCGAAAGTGGTGTTAAGGCTGGGAACATTTCCACCATAGGACCGGGTCAGGGTGACTCACTGCTAGCTGGAGCCCTGGTTTGAGCTCTCTGAGACTGTTTAAAATTATAGAGACATTCACATGGAGGAGAGCCTTGAAATATTAATCACATTAGAATTAACAGAGCTGTCAATCACGCCAAATAGAGTACATTGCCCTAATTGCGTGGGCTCCTGTGTCAATGTCATCATCTGCAAACTGTAACAAAGACGGAAACACTGACTTCTTTCCACATGTCATCTACAGTAAAAACACTGAAAGCTTGACCGTACAGAAAGAGCTTGTGTGCAGGCCAGCAGTTCCTGTTTGTCAGGGAGGAAGCACAAAACACAACACTTCCCACATTTACAGGCACACAAATGACAACAGCCTTGTTTCAGCGACCCAGCATATCCTGGTCAGCGGCACAGTCCACCCCCTCACGCCTCATCGTCCAATCCGCTGATGCCCACATAGCTGTGGCCTGATAGACTGCTCTGTGGCCTAGCTAGCCAGCGTTACCAGCACAGAGGTCCAGTGTGATTCATGGCATTTACCCCTCCCAGCTCCCATGGAACCCAAAGCTCTGTTGCTGTGACATCACAGCCAGGGCCCTGATTGGTCACCAGATGGCTGCCCTGATTGGATTCTGGCCATAACTGCGCGGGCTGAATCACTGGCTCAGTGCTGCTCTGGATACTGATCCAGCCCACCTGCGCTGCCCAGCAAACACACACACACAAACACACTTAAAGCTCACACTTGCAGACGTGGACACGTACACATAAGCAAAGACGCTCGCACAGAACAAGTATCAATGACATTTAATTAAACATGCTCATTCATAGAAATAAGTCACTTAACTGCCAACAACTACACCTTCCTCCTCTCAATCTGTCTTTACCTTTTATACGTCTTGTCAATTGATTTTAAAGCGCCCCTTTTTGAAGATTATGGCCCTTTAAAATCTAAGTGCCCTTGTTTAACTTAGCTTAAACGACTCTCCCTCTTTGCTTCGTGGGTTAGGCCCCATTTCAACATTTCTGAGCACTGTCCTGGGAGACATAAAGCGAATGAGAAAGCAAGGGCATTCAAAGGGAGAGAGAGTGAGAGAGAGGTCCGCTGTGCTATGTGTCAGTCTCTGGGTATACCGAGGCTTTTACGCATGTATCTACTTTCGCTCGCTCTCTGTTCAGCAATGTGAAGCAATAAGTAGCCCTTAAGTGCAGGCATTCTCTTTTAAATACACTACAAATGGACGTCAGCTTCTACTTGAGCCTTGAGAGGTACTCCTGAAGCTTTTCTGATTGAGACATGAAACCAGAGCACCTCTCTATTCCCTCCCCTTCCTGCATTCCCAAAGGGAGGCCTGCAGCGTGCCTCTCTAAAGATACCCCTGGCACACACATACGCACCGATCACAGTTCCCCGAGGACAGCTGCAGGCACACTGCAGTGTCCGTCCGTACAACCAGACCTCCACTCCCTTTCTGGTGAGTTGCAGCGCTGCACAACACCTTTGAAACAGTCGCTGTTGTCACTTAAGTCAGTCCTGCACAATCCTCATCAGAATTGTTTTTCTCTGTTGTTTCAATATCTTCTGTTTTTCTTTATGCACTTAAGTCTCAATCTCCCCACTGTTTCCCATTATATCGGCAGACTGATCAAACACTTGCATCTGCAGCTTTTTCAATCCCCCCAGAAGTGAAAGAGAGAACTGCACAACTCTCGCATAAGCCTAAAGGAAACAAAAGCACAACATTTGGCAGTGGGACAGACCCCCTGCTGCACCTGTGCCCGTTCAGGCAGATCAGTATTTAGCTGGGGCTGCCTGCTGCCCCGGGGACAATGAGAGGGGATGGATGGATGGACCGAGGATTTGAGAGGAGGACTTGGACACCGTTCCCCACCCTGTGTGCCAGCGTTACGGGTCGAGTGGACCAAATGTCTACTCACTGGCACTAACACACAGCTGTTTGGTGATCTGCCTTTGGGCCAGCCCCACACAGACACATTCAACATCTTGTCCAACACTGCCATCTTCTCCAGACTATAAAGAAGAAAGAGAAAAAGGGTGGGTGTATACGCAGGGATAGGACTGAAATTATGGCCACAGCTAACAAGCACTTATAATTAACTGACCGTGTTTGATTCAAAATTGCTATATTTAGGAAATCTCAGACTAGAGGCTGAAACTACTACAATGTGTTTTGCCACTGTACCTTCATCTGCGCCACCTTGCTTTGCATTCAGTGCATGTTAGTGAGGTTTCAGACCTGTCTCACCCTCTTTTCCCAAGGTCGCCATTACAACTGAACAAGCTTCGCTCAAAATTCAGAGAGCAGCCATCTCCCCTGGTGCCAAATACGTCCCCGCCCCTCCCTTCTGATATTTAAGAAAGCTGTTGATCACACCTGTTCTCGCTCCATCTTTGGATGTGGGAATCACGATGAAGGGAATGGCACCGAATGTGCTATCTGCCTAGGAGCAGTGACGCTGCGTTTCTATGGCAACACTCCACCCGGTGCTACA
Source organism: Diplodus puntazzo (assembly GCA_963678695.2). Classification (NCBI taxonomy): domain Eukaryota; kingdom Metazoa; phylum Chordata; class Actinopteri; order Spariformes; family Sparidae; genus Diplodus; species Diplodus puntazzo. Next base: position 5,165,252 of record OZ023174.1, read on the forward strand.
GTCACTTTGCTATCTTTTCTTTCACTGCCAGCTATTCTAAGAAGCAGTCTGGGTCCTGTAAAAAGGGCCAACAGGAGTGGAGTCACGAAAGCGAGTCAGAAAAAGAGGGCAGGCTCAAAGCACCTGATATTATTATGAGTATATCGCTCTCCGAACTGGAGACTATTAAGACTAGCATGAAGGATTTGCGGATACGCCTCTATCTCCCATTGTCTAAGAGCTATGCTTACCTAATTATGCACAAAAAAGACATTAATCAGAGTGTCACTTGTTTGTGCCTATGTGTCCTCTTGAATAAATGAACATAGGAGCCTGTGGTGAGACAGTAACACCCTCCCCTGGGAGCCTGGCGTCCTGCAGTGATGTCGATCTGCATGGTGACAAACTGTTGCTCCGATCAATACGGCCTACGATTGATCATTCACTGATGATCAGTGTCTCCTCCTTGTCTCCGTCATTATTGCAATGAGTGACGTTAATGAGCCCTGGTGCTCCCATTATCCCAGACTATATGTACTCACGCTCTCTCACACCTCGTCTTTTGCATTCACACATATTGTATTCTTTCCGGCACCTTGTGGGACCTGGAATGCCCAGTGTGTCTTTTACTTAATTACATCACGACATGACCAGGTACAGTGGGTAGACACTTGCACAGTTGTACAAAAGGCTGAAATCTTGCGGTGGAGTCTGTAGCAGAATGATAGAGTGAGAGCAGCAGAGGGAGAGGCAAGATGAGAGGGGAGGTGAGAGAATAAAAGACCAGCAGAGGTGTACACTAGCCGTATCACTTCTCCCTCTTTCCCTCTGGCTCTGGAGCTTTGCTAGAGAGAAGGGAATGAGAAAGTGTGAGCGAGCGAGAGTCAGAGACAAGAGACTGACCGCTCTCTGAGGCTAAAAAGGCTAAAGGGGAGTGGGGGGTGCAGTAAAAAGACAAAGCTGGGTACAGACGACCACCTTTTCAACTCCAACACTGCATACAAACAGACATACGCAGACACACTGAGGGCGTAAAACAGACAGTAATGGAGACGTGAGGAGAAAAGACAAGAGAGACGGCAGCGCAGAGGGGAGCCTGATGGGAAAAGACAAAGAGGAGGGGAGGGAGGGAGGGAGGGATAAGGAGGGAGATCGAGCACATAAAAGAGTTGTAATTTGCCTAACGAAAGACGAGAGTGACAGATAGTAGAAAAAGAGTATGTTGAGAGGCGGAGAAAATGATTGGGTAGGGAGCGTGTTGGTGGGTTAGAAAAGGTTGAAGGAGAAACAGAGCACAGAGGAAAATGGGAGAAGGTCAGGGATGCAAAAGTGGGAAGAGACGAAGAAAAGAAAGTGAGAGTAGAGTGTGAATGCAAGCTGCGGGGCCTGGGAGGAACCGCAAAAGGACACAGATGGAGTGAAAGGGGAGCTGATGAAGATGGAGGAGGGCCGGAGTAGGGAGGGTGGTCTTTAATCAAAATGTTTTTCAATTAATTTTACAATTAGGGCGCTGCTCGTTAGCTTTGGCACACACAAGAGATGACATTGCTAGCAGTGCTATGCGTGTCATTAATATAATGATGACAGATTGGCGCTCCTGTGGGACTGCCTCTGCTCAGTGACAGCTGGGCCCTCTGCACAACGTCACCTGACTGGCATGACATCACCTAACCTCATTCAACATGGCTACCAGCGGTACGAGGGACATGGCCGGTACACATCAGCTACTGCACACCCACTTGGTGCTGCCAGGAAGGGCAATGACACTGCTCCCTCTCCACCGCCGCTCCCTTCGTCATTTATACAAGGACATACTACCAAACAAACAGTGAAAGGAATAAACTGTCGCCCACCTTTTCACAAAAAATTCCCAAGGTGCACCTGTGTCATGGCATCGTACTGTCTGTTGCCTCACAGACGATCAATCACTTGAGGAGCGGAGCGAGTGCGTGCACAAATTTTTTACGCACACATCCGCACACCACACACTCTGCTGGAGCCTGACTCTCTTATACACTGTTGTCATGGAAACCCCATTAAGGGAGGACACTCAGGCTGCAACTCTGGTGAAATCAGCCTGTTATACCTCTGTATCTCTCTTTCTTTCACACACACACACACACACACACACACACACACACACACACACACACACACACACACCTTCCTTTTCTTTCACTGCCAGCCATTTCTATTTGTCTCCCTCCATTACTTTCTCTTCCTCGCCCATTGTCCTTCTCCGTCTCTCCTTGCATCACCCTTGCCGCACCTCTCTGCCCGTCTCCCTCCATTACTGTGCTACGTTTTCATCTTCTCACCTCCCGCCTCGCACTTCTCAGGCGAATGTAAATATGTCATCTCACTTCTCAAACCCTCATCGTGTTTATATCTCTGACTTTTGCTTGGTCTCCACCCACACATTCTGAGGACCTCTCTGTCTGTCTCTCTCTCCGTCTGATCCATCCTTAGAGACACAGAATACATTTGTGATCGAGGCAGCACCTCTTTTCTTGTGCCCTCTCCAATTAAAGGGGAGATTTACAGGGGGGAATCAGTCAGAGGGCAGACTTGGAGGACAGCTTTAATAAGGGCTCTGTGCTGCACTGCTCTCTTTTTCTTGCTCTCTCTCTTCGGAAGATGGCCTTCCATTTAGCCGGTGTGAGGGCAGGAGATGGAAGAAACTGGTTACATGTAGGCCTGTCACGATAATCAACAAATCAATTAATGGTACGATGAATAAAAATGAGCTCCATAAATTTTCCGGCCTTGATAATTTCCATTTGCATGCTTGTTTGTTTTCCTCGTGTCTCTCACGTGAACCCTCTTGTCAGTCACTCTTTGTCTCTGTGTGGGGAGGCGGGGCCCTGCCTGACATAACACAGAGTGCAGCATGAGAGCCCGTGAGGTAGCCAGAGGTAACGCTAGCTGAGATTTGACGGAATAAAAACAAAGATGGAATTGGTTTCAAAGCCGAACGCGACAGCTGCAGTGTGGGAGCACTTCGGATTCAAACCGGATGACAGTGGTGAACCATTGTCTCTTGTCTTCTTTTTATTTTATATTCAAATGACCACAGGTCATAAACCAATGGGCTGTGGGCTCCGATCTACGGTCTGGATGTAAGTTACTGCCGTGATCAACCAAAACCGGCCGTAACACGGACTTACAAACTGCTTTTCAAAATAAAATGAACAGGTACAGAAACCCTTGAAGAAATTATTTAGACCCACAAATAATAATAAAATAAGTAAGTAAGAAAAGCCTTGACAACTTAACCTGGACGAGCCAATATGTCACATTTGTTGTAAAACAATAGCAACTAAAAGCGGCCATACAACAAACATGCATCTGCACCTAAAGCATAATTATCCGATGCAGTTTTCCCAGCTGGGAAAAAACCCTCTTTCCAACAGTCCACAATCACTGGGGCGTTTAGTCTACACACAAAATACAAACAGGACAGTGCAAAATGCTGCGCACTCACAGACAGTGTAGTTCGTTACATCACTAAAGAGATGCAGCCCTTTAATACAGTCGAAAAGCTGGCATTTTGACAAATGCTGCAAACATTTGACAGCCAGTACAAATTGCCTGGGAGAACATACGTGTCACAAATGACAATTCCACAACTGTACAGCGTGAAAGATGAGAAACTAAAGGGTTAGGGTTATTGTTTTTGGTTGTGTGTAATTCAAGTGCAATTTTTGCTAACAGAGACTGAGAGTCCTTTTTATTTATTGTTTCTAGTTGTTTTGTTTATTTATTTTGGATATTTAAAATGTCTTCTTCACGTTCCAATTCCAATATTAAATATTCTTTAGAAATAAAAGCTTATTGATCTTTGAAAGGGTGCACTTGCATTATTATGCCATTATCATTATATTACTTTATCGTTTATCGCAATAATTTCTGGGACAATTTATCGTCCAGCAAAATGTGTTATCCTGACAGGCCTAGTTACATGATAACCACCTGACAGGAACATTACAGTGCCCCAGCTGTTAAAAGCAACAACAATCAATGCGAAATTGCAGGTGCCCCAACGCAGTTGAAATAATCACATAAAAGCAAGCTCTAGAACTTAACTGCTATAAGCCACACATTATTCAAGCTCATGCCTTGAGACTCAGCTGTCACATTAGTTCCAGCTGCCGTCCCATCCATCTTGTAGCCCACTAGCAGTTGGTGGGCACGCTGTACAGCCTCACAACTTCATGATATTGATGGCTCACCTTAACAAATAACGACTTGTTGTTTAGAAACCATGCCTGTTCAGAAACGATTGCTATAGAAACTACCATCCTCCCATGCCTTCGTACTTATTGCCGTTAGTGCTTGTCCCCATGGGCCACCTGTTTGCCACAAGCCAGAGCATCCAGCCTCAACCCCCACCCATCCTCATCCACTCCAACCCACTTGATGAGCTAGATAACCCAGTATGGTGGAGAGCACACACAGAATTCCCCCCAGAGAAATAATCTAGAGATATAGTGAGTGAGTGAATACGGAGGATAAGCAGCTGGACCCTGAGCTAGCAGGCGGCCTGCATGATGAGAAGGGAAGGAAAAGAAAAGAAAGAGGGCCAGAGATGGAGAGAAAAAAAAGAACTGGAGACAACATAGGGAGTGAATAAAGGAAGGGTAGATGGATTAATGAAAGGGAGATTGAGAGGGAAGGGTAGAGCAAGTGGGGGGTACTCATCATTATAGGAGGGAGAAAGGAGAGAGTAAGAGAGAGGGATGTGAGACGCGGGGAAGTGAGTAGGTGGTAGGATGTGAGAGGATGAGAGTGGAGAGGAAGGGAGGAGCGGGCATTAGAGGGAGACTGAGGCATCTGCTGCCGCTCCACATGGATGTTTATCCAGCCTGTGGCTTCCTGGGAGACACATAGTAGAACTTCTCTTCCCGGAAGCCGCCTCTCACATCACTCTGTGGGCCTGCGTGTTTGTTTGCAGGAAAGTCCTGATACATTTCTGTGCATAATAGTTTTTGCATGTGTTACACAGTGGCCTTGTATATGTGCCTGTGGTGTGCCTGTCTAAGTATAGCATTGGCGTCTCTTTTGCATGTGTGCTAGTTTGCTCTTCCTCGGCTCTGGTTGGGATTCAGTGTAGAGTAAGGCAGCACGACCCCTTTAGCAGGCTGGTGGTTGTGCGCAGCCCTTGGTGAGGGGGAGGGTTGGAAGCGGATGGAGGGATGGCGGCAAAGAGAAAGGATGAGTGTTTATATTTAGCTCCGTGCACAATCAGTTGGGAGGCCAGACTGAAGATTTGAAGCACTCTTAATACTTAACGGTACGTGCTGTTAATACACACTGACCACAGAGTAGTTGACTCGGAGCACAGAAACCATGTTCAGGCTAACAGCAGCTATGGTTTGAGAATTGCCTCTCAAAATGGAGAGGCTGCAACACAGAGCAGAGAGCTCCGTGTTGCAGCGTGGCTGTTATGAATATTTGAAGCAGCCATATCGCTAGGCTCCTGGTTGTTGCTCGAGGGGGGAAACATGGGCGCGGGCACAGAGTGGTTGGCAGTGCAGAGAGGCCGGGATGGAGGGGGGTGGCGGGCAGTGGCGGAGGCAGCGGCCCATCCTGAGGCTGGCAGCAGGCGGCTCAGTGAATGAAAGCAGGGCAGGTCATGTGTGGGTGGGGAGGCGGGACTCTCCTGCTGCTGAGACAGATGCCACGGTTGTTAGGCTTAATTTCTTCTGCCAAGCACCACCCAGCACTGGCCAAAAACAAACTCAAATGCTTGTGGCCAGTGTGTGTGTGTGTGTGTCTCTGTGTGTGTCTCTGTGTGCGTGTCAATAGAGAGAAAGAGCACTGTTTGATTCGGTATCAGGCTCTACCAGGAGCACACACAAGCAGAGCAGTAATCGTTTACTGTTCAATCCCGTCCACCTTCCTCTGTTCTCTGAGCCTCTTTCTCAGTCCTATCTCCATTTCTCACCATCCATCTTCCTGACGCTTTCTAGTCCGTCTTTCTCTTTCTCTCTCCATCTTTACTCCATCTTTCCCTCTGCAGCAAAGCTGGCTCCCACTGCAGTGGAAACGGAAAAGGCGGAGAGAGGGTGGGGGTGGCAAGGGGGTGGGGGTGTCAGAGAGACTCGGAGAGAGAAGTGAGAGATGAAGAAAGAGCAGAGTGGTATTTGGCTCAGTGTTGCATTATTGGCTCTGGTTGATCTGATCTGAGCAGATTATAGGAATACAATACTAGCAAATCACCGCTCTGCCTCTTGAGCCTCACACCCTGTCGCTTGCACGCAAACACAACACAAAGACTCTCTCGCACACACACAGACACACACCCTCCCCTGAGGCGGCACCCACACCTGTGGCCTGTCTAGCCATTCTGCAGTCGCTGTTCTTCATGCCTAACATTACATACAACCTCAACACTTGAGCGCACACGTCATTCACCACACCGCTGCCTTCCTTGACAAGAGGCATCACCCATGAAGCAAGACATAATTACCTCTTGACTAATAATTACTCAAATTAATACAGCAGCAAAAGAAGACTGAAACTGAAAGCTTAAAGCATTCCAATTTACCCCCATAATGTGTCCATTACGAATGAACACGTATTTCTTCTCCTCCACATGCTCTGTTGCTCTTTCCTTCTCTTCACTCCTCTCTTGACTTCTCTCAGCCCAGCTGGGTTGGAGGCTGTCAGGGTGGGGGTGGGGCGGCAGCCTGTGCCAAGGCCAGGGCGACATGTTTTGACTCTTTACTTACACATTAATTCAAGTATTGATCATGTTTGTGTTAAGCGCTAGGAAAAAAGAGAGCGGGGAAGTCAGAAAAACCCCAAACAGAATTCATCAGAAACAGAAGCCACTGTGGCCATTCAGGACACGAAAATGCTGCTTGCGCACACACACACACACACACACACACACACACACACACACACACACACACACACACACACACACACACGCACACACACACACACACACACACTCTGGCACCACAAACCTCTTAACTCCCAAGGATGAACACATCATAGACATACTTGCACACCTAGACAGTTAAAGACAGATTCGAAGCATCACAGTTGCCTCCAAAACCTTGCTCCCGCCCAATAAACACACAAACACACACACACACACACAACACACACACACACACACACACACACACACACACACACACACACACACACACACACACCAACCTTGCTTTCATCTGCAGCACAGCAGGTCTTTGCATGCCGATCCATAAACATCGATTCACACTTCGACAGTTAGCACTTATTCATTTATCTATTTATTCATTCATTCATTCCCTTATACATCTCACATTAAATGAATGGCAGCTGCTGTGGCTGATGTCTGGTGTATACAAAACTGAAAGAAAAGTTTCTATCGTTTGTTATGGAAGACTGTGCTGCTCCGGTGTATTTTCCCATCAATAAACTGAAAAAAGGCTCCCTCTACCTCCTGCTGTATCATGAACTCAGGCATTGACAACTAGTCTTCACTGTAAAAACTCTTCAATGAAAAACTGGAATAACACAGAGCAAAACTGCAGGCAATTTCATTACAGCGCTAGTAAAAAAAAAAAAGGCAAGAAGCTGTTGCACATGTGCATCACATTACAAATGATACACTTGCCATTGTGCAGCACAGCAGTAATCTCTCTCTCTCTGTCTCACACACACACACCGCACTCACACACAACACACAATGGTGAAAGCACTACCGAAGCGCGTCACGGTGTCTGGGTGGTAGACAGGCTTCGGAGACAACAACGGTGAAAATTAAATTCCATTTAAGACTAATCCCATTTCCAACCTCTGCAGAGTCTCACTGCTATTGTGACAGTCAAGGAAATCTGTCTCAATTGTTCCATTGCAAGGAATTGATGGTGAAACGCGATACAGCATAAATAATGGAGCGTGATCACCAAGAGACAGGCCATGAAGGAGACTATACGACAGGGTCAGACAAGCATGCTGTAGCCAAGGGTGGTGGAGAGGGCATGAGACAGAGCCATGCCAGACAGGAAGGTGAGAGAGACAGGTGAAAGGCTGGGAGAGAAGAGGGGACAGAAAATAATGTGTGTGCATTTATGCCTTGCTAATTCTCTTGACATTTCACGGGTTGTATTGTTTCGCTGCTGCAGTTACTGACAGAGACGAGGTGAGAGAGGGGAAGGATTTGAGTGTAGCACAGGCTGCAGAACAGACAATAGCCTTGTCCCAAACGTCCCTACAGTACATCAACACGCTGCCAGTGTCAAACACACAAACAAATGTATACACGCACTTCTTGGCATCGAAAGTGAATTGGCCATTGGCATCCCAAGAGAAAGAGAGCAAGAATAAATGATCTTGCTGCTCTCTAGTAACAGCTTCCCTCTAATCGAGCACTGGCATCATTTAGTGTTCCTCTTCCTAGGAGAGGAAATATAAAGTACTCATCTATTACATGAAACAAAATGGTTCCCAGTTGCAGCGTGCCAAGAAGGTCAGATTATTATTTAATAGAGTCAAATCTAAGCTAAAAATACAACCCCTCTTTTTGGTACCCTGGTAATAGAAAGAGACGATGATAGGGGAGCATCCCTGAAAATTAAGACGGTGAAATCCCAGTTGCTATAATCACACAGAGCATGAAACAAGGTGTTCAAATGTAGCTACGTGCCAAAGTGACTGGAGAGATGCTCATCCGCTGGGCTCATCTAAAATGATATAGAAACGTCAGGAGACTGACACATAGGGATAGATTCACAACCACCAACCACCTACTTCTCAAATTTGCATTCATTTCACATCCAACTTGAAATTCACATCCAATTTTACAGTCAGTTCACGTCCAAGCTGGCACTCAAATTCAGCCACTTGTGCATGCAGCCTGTATGCGTAGGTCAGTGTGGTTAAAGCTGACACTTTCTGTCAACACACCCATCACTAACCCCCATTACTCGCTCACTTAGTCTCTTCCATCATGCCTCACTCATTCATTTGCCTGCACGCGCCCATGTGCACCAACATCCACGCGGCCTGCACAAACACACAGTCATCACCCACTTGTTTGTTCAGCAGTTTGTTCATTTGCTCGGGCCTCCGCTTGATCGCAATATTCTCACCCACATTTGTACATGGTCCAAGCCACTTGTGCTCTTGCTGTATCTGGTCCCCCAATCTCTGCCACCACTCCACAGTCTCATGCTCGCTCTCACTCACTCCGTCTTTTTCTCACCCATTGTTCCCAGTCACACACACTTTCTCTTCTTCTCTCGCAGCACAGCCAGTCACTCCCTCCCCTTCATTAACCCCCTGGATGACACAGTCGCTCACCTTGCCTCTGTGTTCATCCTCCATAACTCTCTCTGGCTAGGACTGCTGTCTCCCTCTCTGTATAGATTGCCTCCACCCATTCCAATAAAAGATTTAAGAGCTCCTTTAAGTGCTAATCAGGTTGTCATCCGTGCAGCCAAAATCAGAGGCTTGATAAATAAAGGCTTGTCTCTGTTGGCTAGCGGCTCACTGTGTTTAAATAGGTGACACCGGAGTGCATTCTGAGCACACCAGATCGATGCCAGAACCCCTGGGGTCCCCTGAAACGGTGAAGAGAGACAAAGCTTAGCTCTTGCTAATAATGCAGGGATAGGCAGCTTGCTCCCGATTTTCAGAGGAACTCTCCCTGGGCTTGTCCTCCACTCCACTCGCTCTTTTTTTTTTCCTTTCTCTCATCACGACAGACCTTTCCAACTCGCCAGTTGGCAGAATTGCGTAAACACAGAGACACGAAACCTTTATTTTCGTGCATTACACAGGAGGTTAAGCTGTTGCACTGACGGAAGTGCATTAAAAAATACCAACAGACACAACAAACGCTGCTATCTCCAATACCCAACCAGCACACTCTTTGCTGTCCAATCATCCCATCACCTCCCACTACGGCCAATTTGCTGATATGCCCAATCTCTCCTCTGCAGTCAAACTGCTCGCCATCACTCGAAGTAGTGTATCATCGGCCCTCGCTGTCACCCACCATGCCATATCACCAAAACTCCCGCCCTCGTCCAATATATTCAGCCCAGCTCGACAGCCATATGCTGGCACTGATACATGGCTACACAGTGCTACAGCACAGTGCTCCTCCTTAACTCTCCTCAGACCCCTACCTCATCTCACCTTGCGTCCACTTACACCCCTCCCATGAAAGCACTACACCCCGTGATGGCAATATCAAGGTCTACCTCTCCCTCAGTGGTTCTTTTACCTCGCTTTGATTTTCTGTCCATCAAGGGGGCGTGGATTAGCAGTCTCTTGTTTATCTGCTCGTCAGTTTTATCTATCTATCACTAAGCCATCCGCTGTGCTGCAGTGGCCTCAGCACTGCATTAATCCCCTATCAGCCAGCCAGCCATCCATCACCCCGCTGTCTATCACGTCAGATCCATCATCCGCCCACCTGTCTCGCATTGCCCATGCTCGGAGATGATCTCCTCGGAGAGCCCCACTGGCGAGTCACAGAGGGTGGAGGGGACAGCGGGGCAGGAGGAAATTAGAGGGAAATGCAGAAACAGAAGACGGAGGAGAGGGAGAGAAGATTATACCCTGCCCTCTCCTTCCCTTTTCCTCTCTCAGCCTGCGTCCTGCTGAAAGCATTCTCTTCATGTCAGTACATGCTTATTAGCTGTTGTGTTTGTTTTCTTGTAATTTGTTTGTTTTCCTCGCCTGCTAATTCCAGCCAGTGGGAGAAGTGCCAGGAAGAGGGAGCAATAGCTGCTAGGGACGGGGGTCATAAATCCCATAAAATCCCGATGTAGTGGAAAACCGTGGCCCCTCCTTCTCCAGCACATTGGAGCAAGGAAGGGATATTGTCTAAAGCCTGCAGCTTTAAAACAGCTCAATAACTGGGTTCGTGAGGGGTCATTTGTATTTCCATCCATATCTGCTACCATCGGAAGGTGAGCAAGGGGGGCACATGAGCAGGGGAAGGTGAGTGTAGGGCAAACGTTAGCACACTCACAGCGGAAAGGGGAGTCCTCACAGGTGCATGTAAGTGCAGGGTGCAAGGGCAAGAGAGTGTAAACAGGCACATATTAGAGGACCCAGTGAGCACACAGACATTTAGGTCTGTCAACTGCAAATGGTAGGTGAGCAAACAGGTATGTATGTGGGCTGAAGCACCATAATTATTTAGGCTGGTTGACAAATAGAGTCTGTGAGGGCAGAACAAATTGTTCGGAGGGTAACGGAAAGAGCACAGAAAAGAGGTTAATGTAGACACTTTCAGACTGTTAGTACGGAGACAAAACAACCATTTATGGAAAGAGGAAGTTTACTATTCAGTCTGGCAGCTTTGCAGAGACCAAAAATAGTAGATCTGAGTAGGCAGTTAATTTAAATACACACCATAACTTGTTTACTGTGAATGACCACCTCAAGGCGATCGCACAGTTATGGTTTGAAGTAACTCGATTTGCTCAGTAGCCATTGTTTACATGATTTGTTTGATGCGAAGTTGCCGAGCAAAACATCTTTTTAGCACCACAAGGGAAACTGTGCGCCCGTGCGTCTGTGTTTTCTTGTGAAGATGAATTTACAGAACCCTGTAACACAGGCTCTGTCACTCGCAGAGTTGGTTGTAACATGAAAGTCACTTTGCTGTCACCCCAAAAAGGCACGTTTTGCTCTGTTTTCCTTTGTTTTCCACTGCTAGCCACGCTGCCGTTTGTACTGAAACATCGCTTTCAACAGAATCAAAAACGCAAAAAGAAATCACAGTGGGGGGGTGCGGCAGAGTACAGACGAGATTGATCGTGAGGTCAGACAATTGATTTATCCTTTCTTCAATTCTGGCTTTAATTCAACTAAGATAATCCAGTTTACATGATTGCATGACAGCTGCAGTAATTTGAGCACAGTGCCTAAATCTGGTTATACTGGCATTCATGTAACCTTTGGATGCTGCATAGTACAAAAGGTTAGTGTCCTTGCATGTGTTTAAAGATATAATATGCAACATTTATGCATTAAAACATCTAAAAACAACGAGAGCATTGTTGTATATTTGGTTGAGTTGTGTACTTACATTATTTCAAATGTGTTGAAACCAATTAACCACACAAAAAAATCCATATTTTCCATTCTTCCATCCATAACAGCGAGTTCTATTTGATCGCTTGTTTTTTTTTGGGGGGGGGGGTCCAAAAAAGAGGACGGAAGTCAGCGAACAACACTTTGCATAATGTGAATGAAATGCTAATATATTACCCCGTCTGTGAGCATTTCTGCTTCACGTCACGTAAATTTTCCTCTGCAAAGGTGGTTGACAAAAACTCCCATGATCCCATGCTACCTACGGCTTTTATTTTCGTTCTCCTGGCGGCAGAAATTAAATACTGTGTTTGATTCTATGCAGGGAATTTGAGGCATCCACCATCTATACATTTCTTACAAAAAGGAAGAAATCCCAATCCTGTTTGCCTGTATTTATAAGAATACTCCCTAACTTTAGTTATTCTTCTGATTAACTATGTACAGTGTAATATAATGCATAGTAGAAAATGCCACAAGAATATTGAGTGCTGCCCTTTGCATTTGTTTGAACTTGTATGGTAATTATGACCTGAGCTGCAGTCCATGTGCTTATTTAATCCATGTATGATTAAATAAACACATGGAGTAGGAGTTTACATTTCTGCTGTATTTCATTACATGGCAGAATTTACCCTGCGGTAGCAAGCTAACACTGCTCTCAGTGGATTTCTCTCCTAGAATGAACACTAGCTTACAGCTCCACAATAGTATATACAATATCATACAGTTCAGTATTAGGATGTTACTGCAGACTTACAAGTCAAGCCTCAGAAAGTCATCATTTCTTTGCTGATGATCTCTCTAATCCATTCAATTGTTTTTACCCCTGTATGCTCAAATAGTATTGTAGGATTACAGCGAGGACTGCACAGCATGAATAGAGCTAGCTCATTGAAAGCAGGCAGCAAATTGTTGGCTGAGATTCTCTGCTGTATAATATCAACATCGGTGGTCCTCCATTACACATGGAATGGGAGGAAAGAGATGTGTGAAGCTCGTGCTTTTATCCATAATGAGCCTAAACAAACATCTCCAAACAAATGTTCTTCTTCCAGTTGCAGCTGAATCGGATGAGACAGCTGTCAGAAAGCATCCATATCCATCCTGAGTTAGCTCTAATTGGAGAAGTACTCTCCTTCCTCTGGCCCTATTTGACAGATACTGCTCAATCATCACACCGGTGCTGAACACTGCTCCAGCCCGACAATATCCCACCTGCAATTACAAGGCGCATTACACAGTAACACAACGATACCTTGCGCACTGCACACATCCGAGCGCAGAATTCATACATGCATATCTGTGCATGTATGCACACTAATGCTGAACATGCATGTGCTGATCCTGCATGTGACGTGCCGTGTTATAACATACAGCAGCATGCACACAAAAGAAGAAGTACACATTGCAAATGCTGCTTTTCCAAGAAAACGGTGAAACTTGCAGTCCATAAGGATTCAGGTACCAGTTCCCTATTCGCAAATATAGCAGGAGAGGAAGAGACACGCAAACATAAACACTCGCACAGCTTCATAAGCATGTACCTACATTATTTCGTACACACTGAATTAATCAGCTCTCAGACAAATAGCTGAATAAATACTGTGGATAACCAGATCAATATGGTACACTCAATTCATCTGAGTTCACAGAGATGTCAAATTCTGCATAGTTCCATAGCACACTGATTAAACTGGCACCACATTAATTCAGTAAATCAATAAAACCAATCTTTCAAATAAATCAAGTCGCATGGACGGCTAAAGCCAATTGGAGGGCAAGAACACATTAAAATCCCCTTGCTCCAACTGCATATCTATGTCAAGCAGGCAGCACACTGATTTGCTGTGTGGATTCCACAATTTGTGGAATGAAAACGATTAATCCATGAAACAATAACCAGGGTGCCAAGAAGGCACATGGTAATTCTATAATAATCAAAGACTCAATTAAATCCTTTCCCATTCTGTTCCCTAAATGCCTCATGTCTGTGGCTTCAGAGCAAATGTGAGTGTGTCTCTGTGCGTGTGCTTTTAGTGGTCAGTTTGTGTGTGTGTGTGTGTGTGTGTGTGTGTGTGTGTGTTTTCTCGGGGCTGGGAGGTGACCAGAGGTTAAGCTGTGGTCTGGCAAGTGTCTTTTGTGGTCAGATGACGTATGACGTGCGGTACTTGTTCATACTCTAATAGCACTACAGGATGGGCGCACAAGTGGTGCGATCGTAATCGTTATTGGATTAAAAGCACATTCACATCCTGACAGACAAGCTGGTGTGTTTTTATTAAAAAATACGTCCCTCATCATCCACCTATAGCCTTTCATGCTGCCCATCATTTTGAATGTTTTTGTGAAAAAAAAAAACAACAAATATTGTTGTCTGTGTTTCAGATGAAAGTAGCAAAGGACTCGGTTGCTAAAAATTGCTTTACCGCACTGTGCTTTTTAGAAACAAACAAATAAACACAACTTCACATATCCAGGGACAGTTTGCTGAGCGGGCATGGTCATTTTTAGAAGCATTTCTTCACAATTAGACTGTTAAATCCACAGCTGTGTGCTAGTTGTTGGCCACTGTGTAGCTTTACCGGAAAGCACTGCTCTCTATCCCCTTATGGGCCTGGGACATTACTAAATCAATCCTATCTTTGTAATGTAAGGAGAAGATCTGATGAGAAAAAAAAACAATCCCTGAACTCCCTGTATCTACAGCAGGGGCAGGGTTTGGTTATGGCTGTTGTCAAGCTGGAACTACAGGATTCAAAAGCTTCATATTTAGAAATACGAAGACCACGGGAGGTCCAAGACATCCCCAAAATCAAACAATCAAAAATCGCTCATCATCTTGTTCTGTCACTTGTAATGGAATTTAACAGTGACATTCTAGTAATGGACAAAAATACCTCTATGATGTTTCCTGCGATTAAACATTTGGGGTTAGGCCACACAGCTGGGTCACCTGCTATTTTAACATCTGCAATGAAACCTTACAAGTAGTCAAAAGAGTCCTGAAAATAGGCAGAACAATAAAGGATGCAGTTAAAAAACATTGTATTTTAAGCTGCTCTAATAAGTGGTTCTAATAACAGTGGATCACACTGAACAGACACTGTACAAGATGTATAATTGTCTGAGAAAATAGGTAGATTCAGACCAGCCCAGGCAGATAAAATATGAATTCCAATATCTTTTCAATAAAGACCTGCAATAGTCATTTAATAAACATACACAGACCAACAAATCGCCATGGTCAAAATGGTCAAACCTTGGATAATGATTGATTCACAACATCAAACATCACATTAACTAAAATGGAAGAAAACCTTAAAAGTTGCCGCAGCTGCAGTGAGCCGGTGGATTATTTTCTTCTCCAGTCAATAACTACCTAATATTAACCAGTAAAGATGAAAAGGCAGAAAAACACCCGTTTGTTCATTATTCCTTCTTGTGATGGTTTCTTTATTTGTAATGAATTTACAAAGACACATTACAAAGCCAGCCTCTTAAAGTCGGCCAGCTTGTGCTGCATCCATGATGCCTGCAGGAAATAAAAGCTTGTTTAGCGACATTTTCAAAGCCTTAAACATATGATGAGCTCGACCTCCGCTGGCAACACATTTCCTCAAAATGGATTTTTCCAATGCAGCTATATTCTTTTGGCACAAGTATGTGAATAAAATAATTTAAAACACAACCTAATTCACTTAACGCCACGCTAATTACAACTACGTATCCCCTTCAACATTTGATCATGTCGTCAATTATAGTAGACTAATGTATGAAGACTTGCCACAGCGGGAAGAGTGGTGTTGTACTTAAACAAGACGCACTAAACCTGCGGTTGGACTGGCTAGCGTGCCTCAGGCAGTGGAAATGTTTTTAAAACTGTGAATACCAAAAGTGCAAATAAGAACATGACAAGAGGCTGAGAAGAACAACAGCTGTGATCTCTTGACCTCTTGAATATAATTAAAAAATGTGAACTGTATGTTGGTATATCTATTTAATATATTTTTAAATATCTATTGTGGCTTGTTCAGTTGGCGTTTACATCTATCTTTTCTACATTATGAAAAAGATTTATTTAACATGTCAATAGTTATTTATATTGACATTTCACTATTTATTTTGAGCATTTGTTCGCAACAAATTGAGTTATCATGAACCTTTGTTTTGACTAAAATATTTCTGACGCCACCTGTCCCTCGCTACGCTGTCACACACCGCGCTGTCACACAGCACCACGAGTAAACCTGTGGGAAACACTGAATACTGATATAGTGCAATTCAATACCGCAGATATGAAAATGTAAAGTGGCATGATAACTGTCAGCTTTCATAGCACAGTATACTGTGACACCAGTATACAACGTCAACCCTAATCACATCACACAAACGTTTCAGTCTTAGACAAATCCACAGAGAATTATCACTGGACTCTGCACTTCCCCTCAGCTCTCAGCAGCATTTTAGTGTTTTTCACCTCATTGTTTTGGTTTCACAGCCCACAGTTTTAGTGTTATGATTCATCGACCCTGTCTCCAGTCAGAGCAGGCAGCTGTGTATGAACAAGAACTCTGATATACTCACTGCATGCTACCTGTTCAGCACCAAACGATACACGGAAAAAGTTTGTGACTGGCAAATGAACGTTATGGAGAATTCTGCAGATAAAGTGCCAGAAATATCCATCAGTATGTTGGTGGAGAGCAAAAATAGAGTGAAAAAAGGTAGCCAAATGCTCCAAATAAATGCTGTTGCTCTGTGACTGCTGGATGCGTAAACAGGCACGTCAATGTTGTATTTACAGTTTGTTTCACTGCCCCCTATTGGCTAAAAATGCATCAATGGAGATTTAGATTAAAAAAAATTGTTAAATTGCTCTTTAACACCAGTTTGTAAAGTTCACAACACAATTAATTCCCCAACCAAATACTGGGGATTTGAATCAGTGTTTGTCTGATCACAAACCTAAACTGTATGCGCTCAGCTAACAGCTTAACTCAGCACATTTACGGCGTGAACACAGAGACGAACATGATATGGCCGCCGCTGTGCTGGATTCATTTCAAACCAGCAGCAAACAGGTTAATTGACTGTTGTGTTCATTCTCTTCTCTGCACAGTGTCAGAGTTGAGCCTATGATACCGCAAGCTTGGCTAGTGTTTTTCTGTGGTTTGCGTCCATATGTGCAGAGGAGCAGAGGGCATGAGGATTGGAAAGGAGCGGCACGGGGCAGTCTCAGGTGAGACACGCATAGTCCCAACATAATTATAATCCTTAATTAATCCACTCCGGATGCACTCTCCCTCCCTCTCTCCCTCCCTCTCTCCCCTCTCTCTCCTTAAGTTCATTGCTCTAGGTGTTTATGGACTTTTTCCATCATGGTGCACCTCCCCCCTTTCCGTCTCATCTGGCATCTGCCTACTGTATGTATTATGCTCTGGGTGTTTTTGCAGCTGTTTATGAATATACGTGCCCTTTCAACACCTCTGTCGAGGAGCTCCCCTCCCCCCCTCCTCCCCCTCCTCCCCCTCTTCTCTCCCTGCTTCCCTCCAACTCCCATCTTGGCAGACAGGCAAACAAACAGCTTCTTTTGGTCCCGTGTTGTCGCTTGGTGTTGCCTCTTCTCACAGCTCACAGCATGGACACACACACACACACACACGCAGAGACACACACACGCAAACATGCTCACACCAGTCCAACACCATAAACTCCGAGGGGAGCATCGCTGACACAAATACGAACCCACTAGAGCTGTCCTCCGTGGAATAACTCAGGTGAGTCTCAGGTGAACGTAACTGCTTGTAAGGGCCAGACAGCCAGAAACGTACACACAAAAGCACACAGACAGTGTTCCTGTTTGAATACACGTCTCTCCTAATTCTGCTGCCTGACTACATTTGTTGATAGCTACGACACTGCTGAGAAACTCCTGTATTAGTCACTGTGTGAGGGGTCAGTTGCAGAAAGCAAGAAGTGGATTGTGTAAACGCAGGCATAATGAAAGAACATTGGAGTCTAGCAGTGGCATATGAAGGGTCTGTACATGGCACTAAGCTGATGATAATGAGGACAAAGGTGTCAGTATTGACGCTGATAGAGTGAGAACGCCAGGTGTGGGGAAGAGCCGCGACTTCTCCTGCCATTACCACTCTGCCTACTGCTCTGCCTGCTCTGGCCAAGCCAATTAGAGAGGCTCATCCACCGCACCAGTCCGGACCCTCCGTCAAGCTATCAGAAATACATAAGGATTGATTGGACAAGCTATTAGGTCAATTGATCCCTGTTTCCTTTCATCTGTGTGCTCCTCCTTTTCAGATGGACAGATTGGACGGGGAAAGCTGCTCCAATTACCTGGCGACAAGGCTTTAACGAAGACAACCTGATAGACCTTCTTCTTCCATCTTTTCGCTTTGTGTTTGGCGCTTTCTTTCTCCCTGTCTTCTCGTCCATGGTTTTGTTTTGTTGTAAATTTAGGACTCAATTTGTGTCAAAAATTGTGTCATCATTATCCTGAAGAAATAAGGTTGTAATTGTTTGCTAGTGCCTCTGAATGGGTGTTTGTGCTCCCTGTATTTCTACTGGCATGTCTTCATATATATCTTTCTTTTGGGTTTGCTTTAGGTGCAGATCTGCTTCTCACAGTGTTAAGTGCACCATTGCCAATACACAAAGGTGTATAATGGCAGGACCTGCCATAGCTAATTTCCTAAAATGTCGGACAACCAAAGCAAGATTATATTGATTTGTGATCATTATTCTCAAGTGCCTTCAATATTGAATCTTGGCACAGGGCCTCGAAAAGCCATTAAATACATGTTAAGAAAATGAAAACTGACTAATACAGAGCTGATAACTGCTATTTGAAGCTCCTTTTAACAACATGAATAGGAAAATCGGGCTGGCTCAAAAGGGCAATCAAAGCCGACCATTACAAACAGCAGCATTTGGTCGTTGAAACTGCAGTGGCGCTTCTTAAAGCAGCAATTCAGAGCCCCCTCCTCCCCCGACTGATCTGTGTAAAAACGAATGAATTGCTGGTGAGGCTGATTGGTCACATTGATTGAGCATCACTGAGTCTTTTCACTGCTGTACACCAAGTCGTCTCTCAGTCGATAGACACAACCCAAATACACCAGGCACTCAATCCAATGTGTTGCTACATGGGCTCATCCAGCTAATTTAACACCCACTCCATTTATGAAAAAGAGTCCTCATCGATTTCTTCTGTTCATGTGCTCTTGTTGCTCCTGTTCATTTTCGCCATGCCGGCGCCTACACGTGCTCAATGCTGGCAGCAATTGAATTGAATCAGTGTGTGGTAAGGTTCCTATAAGATTTTCAAAGCCCACACCTTGAGTGTTTCTCCATGTGAAGCAGAGACCACAGAGCTGGGAGCCTGCATTTACTCGCGTTGTGTGGCCACATTCCCAGAGAACGCCACAGCACAAAGGCCATGAGATTCAAAATGGACGCACGCTGTCCACCGCTTTTGCACCACGGCTCTTCAACAAAGATGTACCATTATGTACCTGTCGCCCTCTGCTACCGCGCTATATTCTTCGCCTACTGTATTTTCTTTCTCTCCTTATCCCTTTCTTTCCAATCCATTATTTCATGTTCATGCTCCCAAAGTGCAATCTAGCATTTTAGGGGAAAACAGCCAACACATTACGAACAACCTTAGAAAATGTAATAGGCTATTTTTTATTGCAATAATTAGTCCAACAACAGCTGTTTTAAACCATTTTCAGCATGTTTTGTCGGCAGTGGTAAAACACTGAACCATAATAACTGTCATTACAATCATAATGGCTTTCCTGTCAGGACATGTCTTATCAGGCTGGTGACAACCACAGAGCTGCCACCACCAGGTAAACAGTGACTGCCTGTGAAGGAGCAGTAAGGAAAAGCTACCTGGTTCTGCACAATAAACCCTTTCTAGGTCAGTCCAGTGAAAAACTGCCCTATAGAGACACAGCATTCTGACATAACTGAAAAGGGCATAAAAGATTACCCTTTGCCTTTACACAAGAGATACATACATACATAGCAGCACCTCATGAGGCAGTATAAAAAATGCAAACATTCGAACAATGCCACATCCATCACTGGATACCTCCACCCTAATGAGATGGAATAGGTTAAAGAGGCCGCCAACTAAAATGAAACTACTATAGACGATCTGAGTCTTCACCCCATTCTGATAAAAGCATCAAACAATGCATATCTCCTTTATTGCAAATGTCAGCAAACATGGAACAATGGGCTGGTAAATGCTATTACAAAATTGTTGCGGTAAAGGTCGCAAGTAGTTGCACAGTTACCAACATGATTTTTTTTTTTTTTTTGCACACAAAAACAGTTTTGACAGTTTTCAGTTGTAATTCAATTTTACAAAGGGTTGTTTTGAGTGGATTGTAAATTGCAAATAATCTCCAGAGCAACAATAAATCAATATGGACCACAAATGTGATCATTAAAAAATAAATCCCCCCCTAAAACGGTCCATGAGATGCGGGGACCGGCAGACTACCTCGCTGGGCTTGTAGTAGTTCTAATCAGATATCATATCTGGGAGCCTTTCATCATCAAAAGGCAATGATGAGATTAAGTTTATCATCAGACTACACTGCGGTGCCAGCGTGCTCTATTCTCTACTGGCACAAACATTCTCCAATCAGTCCCTCCTGGAGATTGAATAAACTTACAGTGGCAGCATGGCGTACATTTGAGTGTGTGTTAAGCGCGCATGTGTGTGTGTGTGTGTGTGTGTGTTACATCAGCAAACATCTGGACATGCTAAATATATGGGGGTGTAACAATTTCAACAATTACTTGACATGTACTGTAAAACACAGACATAAACAACGCAGGGTCGATGCTTTCGCTGTTTCAGAGAGAACGACTGAAATCTATAACTCGTCCAAGTTTTCCCGCAAAAAGAACAAAAAGTGAAACGAGATGTAAAAAAAAAAAAGGCAAACGGCTGCACATGATAAACTGCAGATGTTGTGACTAAATATATGCAGGTTTATGTTTATTCACTGTCTCTTTTGTATCAGGAGCTAAAATAAAACCGGAGCATGTTTTTCCCTAATTGTACATTTTATATTGTTGCGCACATTTTTGAAAAGCCTATTCTTGACTTGACTGACGGGTTGCGCTGATAAATATATTATGTACCAAATCCTCATTTTGTTATCTGTAACAGCTTAGTGTACCAATGTTTTTTTTTTAAATATATATTCTTGATAAATCAACACAGATAAGGGAACAATAGTAGCCCCAGTTAAATCGTCTGTTGAAATGACACAGAAAACTGAAAACTGAAGTCAATTTTAATCTCCAAATAGAAAATATAATTGAACCGTGGACTTGGTGAATTCTTACAGCCGTGGTATGTAGTCTGTTTATCTCCGCTTTTTGAATGATGTTATTTGTTGCCCATTGTCAACAGTAGAATAATGTGCCGCTGCTAAAAGCCACGCTCCTTTTCATTTCACACCACCCTGTGCATTAAAAATATGTCAGTGTCCTTCACAGGTTAAGGACGAGTCGCCATTCACTGTCAAAATCAGCAATCCTTTATTGACATGTAGCATTCAATACGTGTCCCCTGCTGTAATTAATAGCCATGCTGGGAAAACGGAGGCACTGTGGAACGTTCTCGTGATAGAAAAAAGCTTTTCAGAATCTTTTATGATGAATGTCACACTCACATTCCCTTTGAACCAGCCGAGGCAATACATTTAGCTGTCCTGAGGGTGTGAAACATCATAGGTCATTTTCTGAAATTCATATCAGTGCTGCATCTTTCTGCTTAAGTTCTATTAACATATTAATTTAGTTAGCCTTGTCAAAGAGCTACAGGGGGGACATACATATTGTACAAATGAGGAAATAACAAAAATTCTACGGAAACATGAGAGAACTCACATCGGGAACAGAGCAGCGTTGTCCTTATTCATAAAAATTGTGTGTGTGTGTGTGTGTGTGTGTGTGTGTGTGTGTGTGTGTGTGTGTGCATGTGTGTGCATATACACTCACTTTACACTTGGAAATGAAAGCATGAGCCTGTGTCGTTTACCCACATGCAGTGAATAAAGCCTTTTTTTTTTTTATTAAAAGCATTTGATAAAATAGGATAATTAGATTATTCTGCTCGAAGACCGTCAGGCAGAATCTGTGTACGGCATTTTCCTTCACAACGAGTGCCTTCAACAGAATAATACGCTCTTCGAAACCTGACCACAGTTTTTCAAAGCTTCCAAAAACGCTGTACTCGCACTGAAATAAATCTAATTATGATTAGTGACTTATTAAAAGTCTGACGATCATTAATGCCATGCTAATGTATGACTATTATTCACCCATTGAAAGCCGAGAATAATTTTTCTGATGGTGATGTGACACACAGACAAGGGGGAAATAAATCCTTCTGTCTTCCCGGGGAGAGTGTTTGGCAGTAAACCAATTCCAAGTCCTGCTTCTTGAATGCCCAGATAACGCAATCAGACAGTTGCAATATTGCTGTTTTACCACCTGAAGAATTTGAATTTCATTCAACCCCCTCAGAATAGTAGACATGCCAATTTTTCCCAAAGAATTGGCAGGACAAACAGAATGCATCCCGGTGAAATGAGGAAGAGGCTTACCAGCAGAAAATAAGTGTTTTCAGGGTCTTTCTGGTCGGCCTCCTCGGGTTCAATTTTATCATAATAAAACACCAAGACAAAAGCTTTAATTTCTTCCATAATAACTACAGTGTGGGCTGCTCATGCCTTTTTTATTAGATGTTTTATTATTAAATTGGGAATTAGTTCAGCATAACAATATAAGGGCGCCTCAGTTTTCATCACATGAACCCCTCAACATTACGGGGTCACATCCGATCAGGTCTGGATACGCGGAAGGATTTTTCCTGCTGTTGTTTTACGCTGTACGGAGATGATAAATGTATTATTTATGACATGAACCCATCACGATGACCGTTCATATGCATTCTATAATTGGGTTTCCAGCTAAGTTGAATTTGAGGGAAATTAAATCACATCTCATTTTCTCGGGAACCCCCTGGAACATTCCTCAAGGACTCCTGGGGCTCCCCGGACCCCTCCGAGAGCAGCTGGCCTATAGGTAATTATTTGAGGAGGTACAGGATTAATGGTGTAGTCTAGGACATGGGGGATTGGGCAGAGTAGTTCACTTTCAGGCTGTACACTTCGCTCGGATGCATTTACTCCTCTAACAGTCAATGAGGTGCTTAGTTTCTTTCCCTCTCTGACGGAACATGTGCTCACAAAAGAGTCAAAATGATGAGAGGGATGCTGTGCTGAAATCACAGCCACCATCCCAGGACATCTCTTTTCCTCCTCTACTTTTTCTGGTATGGGTGATACCAAACATTTGGTCCAGGACAGAATTAGTTCATCACTTTGTACATAGCTGGCTATTTTACAGCCCTTGTTATCTGCCTTACAGTGTCATTTCCCGAAGTGGAAATGTTCTCCTTTTCCTCTCAGGATGAGCAAACACTCATTTGCTTGCAGACTGTATCCGTTAATTAAAATGGCTAAAAATCTATTACTGTGCAGGCCACGGAGCGATGCATAGGCCCCCAAACGGGAGTCCCACTCACGTCCTAAATCCGACTAATTTAGAGCATCAAGCACGCATTTTAAATACGAAGCGACTGCTGTTGACGCACCGTAACACGGACTCCGTCTCTGTCAAAGCATAAACCATCAATACATAAATCTGCTTACACGCCTGAACACCTCAGCCAGCCTGACACTACGCGACTGAATGGTGCAAGTTACAAGCTATAATCGTCGCACTGGCGTCACATGTACTAAAACATATAAGATGAAAAGTGTGCTTCGCTCCTACCTTGATTCCTCCAATCTCCTTTTCCTTAATTGCTCAGTGTGGCTCATTCATTCTTCCCTCCTGACTTGCCTCCTTCTCCTTCTCTCCCCCTCTGGTTATCACTCGTTTGCTCCTCTCTGGTCCCGTCTTCGTGCGGATGCATAAGAATTAAAAATTAATAGCCTGCTATCTTAAAGACAAACCGACGAAAAACGGGAGAGGGGGAAAAAAAAAATCCACCCGACTCAAAATGTGATGGGGGGAAAATCCTCACGGACGGAGCAGATTGTCACGAAAATGCGCCCGTGTGGGCATCAAAATAAATAACAGCGACGACATCGTTGCCCTGATTAGAGACAACAGTCACACGCGAGTTACTACAACGTGACGGAAATGTGACACTGAGGTGGATTATTGACAGAATTGAAGTTGTAATCGTGTTGTCCGTCCGTCGCCGGATAGATCGAGCATGTGAGCAAATGTGCCACCGTCGCAAAAAACGTCTGCGTAAGACGAATCGGAGTCTTGGATGTCTGATGGGTATCTGCTCACAGGACGTTTCTATTTTCAAACTGCACACTCTTCGCCTTCATGCAGTCTCACAAAAAAACAAAAAGCTCTACGGTGTGGAATCACCCGTTGGAATTAGGATAGTCTACACAGGCCATCTGCGGTTATCTGGCGCGTCCTGACGCACCGAGCGGATCACTCGTCTATAGTTTCCCTCTCCGTCGGCAGGCAGCGCACACTCTCATCAGGACCATTCACACGGTATTTTCGACCACTGCAGTTCTGCATCAGGCCTTTTACAACCTGGCGCATTCATCATTGCCTTTCACATACAGTTTGGGAGCCCGGAGACAATGTCCGGACAGTTTTTATAACCGACCCCGACTTAAGGCAGGAGAAATGTGACACTCCTGCCCGCCCACTTCTTAAATTACTTCCTTCATATAACAGTAGCACCTTTTTTTTTTTTGGTTTTGTTTTTTTCAAACCCACGTGGTTTCCCAAGGTGGGGTTCAGGAACCTCCTTAAAATGGTGATCTGCGGTTGCCCTGCAAAATAAGGTATACGGTATTTAACAATAAAATTAAAGTATTTCTCATATTTTTTTATTTGACCGGTGTAATTCTCCAGAGGTGCCTGCATGAGATGATACATCTCCCTACTCACTCTGACACACACGTACATGGAACTCTTGGCAGATGTGTTTTCTGTAGATAAACTGTAGGGCTGTATGAAACTGGACAAACATTTTGGTTTTCTGATATTTATATATCATACGACATAAAAAAAATAGAGAAATTTCCTCAGAATAACTTGATTTGCTCTATTTGGAAATAACTGATCTTTCTAATAATGATGTGGGTGATTTTGTAGGGGGAGTGAATTTTATCAAACAACCAAAGCAGGCCGTGCTTTGGTTGTTTAATACATTCGTCAAGAATGATTGTGGTTCACTGAGCAGGCTGAGCCCGAGTCTCACTCACCAGCAACAAACTCCCATGTATACGCAACCCTTAAATCAGACTGCATTATGTAAATTAGACAGATATATCCTGCAGATTAGTCGAGAAAAAAGAACTGTGGTAGCAAAAAGTTTGACACGTTAAAAGTTAATTTGCCTGACTTGACAGTTCACATCGCAATGTTGTGCAGTCCCACTTAGATGAAATATAGCTGTTCCCTAATGCAACTATTTACTGTAACCTCTTTAAAGTGGTGTTCACTGAAAAAAATCTAAGTTTCTGGAGGCAGAAGAAATTTCATAAGAGATTGAGTTGTTTTTTTTAGGTGACAGAATTTTATGAATCTTATAATGTAAACAGCTCAAACTCATTCAGTCTGATGTGATGACGGAGCCAAAACCTCACATTTGGAAAAGTGTTTTTCAGGTAATATCTTAAGTGAATGATAACAGTCTTTTTTATAAAAGATACAACCGTTTTCACACTGTATGCTCAGTGAAACAAGCACAAATTACATCTTGTGGGAATCGTATACATGCAACCTTACAACTACCACAACTCATCCGTATTATGAGACTTGTGGATTCTTCACTGAAGTGCACCATCTTGAGTTTAAATGCATCTCAACGGGCTTGTTATAGTTTTTCATTAGTTTAACAGCAATAAAGACAACGTGACTGACTAATGTCAAAGCCCTCGTTCTCAGAAGGTACAAAATACTCACAACATAGCAGTTTGCAGCCCCTGTGCAGAGGAGAATGCTGAGAATAGAGTTGGATGGCTACACTGGGCTGAACAAGTGTAACAAATTGGTAGTACAGGGGCTCTTCAGGATGTTCACAGGTGAAAGCAAAGAAAAAAGCGAAAATAATCTGAGGAATACAAAGCTCAGAAAAGTTCAAAACCTCTCCTGGAACATGATTTAGTTACCGTAGAGCACATAGAGAAATGGGAAAAGAGAGATTCAGAGGTTGACACAAAGCAACAGTTTGGAGCTGAGTTGGAACTCTTCAGAATGCTGAACTACCAGCATGCACCGCAGTACGTAATCATGTTTCTCTCCTGGACATAGAAATAGAAAAACGTAGTCTTGTTCTATGTCAAAACACAGTGCCTGGTATCCTAGCACCATACTGCATTGCCAAAGTAAATGAAACCTTTGTGGACTTCTGGTTTGAAGCCTTGATTTTGGCATTTCGGCCGTCACTTTTTGTTTTTTGGATCTGACAGAGAACCTGAGGACCTGCCGTGGTTGCAACCTGTTAATCAAAAGACAACCAGAAGCATTTCCTGCTTTATCGTATTTTTTACTCTAAATGACGTTCATCATTTACCAAACGAACATCATCCTGTCTTGAAGTAGGGTAATTTTTCTCATAAGCTAACATACATGTTATCCCCCTCCCCCCCAACACACACACACTGATCATTAGAAAGGATGCAGGTTTCAGGCACTTCCTCATTAGATTCTCTTTTCAGAGCCAGCAGCTCCGTCTACGATTGACAGTCACCGTGTCACACACATCAAAAGGGTTTACATGAGTACTTTACATAAGAATAATAGGTCTGCATACTCCACCATATTATATGATAGACTGTAATGTATGGCTACTAACTGCATATTCTGTATCTCCACTGCATCGTTTACATTATATATCGTACCACATTATATCACATATAAGTCATGGAGAGTATTATGCTTATCATATACAGTACCATACTGCATCACCATCACAGCACAGAGGGAAGTGTAGCCCCGGGAGGAAGCAATATACAGCTCTGATAAAATGTTACAGCACAGCATACATTCAGAGGAGTAGGTTCATTATATTGAGGGTACACACACATCCAGAACTAGTCACACATACATATCCATAAACATACACACAAAATATTTTAAAGCAATATTTAAGATCAGATATATTTTCCCTATAAAGTTATACTATGTACCAACACGAGGAGACAACATCAATTCTCATCTTAACTAATTAGCAATAAAACCAACCGTTTCTCAATTCAATATACTCAGGCTTCCAGTAACTTAGCTACACGGCTAACTGAGCTTACAGCCAAATAGCCGATACATTTAGCAGCAGTTAGAAAGCCACAATGCTAGTTGCAAAGCATGCTGTATCTGTCCATCAGGAAACTACATAAATCACCACAGCAATCTAACTGGGCTCTGTCATTCACAGAGGTCGCGTACAGCCCTGATCCTGAGGTGTTCACTGAAGTTTCTGTCCAGAGCTGAAGCAGAGCAGCCTGAGGGCAGCAGAGGGAAATCCATAAAATATGATCCAGTTTCACCCAAATCAGTGAATTAAGTTATAGACTTGTGTTTTTGTACAGTAATCCATAAAACCTGAGAAAACACTGTGGCGGCGTTACTATTTTTATACATCCACGGCAGCATCATAAAAATAAAGAAAGCGTTTATTGGAGGCAAAATTTGTATGCCCCCCGAGTGCAGGATGAGTCATCAACAATTTTTGTTATCATTTTCCAGGAATTTACACACTCTAAAATGACTTCTTTGTTATTGTTGGGCCTGAAACCTGCAAAAGGTTGCACATAGAGCAAGCAGCGTGATAAAACACTTGAACATTGATTCTGACTTCATGGGAACTTTAAGACTATTCTCTCCTCGTGTAACTGTTAATAGTACATTCATAGATATCACCACAAGGGTGAAACTTGTTTATTCTTTGTGGTCCTGTTCCATTCATTTTCAGACAAGGAGCCTAATGATAATGTCTTTAAAGCGAGTGAAACATGACAATATTGGACATTGAGGGAAATTCAATGTGCTGTTATTGTCCAATTGCCATTTGTGGACATTTCCGCCACTGTTCAGCAAAAGTTACGCAGTCTCTCTTTAATGGTGAAAATACAACATTCACTGCCACTGGACACTGCACCAGCACCAGCATCTCAGACCTCAACAAATGCGTGCATTGTTCACTTAATAAAGTACAAAACTCAGATGGAACTGTGGAATTAGGCAGGGCTGATCAAATATCAGTCAGAATTCTGTCACTGCAAAGCACTTATTGAAAATGTTTTCATAAACACATTTCGGTGTCGTGTTTAGCCTTAATAGGACGAAGTCTCCTAAAGTTTTTGAGAACGGACAGAGGGAGGACAGAGAGGGACTCACATGCACTGACATGCAGATGGCTTCCAAAACAAAGAACAGAGCAGCTCAGATCACAGCTCACACACTGAGGGAGTGTGACATCACTCTCTATTCACGCCTTTAATCCACTATATCTTTACACGGCAAATAGTTGTTTGCTGTTTTGCAGAAATGTTTTTTCTGTATCTCTACTTTTTGAACTCAGTAAATATATATTGAATTTTAAACTCACTTTGTTTGAATTTCTTTCAGCTCATCCTCGCCAAGAGTGCAAATAATTCTGGATTAATCTCAGGCAGTCTCTGGTCTCCTGGTGGACGCAGGGTAGGCCACGCTGCCAGATAAAATTATTCAACTTCCATATCACATGCAATAATTGCACCAGTGCACAGTGCATGTTGCAATTTTTCCTCTCCCCTCTGAAAATGCCTTTGTCACTTTCTATTATGAAAGCTAATATTGGGCTGTATTGAATGGGGCTCTACACGCCTTTGCCACTTAGCCTTCTGTCACACAGTACCTACTCTGTTATACTGCTCTGAAATCCAGTCAATTGACCTTCATGGGCCGCCTGACTCATTGCGCCAATAAACAGCTAGCATAATGTAGTTTGTGCTCCATGGCTGTCTCACACTCTTTCAGTTTTTTTTTTTCCTTTTTGAGATGAGATGTTATTCATGCAAAGTCACATTCCTCTGTGCACTCAGTGAAGGCTGTAGGCCAACGTCGTCACCTACTGTACAAAATGGACCACGAAGACCCAAATGTGGACAGATTTACAGCATCAGTTGTAGCTTTGTATGGTATGAGCAGTTGTTCATCACAACCCTGTTTCTTAGCAACAATAGTGACTACACATGATTAAGTGCTGATTGGCCTACTAAACACAAGCACTGGTCCCTTGTTACAAATACTGAAGCCCTTACTGCATGATCACTTCACTTATGATTAACATCATCTCAGAGTCAAAGTCAAATGGCCTAAAAGAGAAATATAAATATATATTGGAAAACTTTCTGCATGCAAACACAGCGTACAGTTACTCCTTACTAAAACATAAACATATTTATTCAGATATTTCCCAGTATATGGATTGTTCATGTCTTTTTATACATGAGCCAAATTGACAGATTAACCTAAAATCAAAAATATGTGTTTTTCCTCTTACCTGTAGTGCTTTTTATCCGTCTAAGTTGTTTTGGTGTGAGTTGTCGTGTTTTAGAGATAATAGATGCAGAGATGTCTGCCTTCACATATAATGGAACTTGATGGCGCTCCGCTTGTGAGGCCCAGAGTGTAAAAAAAAATACATTTGAAAAAACACAACAGCAATATCTCTTAACAGAAATCATGACCTGATTACTCAAGA
This sequence comes from Diplodus puntazzo, assembly GCA_963678695.2. Classification (NCBI taxonomy): domain Eukaryota; kingdom Metazoa; phylum Chordata; class Actinopteri; order Spariformes; family Sparidae; genus Diplodus; species Diplodus puntazzo. The sequence continues at coordinate 5,195,136 of OZ023174.1, forward strand.
TAATGCACAGGAATTGATGTGAACAGTTTCATGTAGAAACTATATTTTCTTGCCAACCAACGACATCGACCAACCGTAATCATCGCACAAAAGGAAGCGCTCATCACCTCATGAGAGGCTCGTGGTCATGACAGTGAGGTCCTCCTTGGCTGAGCTGTGAGCCTGGTTAGCCAGCTTTTGTCCGTGAGTAGACGCACACTTCTTTCTGTGCGGTGATACAGATGGCAGGTGTCAAAGCCAAGTGCCATCTAGCTCCATTATGTCAGAGAGAAGGCAGGCATCTCTACGGCCAATATCTCCAATACTCTGCAGCTCACCACTAAACAATCTAGATGGATAAAAAGCACTACAGGTAAGAGGATGGATGCACTGTACAGTTGTTACAGAATTGTAATGTTAAGTTAATGCTAAGTTCAACATTACGTTGTACAATACTTTTTTTTTTTTAGCATTCAGTATGGATGTATTATCTGAAGTGGCTTTGAGATAAATAGATCCATCACAGAAACACACAAGAAACTGCTAGATTTTTTTTTCCAGATTCCGATCAAAGGTTCAGCTTGATTCAAAATAGACTTCAATTTTTAGACACCACATCATAATAACTTTCCTGCTTCCTCCCAAATAAAATGATCCAGATAAGTGTTGATAAATGCAGTGGTTAAAATACACTGGGGATGGAAAAAATGAAAGGAAATCCAAGATAAGAGCCTGCCATTGGGTAGCTGTGTAGTGGTTTTGTACTAGTGTGCGGGGACGTTCTAGCACTGAATAAATTCATTGAGGCTCGACCACGACTGTGAAAATTTCAGTCATTGTTAATAAAAATTCTTTTTGTTCACTTGTGTTCTATGTTGCATTTATATTCTCAATAGAGCGATGTCTCGCATGATAACACGTACGTTATCAACAAAGCATCAGTGATCCTGTTTGCCTGAATATTCCTTGTTTTCTTATAAAAGGAGGAAAAAATGGACTCGTACAGCTGGCATATTTTAATTTGTTCGAGCTCATGTTTGATTAATGCCAATTTTTCCTAGTCAGAGCTCATGTTTATGCAGCACCATTATTTACATAACACCTTGCCCTATTTGCAAATAGCTCCTATTTTCACAGTTACACAGCTTCTTGTTTTGCAGTTATTGACAAATTATCTGCTCTACCACAAAAACCAAATCATATTTTTTCTTTTTACAAGACTTGTTAGGAAAGTACATCACATTTTCCAACGTGCTGCATAAGATACTAAGTACAATAGTACCTAATTTGTGTTTTGTCTGAGCTACAAATATTTGTTATAATGAATTATGGATTAAGGTGAACATCTGTATTATACCAGTCCCATTTACACTGCATTACATTGCACCTTTATGGCATTATATTGGTGGCAAATTAATTGACAAAACACCTGCATTTGTTTTCATCATGTTCCTCTGTTGTACATAAATAAAATCAATATCCCATTTATGTAGAAAATAAAAACATGCTACTATAGAAGCACCATACCAGGAGGAAGTCTCTGTACTCTTTCATGCATGCCCGGTATATACAGCGTAGTGGAGAAGAGGGCCTGTAGGCGTAGATACCAACACAGTGGCAGGAATGGAAACTGTATGGTATTTCCAGTAGTAAAAGGGGAAGAAACCAATGAAAGTGGTTTAAAAGTCCAACAAAGCCAAACAGGCATCAGTATTTGGAGCCAGGAAAGCGTCGGTGTAACACCTCAGCTTTTATATAGCAACCCCATGACCGCCAGAGCGCTCTTCCCATCATGCTCTTTCCATCGGATGGATGTTCACAGCAAACGCAGCATTTCAACATTTTCAGAGACCACATCCATAAAGACACCTCCACCACCCCAGTCTCTCTCTCTCTCTCTTTTACTCTGTCTCTCTCTCCCTCGCTCTCCCTTTCTCACTTACCCGCTCAATCTTGCTCTCTTTTTTGCTTTTTCCCCTCGCTGTGTCTGTGTCTCTCTTTCCCTTCTGCAATATGACATAGTCCATTATCTGCTCTTAGTACTAATTGGTGTATTAACGCCATGCTGTGGGTGACACAGTGAGAGAGAGGAAGAAGAGAGAGGGACAGAGAGAGAGAGAGAGATAGAGAGAGAGAGAGAGAGAGAGAGAGAGAGAGAGAGAGAGAGAGAGAGAGAGAGAGAGAGAGAGACGCAGGATGAATATGGATGAGGCAGAAGCAGGGCGGGAGCGAGGCTCTGGGGGAGGCAAGTACAGAGTGATTCTGCGAGAGTGAGAGAGAATGGGAGGCCAAGGTAAATCTTTTCAGCTACACAAGTGGTTAAGAGCAGCATGGCAAAATGACGAGTGAAGGGGAAAAAAAGAAAACCATCCTGTAATGGCTTGTTTTTTTTTTTCAGTTGGCCTTCTCTGTATCCCTTTCTATCCTGCTCTCACCGTCACCACTTTCAACCCAATTATCCACTCTCCCTGGCGCCACTGGCAGCATATGGAAATGTAAATTGCAAGCGAGATGTTATTTTTTTGTTTTTTTCAAAGCTGTGGAAGGTAAGCAGCTCTTGAGGACAGGGAGAGTAGGAGGAAGAAAAGGAAGAGATGACAAACAACTGAAACTGAGGGACCGCCTTTAGTCCCAAAAGCTTGTCAGTATTGCTACTCTATCAGATACACAAATCCACCCACGAAAGAAAATTTAGTAGACTGAGGATGATTTATGCTGCTACGCACATAGTGAAGCGCCAAAAAAGTTTGTATAGAGAGCGCATACATTAGCCGTGACATTACATTTACAAGTGTGACTTGATGTTGGGCACTTTAGAGTTGTTAAATCAAACCGACAGGTAAAAGTGCTTCATGTATGGACGATCTCTCTATCATTCTCAGACTCACACATGCCCAGTGCTGAATTCACACATATAATTATATGCAGAGACTCCAGCACAGTTGCTCTAAAGAGGTACACTTCCTCTGTGCTTGAGAGGCTTTTCAGACTGGGGCCAGGATGTAAGCCCCTCAGGCTGGTGAATAGCTGCTGAAGCTGAGGATGCAGAGATCAAAGATGCTCATCCTCTCCCATGCATGTGACATTGAGACATGTACGAGCTGATTATTCAGATAAGCAAAGCTTTCCTCGGGGGTGGAGGCAAAATGGAGGCGAGTGTTTTGTTCATTATCATTAAGACCTGGCTTTTCCTCTGTTCACCTCCCCTCTCTCCACATGCTCATATTCCGCCCCCGCAGTGCTGATGAAGCCAACTTCTCAAATCCGCAATTTGCTCAATTATTTTCAATTATCCTGCCATCGTTGCTTCTATCATTCCCCTCAGTTCAATTGTGAACAGAAATCACTTGTTGATTGACAGCAAAGGCCAATTAGAGGCGGGATGAAAACTCAAACCCCTATGGTAATTACTGCTGATTGGTGTCACACAGACAGTCTACAGGCCCTACCCACAGAACTGAGACCCTTGAATTGATAAATGTCCTTTTTACTATGCAGCCACTCTCACCTCATCACCATCACACTGTACATTTAAAACGGACCCCTGCTTGGGTAGTCTAAAGTTTGCAGAATTACATAATGATATGCTTTAGGATGTATTTGTATGCCCAAGGAAAATTGTGTTCAGTGAGAGCTTTCAAAGGGAGTGTTGAGGTAGTATGAATTTCTATCTGCCAAGAGCACCATGTCTCTGCGCCTTTAGCACATTAACTTCAAGGTAGTGCTGTCTCAAGGCTTTAGAGAAATTCTTCACCAGTGGGCACAGGAATCAATGATGAGCTGCTTTTGAGCACGACAGAGAGACCCACAAATTCAATATACCTTCAGCAGTTTTGCTGTCTGGGTTCGTTCAACATTTTATATATATATATATATATAATATATATATATATATATATATATATATATATATATATATATATATATATATATATATATATATATATATATATAGCTCAATGTCGGGTAGTTCAGCCAACATAAAATAATCAGTTACTCCATTTATTTTCATTTTGTTGTGCATCTGTAGTTATTTTATTAGGTTTTGTTAGCAGTAATCCATTTATTTCTTCTTTCCTCAGTCGGTAACGAAAATTTAAAATTTGACCTCGCTTCTGCTTTTGTTTATGGTTATGTAACAGAAGTGCCATGGTCTACTATGTTATTGATTGTTTCTTCTTTGAGCAAATTTATACAGTAGACAAACACACATAACACAGTTACCGTGCATATGTGGGTCAGGTTTACAAGCAAACACAGGCGACGATCAGTTCTTATACCCACTGTTCTATTACATTTTGTTTTATTAACTACCTCACCATGACAGTTCCTAAACATTGTATTATAATTAACTACAATGCTGTAAAGTACTTTATCCAGTGTCCTTTGTGATATTTCAGTTGAACATTCCTTTTATATACCTTCACTTAGTTACACCTTAGTTGATGAAGGTTCTCAGTCTTCAAGGTCATGGTAATTATAAGCGCTGTATCGTAGGCAGCTGCACTTGCTTCAGTTTCTTGAAGACGTTTCACCTCTCATATGAGAGGCTTCTTCAGTTCTAACTAACTAGGAGTAGAAGGCTTTCAAACTCTGTGTGGGAGTGTCCTTACAGAGTCGTTAAGGACACTTGTGAACCACGAGTTTCAAAGTCATCAGGGCCACTTGTGAGACCCAACCCGCCTTCATGTGGGTTGCTGAGGCTAGGTGAGCCCAGATGGGAATCTGTCTGGGTTGGGGTCTTAGTAGAGCATTGTAGGTGGGTGCGTAGTAGTGTTGTAGGTCACTTCCTCTGTTCCAGCTTTTATAGATGGATTCTTTTACTCCTCCTTCAAACCACCTGTGAAAGATGGTTTGATGGTTTAAGATAAACCATCTTATATGGCCAAAATCTGTACATTGTTGTCCTCATAGGACTCATTTTTTCATGTCAGTGGACAGCAGAGTCTTGACCTGAGGAGTCGGCCCTCCTGTGTTGTGCCATTCACTTATAGAGGGGTTGGCACTTTCACAATTCTCATGACAATGCACTCAGGTTGTGATGTGAAGTTTACCATGCAACACACTTTACAACAGTTGTCATATCTCCATCTAAATTAAAGTTAATCCCCGTCATGGTAAAAATATCCACCACACACTCCACACTGTCCCTCGTTAAAAAAGTGCTGGTCTGTGCAGCCAACAACAGATGAGCTGGGCTTGGCTCTCACTCTTCATCATAATGTCAGCACTAGTGGTCCAGTGCTTACAAGAAAACAATGGCACACCTTCCCAAAGATATCTGTCAAGAAGTTGCTGATATCCCCAATCCCATGTCTACTGGGACGTCTTTATTTATAGTTTTTGGATTGGCAGAAACTCTCAATACACAAATGTATGTGCACAATCACAGAAAGAGTGAGTTTTATTTATAATATGTCCGCTTTAAAATGATACTGATCTACACAAATGTCAACATTAACAAAAGAAATATGTTTGAAGGAAATATACTGAAGGGACAAGTTGAATTCATATTTCATGAATGATAATTAGTTTACAAGGACAGATAGCCATGATTATGCTGTGATATTACCGCCAAAGCCTTTCCATCTGAGCAACAGAATGACTTGTTGGGAGGATTAAGTCATCCTGGCTGCTACAGCCAACTTTCCATCTTAAGTTATTCTCCCAGATGAAAGGTTGAACTTTCAGTTTTCTGCAGTTTCAGATCTCCTCACTAAAACTGACTGGGAAGGACAAAAAATATCTCAACCTGAACCTTCTCTGCTCTGTGCTACCCAGTAAGAAACAGTTCACGTGGACCACAGCTACTGACTTGCATGGTTGTTTGTGACAAGTGAGCTGCCCATGCAAGCAGTGGTTACTCAAGACTCCCCTAATGACATTATGGGCCTAATGAGTTTTAATTGGGAGGAGATCTTAACTTGCAGGCCTAATTGCATCTGATTAAAGACAATATTAGTTTTACTGCTGGCAAATTGGTTGGGGAGGGTGGTGGGGAGGGATGCTTTAGCGGGATCGATGGTGTCCTTGTGGAAATATCCTAAATGTCCTCCAAATGGTGATGAAGAGATGGAACAGGCATATAAGAGGAGGCCGGGCCAGGTGAAGAAATACTCAGCATGCAGTGAAAGTGCGTTAAGAAGAGCTGTAAAGGGGGAGGGAGAGGATGAGCAGGATGGAAGGTTGAGAACTCACCCAGAACAGGTGTCTCACCACACTGATTTTGTAGATGCACATATGTGACTGTGTGAATTGTAAACCTTTAGACTGAAGACAAAGATAAAAGATAGGTGACTTCATTACACATATCTCACCTCATGAGTGCTCCATCTGTTTCCAACAGCTTTAACATTCACTTCCCTGCATCTGAACTGTTAGAGCTTCATACTTCGTATGTATTTTTGGATACCACTCGGCTCACAGTTTTCTCAGGAGTGCTACACTCTGGAGCAGTGAAAATCCACCCTTAAACAGAATTTGTGTAATTTGTGTGATCTTCGACAGGTAAATCAATATTTGAGGAAACAAACCACCGGCTCTGAAAGCTGGGAAACCAGTTAAACCAGTGTTCTCAACTCTGTAACCATCCTTCTTCATAGACGTTAGTTGAGCTTTAATGTCTAAATTAGCTTTATTTCCTGTGAATGCTGGCCTGAATATAAAAATATGATGGTATCTCCAGTGAATTACATTAGTGGATCTCTCTAAATAAAGCTGGCCTCTTCCGCTCTTAAATCCTGCAGGATTTATTGGTCTTTGATGACACTGTCTTACCTCCTGAGGCGAAACGCTTCCTCATAGAATCAGGCCTAAACTGTTCGAAATCATAACAGTAATGTGCAAAAACACTGTTCAGGGAAGGTTTATTATGGCTTCACGGGGAGAGCAGACTTTGTGTTAATGCAGCTTTCAAGTGACATCACAAATTTGCATTAAATTGATTGATTAAAACTTGCAGTCCAACCTGAGTTGTTTAGCATATTCTACATATTCCACACACCATAGTAAAAAAACATGTTCATGCAAACATATGTATGCACACAAATATATACACACATTTGCGTTGCAAATAAGCATGCAAACAAAAACACAGACAACGCTTGCTCCCTCTCCATAAATATGTGCCCTGGATCGACGGTGATTTAAAGCCAGACACAAGAGAGTATAGTAAATTATGCGTGTATGAGGCTTCATTTCCTCCTCTTCTTAAGCACTTGCTTAATTGCCATTCTCACCTGAGCAATTGTATAATTTCCTTTATTTTTCTCCTCCTCTGCCCAGAATATGAGTCTATAATGAGCTGTGGGTGTCCCCCAAAGCTAAGCCTGGCGCCTTGAAATAGGTTTCACTAATTTACCAATTAGTCATAAGATACAATTAGTGTGCAAGTTCCCCAAGTCCATGAGTGCCCCCACCACCGGCCTCCCCACTTTGATTGTTCAATCTCTGTAGTGATCATCACTCCATTACTTGGCTCATGCTCTCGCCCTGCTTTGTTCAGCTTCGCTACGAAAGCAAGGTCCCACCTGCACTTTGGATATTACTCTAACCCTATGTGCCTCAGAGGGAATCGGTGAGGGAGTGGGAGTGTGTGAATGTGTCTACGTCCGCAGCTCTCGGTTTCTGTTTAAGTGCAGCTGGGACCGGTTTCACTGACCAGGAGGATGGGAGTTAGGGAGGGGAGGGGGCGTCTGGAGACTAGAAAACTTATGAGAACTGAGACAAGTTACCAAGTAGCAAAGTGAAAGTTTGCTGGAGGTGCAAATCTAATTTATGGTTGGAGAATATGGTATTGTGTTTCTCTCCTTGGTTTGCTCAGCCATTAAAACTAAACCTGAGGACAAATAGAAAATATAGAAAAAAAACCACAACAAATATCAACGCTACTGTGCTCGCTGCTGGTTGTTATTATGCTGTGCGTGAGGCTCTGGTTGAACACCAATCAATATATGAGAGGTCATTTGTCAGTGCCTTTTTCTGTGCAAGGATATTTATTTCATTTATTTCTTCTTTATAGCAACACAGTTCTCCTATATGGGATTTTCTTATAATTGCAGTAAATTCCCTTCTGTTTTCATCATATCATTGCATTACGCTTGCAATTGCGCGCATGGCTGAGGGGAGGTTGTCTCGAGATGAAACTCGAATTACTGCCTCGTGGTTCTGTGCCTCCACCGAGCAGTCAAGCTGCAGTTTACATCCCTGTCAGTACAGTTTCAAATATGTACTTTGAGGGAATTTAATAAAAGATACGAAGTGTATTTTTTGGTGAAACAGAAATAATCATTATAGTGCCTTGTATGACTTCAGTGAAATATTTTACATAGAGACTGTTTTACAGAGTAAAATCACCTGAAGCCTAATATCAGCAATACCTATTAGCTGTGTGCCGTAATGTTGAGCGAGTGCATCCGTACTGGGAGCGGGATCCCTCTGTTGCTCTACATGAAGTTTCTTATCATTCTATTTCAGAAATGTTAAATCCGAGTTGAGAGACTAAGGATAGAGGATGTTGTTTTGAATTTGTTAAAGGTGCAATATGTAAGAATTTTAGTTTAAAACTTTAAAAATGTGAACAGAGAATGTGAAGAAATAACAGTCAGTTTGGATGTTGGTGTTTTTTCAAAGACGCGTATGTATACGTGGCAGAGATGTCTCCTTAAGTAAGTGTGCTAACCAGCTAACCCCGGCCCGTCCAGTCCTGTGCCTGTCTCTAGGACCTGCCATGTTCACTGAGAGGCTGCACAGAGCCAGTTTTCACCAGCGCTCCCCTGATGCTCTGAGCACTCAGTCCGGGCAGTTCCCACTAAAGACCACTAGCTGCATGGCTAACTACCTGACGCCAGCTGTAGTGAAAGAAACAGTTCTCACATTTGTATGAAAATTTGCTTATTAGCATATTCATTCTTGAGTTATGGCCACTTGAGTCCAAGTGAACAATAGTGCAAAAGAAATTTCCTCGAGGTGTTCCTGAGACCTTGTGTTCCTGAGGATGGATAGTACAGATGTAACTACAGATGGATGCACAACCTGAGAGCATAATGCCTGCAGCCACTGCTGTCACTGCACGGAGGCATAATAAAATTACTAACTGATTTCTGAGGAGAAATTAGGTCACTTGACATCAACACTAATGTAATAAATAAGAAATAATGATAATTAAATATAAAGTCATTCAAATCTTAATAACAAAGTTCTTAAGGCTAGAAATAAGTCTCACTGTGTTGACCTTTTGCAGATTGAGAATAATTTGCAGATAATAGATTACATTAAATTTGGTAACCGCTGCAGGACAAGCCATGCAAGGAGATACAGACGAATTTGTCAGACATGACATGAAATTGATCTCACTACATCTTTATTAATTAAAATCTAAAAATGACTGACTCAGGTTTATGAAAGTAAGAAACAAACCAAAATGAATGTAATATGGTTTATAAAGGGACAAAGTTTGCGTTTAGCAATGTGTGCTGCTCGAGAACCAAAAACAGTGTGATCAGGTTTCAGCTGCAGAACCGTCTCAGTTAGCAGAGACTGAGGCAGGAGTTTTCGATTGCAGTCGCCATGAGGGGACACTTAGAGTGCGATCACACCAAACATGTTTGCTGCAGTTTACTGAAACTGCGGAACAGTTTATGTTTCATTTAGGCAGGCTACAACAATGGCATTCGATCTCCAAATAACAGCAAATAACCGTGCTGAGACTGAGGGGGGACCAACTATGAGACTCTCTTTATTATCTTTGCTTGCACCATTGTAGGCGTTCACAGTTTACAAAAGACTGCTGGCTAGTCACTTCCAACAGTGGAAGTGAGTGTGTGAGCTGAAGTACAGATTACACACTCTTTAGTCTTATTAATGATGATTCATTTTGCATCACACAATGAAGCTCTTTTTTTACATCCTGTTACAATTGGTGATGGATTCTACGTGTAAAGTTGTGGACACCCACGTTGATATCAGCAAATGAACTACAGCAAACAGTCCTTGAGCAGAACAACACTGTTGTATCTGTTTACACTAAACTAAACTAAACACACTAAAGAAGTCAGTCCAAAATAATTGCAACCATCATTGACTTTCATGTCTACAGCACCAGTCGTTTTTTCACATAACAGCAGGACAAAATAAGGAGCTAGTTACCTTTCTGAGGAGTTGGATGTGTGCAGCCTGTCATCTGCAGCGTTATCTAACAGTTTACTGTGACTGCTTATTGTTCCATCACTGCCACGCAAAAAGTAATGTAGAAAATGACTGCCACGTCTTGCTTCCCCAATTGAATGCTTTTAATGCGAAGCAGCATATTGTGATTTTGACAATATTTCAATTAATTGTTCAGCCCTAAAAATGATATACATTAGCAGTACCAGAGCTCTGATACGGTAAGTGAGTTGTAAACACTGACGCTGATTTTGATTAGATACAATTATAAACAGCATCAGCGCAGGAATGGCTATCGCTGAAAAATATGATCAAAATTTCATGCTGATTTGTGACTCAGAACCTGTGGAGTAGACACACTCCACAGATTAATCATCAAACAAGTTTGATCAAAGGCTAGAATTAGCCTATGGCAATATCATTACTGTGGAGTAAAATGCAAGCAAAATCCCTGGAACACATTTTGGTGTATTGAACAGATGGGTGTGTTTTGTTGCATTATAAAGTCTATTTTTACCTTTTGGAGAATGAATGTGTACACCTACACCTACATCTGCTATGGGTTGTTTCATTCACTAGTTTTCTTATTGCACCATAACATTTTTGTTTTCCAATAAAAAGTTGCTGCTCTACTATCTGATATAATCGTTGAGACAATCCTATTTTCCCCATGGATCCTCCTGTTATTTGATGACTCCAGTCTGACTCTTACAGATAGATAAATGATAGCATGGTTAGCTGAACTTACAGACTCTGTACTTGTCAATTCCACTCTGGATCAACACATTTAATGTAATTTTATATTCAAAGCTTTCAGGCACCAGGAGTCATGGAGCCTTCTCCATAAACTTAAATATCCAACTTTTCCTCACTCTTTAGGTGTAGGGGAATAGGTGGGTGTTGCCATTATATAAGGCTACATAGTGTAGATTTGAAACTGTAATTGATTGTATAAAATCAATAGAAGATGTGATCACAAGGATACAACTGTCTTTTCTGCAACAGCTCTGAGCAGAAGGGACTCAGGAGAAAACAAATAATCTGAGTTTTTCGAGTTATCGGGACTATCCTGGCATAAACTCTCGTCTGTGCACCCAACCTGAGTTCGAAAATACTCCTTTCTCACTGAAAACCTTAAGCCCAGGGGTAATAAGGTATAATTAAAGCAAATAATTAAGTCAATTAAGCTGCAAAGCAGTTTGAATAAAAGGGAAATGTTCTATCCCATCGGTGCATATCAAATATGCATATGCATTTATTTACTTGCCATACAATACAAACCCGTATTTCAGTTTCTCTCTCTCTCTCTCTCTCTCCTTCACTCTACCTTCCTCTCTCACTCACTTCCTCTCAGAGGTTCATTCCCTTCATGCTAATGGACAACCCCCCCTCCTCATGTCTATCTAATCAAAAATCAATTAAAAACACCTCGCCGCCAAGTCTCCAGAGCCGAGCCTAGGTTGAGGGTGGAACAGAAACGCTTCCCGCACTCTCTCCCTCTTTCTCTCCCTCTCACGATCTCTCCCTCCCTCCATCCCGCCCTCCATATCTCTCTCTCTTACTCTCGGCCTCTTCCTCCCTCCTCCTCCTATGGCCTCCCTCGCTCTCTCCCCTAAGCTCCGCCCTCCTGTCTACTGGAAGTTGGCAACATGATTTACGAGAACGGAGAACTTAATTTATATATTTTTTTCCTCTTGCATCCTCTCATTTATTTATTAGATTTTTCTCCCAGCCGCCTCTTCCTGTCTCTGGCGTGGAGGGGAGGTGGAGGATAGAGGGAGAGAGAGGATAGGATTAGATGGAGAGTGGTCTCGGGGCAGACCAGTAGACTGGCAGGCCTGCAGACATGGAACAGATCTGTCCCACACTTAATGGCATTAGTGCCGTCCCTGAAAGGGGGAGGGGAGGCCAGCCGGGAGACAGGCTAACATATTAAAACTGCTTCTATACCAGACGCTTGTCTATTCCACTCAAACTCTAACTTCAACTCCAACTCTCTTTCTTTCTGGGTGTATTTGTGCGTTGTTAGATGTGTCGAATGTTCTCTGGAAACTAAGCTCTTAGCTATTGCAAACTGTTCTCTCTTTAAAATACACTTGAACCTCGTGACCTTCATCAGAATCATTTTTACTTAAGAAGCTCACACAGCACCCACGCACACATAGCTCAAAGAATATGGCCTTCTTTTTGTACAGATGTGGATTTATACATAAAAAAACTTCCCATTGTGTCAGGTGCAAATGGACTAACATGGCCCTCGGTGGAAAATGACATCTCTGTCGACTCCGTCTACGTGGATAAAACTACAGTCACTTCTTTCTCTGCACTCTCTCCTTAACTCATTTACACTTCACCTTCTTCGCACCAGGTTTTTACACATCTTACTGATCTGTGTGACTTTGGTGTGATCAGTGCTGGATTGCTGACTGTCAGCACACCTTCCAAAACTAAATCCAAGCCCCTCGGCGCCCTCAGAGGCTCAAATTACCCTCTCTAACCCGCTTGGACAGCACACTCATACTACACACTACTACTGCTCCAGGAGCACGGGGGAAATTGCATACAAAAGTTGGACAAGATAAAAAAGAAGGAAAAGGCAGTGAAAAGGGGAAGATTGGAGTCAGCAACAAAAGACCAGATAGAGATAAGAAGACAAAGAGGGGGGGCACTCCTTAAACATGCACATATCAAGTGAAGGGGACGACGGAGGAAAGGGGGAGAGAAAGTGACCAGGGAATGTGAGAGGACACTGACAGACAGGTGGAGCCAACATGCTGTGTCTTTTGATTAATGGAGCGGAGAGTTAGTAAATATACATGGACCCCGCCCTCCAGCTCTTTCAGCTGTCTCAGCACCGCCCGGCATGGATGGATGGGGGGGATTTTTTTCCTCGCCTTTGAGAAAAGGTTAAGTCACGACAATATTGTTGTGGATCATGAAAATATTAGCAATACTTTTCCCTCTGTCATGTGAGTTTGATTTATCCATCTTCTTCCATGCAGGCTATGAAGGGGGAGGAGGAGGAGGAGGAGGAGGAGGAGGGAGAGCAGGGACAGGAGGCGATGGGCAGACACTAACAGCCAGGGGAGCATTTTCTCTTTATCTCTGTGTCACAAAGGCCACCCCGGGTACAGCAGGTGTGTCTGGGAACAGCTTTAGAGCGAGCTATTGATCCCACTGAGTACTCCTACTGTATATAGCCGAGCTCTGCCCACATCCTTGCACCCTGAGGAAAACTATACAGGAACAGGCCATGCTAAAGGTCACCCTCTGATGGAGATAGGGAGCTGCAACTGTCTCTGCATACCTATTTAGTGTCTTAACTGACCTGAAACCTTATCTTCAAGTCAATACACATTCTCACACACTTTCATTTCAAAGCAGAAGCATGTAGCGATTGTTAACACCGTCGTGGAAAACGAAGGAGGAAAAACAACTTGAAAACATGAGTAGACTACATTAGTATATCGAGGTTGTTTACAGAGCACAAAAAAGTTAAATTAGGAGCATGTTGATTAAGTAGTTACCTGCCGAGCCCAGTAATTATCCAAATAATTTACTACTTGTTCAATTCATTATCGAGTCTTTTTATGACATAACCGGTTTCACCTTACCCATTGTTTCTCCTTTGTACGTATTTTGTTGGTCTTTTTTTCCCAAAGGTTTGCAAAGCTGTGACTTTATTAAAAACGTGATTGGTCAGTTGCATCAATCGTCCCTTAGCAACATGAATTACGATGCTCCAGGAACAACATAAACAAAGCAATATCAGATTTTCTTTGTCTTATGAAGATTATTTTGCTATAATTCTGTAATGATATAATGTTTTGAACTACGTGACTTCATTTTTATGCAGTTTTAATTCGGTCTCTGTGTGCTATCATTATATTCTCATCTTCAACACTGCATATCATGTTTGTAGGAATTATGAGTTCTTAGACAATTATTACTCAGGGAGCTCCTTTATATTTGTCGTGTACAGTATTTCACTTATGCATCACAGTGTACATCATAGTCAGATTATTTCTAGTTCACAGGATTTGTGATTGTATATAAACTGTATTTTTTCCCCCTTTTCCAGTCATTGCATGTTTGACGTAGTATTAGCATATGTTTGTGCTTGTACTGTTGTTACATTTTTTGTTTGTATTGCAAGTAGTCTCGAGTGGCAGTAGGGAGCTTCATATAGGGCATTGGATTTTTATCATTATCACGCTGCCAGCCAATACTATAGACATCTTTTAGAGGTAAGTTGGAAAGTCACTGTTTTTGTGCTCTGCTCCTGTAACATGTCTCGTGTGATATTTTGTTCTGCTAATAGACAAAGGTTAGGCACCAGTAACTCTGAATAATAAGAAGAAACACTTTCTGCGACATTGAACAGTTTCATTATAAATTCTATTCATAAATTATTAAATATTTTTCGCCCTGATGTCTCAACATTACAGTAAAATGTCCTCTTTAAAGAGCAAGTTAATATAAAAGCATATTTTTCCCACTTCAGTTCAAAACAAGGTCACAACACAGCAATAGCATCTTAATTTCTATTGGAGATATGATTTTCTCTGTAAAGAACATTTTCTATCTGATACACTGAAGGTCCCACATACCTGCACGTCTGCAAGAAAATTCATAAAACTATTGAAAAACGGCCAAATGTTGACAAAATACATTTTATTCCATTCAGCTGACAGTCTTGGATATGTTCCTCATCTGTCCATAAATGCAATACTACAACAACACTAAAGACTTTATTGTAAAAAGATTGTAAGTAATTTCATTTAGCTGCGTGTTTCTCAGCCACTTCTCTAAACACTGGACGCTGAATTGGTTTGTTGGACGCCATGTTATGCACAGCTGTATGTGTTTAGCCTGCAGTTAATTCTGGATGGGAGTGAATGTCCATTAAATGTAATCTTGTTTTTCAGTCCAGCGCTCAAACCACAACTTCAGAGAATTGGCCACCGATGAAGACATCATCCATCATCCCACTGACGCTCTGCCAGAACACTCAGAGATAAATATGGAGGCTTTTCAAGTCGTACCTGTCTTTGAAAAACCACACACTTATGAACACAAATAGAGCGAGAATACACAGACACATACTTGCTATCTTTTTCGGCAAATCAAATGTGTAAAAACATCTTTCTTGTGCCTATTCATCAGCCACCGCTCATTCTGTCAGCAGCAGCTTCGCCGCCTTTTATCCAGCATCTCTATTCTACATCTTGATGGCTGCTGTACGTCTGTGTAAGTGCACATACGCGGGCTTCACTAACCCATCTCACCTCCTCAAAATGTATGAAGAAACCCAAAATTATCCACTCAGAAATTTGAGTTCTTGGTTTAATGAAATAGTGCTTTTAGAGTTGATCTGAGGAGCCCACTAGAACACTTATCTCAGCATCAACAGTGCTGCAGAAAAAAAGGGTTGCCTTAATCGGATTGCTGGAGCTCTAAAAGGTTTTCTGCACATGGGTTCCTCTGCAGGCCGCTGGGCTCCAGGGCCAGGCTGGGCACTGAGGCCTGACTGCCAGTCCGACTCTGTGGCTGAGCTGGCTGATAAAGTCCAGAGACTCATTGGTGTCTTTGTTAGCCGCTATGAGCCTACGAGTAAGCTGATACTAATTAGAGGCTTTGAATATGTGATTCAATCAGTGAACACTACACACAGATGGATGCAGAAGCTTAGCAATACACAACACCCACACGTTTCCATACCAAAACAAAAAAACATGAAATAGATATTATGGTATGTGTAAACGCACGCATGCAGACACACACTTTTAAGGCTCTGAGATTTGCTTTTGTTCTCTTTTTCTCACTGTACACCTACACATCACTCCATGGACTCACACAGAGGAATTCATTTATCAGTGGTTCACTGCGCCCTGAAGCAAGTGAGAGCTGCAGCAGACATTGATCAAACTGACTTCTAACATGAAGAAGTTCAAAATCGCACTTTTCAAATCCCTTTACTGCCAGCAACCTTCCACTACTGAAATAAAAGAAAGCGCACACACGCACACGCACGTACACATTATTACACCCTGCTGTGTGTATTCTAGCAAACACAAGCACAGATCTCTGTTCACACACTCTTACAAAATGCAACATAACCCTGACATTTTTAGCTCACACTCATACAAAAATGGCATCAGTGGCTTTCAGATTCCTCAACTGAATGACGGAGAAAATATTTCAGTTATGACAAAAGAATTTCACAAGTGACAGAGAAAACAATTCAGTGACTGGATGCATTGTCTTCTAGGAAGCCATGAAGGTTCTGAGGGGAAATTTTAGCGTTAATTATTTCTTGAAATTAGCACATAAAAGTCATCTCCTCACATCGCAAATTTGTGCACTCAATATTCTTTTTCATTCACTCAGTTTAGTCATTTTTACCCTTGAATTTCTGAATCATACTCTCAAATTCCTTCCGGCTACTATCATCATTATCACCTTCATTCCACTGTCCTCATCTCCTGACCTTCTCACCCTACACTTACATATACGACTGTTTTATCAGGTTGTTGTTTGTGAAGAACAATGCTATTTTATCTGGCAGCACTTTCATTAATTTTAAAGGATAACAAATGAGTTCTGCTTAAAGAGAAGGAATGCAAAAAGTGTGAAGGCCAAGTAGTTTCAAAATCCAGCCGTGTCAGTTTGCCATTCAGACTTAAAAATCTCTCCCCATGGTTCAGATAAGCTCTCCAAACTACACAAAGAATAGCAGAAACCTGTGTTCCTCCTCCGAACGTTACAAAAACCTGTTTGGCTTCCACAAAAGTCAAGGAAATGTACCATCTTTTTTCACAGCAGCTCCAGAGTTATTAGCCTTTGTTCCAACTGTTTTGCATATTCAGCCTCCCTTCCAGCCCACATAGATGTTAATGCACTCCCACACAAACAGATCGGTGTGAACAGGGCAAACATATTTTCCATCGCTCTCTCAACAGTATCTCTCTCTCTCTCTCACACACACACACACACACACACACACACACACACACACACACACACACACACACACACAAAATCAGACACGCACACAATCACACATGCACACACTCTGTCTCAACTGTCTTTTCACTGCTGTCTTTTTCTAAAACCCACTCACATCACAGGCAACTCGGCACACACACATGTATCGACACACATATAACAGACACACACACACACACACACACACACACACATAGAAAGAGGTGCACAAAGTAAGTTTTTTGTGAGTCTCTGGCAAACGCCTCTCAGTGTGCTGGATCAGCTGAAATAGGATCCATCCCTCAGATCCCGCTGTACCTCTCACACATACTGATGTAGCCTGATCTCCTGTCCGTGAGACGGCCAGCAGGGAGCGAGTCTGGGGCTTATAGCACGGCCTCCAGAGACCACCTCAGCCAGATGCTCAAAGAGCTAGAAAGCCAGGAAACAACAGCCACTACAGGCAGCCAGGGATATTATGTGGCTGGAGAAGCTGCACCATGGGCCGTGCCGCTTTAGGCAGCTTTATACGACATCACCACACAGCTCACGTCAGCAAGTCACCAGTGTTTTGACATGAGACGAGTGCAATATAGTGATACGCCTCAGGGCGCGCGCAAATGCATGGCAATACGCTTGTGCACACTCGTACAAAGAGCACAAACGTGCACTTGGTTCTCTGCGGCAACGGTGTCACAACAGTGAGTATGACAACAGACTGTGTCAAAGCGAATCTACGGTACAAAGGCTGTGTGTCACTGCATGATATAATTCAAATGAAACCATATCCATGGCTTTGACTGTGGACTGGCTGGCTTGTTATAATATATCCTCCTTTGCTTTATATATATATCTATATATCTATATCTATATCTATATATATATATATATACATAGATATAGATATAGATATAGATATAATATATAGATATAGATATAGATATAGATATAAGATATAGATATAGATATAGATAGATATAAAAACAATTTTGTATCCAATTTAAGCAACTATTTATCCAGCAACTTGTTTTGGATTAAGATTGTTCTTGTTTGTAGCTTTGTCAATGCATATGTTTAAAGACACTTTGCTGGCACAAATTTTTACCCGGTTTTGTTGCCACTAACATGTATAATAACATAATGTCCAGTGGTTTTGACTTGCTTTGCCACTAGCATCACCTCCTCTTCCTGACATGAAAGTCAGGTCATATTCATGTAACTTAAAAGCATCTATTGTACAAATGTCGATGTGAAAAGTATGAGACATACAAATGTATTGTCTCCATGGTTAGCAGAACAGCATTTTATTCTGGCAGTTGGGCTCGAGTTATTACTGGGTTAAAGTAAAGCATCATTGAATATAAATTCCTCAGAAATCTCTGCCCATGTTTCATGCAACAGGGCCGCGTTCCTTACACAGAAAAGCATGTCATTAAAATAGAACGGCAGAGATTTGCCTTCTTGTGCAAATGTTGCATTCATTTCTTCCTGTAATACTGCTTTTTTTCTCCCAAGAGAGGGAATTGCTCCAGTCTCCCCAACACGATGTGCTTTATTCTCCTCCTTTTTCACTCTTCTTTATTACTCTCTTTACATGTAAATGTGTAAATATGGAATTATTGAGAAATTGATTGTTGCTCTCTTCTGTCCAGTGTGGCCTTCCTCCCATTAATCTCTTATGCCTGCAGTAGAAGCTGAAAATCCATCTGGGGCCCTCGCTGCAGACAATTGTCTGAAAGACCCGTTCCATCCAAATTGAATTAGAATCAATGTGAAACATACACAAGCAAGAGCATCATTAGATCAAGAGACACAAGTAAAGAGAGGGACAGTGATCGAGAGAGAGAAAGAAAGTAGCTGATCGCTTGCCTCCTTTTCTAGGCCATGTTATAAAATCCCAAGATGAGGTCTGTTTAAATTAAATTCAGTTTTCTTTTTTGAATTTCTTCACATCTCTGCTACCGCCTGTCAGATGGTTTCTTACACTTTTAAACACAAGCAGTATGCACTTGCACACAAAAAACTCACAACTCCTCTAAGTGACTATTCAGCCCAGCCTTGAGCCTTCAAGTTTTGGTGTAGGTACCACTTTCTCTCAGCAGACAAGAAAAACAACGGTGTGCAGAGTTAGAAAGGGAGGGGGAGCACAAGGAGGTGGTGCTGGTGCTGGTGGAAGAGGAGGAGGTGGAGGAGAAGGGAAAGACGAGAGGAGAGCACAGCAAAGACGAGAGGAAGTGATGGTGAGTCATGTGCAAAGACACAGCTGGTGTGACTGGGCTGCCTGAGAGAGAGCAAGAAGGGTGACAGAGACCGAGAGAAAGATGAAAGGCTGTGGGAGGGTACAGTAGACGAAGAAGAGGCGTTTTATAGTGGAGCTGAAAGCAGGTCAGCGACAAATGGAAATACGAGGTGATTGATATGCCTGTCACAGTGGCAAAAGCTCGAGATATGAGTTAGGGAAATATGTTGTGGAACCTAGAGAGGTGTCAGCAGGAGATTAGTGAGTGTTAGATAGCGAGATTTAGTCGGCGGGAGATAGAGAGATAATTTTGCGAGAGCAGAGCTAAAAAGCAAAGGAGGATAGGGTAGGCGTACAATTTAAGTAATTTTGAAACTGATACAGTTTGTAGGCAGGAAAGAGTTGTGTGAGGGGGTTGAGACAGGGAGAGAGGAGATATGGTGTGAAAAAGAGAGATACAGAGAAAGTAAGATATGAGAGGGGGTGAGATAGAGATAGATAGGCCGGCCTGGAGTGAGACAGAGTTATCGGCCATGATCGATCTGGCCGGCTGATGCCAAATGGGGGGTGTAATGATGGGTAATGATATGAGCCTGGAGAGGGAGCACAGTGTGTCTGTGTGTGTGTGGGTGTGTGTGTGTGTGTGTGTGCATCCTGGGTCCATGACCACACAGTGGCTCACACTTTCATTAATAGAGCCAATTCATCGCACCTCGCAGAGAGGCTTTAATACACGCCCCCATAACGATCTATATATACAGCACATACATATCACAACTATCTGTCTATATCTTGAGCTCTCTTTTGTTTGTCACTTTCTCACTCTTTCTTCTGAGCCAGACTCCAATCTCACATCTTCTTTCTCTCTCTGTCCCTCGACACTTTGAGTGCATCTTTCACGCCCATCATGTGTCCATTTCTTTCCCTCTGCCATCACTTTTTCATTTCTTTCCCGCCCACCATGAATCTCCTTGAATCTGCTCATCTGATTTTCAAATTAACCCGTCAAACATGCACTGCTGCCGAGTTGTGCAATGTTTCAATTGATAAAACACATAGTATGCCAAGCCACACAAAACACACACACACACACACACACACACACACACACACACACACACACACACACACACACACACACACACACACACACACACACACACACACACATACAGACACTGACATGTTTATCTGCACAGCCTTGGCAGGCCTACTGACTCTTAAACAGTTTCCACAGCAACGTGAAGTGGCTAAAGAATAATGTATTCTGTTATGGCTGTGAATGATTAGCATTATCTTGTTGTGTTTCAACATTAGTGTTATACTCCATGGCTCACACTTGTGTTTCAGAGGCACATCAGAAGTGACTGTAACCTGTCACTTGGTTTGCTGTATGATTAAAATAAGCAAAAGTTTTGCTTGAGTAGTTCTGTCGAGGGGAAGAGACGCACAACTATACAGACTGGGTGAATACTCATAAAAATGCATGTCTACTGGCACCACTGAATGGATGGACAAGTCTGTGGCCATTACTATGGAAACCAAATCCAATCCAAATCAGAAATTCAGTTCTTTCAGAAATGAATATTTTCCAGCAACAACATTTGACCATACTGATCACAACTCACAAGCAGAATAATAAATAGCCGTGGTCAACCAGCAGCTTCACATTATTGTAAAAACACAGAAAATTGGAATAAAGTCTTGATTCAACACAATTTCACTGAAACAGTATGCAACTGCTTAACTTACTATTCTTACTGCAACAATAATCCATTAAAGCAGAATTCTTGTACCGCATTTTTTTTTTAAAGCTTTTAATCAAGAATGTACTTGATGGAGCAACTTCACACAATGGCAGATAATTAGTACCAGATTTTCCGAATACATTTTGAAAACATGTTTCAGTTGAGCAGTTCAAACCAAAACCAATTAAACTGAAACAATCCTACCGCTGCCGAGCGGAGGGCACGGGGTGCTGCGACAACACACCCTGCTAAACTCCACATGATCTGGACACGTAAAACTAAAGGTCAGTGCAGAGGAAATGTGAGGTTCTTCAGAACAATCTACAGCCAAATCATTAAATTGAGAAGATGGGTATTTAAACAGAATAAAAAGAAGAGGTGTCGTACTAAACTAAAAAATAAGACTTTTATAGCTTGTGGAGGTGAATTACTTCTCATCAACAGCTGAATCTCTCCCTACCTTACGGAGTTTTTAACAAAAATATTCAACATTTATTACCTTATTACAATTACAGCTTTAACAATACTGTGTCGTGTAGCAGAGGTGTAATTGGGTCTGCCCACAAAATTTGTGGGCAGGATGGATATGATGCACTCATATTCAGTCATTCTTGCTCATAATTCACACTTATTTTAATGGCCGCTTTGTTCTGAATTGAGAGACAAATATGTAGAGAAAGATGTGAAGCCGATTTATTCTGCTTGACATTAGTGGAAGATGGAAAAATGACTTCAAGGATAACAGCAGAATAATTTGGTCTTTGTTTCTTCAGCCATGTATGTGCATGAAATATCTTGTGCTTTCAGCTCACAGAGACGCAAACACCCACATTCTGATGCTTTCACAAGGCTGAATACAGGTATCTATTTGTAAGCCTCATTCACAAGACAGAGGATCTAGAGTGTAGCTAAAACATGTTGTATAAGGCTGCAGAGGCTGCAGTTCCTTTAAACTGATGCAATAATGTACCACTGCATGTGGGATGAGCTAAACCCCGATGCTTTACTTATTAAAACAATGTAAAATCAAGGATTTCAACATAATGTCAGGCAAGAGATGTAGACAAGTTTCAGACAGAGAGGGTGCTAAACAATTCGCTGTTATACAATGTGTCACTGAATGCTACAGTGAGCTAACTAACTGATATTGACTAGAAGATATTTCTATCTAATGTGAAATATATCCCAATTAATTGCAAATGACTCTAGTGATGCCTTGTCACCTTTTAGGAAGATGTAACTGAAGCACAAGTGCATAGTTGGGGTTAAAGTAAAGAAAATGTTAGTCATTAGCTTACTGTTTTTCTTATTTTACTAGAGTGTATAAACATGTAGTTTGCATTTTAGTCAAGGAACTTTTATTTTTTGGTAGATTCTGGCGGCCCCTGTGGACAAATACTGTAACAGCACCACTACCTCGCATCGCGCAGATCTTGATCTGGCTTCTGTGTGAAACTGTTTTCAAAGACAGAGAAAGTCATTGTAAATAGATATTGCAAATATTATTTATACTCTTTAGGCACAGCTGTTTGCGCAATGCATGGCAATGAGGTAATGTATTTATTTGTGACTATGTAAGATTAAAACTGCAAATGGCAACAATGAAACAAAATCAACTGTTTTGGTGCCATGCCACCGGACAACAGAGCAGCTCCTCAGCATAAAAACAGTTGGAATTTATGAACTATCTATCCTTAATAAGTCAGAATCCAACCTGATGACAGGCATTGTGACTAACTGTAAATAATGTGGGTAACCTGTGTGTGAGGTAGTCTAGCAGTCTGTTGCTGTGGGAAGTAAGTGTTACGAAAAGTACCAGCATGTTGCCGCAGCCACTGGAAAGTGCATGCTGTTATGGTGCTTTAGTCAGCTTTTAAAAGTTTCTGGAGAAGCTCATGATGTTGCATAATAGTTAAATTTCAACTGTGTATTATGTTAGCTGCCAAAGAGAAGCAATAAACAGGTTGCTGTGGGGTCTTCCTGTATCATTCACAGCAGAGGCGGTCCAGCCTGTTAGTTACCAGGTACAACACAACATGAAGTTACAGTAGCCTATAAGGGGGCTCCCAATTATAGTAAGGAGCCAAGAATCAGGAAAGGTACTCTCCAAGCAAAGCATCTGCTTCAAAACCGCCTTGGACAAACCTGCTGTATGCGCCTGTGGAGCAGGACTGCATGCACAACCGGGCCATTAAATGCAATTAATGGAAATAGTGTGAAATGAGTGAGGCAAGAGAGGAGTCCTCACCAGGCCCACTGTACCATAGGGAATCATCTGGCAATGCACTTCCATCTACAACCAACCTTTCCCCCAATGTTAAACCAATGAACAATCCTTCTCACTGCTTATGTTCACTCATGTAGGTCACATGAGGAATCAGTTTTAAATCCGTACTGTTTCATAGTCAGTTAATACTTCCTTTAAGTAAGTTTAATAGTTCCAGAGCTTAAAAAACGATGGAAGTTAATAGTATAAATAAACTTGTTAAAAAAGTTACTGCCTGTCTCTGAAAATCCAGTCTTGTTTATCTGCTGTTAACTGTTACTTCTGTTTGGTCTGGGGGAGCATTCATAGAAAGCCAGGAACTGTCAGTTTTAACAATTAAACTGGCTGTTTCATTCACATTGTGTAATTTGATTTGACACAAGCTTTTTACATTTGATAATTGAAACATGATGAGCTCCTGATGAAAGCCTGCTGAGGACCAAATACAGGAAAACAGTAAACGGACACCAAGAATTGTCCCATTATCTTTTCTCCGGCAACTCCTTCTCACAACTTCACAGGCTGTGCCTAAAAAAACACTCATGTGGACAAACTGGCAAGTGAGCATGAGGAAAATAAATGAGAGGGAAAGGCTGGTTAATGAGAAATGCTATTTTTACTGCTTTGATGTCCCCCATCCACATAAGCACACAGTTTAGACAAAAACAAATTAGAGATGTCGACTGCATCCCAAAGACATTAAAAACATATTAGCACAACAACCATTTGAGATGGCGTCCAAACACATGCACATGCGGTGGGGTTTGTGTGTCTGCATTTCAAATTCAGAAAAAGTATTCTCAGTGCATTTCTTAGTACTTGTCCACACTGGCTGGCATTATGCATATCACTGTGAGCAGTTGTTCCTTATGGCTAATAGTAGACAAAATATCAACATAATGACACCATAGTTTCTGCACGGCTAGATGACTCAGAGGCATAGTACCGTGATTCATTTCCCCACTGAGAATCGTATAGAATACAGATGACAACAATAACATAGACGTGGTGATGAACACATTCAGCTCGAAAAGCACTTTGTCTAACTTTTAAAATTGCTGCTGTTAGTCATTTTTCTATTTTCTCCGCAGGTAGTTTCCATCTTCACATGAAGCCGGGATTCATGGAGAGCGGGTCAGTCGGTGTAAATGCAGGACTAATGACCTTCAGTCATAGAAAACTGCAAGTCTGGGCCAACAAAAAGATCAACAAATGCTGAAAGCAAAAGGCTTTAAGAGTTGCCCAATTACATTAATCTTACATGGTTTGCTTTACTGTAAACACCCGATTGAGCGCCACCACCTTTGCCACCGATTGCTTCTCAATGTGGGCGTGTCAACACTCAGAAGCTTTGGCAAACTTTGCTTGTTAGCGAGCATTGAGTAAATAAGCAACCCACGACTCTCTCCAGGAATTTGCATGACTTTGTGCCGAGCAGCACTTGGTTTTTGTTTTTCGAGGCAAAGGTCATGGAAAACAGGAATCTCAGAAACTTAATGATCTTATCCTCCATGGACGGTTTTCTACATCTGGTACTGTAGTTCATTTCTTTTTTTTAAAAAAAAACAACTTTTAACCCTCATTTGTTCTCACATTGGGGCCGATCCTGTGCTGTCTGCTGTTTCACAATGCCTAAAGAACCAATTAATTCTCATCATACACAAAATATTTAGTAGTAGACATCTTGTAGTAGGTCTTCACCCTTAAGAATGCACTGTATCCATTTTTTACCTCCTAAAACTGAATCCAGTGGCTAAATTTGGGGATATACAGCAATACATGGTGATTGCTAAAATTAAAATCTGTAAATCTCACTGAGCAACATTTCTTCTACATCTAGGATAACATGAAAAAAAAATTAAATCAATCTTCAAATGTTCTGCTCTGTTACAGCTGTTGGACACATGTGCCTGATGCTTCAGCTGTCCAAATCCCCAAACCAAAAAAGATTATGTTTAGGACAACAGCGTTTGGAGGTTGTTCCCAAAAAATCTCATGAGCATTTAAATAATTCATATGATTTAATAATATACCATCTCTACATCACAGGTTTGTTTAGTTTATGAACAACAACTACATTACCAAAGTGAGGAAAATATCATAATGTGCCAGATGGTTTGTTGCAAAAAAAACAACTGGGAAGGCACCACAAGAAACTGTTTGCAGAAGGGCAGGCCCTACAAAAAATACTTGGCATGTGATTGGACAAGAAAGTGAAAAAACGTGTTGCACACTCAATATGCAGTTTTCTTTAATTAGATAACCAAGCAACCAATCAATCAGATCAATGGTAGGACGGCATTACCACCAGCAGAGCCAGTTGGTATATCAAATTCTCACCGAAGCCAGTCAAGATATGGGTGAGAACATTCACTGAGATGCATTATTGTTTTGTTTTTTTATTAAATAAACTCTCCATTTATGATATAACAGATGAAATAGCATCTGCACTAACCTCTTTCTGAGTTGCCATTTTCATTCAAACAGTTGCTTCTCTCGCTGGTCGTCACACCTCGACCATGTCGTAACTGCCAGTAGTTCTTCATAGGACCCTGATTGGTTCAACCACAGCACAAACACACAGCTTTTGGCCCGGCAAGATGGATTTGCGGGGACTTGGTCCCACACCAAATGACCAAGGTATGCACAAACAACAAATGTCGTCAATGTTCCGGAGAAGACGATCTAATCTGTTCACCAAAAGAAGTATAGGTCCAACACTGATGCAGTGTTTTGTATGGATGCATCACTAATCTGAATGAAAATCTGAAGGATCCTAATATAACACAGAGAACACACACAGAGAGAAGCACACAGACAAGTGATAGGGAGAGACAGACGAAGACAACAAAGGAAGAGGGGTTGAGGGTATTCATGACATTAAAGGAATGGTAATGAGTGGCACTGAGAATTGGCCCTGCATCTCAGGGAAAATGGAGGAGACAGGAGAGATGAGGGAAGATTGGCTAAAATGAGGAAAATAGAAATGGCTGCAATAACTGACCACTGACTCTCGACCACAGTCAATATATCTAAGTGGATTTTAGCTGTGCTGCGATAGAAGAAATGCTCCAGCACAGCCACAATACACACACACATGCACGCACGCGCGCACACACACACACACGCACCAAACAAACAAACTCAGAATTGGTTTAATTCCACCAGCTGGGTTTGAATGTGAGAATAGAAAGTGACATTATACACACACACTGGTACGTTTTTTGCGCCTGCCTGCAGCTTCATTGGGTAGGTGGGGGCAGCAAGGTTGCAGGCTGCAATATTAAACCATCAATCACCCCCCAAATTAGGCATTTTACATCACACAAGCACTTACAGCTCTCTCTCCTTCTCCCACAGGTGGGGTCCAAGCCACGGGAAAAGAGATTACATCACAAAAGCAATGATGGTGCAGCAAGAGCCATGAATACATTACACCATCGTATAGAAGCAGAGCATGGGCGGAAGGTAGCGACAAAATAATAAATCATAATAAATAATATCAAATCATCTACTTATTTCTTTACTGTGAGGTACATGAAGTTTGTACAGGCAGGAACTTTCAGTACATTGTGTCTTTATTGCGAGGTAGCTTACACTAATCATAGAAAATTGGAACAAGTGATTTGTATTAACAGTGGCTCACAGTATCTCATATCTGATTCATTAGCCAAAACAGTTTTCCTCTCATGCCCATATTAAACACAGCAAACAGCTCATTTCAATCACCCATGGTGGGAGAGACGGCGCCGTGTCCACTCTGCCGTTTATCATGTTTTGATTATAAAAAACATCTGGGGTATCAATGAGCCGGGAAGCCATTAACAAGCGCAAGCAAAGAGAGCAACGGAAGACAAAGAGGGGGGAAGCAGGAGGTTAAAGTACAAGCGAAGAAGGAGGAAGGAAACGTGAAGGGAAAAGACAGAAAGGAATAGAGAGGGTGAGGGTAAATGAAGCATGGAGTTGCATTTATCCCAATTAGCTACTGCAGGGGTCTTGGGTGAGAAGGGAGAGAGTGTCCACCCCCATTAACAGTGTTTACTGACATGCCTGCTGATTATAAGCTGGGGAGAAAAAGTGATTGCACAGCACTCCTCTCTTTGCAAACATGAAAAAGAAAACGGCACAAACACTACCACAGCAACAGAAAACCCAAGACAGTTTTTTTTTTTTTTTTACTTCCTATCTTCCTTTTCATCCTTTCCTCTCACCATCCCCACCTCTCTCTATGACTCCCTCATTCTCTCTCAATCTGCCGGAGTTGAAGGTAGATTTCATATGTCCCATTTTGAGTCCCCTCAATTCTCGCCTTCCTCATCTCTGTCGCTTTGTGTTGTGTGCCGGTGATAATGGAAGTAATTACACTGGCTCCATGTCTGCTCCACAGCTGCAGCAGCAGCACAGGCAGGCTGTTTTGCCATGAAGCTCACTGCCCGGCCACATCCTCATGCTCACTCTTGAGAATCGCAGTTGAAGGGCCTACACACTGTCACATGCAAACACACACGTCAGGGGATAAAATGGTGTTTGTCTATGAGGTGATACAAAGCATATGGATATTGTGGTTCTCCAGTTTTCACTCCCTTTTCATTCTGCAAGTATTTCACCGAGCATGAATATGTTATGTGGTTTCAGTGGGATTTGCTCAAATCTAGTCTATTGGCATTGCTGAGATAAGCTGCCCGTGGGCGAACATACCGCTGCTCTTCTGACCCTCCAATACAAAACGATATAACCTCTGTAGCTCAGAATTGCAGTTGATACAAGGGAATAGCAGAGCAGACAATAAAGAGCATAGAGGAAATGCGTGAGTTCCTCTTGAAGAGGGGGAAGGACAAAGGAATGGAAATGCCGAGCAGCATATCTCAACAAAACCAGAAAGGAATGGAAAGAGAATGTGCATTTGGCAGAACGAAAGGCCTGGGGAGGTGAAAAAGGAAGATAAATAAGGAATACAAAGTACTTGTTGGGTAAATGAGTACATGAAAAAGAGACATTTCATTCACTGGTTTCAGGACTTAAGGAAGGTTTTATCGGTGCCGAATTTATGGGAAACAGTTTCGCATTTTACATCACAAATGAGTTGAGACAAATAGGTGAGCAGAATTATTCAGAAAAGCAAGCACAGCTCAACAGCTAACACACTAAGCCTTTATTGCTCTCCAGGCAGCAGAGAAAAACAGTCCTGTCTGTGTACAAACAAGGGCACAAAGGGAAGCAGAGGACCTAGTAGAGTTGCCCTCGCCTCTTTCTTCTCCTCCACCCCTCTTCTCTGGGTCTGACCTCTCTCAGCCCCTCAGCCCCCTCTGTCAGCGCCAAGCCCCGAACTCCAGCTTATCTGAAGAGAGACACCTAGTGGTGTAAACCTCATCCACCCCTGGATATCGACAACACTCTGTATTGCAACTGACTTAACTGCACGTCACTGTTGCACGTTCTCCTTTCCCTTAAGTAAAGCACTAACTACAGCCATGATGGGTGTGATTCGCGCCTTGCTCACTATGAGCCTCCAATGCCTTTCCCAAAGAAAGACAGAGGGGGGAGTAGGACAGTGAGGTAGGACAAAATGGAGAACGGTTGGTTATGGATGAGGTGTCAGCTTTTGTGGCTGATCTGCTCGGTGTGTGTGTGTGTGTGTGTGTGTGTGTGTGTGTGTGTGTGTGTGTGTGTGTGTGTGTGTGTGTGTGTGTGTGTGTGTGTTAGGAAAGGGACACATATAACTGACCAAGGATGATTAAAAAGCCACCCTTCAGGTAGGCGGTGTAATTAGAAATCAATTAAATTGTGAAAAAAAAAAAAGATTGCTTTTGGAGCAGCCTGATAAAGGCAGTGCTCAATAATGTACATTCATTTCCTTTTCCCTTTTGCTATATTCTGCAAGTAAACAGACAAATGATTTGTGGTGTTTTTCAGGTAACAGCTTAAAAAAAAATACACCCTGGATATCCAAATGAAATCAAAAATATCTCACATCAGATGAAGTGCAGGGAACTATGAGAATTAATCAATCACACCTCTCAAGCTGGTAGAGGCTCTCTTGAAGGGTAAATAACACTGTTAAAATTAATGTGACAGGTTGCATACAGGATGTCATTATTCTCCCCAAGAGGGGGTACACATGACAATTATGATTGGACGGTACCTTTAAAATACCTGTCTCACCCTATAGGTGTGACACTAAATCAGCTGACACGAACATCCTGACACTCCCTTCCAGTCAAAAATCAGTTGAATCATGACACTCTTGAAAAGCTGATCTGCCATGACTGCTCAATGGGCTTCTCTGATAAAGCCAGACATGGTGGTATTACACCAGCGAGTCCCAATCAGAGCGGCTGCAGTCGATCTATCATGGTGTTATCTGCGGAAGAGCTATATTACCTGGGGCCCAGACAGCCCTGGGCATGCATGGATGTATGGTGCCGATAGCAGAGCAGGCTGTCATCCCTCTGGGCTGATTAATGAGGAGCTTGGCCCAGTGTTTAATGTGTTTAATATGGGCCGCTGACGAGGCCGTCACACTGA
This sequence comes from Diplodus puntazzo, assembly GCA_963678695.2. Taxonomy (NCBI): domain Eukaryota; kingdom Metazoa; phylum Chordata; class Actinopteri; order Spariformes; family Sparidae; genus Diplodus; species Diplodus puntazzo. Next base: position 5,225,044 of record OZ023174.1, read on the forward strand.
CGGAACCCACCCGTCTCTCTGACTGATGAAGTCACCTGCGGCTCTCCCTCTCTCTTTAACAGATACAGTAAAATAGAAACACACACACTCAGTGAAAACCACACTTTCTGTACCGTCCGCTGCACAAAATGTCTTGTGAATTTCTACTTTATGGAGAGTGTGTGGGATATATTGTATATAGTTACATGCTGTGTCGGATGTCAGATACCTAATTTACAAAAAATAACTCCCAGAGACATTCTTGACGCATCTCGTGTCTCTTCACTGCGACAGTTACCTGTAGAGAAGTCACAGACGAAACAAGTTTGGACTCTTTATACAAAAAAATGTAGCACCAGACAAAAGCTCCTCCTGAGTTGCATAATTTGAGTGAAGCTGCTAAATCATCAGTACTTGTCTAGCTAGCTAACTGCTTTTCATACCTATCAATGCATGCTTGTAGCTGTATTGATGAAATAGATAGTAGATACTTAAGAGCAGTTAAGAGAAGTGATATTCATGTACCATTACTTGTCTGTTTCAGAAACTACTACCAATACGTACATCTTATGACTGTCTGTAGCTACATCACTGCCTTGCAATGTAGTGAGGAAGACGAACTACAGCTGGTGGCCTTGAGCTCTTTGATTGGAGCCTAGCCTATCAGTGGCCGATACACATTACCCACCTACTAATTACTTTATAAAGGGGGAGCAGGGTCCAGCTCTCTGTCCTGTTAACCAACCTGCAAGGCACACTTCAGGAGCAGTTGCCTATCAGAAATATGTATCCTTTGAGAATCTCGATCACACTACCTAGAACATCACTTGCACAGAGTAACATCTTTTCCGAAAATAGACCGGCATTAAAGTGACAGCTGAACAAACACACATGCACAGACTGGCAGGTCCGCTCACCGCTGTTCTGTGACCCTTCATTTCATGGTGAATGGGAGGGAAAATTAGGGCCAAACGGAGAGCTCTGTTCGGGGGGTATTTTGGGAGCTGGAGCTGTCTAATGGAAGATACTTACACCTTTCTGTGTGGAGAGATTTGGGCTCTCTTGCTCTGTGTAATGAAACAGCTAATATTCTTGTACCTTCTCTGCCCAGCAATCAGATTCTTCGCCTCCTTTCCTCCCTCCCTCCTGCTCCATGATATGTCTATTACTTTCAGCCTTGCTCACTCTTTTTCTTTATTTCAGCTCTTCTACTCCCACCTGCTAATTTTCACTTCTTCCTGCCTTTCTCTCTCCCTCAATACCACTATCTGCTGCCTTCCCACTCCTTCCCAGCACATTTCTATCTCTCTCTTTTCATCTATCACCTCCTCTGCAATGTTCTCATTTAATCATCCCCTCAAGAAATGTATTCACCTCTGAACAACTGGGCTCCTATTAGATCATGTACTCTGTTGTTACAGCTGTTATCATGGCCTAATCCTGTGCTGTCAGGGTGGCCAGGGGCTACCTTGTAAACAGTCCACTTCAGGAAATGCGCACAGGAAGAGTAGCAAAGATGCCTACTGTAGGAGGTAACTTATTTAAATGTGAGATGTTAGCTTAGCTCACAGCAGCACATGTGCCAGATAGGCACAGATGTGTTGACATCTCAATGTTGGCAACATGCTGTACAGTCCCTGCTCCTTTACTTATGTACGATGTCAGGTATCACACCTTTTTCACAACTCACATCTGTCTCTCTCATGCATAATCAAAGCTAAAAGTAATCAAATCTGCCTGGTAGCAATTTGGTGTGCTGATATTCACAGTTGCTGGCCTGAATAAATTTTTTTTTTTTTTGGCAGTAACATTTAATATTACATGTTCAGAGAGGTAGAATCTGCAGGACTCAAGTGTTGAGTGCTTGCTGAGTCAACCTCACATGTGTGGGTTGGATTGAAAATGTCATCTTCCAGCCCAGGGTCCAATGAGGAGCTGCACAGTATGGGCTATGCTCCCACAGGGAGTCTCCAGCTCTCCATGAGGCAGGTACAGATCAAGCCAGGGAGCTGGGGAGGTGGGGCACACTCACTCCCTCCAGACTGGAGTAATGAAATATCAGCTCTGTGAAAGGCTTGTTCTGCCTTCAGGGTGGTTAGCTAAGGCCCTGTTTAAGTTTACATTATGGACAGAATCCTAATCATCCCTGGCCCAGTCCTCTTACCGTGGGCTTTGCTGTTTTTAATATGTACGGATCTGCTTTTTTAATTATCTTCATGTCATGTTACACTTCCTTTGCACCGCCTGTGAGAGGAAAGGCAAGCAAAGCATGGCTGCTACTCCTACTGCAACCTTCCCCGCGCTAGCCACCCGAATCCCATCTGCACATTTATTCACACATGCACAGTTTGCACAAACCACACACACACGCAGCGGAAATAAAACAAATGCACACTCTCGTGTGAGAATACAGCCACGCAAAATTGCATATGCTGGAGCAAAGGAACATATGTAAATCAAATAAATATCTATTGTAGTTTATGCATGATAGAAAACCTGATGAACATTAGACAGGCACATCAGGCGTGTGCAGCAAACATGAACGAGGACATAATCTACACAGAGGAGAGACATAAAATCACAAGATTAAAACATACGTGTACCATCTGCTTTTAAACAGGTCTAGTTTTTGTAACACATATATTATACATATGTATCGGGCGAATCCAAGTAAATAAGCACACAGCATGTAAATGGTGGTATGTCGGAGTGTAAAGAATGTTTTCAGCTTTTCGTTCCCAAGTGATGTATCATAAGAATAATCACTGTCAGGCCCAGAATGAAGGTGTTTCTTTCAGAGAGGGGGATGAAGGCAGAACTGTGGTAATTATGCAGCCGTAATGGAGTCGGTGCCTAGTGAGAGCCTAATGAGCTTACTGAAGTCTACCATTGAGAATTGATTCCTGGGGAAAAAAAAGAAAGGAAAAAAAGCAGTTGTGCTTGCCGTAGAAGGCCAATGGAGGTGAGCTTGTCTCCATTGTTGTGCACTTAATTGACAGGGAACCAACATGCACTAAAATTCCCCAAGAGCAATTAATAATAATGAAAGGCAGAAATCTTTATACACGGAGAATCCTGATCTGGAGCCTTACTGTCACCGGTCGCGTGGAAGATGTCTGATTGTGCGTGTACGTGTCTGATGTGTGTGTGTGTCAGTGCATCTCACGCTTTTTTCCTTTCTCCCTTAATGTACAAAATAAGATAAAACTGTCCAGATGAGTAGGGGAAATAGAAAAGTCTTTCCTGAGCTGGCAGAGCTGTCACAGACCTACCGCAGAAGCAGATGAAAAGAGAAGCACTTAACCCTGAAAGCAATGAAAATGAATCTGACCTCTTTGTGTGGCCCAAAGAACTGGCAAGAATTGGAGGCGGACACATGTATTCTTCTGTTGTGTATGTGTGTACATAGTATGTGTATGTGTGTGTGTGCTGCTATGCATACATGGGACTAATGTCAATGTGTTCGCTACAGACGATCATATGATCTGATCTGAGTCATATTGCAGCAGTACTTACTGCAAAATGAAAATGACCCACTGCAGTACAACATCCTCATTTTTTACATGTTCAGGCGGTGACACGGTCATGTTGTTTTTTTTCACCTTCTCCAAAAAAATTGACTAGTCTATTAGTATTGCGAACAAGCTCCCTTTCAACACATCTGCCAGCCACAGACAAAGCTTTCAGACTCAATTTTCACACATACTTCACTCAATAAGTGCTCTCTCAGCTTTTCACACTTTTCCTTCATTACCAGCCTTTCCTTTTTGCCTAACGCTTGTCCTGTCTAATCGTCTTTCTCGTCGTTAATGTTTATCCAAATTACGTACAGTGAGAGAAACAAACATATTTCTTTTAATTAGGAAAACTAAGTTATGAAGGGACTGACTTTGCGTGGCAGTGACCATATGGACACTGGTGATACAATTCTGGCAAGTAGGCTGGTAGCAGATGCCGCAGACCAGTTTATTTTCCCTGGAAGCAGGGATTCAAAGTAAACTTAGCCTGTTTTTATGAGGGATCTGTTTAATTTTGAGAAACAACGTTTTAGCATAAGAATTATTTTACTTTGGGAAGAAAAACAGGTGTTGAGAGCCCAAATGGGGCAACGTCCTTATGAGTCCCTTCACAGTTGTTTACCGAATCAACTAACTTTGTTTGTCTTCTTGAACCAATATGGGCATTTAAAAGTCGGAGTTAGATTGAGCCTCGTAATAGTTATTCAGCTACCAAGGCTTATAAATTAATCCCAGATGACATGTTTCGGGCTAAATGTGAAGCTTAGGAAGTAGTTTAGAGGCTTTATCAGTAGCTTTGCTGCACAAAGTCACATCCACTCAACCAGCTCTCTCCTACATCGCTCCTTGCTTGAAGCACAGAAATTTCAAATATGCACAGCAGCAAAAATAACTCAATGAACGTGTGTGCGTGTGTGTGTGTGCGTGTGTGTGTGTGAAGGAGCGAGGACAGAATTGGTGTGTACAAACTGCCCATCTGCCGTGAACAGACAATGCGCTTCCTAAAATGTTGTCATTTTCCACATTCTAGGCGTAGTACTGACCATGTGGTGGTGGGAGCAGACACGCAGCAGCTAAACATGCAAGCTGTCTCATGGGTGAATCTCAGGAAACTCATTTGACAGCTCCACAGAAAAAATATCTACTACTCAGAGCTTTTTTTAATGCACACAGTGAGCTGATGTTCACATTGCAATGCAGCATCCCAAGTATGGGTCTCTTAACTCTTTCCATGAGAGAAACTGAAGCACAACAAGGGACAATAACTGCATTCTTTGGGTGGTTATAATGTTTTTGATATATACAAAATATCTATTGTGCCTGTTAACACCTGGTACTACCTTCCGTCCCGGGGGATCAGACAGCTTTAAGTACAGATGTGAATGCATCCAAGATGCAGTGAGATCTTATCCCACATTCAGAGGTAATCTCAGCGGCATTATGATCACATTCCTTAAAAATCTCCTACCTTCCAAGGTAAGCAGCAGATGTCTGTGAGCCAACTGTCCGTTCCAACTTATATAACCATTGAACTTGCAACCACAATATCCTGACTTCCTTAAAAAAAAAGAAACACGCCATTTTGAGAGTCATTGTAAGAGGAGAAACTTTGTGAAATGGGAACAACTAATTCTAAAGGGTACTAAATCATTTGTGCCTCCTTGTAGTAGTGGCTTTAAATATAATGTAAAAAAAAAAAAGGCCAGCTTGTCACTACAACAGCCTGTCTGCTTCGGTGTCAAAGGTACATCATAGCTGCCAACACTTAGCAGCTGTTTGAACACAATGTTTCTATTGATTTCTCCATTTACAGTAATTATACATGTCAAATTTTACATATACAGTTAACAGTAACCACTGTAGACCACAAACGGCCTTAAAAAAAATGCTCAATTTTGTGCATTCAGTTAGGAGAAACTTTTTTCACTGTTTTTTTTTTTTTTTTTGTAACTTCCGTACCAGCAAAGTGTTATTTGCATACAGAGCAGGAAAGTGAGATGCACTTCAGACTTAAGTGGTCACTCAAGATACATGTTAAAGCAAGGAGTGAACTGACTGACTTCGAGCTGTCCGCCTGTGATCAGAGCACCCAGGACAGATGTTAATACCAGGTATAAACATGCTCAGTGATCATTTCCCTAGTTAATTGATAATTGCTAATCTCTGGCTTTCAAACCTCACTTTCTACCCCATACCCACCTCACACCCACCGCTGAAACAGGAGCTCCTGTTTTTCTCACCTTTCCAATTTCTAAATGATGGAGGATGGTACTCCACCCAAAAGAACAATGTTTTAACATTTGTGTTAACATTTCAGCTTCAAAGGCTGGGGACCTTCACGCTGAAGCCAAAAAAGCAAATGGCACAGCAGTATTATTATTATTATTGCAGTGTTTTGTATTTTGCACGGTGATGTATTACCTTTTTATAGGCCATTTCTGTTGGATCTCTGGTCTAATTAGCCACCTTATTCATCTCACTTGTGAATATATGACTTCATTGTTTGTTTCAGTTACAGACCACCTTGGATCAACAGAGCGGGAGCAGTTGGGAAGGGGTGGGGGGCGTTGGCTGTGCAGGAGGAGATGAGTTCTATTAATGTTGTTGCAATTCCTGCTAGTTGCCAATAGAGGTCGATAGAGGTCATAGATTACTTAACAGACCTTTAAATCAGCCCACTGCTGCCTGAAGGGAGAACATTTATCATAATACTGCAGAGTTTTTCTGTTTTTTGGGGGGGGAGGGGAGTTTCAAACGGTAGCAACTGTAAATGCACAGGTGCAAGTGAGTTTGAGCCAAAATCTTAGCTTACAAATGAGCTCTTGCGTAAGCACTTTCATTTCCGAATGAATCGACAACACTGCAGCAACAGTGGCTCAAGCACAATCGAGTGGAGTGTTATTTTTGTTAAGTGAAGGAGTGTGGGAACACTTGAGGATGGTGGCTATCGGAAAACATGCAGAGCTGAGTTTACACACTAGTGCATGGAGCCACAGAGGCGTGTTGCTATAGAAGCAAGGGCAGGTTTTACAAAGGGACATTACACACCTACACACTAAAGAACTGTTCACTTAATGTGCTCCTGAGGGACTGGCTCACTGCAGTACACTATTCATCCCTTCATTCTCTACCTTTCAATCATACTCTCGGTTGCGCTCTTCTTTTTCACTCTCTTTTCAGGCTCTCTTTCACTCTCTCTTGGATGCCCTCTTCTTTTTCACTCTCTTTTCAGGCTCTCTCGCTCTCTCTTGGTTGCTCTCTTCTTTTACACTCTCTTTTCAGGCTCCAGGTGTCTAATTCTGCGCATTAAATACTGCCAGTGGTCCTTTTCATTTTCTCTTGGCACTTTAAGTAACTTTTACAACGTCTGTCCTTCCCTTTCTCCTGATCTTTCGCTTTTTTCTCACCAATTACTCAAAAGATAGTCGCTGTTACTGCGGTAACATTTTCACTGTAGACGTACTCTACATTATCATTATGAAATGAACTGACCCTAACATTTTACATTGAATAATGTAGGCTATGAACAACACATTTCCTCCCACATGCTCTCTCTCTCCATCCTTCCAAACGAACCGCATCACAAAACTGGGGACTTCAGCGCTGACAAAAATGACAGCGAAAAGCTTCATCATTGTGTTTCAAATCTCAATCGCGGTTATTAAATAGTCAAATGGAAATCCCACAATGGCTTGACTGGACCGTTGAGGTTTGGTACGTGTGGGTGTGCCAAGGCCAAACATTCATAACGACCAGAATGATTAAAAGCAGAGGAGAACCGGCACTGAATATTAATCATACATAAGAAATGACAGAACGGAACGGCATTTACAGTCTAACCCCATGCTGCTTCGAGCAGACGAAAATACACTAATCAAATGAAAAGACTTTTGAAAACGCAATTAAACCGTGGCCCTGACTTAATTAGGTTGCCTGTAGATACCAGTGGTTTTCATTAAGGATTTCATTGAATCTTGCCACCATTCTCTGTTTGACCTCGACCAATTGAAAGTTTACATTTTAACCTGCAGACTTTGTCCGCAGGTTAAAATGCTATTCATGAGCGGTTTCACTTCTCAATTGATAGAACCGCCATCCCCTCAGGTATACTACAGTCCAGCTCTTGGCTTCAATTCCATCCTTCCACTTCCATCTGGCAGTGAAGGGGGAGGGGGGGAGGGACAGCAAGGAGAGGAAAGAAGGATGAGGTCTGGGAAGTGCATACCCCTGTTGAGTCGAAAAGGCCCGAACATTTCCAGGCATGCATCAAGGGATCCTGCGGGACCACTGTGATTAAGACCTGAATGAGACGAAGGGGTCGAGGGCTGCAGTCAATCTCTTACAGGTCTCTGGGTCCCTCATTACTCATTGATTGGTCACCTGGAGCAGCAGCACCATTCTGCAAAGTGCACTATATAATTACACTACAAAAAAATAATACTTTCGACAAACACAAAATCATACGCATTCTCATACAGCCACAGGCGACAAACGGGCTCTGGAGAGAGCACAGAGAAGAAAAGAAACACAGTAAAATGTTTGAATAGAAGCAATGTACTCATCCGTCACATGAGGGCATTATCACAATGCATCTTAATTTTTTTTTTTTTTTGGTCTAGTTTTATTGTATGTGTTTTGTTGTTTCTTTTTGGATTTGATGGTGTGGAAACACTGTCATCAGGATGTTTGTTTGAAGTTGTCACAACTAGTGGTAGATTATAAGGTAGGGTCCCTGTGCTTGTGTAATTATTTTCTCATTAGAAGATAATCAAGGATAAACCAGGTATTTAGCTTAAATTGAGCTCTGATGGGGATACATCTAGCACTTTAAACATAACTATTAGCATAATTAATACTGCTAGCCCTCTGAGTCAGGGGGGCCTTTCATTTAAAATGGCACAAAGTCACGCCAGATTTGAATCATTACATAAGGGGGATTACAACAAGAAAGAATGATACTGATGTCTATTTTTGTGAGATGAGTTGAATAATAATGTAATTTCAGTTTAATGTATGTAAATCTCCAGTGGATTTCTTAACTTTGCAGTTCATGAGAATTTTCGAAGAGGTGACACATATCCATTATTGATGATTGGCCCGTACAGCTACAATACATCACCTGTGCCCTTAACATGGCTAATTACGCATTCATAGGCCATAAGTAAGCAGGACAAATGAACTGTCTGCACTTGCATTGCTTCATACTAATTACCTCAGTAAGCTAGATGCTAATTAGTTTTGTTACAATCCATATCCTTAGTTTTAATTCATCACACAACTTGCAAAACAGTGTTTTTCCCCTGATAATCTTATCTAATGTTGTTACAGTTTATATGACTTCAATATATATTTCAAGTGTAAGACACAGTTTCCAACAGACTCAGTAGATACAGACGTGCACAAATGAGAGGCCAGAAACAAGAATTCGGATTCATTACAATTCAATTAGACTAGCATCATGACAGACTCTCTCCTGGGCAGCACCTGGTGGCACAATAAACGTCAGCCAGTGACAGACTCCCAGACAGAGATCTCTAAGTGCACACAACCTGCAAAGATAGAGGTCAGCCATGTTAACTGGATTCCTTGGAGAACAGAACAGATCTATACCGCACAAGCGAAGCTAAAAGACTTCAGGCTACAGGATAAGACTACTACAGCATACACCATGAAAACAGACAATAAACCGTGTGCTACTTTTGCATACAGGGACTTGTGAACTGTATGTAAGGTGCAGTATGTAGGTGGAGGACTTAGAGAAGATGACAGACCAATTACGTCCGGTGGCATCCGCCTGGCACAAAGCTACAGAGATCGAGCTTATTTCAAGTAAACTGCTCCGGAATTTTGATCAAAATGTACTAACATGTCTTTCAGCAAAATACCATAGTTCTTTAAATAATACAAAAATAAAAATACATTTAACTACATTTTGGACAATGATAGAGCTCTACAGCATGGAGGCAAGATACATCAAACTGTGGACACACACTAAACTTGCTATAATGTCACAGGTTAGTTTCTGATCACCAGAGACACAAACTTTCAATAAACTAGTTTGAGGAACAAAGTCTTTTCTGACATTAAATGCAAGGATTCTCTACATTTTGTTCAACCAATCTGTTTAAGCTGACAGTTTTAGGCATACTGATCTGAATAAGATGCAATGTCTCTCAAAATCTTTTGTCCTTTGTTCTCTAAAATTTGCGCAAGCACAACTCAAGTGCTGCAAGCCACATTGTCAGACTGTCTAGAAGACTGACATACACTGTATGCAATATACCATCATAGATTGGCTGCAATAAAATGATTCATCCTGTATTTATATTTGTATTTACAGTAGCTCCTCACTGAGCAAGACCAGCAAGTGTTTGTTAACCAAACATTTGAGGTCATTCAGGTTAGCGCGCTGGCTTCGTTATGAAAACAGAATACTAATATTTAGCACACTGGCTCTTCCTGAGCAACATCCACGGCAATAAATAAAACATTAATCAGGTTCAGAATGTGCAGATTATTTTTTCTATAGTTTACCATGTGCAGCAACATGGTTTCATATGAAAAGCAACTGGAGCAGCGTAAGTGTTCAACCACCCTGGACTTCAGGGCAAAATCATAGCTCCAGGTGAATCAGGCCAAATTAAGCAGTAGATGGTGCAATCAGAACCGCTCTGAGGGCCCCTGGTCCTCTGCTCTGGTCCAACTCCCTGATGTAGCCTCAGCTTCAAAAACCAGCACTCTAATTAAAGTTTATGCTGATTCATCCACATCTAATGCAGTTAGCAGGGCAGGACAACAGGGATACATAGGTAAAGAGCCTCTGTAATTATTGGTTTTCACTCAGCTATCGTGAGCACAAGATGATATGAAACACATCAGGAACATGCACAGGGGAAAATGAGATGCAAGGAGATTTTTATCCATGTTCTATGGACCTGTGGTCATCATTTCTAAATCTTATTGCCGCTACAACTAACCTACCACTCTGGTAATTTAATTGGCCTCAAAGAAGGCAAAAAGTTCACACAATTTCCCCTGAGACTCCCTTAATACTAAATACTACTACTACAACATTTCTGCAGAGTTTCTACAATAGATTCTAGACGTGTGTGTGATGACAGCAGAGAAAGATAATTTGTTTACCTTCCACATGTTTGCTTTACCAAAGTCAGCATTAGTGAGGAAAAGAGCAATTAGTCGACCTCACTTTAGCTCTCTGAGTATCCATGTTAACACATCCACAGCAAACACCATTGTTTTCTAACATGCTGAAACTTTTATGACAGGATCGCAAAATCAACGTTGTGACTAAACGTGACATTGGTGACAGTAAGAATATTTTTTTCTTGTCAACATTTTAAAAATAATCTAATATAAAGTATCTTTAAACAGTGAATTTCATTCAACATGAGTCATGCCTAATGTATAGCAGTCAAAGTTCTGCTGTGTCACTGTGGCTGTGTATTAATGTTTTTCTTCAGAAGCCATAAAAGTGTAAAAGTAGCTGCTTTTCCAGGGTTTAGGGTGCCTGTTAATCCCCTGCCTGTGTGGTTATGGAGGTAAAACACATTTCCGTGCTCATGCTCTGTAGCACGCTGCACTGGTGTGTGGCTTAAGCTCCAAGCAACAGGGAAGGGAAGATTCAGCCATTTTTTTCCTTGAGAGAGATTTTTTTTTCCAGTGTCGTGCTGTTGGACGCGTGTATTTTGGGGATTAGCGGCTTAATCGACCTTGTAATGGGGAGATCAGAGTGGCATGCAGGCATGGAGAGAAGTGCACACACACATGCTGATACACACATATACTGTATTCTGTCACACACACAGTCATACTTAGACAAACACACTTAAGCATACAAATCTGCGCATCCTCACTTTATAAAAAACACACCCGCCATCAGACGCTCTCCTTTATTTCATAGGCCACTGCACCGACTGAAACCAACTACATCCTTGTCCTTTTACATAAATATGTACACACACACACACACACACACACACACACACACAAACAAACACACTAATAACCTCATACTTCTCCCCAACAACCAGAAAATGTACACTCACACCACATGGTGTAGGAGAGTACATTGGACACCTTATCGCTGCTTCCACCCACTGCTTCCTCTGTAATATGCTGCGGCTCTGCGGGTACATTGCACTGCAGACCGAGGGCTCTCCGGGGGGTCAGTGTATTGTCTCAGTGAACAATGAGCACTCTGGCTAATGCTTCTGTGGACTCGAGAGGTCAGCCCTGTGAGTCACCCTCTCGGTCTATGAATTTCCTACAGTACATGTCCATTTCTCTCTCTTTCACTCTTTCCCTCAGGGTTTGTTTGCCCACTCTGGCCGGGTCACTCCTCTCTCTGACTGGTGTGGTGGGGTGGTTTGAGTTGAGGGACCGGTGTGGTGGGGTGCATGGGAGTAATGTGTGTGTTATCTCATATCAGCGGCAGTCGTGGAATCCAGTGCAGTGCGGCTGATAAGATGAACAAACAGTTGGGATCATTAGAGCGAAGACATTGTGTAATCACCGCTCTAATCTCCCCCTAATCCCAACATCTCCAACCAGCCAGGGCCTCCAAACCACGCCGGCCCAAACACCAAGTCCAACAGCCAGGCCTCTGTACACATACTCAATTCATGAACCCACACGCCTCATACACATGTGATGCCACTCAGGCAACATAAACTCTCACACAGAACAAAACACATGCAAACACTGCAGTAAGGCAGCACACACACACACACACACAGCCGCCAACTCCCTCCACATTCCACTTTTTTTGTTTCTAAACTAATAACAGGCTGTGCGCACATGGCCAACCCAGAGGAAAAAATCAATACTCTCTCAGACAAAATCAAGATTTCTTTTATCCTTCTATTTATTCTCTTTGGCTTTCCCCCATCGCTCTGTTTCCTCTCTTACTCTCCCTCTCCCTTTCCTCAATCGACATCGGCAGCTTCTTGATCTCCTTGGAAGTCCTTGGAGCACCAGGCACTAGTCACTCCACCGGCAGAGATCTTTGGTGGTACTCACCATCTGAGGTTGATCGATTTAAATAATAAGATATTTTCCCAGGGTGCTCATAGTGTCTCCGTGACCCACACCTCTGCCGTGGCCCGGTCCATTCCCAGTTCATCTCTGTGTAACAAAGCCGACCCTTGCAAGAGCAGTTCAAGCATGCCTATTCTAGCCTCTACATGTGTTTGAAAGGAACTCCTGGATCGACTTCAGCTCTCTCATCGCCCCAGGACAAAGAATTCAACCACAAATGATGAGCTGGGACTGAAGTCTGCAGAAGATGGTAAAATACCTGCTATTGTGTACACACACACAAGAAAAACAGAGAGAGCAGGAGGGAGGCTAATGGGGGAAACAAGGTTAGAAAGAGGCCAGACAGAAGGAACAAGCAGAGATATCTACCATAGCCTCCAATCCATCCATACTGACATCTTTTCATCCCTACTAGGAAAGACAAACAGAATATTTCAGTTACAGGCATTAACAGGTGGACAACAGAGGAAAAGTACCCAAACAGAGGAAGTGCTGTGGGGCCGACGGGTGAGGAAGTAGGAGATAGTTTGTGTTTTGTGCTGGCTACATCGGTTGCACGCTGGCAGGGAGAGAGTAGGGACGCGCTAAGGCTACGAAGCGAGGAAGACACGGAGAGGCAGATATAATACAGCATGTTTTTTTCCTCTTTTTTGTAGAGCTTTGGCACCATCAAAATGCTTCAGTCATGCCAATAAAGCCTGTTTGAAATTAATTGAATTGACAGAGGCAGCCAGCGAGACAAAGATGGGGAAGAGAGGGAAGAGAGGGGCGAAAGGTGTCAGAACAGGGGAAAAGGAAAACTCATTACAACCCAGTTTTTTTTATAATATATAGATCCCTCATTTTGTCTCTGCAGTATGTTTTATTTATTTGAAGTTAGTGGCTTAATGAGATCCCAGTGGTACGACAATAGTTAGGAATGAGGAAAAGAGAGAGAGAGACAAAAGAGACGAGAGACAAATAATCTCATGAAAAAAGGGAGGGATAGATGCAGGCAAGCAAATAAACCGTAGAGAAGAAGGGCTATGGATCAGAAAAACAGAGAAAGTGTAATGTTGGCAAAAGAGGACAGGAGAAATGATACCATAATGCACCATGCTCTCTATAAAAGTACATTACAGTTCTCCTGTAAAGCAGTTGCAAACAGTTTCTTTTCCTCTTTGTTCTGCACCCATTCTGATAGATATGCATCCAAACTCCTGGGAAAAGACAAAGGCATGTTCAGCCAGGCTGCTGTGAGCTCAAATGAGATGAAGCCCAATGCAGATTGCATACCTCAACCCTGGCTGAGAGAGATTGGCCACAGAGCCGCGGCACCCGGCCAGCTCTTTGTGCCGAGCAAAGGAATGGAAAACAGATGCCACATAAAATGCCCTGGCATGGGGGCTGTATATTGATTCATTTGCTGTATTTTCTCTCTTTAAACAATGCTGCTTTATTACTTAGCTAAATATGCTGTATGGTTGCATGAGCATGCACACACTGTGGAGTGTGGAGAGTGGACTGTGTTCGTATGTGTGTGTGTGTGTTTATGCTCTGATGAGTATCTAAGCTCCTTTGTCTACGTACCCATTCCAAAATGTTCTCACTGGTGCAGCAATCGAAAAAAGTTGAAAGGCCAGCGTAGTCGCAAGTTCTAAGTGTCTATAATTAAACTGCACACAGCTTCTGTTTAAGATCGGCAGGTAGATATTTCCTAGTGCAGTCCTCGACAGTGATAATGCTTCTCTGCTACTTCTCTTGTTATCTGAAGTGCAAGAAACAGGTGAGGTGCCCTCAGAGAAATAAGATCAACATTCTCCTGAGCTCCAGGTCAGGCCGGGAGTGACTTATAAACACAATCTGTCTGTATGTTTTACTTTTCTCACATAATACAGAAGCATTTTCTCCTCAGGTTACATTTGATCACCCGTTTCCTTTGTAAGGAGAATCTATATTCCCTCTTATGGTGCCTTTTTTCTCTCATTCTGTGTAAATGCCTTCCACTTGGCTCTCAGATGATGTCCCTCTGTCTCTTATCGTCTGCATCCACTCTCACACTCCACTCCATTCACATCGTTCCCTTCACATCACAGAGGTTCATAGCTGTCTCATAAATGTCAAGCTCTCAGTTCTCTAAGATATTGCTTGATGCCCGCTACCTCATGTTGTTTGCAACTCTCTGTGAAGGGGGGAGGTGGCGGAGGGCTTTTTTTTTCAGTTTTTTTGGCAGGACTGGAAGGGGCGGAAGGGGGTAATGAAAAGGTATGTGTGACGAATTGAGGCAAAGGGCGAGGAGGCAAGCTGTGTGGCAATGAAGAGAGGAGAGGAGATGAGGGCACAGCAGAGGGGGGAAAGTCTGTGAAAAAATGCAGAGCTGAAGGGTTTGGAAGAGCAGAATCAGCACTTATGCAAACACTCTGAGGAGCTAGCCGAACACACACACACACGCACACACGGACACACACACACACACGGACACACACACACCTGTACACAGCCATCCAGCGAGGTTTGCTGAAGCACCGTTACAAATATCTTCCATATCAGGATGTCATACTGGGTAGAGTCGGTCCTTGGAACAGCGACTCCCTGTTGCGCTGTGAGGCTATTACATGGTCTAACAGAGCTCGACTAATAACATGGACCGGATCAGCCACTTCCCACTTCCTCCTCAGATCATCACGTATCACAGGAGTTTGGGCATTTTTACCACCCACTCATGCCAGAGACCTCTCTCAACCCTAATCCTACACAGAGCAATACATACACACACAGTCAGTATGTGTCTTCTATTTTTCTTATAAACCTTGTAACCTCCCATACACTGCATATCGCATAAAGCATAAATCAATTGTTGACATCGGTCAGTTGGCGACCCTCCACTGTCAGTGTTTTATTGTGCTTTGTTTGGATGTTTGTTGCCGTTAATCTGTTTGAATAGCTGTGGGGGGCTTTCCAAAAGCACTTCCCCCTGAATTTACTGTCTTGGTGGCTGAGCACACATCTGTCTTTTCCTCAAACAGAATTTGCACCCAAATTCACAGTCCAAATCCTACGCACATAAACACCTCCAAACTCCCAATCCCCAAATCCCTGTTTGGTAATTGTGTGAGCATGCAAGTGTGTTAGTGTATTGTGGGGCTGAGATATTTGCTATTGCATTCGCCTCTGAATGGGCGAGTTCTTTTTTTTTTTCAGTTCGTGTTTTGTACTGGGCTGCTGATTGAATCAATTCTATTGACTGACCTGAGCGATAAAGAGAGATGACATGTGAAAATCATTGTATTAAACAGTATGGTCTTATCGACTCTCATAATGTTGCAATTGCACCAAGCTGAAGTGTCTCCCTGATTAGGTTTTAGATCGCATGCGCTGCTGCCATAGTTTTTAAAAGGGATCCTTAAGCTTCGCTTCAGTGCTTTCTGTGGCGCAAAATGAAGCTACAACAACAGAGCAGAGAATAAAGGCGTCGTTGCTCTCCTTCTTTCTTCAGAGACCGCTCTGCTCTTCTTCCACAGCCAGATAGAGGCGGTGATTTGGCAGGCATTTGCAAGGTAAACATGAGTAGCAGTATTACAAACAGTTTAATCAGACTGCTACGGTTTTTCCATGTGTATATGTTTGTGCCAGACAACGCGTTTGGCTTCAGGTGGCATAAGATTGCATCAGAGGCTGGAAACTGACTACAGCCTATGCATATGTACAGAAAGACGTCCTTTGGGAGACTTTAATGGAACACCAGCACCAGGCTGTATGGATTTATTGCAAGTGGTGACACATTAACTGCCAAGTGTGTTTTCACCAGGATGGAGCATTTTGCACAAGACACACCCGCAGGCATAATGTCTGTCGCTCTGCCTCTGTCTGTCTCTCTCCCTGTCTCTCATTCCAATATGTCCACACACACATACTCATACACACACACTCCTGTCAAGCCCCTCCCTTCCCTCAGTCCTCCATTTTTTCCCTCCATCAACTCAGTGACACCCAGCAGTGGGCCGTGACATTACAGAAAAACAGAGCAAGAGAAGGAGGGAGAAGGGGGGAATGGGTTAGCTGAGGGAAAGAGATGGAGGAACATTGCAGGAAAAGAGGTATAGAAATTGTGGAGGCGAAGAGGGAGATATTTAAAGAAGGGGTTAGGAGGGTGTGAGCTTGAAAAAAGATTGAGAGGGAGCAAGTGGTGGAGTGAGAAGTAAGTGGGGGACATGTAAGTGATTTCCTCAATGTCATGAGGCAACATGGGGGCGGCTGCAGCTACGGGTGAAGGAGCGGTGAAGCAAGCTTGATGGCCTACACATCTGATGAGAGGAACTGGTCCCCTTGAAAGAAAGAGCTCAATAATTCAAAGGGAGGTGGAAAAAGAGAGAGTGGAGCAGAGGCAGGCGACAGAATGGGAGCTGCTGGCTGTAGGCTGGCTGTAGAATATACTGTATTTAGAGGGTTGGAGGGCGAGTGTTGATCGCTCACAGGTCAGAAATTATCAATCACCAACAGCACCACTCGTGCTGCATGTGCATGACAGGCATGCCAGAAAATACCTTGCAGGTGTGCCAGCATTTGTGGTCCAGAGGCAGAATTTCTGGCGCAGTTGCAGTGCATCGAAATCTGTCGCGCTTTGTTCCCAGGTAAGCTCTTTGTGCAGGACATCACTTTGGAACAATTCATTCACACTGGCAGCCGTGCAGTATGGCCACAATCAGAGCTGCCACCAGCCTACAGTGCAGACGCAGGCTGGGGAATTATACTCTTATGAAAAACCACAGGGATCCATTCAGAGTACCGATGCTCAATACACAAGTCCTTTCTGTACAGGAAGCACTGTCATTTGTCCCAGCCAGAACAGTGTTCAGAAGGAAAGCAAAGACAATTTGCTGAAGATATAGCATGGTGAACTTGTGAGAGGTAAAACACTCAGCACTTACATAGCATGTAATGAGAGTGACACGGTAAGAAAAAGGAATGAAGGGACATTAATTCAGAGAATTTGCTCTTAGCTAAATTAATGTTGAGCAGGAAGAGAATTAAAAAGAGGTCACAGTGGGTGAAGCTGTGACAAGAGGACACAGATTAGAATTCTTCATAATGCAGTAGCTTTAAATTTATTTCTAGGGGCCAATTTCTATTCTCACCGTGTTGAAAAGTTTTTGAAATCTGGAATTGTTCCTAAGTTGGATGATAATAGCCAAGCTAATTAGAAGCTGGCTTCAATTAAGCATTAAGCAACAAGATAATCTCAGCCATTTCTCCAACCTCTAATTTGAGAGGAGATATTCATTTATGTGAAAAATGGTATTCATTTTCCCACATACATAAATATTCATCTCAAACTCGCTGAAATGGTGCTTTTCAGCTTGATAGTTGTCCTGACATTAAAACTGGTGCGTGATGGGGCTGCAGTGCATCCTGCTGGTCGAGCACAAGCACAACAAGCTTCACACCCTCCCTGACTATGAGGCTACTTGACCAACTTTATCTACAGTTTGTCATTTACAGCAGGAGCTCTCTGCAAACTCAGCCCTGATTGAAGCTAAACTGGAATGTGCAGCCTGATTTTGAGCAGGACTGATAAAACTCTAAAGCTCTATTACTTTTTCCTCGCTCTGAGGCTGAATTGGATCTTTGACTTGTGGAGTTTAAAGCCTTTGGAACTGGCAAACATTAGTTGTTATCATGACAAGCCTACCGCTGCGAACTATTTGTTCTTGAGGCATCTCCCAAAGCAATTCCTCTGACAAGAGTTGATGTCCAAATTAATTATTCTCTATTAATCCCACACAGACAAATGCTTATTTATGCAGGGGCTTGAATAGCAGTTTGATGGATACAGACAAATGTGTAAAAGTCTACAAACATCAACAAATCTTCACATCTAAGATGTGAGTTCAAAGGAATTTTTAAATACTTACAAGAACAGAGTGCACATACAGATACCAAACTGAGGTCTGGGTTTTGGGAGTGCAATTAATATACCAACAGCAGTGACTCACACTAGCTGTCACTCCTATACATTTTGATAATAAGCCACAAAGAAAAAAAGAAAAAGATAAAGATTCATACACAACTTTAAAAATTGGGTCATACGTCTTTGGCATTAAGTTCTGCGCGATTCCACCCTCTCACAGATTCTGACTTCCCCCTCAACTGTATTTTCAAAGTACTTCCATTTTTATAGTGTAAGCAGAAAATGTTAGCCTCTGCACTCCAGTGGATCTAAACACCTTCGCACTCCGGACTCCTTAAAGACCTTTGGGTGCAATGCTGTGATATTCCCTTTCCACATGCATGCATGGACACAACTAATGGTATGAACTTATGAACACTACTGAGGATAGTGCAATGCAATTATCCTAATGTTATTATGTATGAGGATTTGATCATTTATCCCCTGAGCAGCCCCGCAGCATTTTGTTTATTCATGCTCTTCAAAAGGCGAAAACACATTTACATTCAAACTGTAAACGCTTGCAATCAAATGATCGCATAATCAGTTCAAATATGTTTCATACAATATGAAGTACATCAGTCTATGATTATTAACTTTGTGATGTTGAATGGGTCTGGAGGGGCTCACTTTAAGACAAATGGGCTATCCTGGGCTTGCTGCTGACAGTACTGAATGCTTAAATCCACATTAGCCATCGACATTAGTGCTAGTGTGCAACCGCTGAGCCGTTAGTGGTTCAGTCTGGCTTCAGATACAGTGCTTATTCGTAAATATCCCCAATAATGTGAGCACAATCAAATAATAATCATATTAATGTCATTATTTTGGGGTAACCCATTTCAAAATTCACAGATAATCTTCAACAGCAACTTCTAACAGTAATTTCTTGAAATGCTCTGTTCTCTATTGAGAACCATTACTCCACTCACACAGTGTTTACAGCATTCTGTTGGCTTAGTAAGAACATAAATATCCTCATTATTAACGATTAAACTACCATCCCTCAACCACTGTGTGTCAAATGGACTTTATACAGCATAGATTTCTCTAAGTTAATCAGGCTAATAGTGTCAAAGACTTTAGTAAACAGTATTTTTTATGAAATATTTTACAAATATAATGCAATGCAATAAACTACATTACTCGTAACTTTGGGTGCAGCAGGAGGATGTGACAGCTTTAATGGGGGTGTTATAATGTCTGAGAATGTGGCCATTAACATGATTACTGATCTATTCAAACATAATGCAATAGTCCAAACTGGTGTACTCTGGAATAAAATCTGCAAAGTGCATTGAGACTGACTGACATTCATAGAGGTCTTATGAACAGCATACATCAACAGAATCTGTTATCTGGTGGAGAATCTGTTTGGGAAAGTTCTGGTCAAGAATGCTGATTAAAAGTGTTTCATGCTGTGACAAACGAAAAAAATAAAATGATTAAATTATAAAAACCTAATTTTGTGATTCACCAACAAACTAAACAGGACTGACACTTAGTTCTACCTATATGTCTGTTCTTGTTACAACATTAAGATATACTGTATAGGTTATGGTACAGTGATAAATGTCTAAAATATCAGCAGTTATAGCAGACAATCCTTAGGAGAATCTTACTGTGGTGCTGCGAGCTGTCTGGTTTCTACGTGTCTTCATTCCTGCCCAAGAATAGGGGGTGTTTGGCCAGAGCCTGAGGCGAGTAGAAGTAGTCCATGTGGATAAAAGCTTTACCAGGGATGAACTTTCCACAGTTTTCTCCTGGAGGAGTGGCCCAGTGCAGTGTCTCTCCATGATATGCTATAGTCCTTGTGGATGGAGTTCACCAAGGCCAGGTAGATTTCGCACCCCTGGCACTTTCACTCTATATTCATATTCACAGACCGGGGGAGGTCTGTAGGTGTGAATATGTATCCAGTCTTAGATTCCAGCAGTTTATTTGGCAGTATACACTCCATCTGCAAATGATGCAGCAGACCTGACTGCTTTTGTGAGTGACAAAAGAAAACCTCTCCTTGGCTGCCCTGATAACGACAGCGCAGAGCAGGATAATATCTGCGTCATGTCTCTAATTCATGGCCTAACTGATCTTATTATTCAAACCAGATTTCAGTGAAATATGATTCAAAATTCATCCACATCCATTTCTGAGAGGGTGGCAGTGGGCCTTGGAGCAAATTAGAGGAGTCCGGTTCAATCTCTCTGTGGGGAATTAAAAGGGCATCTGCCAGTCTGCACAGCTCTCCATTAGCCCAAAAATGACACTCTTTAATGTTGAATTAGGAGCTCATGTCAAAAAGGCTGAGGACCTTTTCTTCAGACATTGGGAGGTTATTGAGGACTCTTAATGAAGTACTAAAGAAGAAATAAAGTAAAAAGTACACTTAAAGCTTAAAAGTGGGTAAATTAACATATATATTCTGAGTAAACATTACATTATTCTAAAGAGGCAAGTCAAGTTCTGGGCACTCGTCTGTTCCAGAGCCTGTGCATCCAACAGATTATCAATCATCAGAACCTGAGTCAGCCAGTAAAGAGAACAAAACTTAGACAATTAATCAGAAGTGACCAACAATAAAAAAAAAATGGGCTGTGTACTGGATGGCGGTCCAACAACCTTTAGCCAATTAAGCCGCATTCTTTAAGAGAATTAATTGCAGGATAAAGCACCATCAATGCAGACAGTAGATGTATGGGCCTAAACAATGTAAGCTCCTCAACAGCTGCAGCTCACAAACATACATTAAAGCAAAAAGAGAGCTTGCACCGTCATTACACACCAGGCTATGTTGCAGTGGAAGGCAGCGGTTGTTGAAGAGTGACTAATTGGGGTACTCACCAGTATGAACTGCTCTCTGTGAGTTTTGAGCACAGCAAACTCCACCACTCGACAATCTGCTCCACATTTAGGGCTGGCCCTTGGATATTTTTAAACAAGACTTTGTTTAGGGATCAGTCACATTCCCAGCACAACCATCAAATCACACACTAAATGAACACCCACATTAACAACAAATCTCTTACTTTATTTCAGTTAGCAGCGGTCAAGTCAGCCGACGAGGTAGATGGTCCTGGTGCAGCATAGGTTGCTCCAAAATATTTCAAGGACACCCCTGAAAAGATTATACATTAGATTATTATTCCTAGTTGGGCTTTAATATGTAAAACATAAGGCACAAAACATACAGCTTTCAATGCTCAGTATCATAAAATAGCATCTGAAATATATAAAATATAAATAAATCTGAAATGTGTTTGTTTTTTAGTTGGTGAAGTGTTAAAAAAGTTGACAGCCTTTTAAGGAGAAAGCTGATTATCCAAATTTAGATCTACAATGTGATATTTTACAGTTGCAATTCACTTAGCTCCTTCTTACTGTTTCTGCCTTGTAATTTTAACATAGCAAGAAAGCATTTGGTGCACTTCGGACATTTAAATAAAGACTGTATTGATATATAAACACAAATGTAATGTTGCGAGAAAACAGTAGCAGCTAGTTGGCTAGTAAACTTAGTAAAATCATAAACATTGGAAGGCCGCTAACGTGTCAGCTAGCTTACTATGGAGGAAGTTATTTGACGCTTCCTACTGACGTTAGCTAGCAAGGATACAGTAAAATAAACTAAAGGTGGCTAATTCATTCAAAACAGGACTTTAATCAGATTCAACAATCACCAACCTTTATCTTGTATCCCTTTTTCCATCTCCATATTTCTCTTATTTTGCCCTTGGAGTGTCAGTCAGTAAAGTTACTGCTGCTAGGAGCTAATGTTATTTTCTGCGTGACATGACATAACATTGCTCGGTCCATCAGAACAAGTTTCTCGTGGAGATTTATTGCTGCAGTGACAGACAGAGTCAACAAGATGGCGCTGCGAGATGACAGCCAAGCGACGCGACCAACGTTCCCCTTCAATGCCTCGTTACCATGGCTACAAAGATCCGGAAGCGAACAAGTCAACACCTGGAGGGAGCGACACACAGGTGTAAGCAATTACGTTAATGAGGGCTCTTGTTTATTTAGATACAGTATGTAATAGTATGCGATGAAAACACTAACGCTAATTAAAGATGCGGAACGATGCGTTACGATTGGTCCCCCCTTTAAATGCCTCGCAGTGGTTTGGTCCACTGCCAATCAACCTGCATCTCACACACCTGTCTCTGTGGCGCATCTGTCTTTAGGGTGGTGCAGGCGGACTATAGTTAGTAGAGATTTTTGCGAGTTAACTTTAAAGAAACGTGCAATTGTTCCTCCTCTCACAAAGGTTTAGGTTTAAGCACAATTAAACATTGTGGTAGGTTAAAAAAACACAGTGTTTTGGTTTAAAATAGCCAACTTCAGTCGCCACAAACACCGCTGGAGATGTCCTTAGGGTTCGAAAATACCTGGTTTTGTCACGACAAACGGGGCTAGAAAATCCCTCGGAGTCCTTAAAAAAACATTCAGAGGTGTCCCCTTCAGGAATTGCTCATGATAATGTTTTTCTATTTTTTATTGTTTAAAATATGAGTTCAAGGTAAAATATGTAGATAGCTTTAAATGTATTTCAAAAAGGAAAAAATGCTAAAATGATCTACATAATGTAAAGATGATGTTTATGAAAATAAATCAGCCAACCAATTGCACCTTTGCTGCACGGAAGAAAAAACTAAAAGTTTTAATAATAAGGCAATTAAATTCAGTAACATGTGACTAATTTAAATAAACGTCTTATAAGATGTAGTAAGCTGCAGGGGATTCTGAATGTTTTAAGTTTGTCCTTCACAATTCAAGGTACAAAATGTACAATGTGCTGTGTGAGAATTTCATCACATACCAAATAATAATCTGTTCTAATCTGATTAAAACTAACATAGTCTTAAAGATCTAGTTTTGAACCCGGGAGAGTCAACATGAAACATGGTTTGATAATTTGCCCTGGGGCGGCCCTCTGGCTTTGGTGCTGCACATTAAAACCAGCAAAGTGTTAAATGCTTAAATCAGCATCTTCAAGAGTTTTCCCTCAACTTGCTGAATTTGCTGAGATAGTGAATCCGCCATATTTTGCAACCTAATAACAGGAAGTAAATTGTTGTCCCACATTGCGCCTGATAAGAATAATTCTCACCACTGAAAATTATCTTACTTCTATTACGGTCTGCACTGAGAAACTGCCTGCCCACATCTCCACCACCAGGAAGGACTACTTTTTCTTTTCTAGTAATCAAATGTGAAAATTGTGCAATCGATGCATCTTCTGCTATAGACTGTGAGAATTAAAAAAGCAAGGTAGTGCTGAAGGGACACATACAATAGAGACTGTGCAGCAACTGAGGTAGTTAAATCCACTTGACATGCAATGTTTCCAACGTTAGTAGTTCAATTATAGGAGTCTTATGATGATGTAATGTAATACACATTTATTTCCACTAGAGGGTTCTATTTTACTATGACACAACCTTCGCTCTGAGCAGCAAAAATCCATTTTGTTTGGCACTCTGAGCAGTTTTGAGGCATGTTCTCACCAAAATAAAGTGCATTAAAAAACTGTTTTATTTTCTTTCTTTTGTTTGTTTGTTTGGAAACACAAAAAACCAGAGCCAAGAAAAATGGAAACCACAGGAGTAGCTCTTGATACCACTCCCAAATGAATCAAAAACCTTTTAATATATGGCTAACACATCCAAACAGCTGGACTTGAGAATAAAATTTAAAAAATCTTTTATAGCTATAAACAATTTCTTAATTTCTTTCAAGGTTTATTTTTCAAGCAACACATTCATATATACACCAAAGTCATCAGATATACAGATACATGTCATTCATATGGTCAGAAAATGTCAGATAAGCACACATTTAGAACATTATTCAGTATTTTTAAGTCACTTGGTGTGTTACAGCCAAAGAAGTATCACATAAATACTTAATTAAGTAAATTACAAGCCACCATCACCCGACCCTTGAAAAGGCTGTATGTTATATGAAGCTGTTAAAAGCAAAATTCAAGCAAGTGGAAAAAAAGTCTGCACTAGGTGTGAAAACTTTGTCACCACTTCCTCCACTGCATCAAGATTGTGCTGAAGGTGTATGGGAGGGAGAACTACGTCCGCTTAGTTCCTCTAGAGAAATGAGAACTATTTTTCACAGCTACATAAGGGAAATATCTTTTTGCACACATTGTGCATTCAGCAAAGAGCAGGGTGCTGTACGCTCAGTCAACAGCATGTGTTATAATTAGTTATTGTTCTCACACATTCAACAATCATTCACATGGAAACTTTCCATGTATTTGAAAAATATACAAAACAGCTAACTGAACTTTGTCAACCTTAAACTTTGAACGCTGTCATGAACAAATGTAATACACCTACATATAACCCTAGATGAATTTCTCAGCAGGAATGTGTCATTAACACTGAAAGAAACTGCCGGGCTGAACAGATCAGTCTGCCCTCGTGATTTACGTACTCCTACACAGAAATTGCATTATGCAGTATCATGAGATCTTGTAAAATTCTCTCTGTGCTGGATGAGATCATGCATTTCATAGTAATAAGCTTTAATTAACTTTCAGAAACAGGCAAGTGTTTTAGAAAAATGTTTTGTGAAGCCATAAATTAATATTTAGTTATATACGTTTACAAATGTCGAAGTATCCTTGAGCAAGATACTGAACCCCAGAATCGCTCCTGATGTGCAGTTGGCACCCTGTGGGGCAGCCACTGCCATCAGTAAGGGTCCTGCAATGAGCTGGCGACTCGTTCAGGGTGAACCCTGGCCTACGCCCATGAGTAGAACTGGATTTGGCCCCAGTAAGCCCCGCAACCCCTCAGGGGGATAAAAAGCGGCAACATCCCGCAACCCCCACGGAAAAGCGGAAAAAGAAAACGAACGAACGAACGTTTACAAATTCTAGGTTGAGCACTTCAATAAAAGAGAAAACAGAATATAGCCTCACTGTAGCAAATATTGTTAGAAAAGCATGCGTTTTAAACAGAAACTCTAAAGAAAAGATATGAAGCAGTGGACCCTCTTTCTGCTCTTTGGCCATTTTCAAAGAAAGGAAGCAGGAGGGGAAAAAAAGGGAAGTGGAATTTTGACAGTAAAACTGGTCAAGGGTTTTTTTTTTCTGACTTGATATTTTCCAACAAAGGACACATACGGATCAAGTAGGAGAGAGAAAGGAAAGTGTGACATCTGACTTTATTTTATAGGCCCATCTTGATCTCTCATGTACCGTAACCAAATGAGAACTGTTGGCTGATAGAATCTCACAGCTCTGCCAGCAACTCCCTTCTGTGGTTAATAAACCACAAGGTCAGCATGTTGCTTAACCACTAGCCACCTACTCTACTGTGTAGTGAATGTTTCAGACCTAGTCTGGTGGGGCAACAAAATCCATTGTGAGCCATCCAGCAGTTTCCTGAAAAAAATATATATTACAGTATATACATAACATATTTTCCAAGGCGTGATGAGTGCTGCTGGTGCAAGAGAAAGTAGCTGTGTAGCGCTGTATAATATCCATCTTTAAAGTCGCTCTAACTGGTCAACATGTGGAAGGACTTCATTATTCCACACCGCGGTACCCATCATGATTGCATCATCTGTGTCACAGCTCTGGAAATGTTTATTGATGCCCTTCAGACGGCAGCTGTCTATGAAAATAGAACAATTTGACATGACTAAGTCTCATTCATCACTGTTAGACGGAGCGGTTCGACCAGACTACTCCAGTCTCCACTCTGACCTTTTTGTTCAGGGTTGTCAGGAAGTTGTTGAGACAGCTGGGCCGCACTGAGGTCCCCTCCTCATTGTTTGAGAATCCAGCAAGAAACAGAAAGAAAACAAACACAGCCAACACAAACCATCCAAAACTCTATATGTACACTATCTTGGTTCGGCCAGGAAGAAGGTCGTGAGATAACAGGATAAGCACTGGATGCCTGCCATGATCATATTGGCTGGAAATCGCTCTTTGAGAAAGAAGCCAGAATTAAACTGTAGTGACACAGTTAGCCAAGTCAAGTGGAACGAATTCATTATTTGAATACAGAGTAGCCATTGTACAGAAGTGATATCCAGGCTTTGACCTCAATACTCCTCGCAAGGACTCGTCAAGCTCAGCACAGTTCAGATTGGGGAGTGATTATAAAACCATCCCCCTAAAAAATTCATTCCACTCAGAGCCTGACATTGACTATATTGTGAATATTATGTGTGGGTCAGTGGCATCAGTTGCTGTTCAGTGAATCTAGTAATAGTCCTGTCGTAAATAAGTTGCATTTTGTTGCATATATACAAGACTTGATTGCTCTTGATTATGATCAGTTGTGAGAAAGACTGCAGTAAGGTTTATTTTATCTGTGGTACTCAAGTCATTTTGTCCAAGTCAAACAGAAAGTCAAGCGAAGTGAAGTCACAGGCTGAGTGAAGTCAAGTTTAGTTCTTGGTTAAGGCAAGCCAAGTCTTGAGTCAAGTCTCCCCCCAGATTCTGCAGTCTTACCTGCATTATCTGGTCTTTACAAACACAAAAAAACATAATTTCTTTATTTCCTCTCAACCAAGAAAAAAACCCTTCCCTTTCACTTTTAAAAAGTTAAAAACTGACAGCCAGACGAGTCATCTGAGTCATCGTCTCAAGTCATTTATTTTTTGTCAAATGAAGTTGCAAATCATCAAAACAGTGACTCAAGTCGACACTTCACGCTGTGTGTTGTGGTTTAGACCACGTCATTGAGATTCACTTCATACTGTACACGATGTACTATAAGTGAATATCCTTTATTAGAAAAGTCCCCACAAAGTCTCACCTTGCATCAAGTTCCACTTTTTGTCCTTTGTTTGGTACATAATCATTGTCTTTAAAAAAATATGGCTCTTAATGTCTTTGTTTCAGAGTTATAGTGTGGTTCACGTTGTTTCTCATGGTAACCTTTTTAAAACAGCTCATATTTCCTGTCTTCACTCCTTCCTGTCAGCTTTTACATTTAGTCTTTGTTTCAGTTCTTTTTTTGTTTTTGTTTTTACTCTAAGCAAAGACTCATCCGCCAGCATCTACCCGACCCAGCAGCCACGATACAGATACAATGACCATCATGGTCAGCTAATGTTTGAAGTTTGTAGCATGTTAACTTTTTGTGAAAGAACTTGAAGAGGTTTAGTTTGTGCAAGTAGCAGAGGGAACAAGATGAGAATCTTACATTCATTCATTTCAGAACGTTTACCAGTCCAGATGTGATGTTTCACAAGAAACCTTTTGACGTCTGCACTGGTGGAACAAAGTAGTTTCTCATAAATATAGATACAAACTTAAGACTATTCAAAGACGGGATTTTTTTTTTAACAGGTCGTGCTAATGTCAGTACGTTTCAAGGTCCCTCTGTGAGCAAGCTATGTATGTAACACCACCAGTCCCTGACGGCCTGCTGTCTTTCAACCACATACTTCACGGCACACAAAGCCCAAAGCCCGCCTCATTGTTTGTATGTGTGAAATAATGTAATAACCACCCTGCCTGTCAGCGAGCCCTGGGACTGTGTGTCCAGGCCTGAAACTGACCTTTCCACCCCTTAGCAAAAAGTAGTTTATTCAAGTATAAAGAATAGTCTAAGACTACGTACATTAATACTTAGACTTATACTTTAATACTAAAGCTTATACTTGTACTTTAGTATACTGTGGACTGTGGCGCAAAGACTCTTGGGTATTCTGTTGTTGTTGTTGGTGTAATTATGGTTCGTGAATGTGTTTGTGAATAAGATGATGTGTAAAACGGTTGCAGGTTAATTCACATCCTTGTTATGTGGTTAAATTGTGTTGAATTAACAAAGATGATAAAAATGTTGGCACCGTGAGTGAAGGGGTGTTTTCCGGGAGAGACTTCCCGTCTGTTAAGCTGTGGGTATGTGTGGTAATAACTGATGAATCTCTTGCTAGAACTTACCATATTACAAGTGCTAATACTTACAATATCTTGGTGTAAGTACAGAATAAGATCAAGTCATTGACTTGTACTTACATTTTATTTAGCAGAATAAAAATGTTTTTCACTACACACCTTTACACTAAAATGTGTACTAGAAGTATATACTTAGTACACTAGTAGAATATAGATGAGTATACTTGTTGTATACTTGAAAGTGTACTTCTGTAAACTTAAAATGACCTTATAAAGTATACTTAAAGTATACTTTTATAAACTTAAAATGTTCCAATTTAGTCCGAAGAAGTATTAAATTAGTATACTTTCTAGTATGCTACAAGTATATGGTCCATAGTATACTTGCTATACTTATACTTATACTCAAGCATACTTAATAAAATGAACTTCAAGTATACTACTTTTTGCTAAGGGACTGTAAGCTGGAAACAAGAAAAGATGCTGAAAATTTGAGGTTTAGTTTTGTTCTGTTCCATTTTGTCGCTCTTATAAATGCTTACAGCACTTCCTCAGATTCTTATTGCTCGAGTCAGTACAATTCCCAAAAGCGTGCATAAATAAAGTGCGACCCCGGAGGTCGTATAACCATTTCTGTTTGTGCTTTCCATTGCTCTCCTCTGCTTAAATACCCCTCTTCTACCTGAGTGTGAGTGTGTGATTGGTTGCAGGTGTGTGTGATTGTAGGTTGTGCAGGGAGCTGATTGGTTCCAGCCTCGCAGGCAGGAGTTTAAAGGCTACCAGGTCCTCTTACTGACATTCATTTGGCGCTTTCAGAAACTTAGAACAATAGATGCTTAAAAGTAGCACTTTGCACTGTTTTGTAGTTCTTCAGTAGACTTTAATCCATGACCTTACTGATTTAGTTTATCTGCACTCTTATTGAATGTAGTACAGTAGGCGTTCCCTCTGGGAATGGAGCATTTCATAAATACACTCCAAATGAAGCTCAACACTGTTACTATTGTTACATTGTTTTAGGCAGACGCATGGAGGCAAAAGCTGTATATATGTCATCCCCACATTTAGCCAGCTGGGTGCAGAATCTCTGCTTTTGGGAGGGTATACCCACCAGAAGAACAATGGCCAGTGTGAGCCCCCCTCGCCTGCCCTCCGACAAGCAACAGTCCAACAGAGAGGAAAGATACAGAGAGGTGAACAAAGACAGAAAGAGCAGAAACAGACATTACTTGTGCTAAAGCACTCTTTAGTAACATTTGGTTGTCATGGAACAGAGTCGAGACAGCTGTTTCCTCACCCTATCGCCCCTAACCAACTAAAGGAGAAGTTGAAAACTCCTGGCTGTCTTCCCCTACGAACCTCAGAGGCATGATTCAGAGAGAGAGAGAGAAAGAAACCCCTCCCAAAAAGCTTGCGTCATCTTAGCATGTCACCTCAGTAGTGAGAGCACATGAACATTCAAAGTGGAGAAGGAGACACAGAGTGTGAGGAAGAGGAGAGGTCATCATCTGACATGAGAGTCTACTGATTCCAGCATTTTTATACATTTTCTATTTGCTAGCATCAGCACGTACTGTCGCTACTTTTTCCGTACCTATTAACCTGACTGGTGTATACAGATGTATTTTTTCCTTTAGGTTTAAGTTACAGACACAACTCGGGGAAACTTTGGAAAAGGAAGAGAACTGCACTGTCTAAATGTAGACAGTTCTCAGGTTTTTGTTTCGGTTGTTTAAACTTTGCTGACACAAATCTGGGCAGAGATTCCCTCTTCACCATGCCGGCCCGCTGGAACCTCCTGATACTGGGTGAGTCACATCTGTCATCCATCTGCGCAGTCGTAAGGATGGAAAATCATCTGCTGAGAAAGTCTGTGCTTTAAGGAGGGAAACTGGCTGGCTGCAGTAGGCTGAACACTTTTAAGGATAGATATTTATATCTTGTTCTAGTTGAAATCTGCCATGAGTTTTGTACAAAACAGCAGAAGTTGTATCACACTTTTTTATACTGTCAGTATATGTATACATTTTAAAGGGAATAACTGTCTAATAGTGGTGACCAAAGTGGTATACAGGGAAATTTGAAATACAATTAAAGGGTAAAGTACATTTATTTTTTTATTTTACAACACCAGGGTTGTAAAATGAAACAGAGAAAACAAAACAAACTATTTTATAGAGAGTGTGGCGCCTGCCAGAAGACAGAAGCTGCCCGATAGTCTGGAGGAATGTTAACGGATACTTCTGTATCTTCTGCCAGACATTTTACAGAATGTAAAATTACACGATTAAAAATAAACTGCCACAGAAAAAAAATTAAAGCAATTGTATATAATCATGCTTATTTTGATCTATGTTTTATCACTTAAACTCCTTTCCACTGAGATCAAATCTGACAGGAATCTTATCTTAAGACAAAATTATAATAATGAGAATCTCAAAATGTTCCAGCTCTTAATGAGAGTCACTCTGCAGCAGATGGGTCTGAAGCTTATGGGTGGGAAAGAGCCCAAATACATTAGGAGTAAAGGAAAGAGAGAGATGCTTAACACAGCAGCTTTCCTTCAAACAACCGGCTATCAGGGCCCCAATGCTCAAAGGACCTCTGTTCTACTGCTTTTAAAGTGATATTTATACACTATGAGCTCATCGCCCAGCACCCACTTACTTGTCACCTGATAGTGACCACAAACCATACACAACACAACTAAGGAAACTGTGCGTGTTGCTATGAGTAACAACACTGTGGCATTCTAATTTGTAACACCGAATCTGAGAGCAGTGGAACATTTCACAACGCAATGATCCAAATCTTAGTTATCCGTTATTTCTACTTACTATTATCTCAACCCAATCGCAGCAATAAATGGTAGCCAAGTACGTCTCCGCAAAACCAAAGATGAAAGTTAAGCGTGGATGTTTCAAAACCACAGAGAAGTTAACACTGAACTTTATGTTGCAACTTTCGATTTAGGTTGAATTTTCAGTTTTTCTTTTTGTCACCACAATGTGTGTGTGCTTTGTTTAGCTTTAGGCACATATAACTCTTTGTTAGTGTTAGGGAAGCATCGTGGTTTGGCTTTAGAGACTTGTTCCTGTGTTCTCGCCACACTTGGTCCGCCACAGATGGCCCAACTCCCTGTGAAAATAGACAGTTTTGGTCGCCACAAATGATGCTAGAAATCTCATGCGTCCTTGAAGATATCCATTGGTGTGACTCATGAAGGTGATATGCCACGTTTGGTACACATGTCAACCATGGACCTTACTGTGGTTTGCAGGAACGTTAACTGCTGACACAATATCCTCATGACTTAGCTAGTTATCCTGTTAATGTAAGTCAGCTCTATTTGGATTAGTTCCTGAAGTTAGTATTTAAATCATCAGTTCTTCCAAATCACCAGAAACATGCTGAATCTTTATGTAAACTTAATATCTACAGATTTCACTGGGAACTTTTTTCTTCCAAAGGTAAAAAAAATAAAAAGGAAGGAAGTTTTGTTTTTCAAAAGTACAAAAGTTCGTTCACCTCCATTTTATGAGTGTTGAAGCAAATTCTTCTACAGCAAATATGATCTGCAAGGCCAGATAACTGGGTACATACCTCTCTGGATTAAATAAACAATTACTGAGCTACGTCTTTTAAAGGTATTCTGAATTTATTTTACAAAGTGACAGTGGAAAACATAACTAGACACTTTCTTCCTGTTTCCATCTACTTTACATTACACCCATCTGATGTCATTTAGGCGACCACAGAGGACTGACTCTGCACTCTCACAGCCTGAGGATGTAATGCTCTTTTATGACTGCGCCATGCCAGCTGATGTTTCCTTACACATACACATAGGAAGCAGAGTTCTCCTGACACCCATGGGTTCATTTTAAATTATGGTGCAGATGCTGTTGGAACAATCTGAGGAAACGAGGGTGGAGAATGAGGAAATTCACCTTTTCTCAGGACATTTCTGGTCTGATTCGTGTGGTCAAACTGGTCCTTTAACGTCCCTGCAGCTCAAACATATTTCACTAAAATCCTTCCCTGATGTTTGTCATTAGCTTTCCCATTTATTCTTAACGATTGATAGAAATTGTGTGTTTGGGGGCATGAACTTTTGTCAGCTTCTGAAAGGCGGCATGCCAGAAAAAAGTTTGAGAACCACTCCTCCAGCTACACAAAAACCTTTGATTTGTTTTTTTAAAAGGTGTTCGTGTAGAATAAGCATAGGTCTGGCAGATGTTGTGTTAATGTTCACAATAAAACTGTAGATTAACGGTTGCCCGCTTTGTTTTCAGCGTTGTACCTCTCCTTCGTTGTGGTCCAGTCAAAGATCCTGTCCTGAAGGACATTTCTCTTCAAAGAAAAAATGCATCGGTATGAAAAAGTTTTGCGAAACTTATACCTGACTCGAGTATTTCCATTTCATCTATTTGATATTTTTGCTCCACTGCATTTTGGAAAACAAAAACCAACTACTTATACTCTGCTCTTGTTGTTTATGCTCTGTTGCTAAATGATTCATGTTAAATCAGACGGTATTAATTGCGTTTGAAATGTATTATCCCCACACATTTTTGGTATTGAAAGTTAAAACTTTGGGTTTGGGTAGCCATACACGCAGATATACATTCATTCAGACGTGTTATTCATGTGATAATCATCTTTGTTACATTCCTGTGCCCTTTTTTTAAGATGATGATGAATGTGCTGAGATGAAGACAATCCCGAGTACGTTGGGCCTGTGGAGAGAAGTGCAGTCTGTTTCAACACAAATGGAAGCTTTTACTGTCAGTGTAATGATGGTTTTATATCATCAACAAACACAAAGAATTTTTCAGCTGATACGTCTGCAACATGTACAGGTAAGTTATCTTGTGTATCTATTTAACTACGGCAGAGACTTACCATTGAGGTTTCACTGCTGCCATGTAAATAAAAAAACATTCTTTATTTGTATTTTTCTTTAAGATGTCAACGAGTGTTTGGAGAACCCGGGCTTATGTGGACCCAATGCCAAATGTTTCAACACAATTCCACTTTATTCCTGCATTTGTGATGATGGATTCAAAACCACTTCTGGAGTGGAAATGTTCCGCTATGGTGACAATGTGTCATGTAGAGGTAAGATACCCCCTCACTATGAAATAACACTGTGCTATGTTATTTATATGTATATATAATTGTTCCTCTTCTCTGTGCTGCAGTGACGTTATGCAAATGTGATTTGTTTATAGTTTATGGTGAGAACATTGATGGCTGAGTGATTTCTGAGTTTCTGTTCACCGCTATTGTTAAATGTCGTCTGCCTGCTCACATAGATATGAACGAATGTGACGACGAAAAGGTTTGTGGTGAGAATGCGAGATGCATCAACACACCAGGCAGTCATCTCTGTGTTTACGATGCTGGCTATGGACTGGAATCTGGCAGGTCTAACTCCACTGCGGATCAGGAACTATATGAAGGTGAGGGCTACGACATGATGCTTCTGATTTCAAAGATGATTGATCCTAAGATCTGAATATAAGAACAGGCAAGAATATTCTGTGAAGTATACTGAGACGATTACAATCCATATTTCCTGGTGAAACAGGATATTTGATGTTCCATTAGCACTAACTGAAGCACACAGTATAACCATTTTCTCTTTTCTCTCCCTGATTTTTTTTCCATTTTAGACAAATGTCTGATTGATAAGACAATATGCGGAAATGGAACGTGCCACCGTGGAGCCAGCGGCCATTACTGTGCATGCCACGCAGGGTTCACCAACTATGGCAACAACCAGTCTCGGTGCACTGGTAAGGACGAAGCAACACTCAAAATTTTCCATCACCCATTACTGAACCGGTGTTTGTACAGTAAATATATGAACAGAACAGAAACAGGTCATCAGCAAGCACATGTAATAAAACCAAACTTCCTGTTTCCTCAGCGTTAGACTGTGATGTTTTCAAAGACATAAACCATCTGAAAGAGGTACATTTCTATATATTTTATAACCATCCATTACAAATGTTTAAATTGTCCATCATCTCACACTTTTCGTTTCATTTTTCCTTATATCTAGGAATCTCCTGTTGCACATGATCTTGTGATGCTGTTGAAAAAAGGCTGTGTGGAGCTCACAGAAAGTGAGGATCCAACAGGACTGGATGGAGAGGACATACTGAAGGTATTTCTGCACGGAAACGAATTGAAATGTCATTTGATTATGTAAAAATCAGCTCCTCACAAGCAGCACAGGAACAGGAAGTCCCACCCCCTTCATGCTCTGTCACATGTTCAGATGTCTCTGCTCAGCTCAGACTGTTTATGTTGACCTGAGGTGGTATGCAGCCTGAAAGTCTGCCTCGGTCCGACTGTGTCTCCTGTTTCTCCGTACAAAAGCTCATGTTTCTCCCTCTACCCCTCCTCTCCTGTGGCTGTAGAGACTGTTGTCCTTGATCGACGAGCTCTTGTCCGGCAAACCCTTCAAAGATAACAGGAAAGTCTCCACCTTTCTGGACCTGGTGGAAAACACTCTGAGGCTCATAGGACCTTTCATTACGCCACCTGGGACAAAGAGAAACACCACTCACACAGGTTAAATACAAACTGACACAAAGTGACGCATTTTGTCTTACTTTCTTTGCTTTGGTTTCTCATTCACAAAGACACGTACAAGCGTTCATTCGGAGCTCTTCATTCATGGATTAAAGCCAAGTTTCCACCCAAAGTAGCCAGAACTTTTTGTCCCCGGAACTACTTTTCCTTCAGCCTGTTCTCTGCTTTTCCACTGTTTTATAAAGACCAGTGAACAGTAGGCAAGTGATTCCACTGACGTATGAAAAAGTGTCAACGTCATTATTTGTGTGAGAGATTCAAGTTGTGCTACTGACGATCACAAACTCTGATGTGTTGAAGCACAATGTACCTAAAACAACCTCATTTGTGGCTGTAGTTTTTTATTTAAATGTGAATGAAAGACAAAGCTTCAAGTTATTACTCGGTTAAAATGATGTCCCTAGAACTAAATTTAGACTCCTCGTCTCTGGGTTCTGATTGTGGAAACTTTGCTTAACACCCTCTCAAATTCTTTTTAGCTGAAGCCAGACAGGAGATGTATGTTGATTTAAAAACTGATCTTTGTGTTGTGTGGCTTCAGAGCTGGATCTGCTGGTGCACATGGGGGCTGACTTACCTCAGGGACCTGCAACTTTATCATCTAAGCAAGCCCGTCTGGAAATCCAGTTGGAGACAGCTGCTGGCAATCTCTCCAACTACCCTGGTAATGATAATGCCTGCAATTAACACATTTGCTACCACTTTCACTTAGATATAGATGACCTGCGAATGTAATGAATGTCAAATTAATCGAGTGTTATCCTTCTGTGATTGTGAAAGGCTTTACCACAGCGTCCTTGCTGAGCTATGCAATCCTGAACAACTCTGCAGACGGCTTTTTCAGTGGGATGAAACCAGAAGCGAAGCAAAGCTTCAGGATCAACTCTAAAGTTGTGACTGTCGCTGTCAGTAACAGAGACACCAGTCACCTTGACAAGCCAGTCCGATTAACTTTCTACCACCTGAATCAGGTAGCATATAGTTTCTATTTGTCATAGATCACAATCTTTCACTGCGTGAAAATATTGTTTCTATAATGGTTCTATAATTTGTTTCACAGACAAATGAGTCCAACCACACCTGTGTGTTCTGGAATTCCTCTGAGGGAGGCGGGACGTGGTCTGACAGTGGATGCAGTGTGGTGAAGTCCAACTCTGAATACACCGTGTGCTCCTGCAACCACCTGAGCAGCTTTGCGGTGCTCATGGCGCTCTATGAGATGGAGGTTAAAACTACACGATGATACATATAGTTCAGACATGAAACTTCTGTCTGTTTCTGTTTCCTGCAGTGTCACCCTCCTCTCTCTCTCCCAACAGGACCAGTTTGAGTTGCAGCTGATCACCTGGATTGGTCTGTCCCTCTCATTAATTTGCCTGTTCATCTGCATCCTGACGTTCTCAATGATCCGCTCCATCCAAAGCCCGAGGACCACCATCCACCTGCACCTCTGCATCAGCCTCTTCATTGCCGTCCTTATCTTCCTTGCAGGCATCTCTCGCACAGAGAACAAGGTAAACACGTTTGTGAAATAACAGCTTGCGCAGTCAAAATGCCTGCAGTGTCCAGATGAGCGCAGTAATATTTCCTACACCCTTGAATAGAGCAGAGGAATAGATACTGAGTAACAGCACAGCTCCTGAATGATTTATGTGGGTGCTGTAGATTTATAAACAACAATTCAGTAAGAAGTTTCTTTTCCCCACTCCTCTGCATCCTTTGTCCTTTCCTCACTGCTGTGACGCTGATCCTCATCTCTCTCCTTGCTGCATTAGGTTGGCTGT
Source organism: Diplodus puntazzo (assembly GCA_963678695.2). Classification (NCBI taxonomy): domain Eukaryota; kingdom Metazoa; phylum Chordata; class Actinopteri; order Spariformes; family Sparidae; genus Diplodus; species Diplodus puntazzo. Next base: position 5,261,800 of record OZ023174.1, read on the forward strand.
TCAGTGGTAGCAGGGCTGCTGCATTTCTTCTACCTGGCAGCGTTTTGCTGGATGTGTCTGGAGGGCATACAACTCTTCAGGATGGTAGTCCTGGTCTTTAACACCAACTTTAAGACTCTTTACATGATGGCAGGAGGCTACGGAGTCCCAGCCGTGATCGTCAGTATCTCTGCCCTAGTTAATCCCAAGGGATACGGCACTGAGAGATAGTAAGTTCCCTCTTCTGATACTGATCCTGTTGATTTTTTTGGTTTTATTTATAAGTGAATTCAGGGTTATTTTTGAGATACAATCTGCTCCATAAACTCTCAATATGCATTTCAGTTGTTGGTTGAACTTGAACTCCATTTGGAGTTTCTTTGGCCCCGCCTGTGTCATCATCTTTGTGAGTAAAAAAAAAATGATTATAGAGATAAAACAATATCCCTAAAATGGACTTCAGTGCTTTAAAAAAAAACACTTCACTTCTATCTCCTTTCAGGTCAACATTTTGTTCTTTCTCATCACGGTGTGGAAGTTGGCGCAGAAGTTCTCAACTTTAAACCCTGACCTCGACAATCTGCAGAAAATAAAGTGAGTCAGTGCGTTTCATATGTGTGTATGGACATGGTCTGCATGTGTGCTTAAACATGTCAGCATATATTTCTTATATTACTGCTTAGCAAGCTGTTTCCTGTTGAGGAGCCTCAGATGTGACAAGTGTGTGTCATTGTTGCCTCCTGCAGGGCGTTCACCATCACTGCAGTGGCTCAGCTGTGCGTGTTGGGCACCATGTGGATCTTTGGCTGTTTCCAGTTTGAGGAGGGCACCATTGCCATGTCCTACCTGTTCACCATCTTAGGCAGCCTTCAAGGGGTTATGCTCTTCGTCATGCACTGCCTGTTTTCCAAACAGGTCGGTCACGATCCTCTCAGAAACAAAGAAGAAAGTCTGCTGCTTTTTCCGATGTCAAAACTCAATTTGTATTTATTGTGATCCTAGGTGAGGGAAGAGTATGGAAACATCCTGTCCAGATGCTGTGCGCCGAGGAAGAAGAGCTACTCAGAGTTCAGTTCCTCGTACTCGAGCAGAGCTCAGGTAAGCACTTATTTATAACTGTAAAGTCCAGTAATTTTCTCTCATTTCATCACAATTCAACATAGTCACTACTTTATTTGGCTACCATACAGTATCTACTTTCATAAAAGTAAAAAATAAACAAAATAAAATGCTTTAAAGGTGGCGTGAGCAATTCTTAAGAAAAATTGTTGAGTCTCATTCCAAGGTCGTGAAATACTAAATCTACAACTTTTCTTGAGAACCCCTTCGCCCCACCTTTAATTGCTCACACAGTAAAATTAAATCACACATTTATTATGCATGCGGGCAGTTCATCACTTTATCCATAATGAGATTGCCTGAGAGACCGGGGTTAAGTCACAGAGAGCTGAATTCTGGAAAGCTTCCAAAAGCAAGTTTTTTCAGGGTCTGAAGATGATGAGGTATTCAGGGTTCAGCAGTAAACAGATTAAATGGGATTATGTAATCAGATAACAAAAAAAATAACCATAATCAGCCCAAACTACATAGGAACAAATGTGCAACTAGATCATAGTTTCCATTGTCAAGGAGTAATTGTCAAGTAACTAACTCTTCTCAGATTGCCAGTTTTCTTAATCTTTATTTATACTAAAAAGGATGATAAACATTGTGAGTGAGTGCTTCTCTTCTCTGTGTGGCCTTGGATGAAAAACAGTAGAATCAAAAACTGACACAAAACACAGACAGCCTCCCACATATTGTAGAATACACACATTGCAGAAGTTCTGCAAATACAGCTGTTATAGTAAATTCAAATTGAGTTCACCATCCGTAAATGATGAATATTTTGTGGCTTTGTAATTTTTTGTTTGATTTTGAAGAAACCTCAAAGTATTCAGATTGGACTACACGTTTTTGTTGTTCAATCAATCATAAGTAACTGACTCAAACCCAGGCGGTGACACAGGTGTGAGGTGAAGTGTGTTGTGTGTTGTAACAAAGCATAGGCCGCGCTGATAAAGAAAGTGTCTGTCGTGACTCAGTCGCTCGTCTCTCTCCTTTGTGGTCCTTCAGGCATCCAAGAGCACCCGGGACACCGGAGAGTCTCACATCTGAGGAGCTAAACATTGACATGTGAAAAAAAATCTGATTTCTTCCTGAAGACTGCCATCTCAGATATTCGGTCAACTGCTGTCCTGCCATTTGTAGCCAATGCACCTGTTTGTTTTACTGCAAAAAGTTGTAAATAGTTTATTTCTATTGTTTTATTTACTTTGTTGTTAATGAGCTGGTCTTTGTATTTTAAGCTATCGAAAGGGAACTGTTGGTTTTTATAATTTTTATTTAAATTAGGGATTTCGTTCAATGAGAAAATAAGAAATGCCACACCACATGCGTATCACTATAATAAAGACTAATCTGTCTTCAAACACTCAATGTTTTGATATTGAAGCAAAGCTATTATGATGACGCATAATTAAAGCCCATAGTATGCTTTACTTTGTCATACTAACTGGAAAAAAGCTGGAAAAAATAAATTTCAAAAAGATGGGTGATATTTATGAAGACCTGTGTAATCAGGTGTATGTAATATGGCTTATTGTGTCCTCCAGGTACTTTATTCAACAAGCAAAGACGATCTGAGAGACATTTCAAGTCAAAAATGATATTATTTAAATATGACAAACAAAAAAGAGGATATAATAATGAGAAAATAATGTTTTAAATGTTTGTGTATATACTGATGGGCAAAATATTATATATTACTGTAAGTGACTGCAATCCTGCTCTGTTTCACCGTTCTGTAACTTGTTGTATTATATCTAAATATATTTGAAAAGAGTGTTTTATTTACCAAGTTCTGATAAAAAGTGTTTTAAAGTGTTTTAAAACTTGAATGTTCAAAGAATGCCTATCCTGCAAGCTTTAAATGAAATAAATATTCTGTTGTACCTCATGTTTCCACCACTGTTCTTGAATTATTTTCTTCAAAACATGAACTTGATTTGAAAAGTGGAAGGGCAAATGCATATTTTTCTTTAAACCTATTTATGTCAGAGGCCAGATTTAGCAGAAATAGCAATAAAGTAATGGTGTCAGTAAATCAATGCAATGGTCATTTCTTCTTTTTCACTTTCCGGTCTAACACTGTTACGTAACTCCTTACATATCTGGCTGGTTGACTGAAAAGATAGAAACAGTTACACGTACAGAGGAAATAACCTCGAACTTAATCTCTTCTTCCGTCCTGTTTATGTGAGATACAGACATGATGGGCTCACAAAACAGCTCTGAAGTCTCCAAATTGGTCCTTACATTTTAGTAAACAAACCTTGAGTTGTCCTGAAAACATTTTTCTGCACAAAGTATCAGTGTGGATGTAATTTTACCTCTTAAACATTTATAAACCTTGGTTTGTAAATTCACCACTCATATATCATTTTGTATACCACATGCTAAGGATTATTTTTGGATCAAAAATCTATCTTTTTTTATCTAATATTTTCTAAAATATCTGTCAGGGAGATGTTCAGTGAAGGATAAGAGTACTTATTTTTCCCACAAATATAACAGAAACCCACGAAGCACCTTATCGTCATCATGCTCTTGCAAACTCCTCTCATGTCTCTGCGCTAATATTTATGTGACTGACGGTGAATGATAATCATCATAGCACCAGTTGAATAACAGACTCAAACTATTTCCATTTGGCTGATAATTTCAGAAAGAAAAAGACAGAATGTTCATGACAAATTACTTTTCTCACTGTTCAACTTCTTGCCGAGCACTCGATAAGTGCTACAAAATAGAAGTGACGGCCGAGGTCCTCTCTGGTACAAAAGATCAGCGGGGGAGATGAAAAGATGGAAGAAACACATCCAGAGGGGGAAACAGGATGGAAAATGCCAGTCCAGCATGTGCAGATAAATAGCTGCCAAGCCTCCAGAGAAAGAGAGAGAGAGAGAGAGAGAGACAGCCGGACCGGGAAGAAAGAAACCGCCTGAGAGGAAGAGGGGGCAATGAAAGGGAGGAGAAGAGGAGCGAATGATTGTGAACCACAGTGATAACTGAACGTTGTAAATCAGGCAGCTCTGCAGTCCAGAGACACGTTTGTTCTCTCTCATCTATTCTGAGCCATCCAATACAATCCAGAGTCAGTTGAAGGTAAGTTTCATTTATTATTTATTCATAACCATTTAACGGTCATTTACGTCACAGATAACATACTTAGCACATTCCTCTCTGTAGCAAATTATACAAAGTGAAACTAAAATATATGCAAAATATAGGGAATAAAGATCGAGGCATGACTAAAGAGTTGGAGCCAGATTTTTCATTGATGTCATCTATTTAATCCACTTGAATTATGAATGAGAGACGTGCAGAGTTAAAGAGAGAGATTCACACGGCTCGAATAAGGTATTCAAGACGTGGATAATACAGACGGGGCACAACTCTGAAATTAGCCAGGTGTCTTTTTTTATACCTGAGCTGCTGAGAAATGTTTTGTTTAAAGAGTTTTCAGTAAAAGAAGAATTAAACAAGAGATTTAGAGACATCTGGATGTTTTAGGAAAGATACAGTGAGGAGTTTCCATGGTAAATCATATCCAAAATGACTTTCTCTGGCTGCTGATCACATCCTCCCAATCTTGCATGTGACCCTCGTTTCTGTTTAATCGTGGATTTCCTCTGTAATTTCCTCACACTCTCAAGGGAGGTACTTTCTCTCCGTGTAGGTACACCACTCATTGAAGAACTGAGAGGGAGGAAACAGAGATAAATGCTAAATCAAAACAATTTGTGGGATAAAATACATGAAGCAAGAGGATACAACAATTAGACTGTTTGATCAGCTGTGAGTTAATGGTGTTAACACAAGGAGAAGCAGCGTAGTTTTTTCAGTTCCTCCGAAGCTGCAAAGGGTTTTTTTTTCTTTCTAACATTAAGAGGTCTGTAACCTCAACAGTTTCTGTGGAGGAAGTTCATAAAGCACAGGTATCAAGATTCAAAGGATTCTACTGATCATACCAGAACAAATGTAAATGCAGTTTAAATGTCTTCTAATATCAGCTCTTTGTGTGATTGAAGAGCTCTTCTAAGATTTCCATCCAAAGAAGGCGTGTGCACTTTATTGGAGAGTATCAATCAATTACCAAAATATAAAGTTACAAATATCAAGCCTAGTATTTCATGCAGGATGCATCACAAAAGGGTGAAAACCGGTTATGCGAATCTGCAGAACCTGCAGGTAAAGGTCAATGACATCAAAACTCAAGTAGCAAAACAAAAACAAAACCATTGTTGCCAAAATGTTATTAGAATAAAACATTTTTTGTTTCCCTTTAGTTTTGGTTCAAAGCATATCAAAAGTATATGTAGAAATTCTGCAATAACAACAATAATGTTGAGTTCTGTACTTACATTATCTGAAATGTTTCCAACAATGTCCAACCCAGAGAAATCCACAACCTTAGTCAAAGTGACGATGAGGTTCATTAAGGTCACCATGGCTACGTCCAGGGTTTGGAAGCCTGCGAACAAGACGAAACCACCTTGTGTGTGAACATTTGTTTCTGACATCACTTCAGATAGATTTTCATCAATAATGTTGGTTGTTAAATGGTGTGTTAACCACCAGCAAAGCACGTTTGACTGCAAGATCATTTGTGTTTATTTGGCTGAACTACAAACAGACTGATTGCTTTACTACATTAGCTGTGAGCTAACGTTTGCCAGCAGCAGCAAACAAGGAAAAGGGGGGTCTCTGATTCAGTTCAAGTAAACTCACCCGAGACTGCCATCCTATATCTTCTTTTCCCCTCTCCTCTCTGTAACATTATGTTCATTAAGTAAAGAACATTTCCCCTCCAGCTCCAGTCGGCACTCAGCATTACAGTTACGTGACGTAAACATAGACAGCCGAGGTCTCCTCAGCAGATCGCAGCTGCAGTCAGGCTGATAAACAGGAGTGAAGATAAATCGACTTTTTAAGTAATCTATAATGTGACTTTTTATTCATCAGGTCTGGCTTAGCTCTCAAAACTCTAGCAGCTCTTAGCAACTGAGTGGCCGCTCCACCATTGCAGATGTCTTGTGTTTTGTTTTGATGGGGAACCCCCTAGCGGTGGGAATTACATATTGTAAGTTTAATAATAATAATAAAAATAGCATTTAAAACAGGAGGCTGAATCGTTAAACTGCATCTCACGTTTTAAAACCCAAGCACTTTCCTGGCACACTCACAGCGTGATGACAGTTTCAGCCAAAACCAAAATGCTGCCAGCTGAAATGGAGTAATGAGTCAGGGTAACAGTCAGAGTGGAAAATAAATGAGCAAGGTAGGTTTGTGGCAGGTCGAAGATTTCAAGATGGGAGCCTGTTGTGCAACCCAACCACAGTAAAGCAGCACAGATGACACAAGTTCCCTATATTTCCACATGACGGTAAAGCTCGTTAAAGTTTGTTAATCCTCTACTCAGGGCGTCCACTTGATAAGGTATATTTCTTTAATTCAAACCTAGCTCAGGACCTTTGTCATGCGTCTCACTATAAAATATGTCCTCCTCCTGTGACTGCATGTTGCAATGCAGACAGCCTGCACAATCTGCATAATATCCTTCTAAAAAGACCTTCTATAATCCCATCGCTGCACCGTGTATTGCAAGCAAGTACTCTTATGATAATTGGAGACTAAACAACCTGTGGAAAAGGCTCTGGCAGGGTTTCATCAGCTCTTCTCTTCATTATTACGTGGGCAGTAGCTCCGTTAATGAAGGTCTAAATGCCAAACGTCCTTGGAAGACCATTTGACCCATTAAGGCATGTATCCTAGCGTTCATTAGAAGGCTGTTTTGCATTTAGGACTTCCCTGTTGTCCTGGTGTCGATAAATTACTTGAGGGACCTTAGAACACAACAGGATGACATAAAACACCAGCTAAAAAATATCACTTTGTGGCTCTGTATTAACTAATGGAAGTCTTCTAACTTTGCTTGTAATTCTCTGTAGATGACACTGAAGATGAGAACACCGTCTACACTCATGACTTCATTGTCTACCTCTTCTACACCGCCCATCCTCCACCAGATCCTGAAGATCAATTCATCTGAACAGCCCAGCACCTGGCAGAATGGCACCTGGCCACCAGTGAAATCTCCAGGTATAGGGATGTCCTGCTTCACAATGACATTTGGTGCCATCTCCAACCTCACGGCTCTGGGCATCTTGGCCCGGGTCAGATTTCGCCGCCAATCCAAAGCACCATTTCTGCTACTGACAGTGGCTTTGCTGGTGGCTGACCTGGGAGGTCATGTGATCCCAGGAGCCTTTGCTCTGTATCTGTACATGGATCGGAAGAATGAAACGCAGCTCGGAGAGCCCACCAAGGAATTCTGTCAGATCTTTGGGGCCAGTATGGTGTTTTTTGGCTTATGCCCTTTACTGTTAGGCTTTGCCATGGCAGTGGAGCGCTGTGTGGCCATCACTCAGCCATTTTTCCACAGTGCTATGATCACATTGACTCATGCACGGCAAGTAGTGTTACTTGTGTCCTGTCTTGCACTTGTGCTGGCAGTTCTACCTTTACTAGATGTGGGGACATACACTACTCAGTATCCCGGGACATGGTGTTTCTTGCCTATCCATGGTCCACAGTCTACAGGTGACTTCAGTCTGGTTCTGACCTTCTCGTGTCTGGGCCTCACCGCACTCACTTTTTCCCAGCTCTGCAACATCCTGAGTGGTCTGGCATTGCTGAAGGCCAGAAGGAAATCCCACGATGTAAATATAAAATCAGCATCTTTCTGTACTCGTCACATGTCTTCAGCATCGTCCTCCTCCTTGTTTTGCTCGTTGGATGTGGAGATGATGGTGCAACTGGCAGTGATCACTGTGGTTTCCTTTGTATGCTGGAGCCCCTTTCTTGTGAGTACTGCTCTTTTAGATTTTTTCCCATGTTCTCCTTAGAGAGGCAACATATAAGATATGGTCAGATTTTTAGAATAAAACAGTCAAAAATAACCAAAGATCATCAATAATAGCACTGACGTTAAAAGATTTCTATGTATTACGTTGCAGAGATCGGTTGCAGGTCTGAGTAAACAAAATGCCAACAAAGATATTTGCACCTATTTTTCTGTCATCTCCCGCTTAATGCGTCTCCTGCTTTAACTGAAAACCCATTCAAAAAACCATCGACTTTGAGACGAGGGAACCAGGTTTTAGACTCATTCCTGCAGCACTCTGCTAGTCAGCCAAAGATAACATTAGCAAAGAGTATAATGAGCTGCAGTTAGTGGCCATATCTCCCAAGTTGCACCTTTAAGCGGTCAGGTATTTCTAAGAATATATGTTCAAGTGAAAACACTGCATGATTGATTCTTTGCCTCTCCTTGTAGGTCCACATTCTTGTGATGCAGCTCAAACAGAGCCCTGGATCATCAGCGCATTCACAGGACGGGTTCACTCTGCTGGGCCTGCGTATGGCCTCCTGGAATCAGGTCTTGGACCCGTGGGTTTACATCTTACTGAGAAAAACCGTGCTTTTCAGACTTCACTCTGCTTTCTACACACAAAGACCCACAGTGACCTTACATAGGTCCTCTGAAGACTCACGCAGGAGGACTCTCAGTCTGCACTGACCGTGTTGTTGTTGAACTTTTTCCTGTTTGTGGACTGAAATAAATTATTACTTTGGTGTGTGTTGTGAAAAATGTCAGAATGTGAACTTGGCTGTGTTGTTGTCAGGCTCTGGTGATGTCCTCCTCATTGAGGGAGAGCTGAGGGTCCACTGGGCAGCAGTGTGAATGTGGGACGGAAACAGACTTCCACAACATTTCACAGAATGTAGTTAGTAGTCAGAGCCGGTGCTACTATCAATAGCGGCCACCTGCAAATCTGATGGTTGAGCAATTGGGCGGTGCTAGTGTCGTCCAATCAAAATCGAGCACAGCTTGACAGGCGTCGAGTTGAGCCAATGGCAGAGCCGCTGGAGAAAGCTCTTCACCCAGTGGGCGGTGCTTCTTTAGCAAGGACTCTATTCAATATGGAGTACAGAAAATAGCCTGATTCACTCTGCATTTCACTGCTCTCATTCAGATTTCCGTCTGTTTTGGATGTCGGGCACGAATTATGATCTCCCCCCCTCCCCACCGTAGATGCCAGACTACAGGACTCACTCGCGTACGTATGACGCATTTTCAAACATAGCTCAAATGCAAACTATTCACTAGCTTACTTGACAACAACCGCGTTGACGAGCAGTGTGAACTGTTCAAACTGTTGAACCACTCACAAACTACTGGCTGCTTCAAAACCTGCTGCTCCGTACGTCTCCTCGACGCCTCGACATCCGGGGGAAAAGATTTTTAAAAATATTCGACCATTTTTTTCCGCGAAAGTAACTTAAGTGAAAAGTTGCCGAGCGGCGGGGTTATCGGGTGAAAGGTGACATCGCTTCAGCTCATTGACTCGTAGGTAAGTTGTGTGTAACGTGTGACTGACACTTACTGACGTCTGTTTCAATAAGAGCTGATTGCTGTGTGGTAACTTAATTATAACTTTATGCCTTTTATAGAGTTATCCTAGCTATTAAGTTATACATATAAAAAAAAACGTGTCTAGTGTGTACCAGCCTGTCCTACTGTACGCAGTTTGAAGACTGAAGTCATGTAGGCTTGTATCATAAAAGCCCATCTCTGTCCATTTCCTTCATGACAAGAATGCACAATGCAGCGAGTGTCTCAGCCTCTCTGGGGTCCATGGGAATGCTGCGTCTCTTCGGGGTGTCCTGGTCCTGGAGTCTGGCAGCAGGCCTTGGGGTATATCTGGGCACACGAACCTGGAAATACTTCTACATTGCAGCACGCACTGCCAAGAGAGACCTGAAGTAAGTTAAAGGGACAGTTCAACCCCAAATTTAAAACAAAAAAAAAAATTGCATATTTTCCCTTTCACCTGTAGTGCTGTTTATACATCCAGGTTGTTTTTGTGTGAGTTGCTGGATTTTAAACATCGTACATCTGAAAAACTCAATAGCATACAAACTAATCCACAGAACTTGTTGCTCATGACAGCGTGGGATGTAAACATTAATCTCTCCTCCTCTACTGAGCTGTAGCTTTGGCTATCTTTGCTTACTAGCCGTGCATCCATGAGTAGATACTTGCTTCCTTCAATGGGGTGATACGGTTTTGGGGCCGAGCGCCATCTATCTCCATTATAATGAAGAGAAGGCAGACAACTCTACAGTCAATGTCTCCACAATATGACAACTCACACCAAAACAATTTATGTGCATAAAAAGCACTAAACACAATCGCCAAAATAAATGGTAGCTAAGTACATTTCTCCAAATCCGGATGAGTTAAACTGAACTTTACATTTGGTTAGGTTATATTTTCTATCTCGCTCTCGTCACAACGCTGTGCTTATTTTCCAGTCAATTTAGTGCACAGAAACCACTTTGTTGAGATTAGAGAACAATTATGATTTGGGTTAAAAATACTAAATGTAGGTTAATGTTACAATAATGGATGGACATGGTCCAACTTCCCGTGAAAAAGATTTGATTTTGCTTTTGCAAAAAAGTCAACCTTAGACCTGCTGTGGTTTGCAGAAATATTAACTGCCAACATTAAATCCTTTGCAGCTGGTAAGAGATCAAAAGTTATTTTTGATTTTGGCCTGAGGTTGTCCTTTTTAAATATGTCCAAAATGATAGCTCTGGTAATGTTAGTGGTTCTACGTATTTACTTTCCTGATTTCTTCTTGTCTTCCTCCTCTGACCCTCACCAGTGGCCTGTATGTGCTGCTGAGAGTGAAGATGGCTTTGTGGCGCTACATGCGCAGTGGAAGTAACATTCCTTCCATATTCGCCCAGACAGTAAAACGCCACCCAAATAAACCAGCACTGATCTATGAGGCTACAGGTGAAACATGGACTTTTGCACAGCTGGATGAGCTGTCCAATGCAGTGGCCCACTGGGCAAGAGGTCAGGGATGGGTCTCTGGGGACGTGGTGGCTCTCTTCATGGAAAGCAGGCCGTTACAGGTGGCACTTTGGCTGGGCTTTTCCAAGGTCGGAGTGGAAGCTGCACTCATCAACTTCAACCTTCGCCATGATTCCCTCCTGCACTGTGTCGGGGTGTCGGGGTCACGAGCTATTGTGTTTGGAGCTGAGCTTGCTGATGGTAAGTATGTCATTGAAAAATGTCATGATTTCGATACATTTTGTGTGTAACATCAAGTTAGCGTTTCATGCTGTGGCGTCACACTTTAACGCCTATGTTGTGTGCGTGATAATGACTGTGTCTCCTTCATGTCATGTGGTCAGGACATGCTGCCAATGATCACAAATCCTTTGCCATCTCTTTCTGAAGTTAGTTAATGTTTGATTATCTTGGTTCTCTGTTACAATAGAAACATGTGACTCCATTATCCCTGTGGTCTCTGTGATGTCCCACCTGTGTGTGTGTGATTTAATTACGTTAGTGGAGTTTTCATTATTTGATCAGACATCCATTTTGTATTCTGTGCTTTTCTTTTCATCTCATCACAGTTCTGTGATGTTATCATTTGTCAGTTTTATAGGCATAATTGTTTCAGAAGTTATATTATTATTAGTTTGACATTTGATTCAATTAATTGTTACAGCTAGGGCTAAACATATGCAAAGAAATCATGTGATTATTTTGACAGATATTGCAATTGCACCTACGTGCCTGCATGTGCGCACTCATTGCGTATGACCGGAATCTTCCACAGGGCTAGGATGATGTATTGCTAAAGCTATTGGCGAGCTAGTAGCACAAGAATGGCAGGGAGAGTGAAGCCAACATGTCCTAATACTGACATACTAGCTTGATAGCAGTGAGTACTAAAATATCCATGTTCTTTGTTCATGTTCATTATGATAATGTGTTCTCTTGCTCAGTGACTTGACATGCCATGACATAGTTGGGTATGATTGGCCATGATAACGATGTGCTACAGTCACAGTACACAGACTCTGAACCTGCTCCTTAGCATGCTGCGGTATGTTCTTATTTAAAGTGGAGAGTTTTAATTGACCTGACTGGTGCCCTGTGTTCCCATCTTCCTCTTGTTCAGCAATGTTGGAGGTCAGGTCCTCCCTCAGCCAGTCCATGGTACGGTTCTGTACAGGAGACCTCAGTGCAGAACATCTTGCCAGCCTGAGTGCTCAACCTCTGGATCCAATGCTGGCCTCTGCAGCTAGACATCCCCCTTCACCTTGTGTTCCCCCCAAAGGGATGAACGGTGAGTACCTTCTAATTTCCTGAACTCAACTCTGACTCTGTTGAAGGGTTCATCTGTTTGTTAATGAATTCCCTCGTGAACATCCTCTTCAAACCGGACCATTGTTTTGTTTTCACTCTGTTCTGAATGCCCACATTTGTATTTCTTTTCTCAGTCTGCTGTCTAGTTTCTGAACTGAAATTGCTTTCCAGTAATTATGTGACTTAGGTGTGATGAGTTGAACACTCGGCTGTGTAGAACTTTGAGTGTGTCAAGTCATTTTGAATTCAACACTGATATTGACCTTTTGCCATGGACAGCTGTCTGGAGAAGACATGAATTACTTGCTGAGATGTGTACAGTCTGAATAACAAACCATATCCCCGAAAAATGATAAATCTGAAATGAATGGGTATATTGTCCACCACTGAAGGTGTGAACCCGAGACATAGTGGAGATTTTTTTTGCTCCGGAAAACATGCGATGGAATGAAAAACAACAACTTTATTTTCTGCTCTGTCTATCTTTGGGTTCACTGAATACTGCCAGTGGTCACTACCCACTGCAGTTGCTTCACATATGTCTAAGTATTGTGGTCTTGTCTGCAAACTGTATTTTTGTGATTCCATGTGTTGTCATGTCCTGGACTTTTTTGTTTTGACCGGCTCTTGACTATGTCTCATTTACACATAAAAAATATCCTTATTTCAGTGTGACTTCCTAGTTCAAGGTTATATATGCTGATATTCCAGCAGTGACTGAATATTGTGAAGTCACCTGTATGGATCTTAAATGTGCAGTGTTTAATTCTACTGCTCTGTTATTTTCTCTTCTGCAGATCGTCTTTTTTATATTTACACCTCCGGCACCACAGGACTGCCAAAGGCTGCCATTGTGGTACACAGTCGGTATGTTACGCTCAGAAAAGCAGAACCCTCCAGAGTTGCTACAGTTGCTGCAGAAATGATGATTGACTTAGAATATTTCCTATGTTCCCACAACAGTTACTACAGAATCGCAGCTTTTGGGTTTTTTGCCTTTCGCATGCGCCCTGATGACATCATCTATGACTGCCTGCCTCTCTATCACTCAGCAGGTATGTGATGTTGCCCTCCAGCTCTTCATGAACAGTTTCCACTTCAAGTTTCCATTTATTAAGTGTTTGCTATCTCTTCTTTTCAGGTAATATCATGGGAGTTGGTCAGTGCCTGATCCACGGACTCACTGTGGTTGTGAAGAAGAAATTCTCTGCCAGCCGTTTCTGGGAAGATTGCATTAAGCACAACTGCACTGTAAGAGCTTGTGTTTGGAAAATGTTCAGAAGTGCCGTATTTTACAAAATCAATAACTATAAAAGTTTAATTTTGATCAAGTGCTGCTACGATAACAAGACTGCTCTCTCATCATAGGTGGTGCAGTATATCGGGGAAATCTGCCGCTACCTCCTGTCTCAGCCAGTTCGACCATCAGAAAAAGACCACAAAGTTCGGCTGGCAGTGGGAAACGGGTTGCGCCCCAGTGTGTGGGAGGCATTCACAGAACGTTTTGGGGTGGCACAGATTGGGGAGTTCTACGGCGCAACCGAGTGCAACTGCAGCATTGCCAACATGGATGGAAAGGTCAGCAATCAGTGTTACTTATGTTTGCACAAAAAAGTGTGAATTGGATCAGAGTTGAGCTGATTCTCTCCTGCCAGGTGGGAGCCTGCGGATTCAACAGTCGCATTCTCCCCAACGTGTACCCAATCCGTCTGGTGAGAGTGGACGAGGACAGCATGGAGCTGGTTCGCAACAGCCAGGGCCTCTGTGTGCCTTGTCGCCCTGGTAAATAATACTAAAAACTACAATAATGACTTTGATGGATGAAGTATGTGGTTTTTAAGTGTTTTGTTCGACTGAAATCACTCCATTAGTCTCCACCATGTCTTGCAGGGGAACCGGGGCTTCTGGTGGGTCGTATCAACCAAAAGGACCCATTAAGGCGTTTCGATGGCTATGCTAACCAGGATGCTACACGGAAGAAGATAGCGAACAATGTCTTTAAGAAAAATGATTCTGCATATATATCAGGTTACCAGTCCTTCATATTTTTCAAAATACACACGGAGAGTTCATATAAATAAACCAACACAGATTGATTGATAGTCCCTTGAGTGCAAACCATTATTTAGGAAAATAAATGAAAATGCATTTATTTGTTCTTGCAAATGAACCCCTTATCATTATATCGCTGTTGTGTTTGGTTCCATATGTCTCCTGTAGGTGACGTGCTGGTGATGGACGAGCTGGGCTACATGTACTTCCGTGACCGTGGAGGGGACACGTTCCGCTGGAGAGGAGAAAATGTTTCCACAACCGAGGTGGAAGGCATTCTCAGCAGCCTCCTGGGTCAGACTGATGTAGCTGTGTATGGTGTGGCAGTGCAAGGTGAAAGTTAGCTTCGTATATGTACTTCTTTCAGCATTACATTGGGACCATAATTGTTCTTAACACTCACTCCCATGTTGAGTTACATAAAAAAATTGGACATTTTTGAGACTGTCATTGTCTCTGAAGAAAAAGTACACATATAGGAACGTATATTAGAAAATAACAACAGCAAGTTTAAAGAAAGTACCACGTTTATTTGTGACAGCCCTAGTTATTTCTTTTTGAGCCAAACTGTTTGTGACTGGACTCATTATTTCATGTGTCATCCCAGGTGTGGAAGGTAAGGCCGGCATGGCTGCCATTGCAGACACTACAGGGAGTTTTGACTGCAACAGCTTCTTGGAGGAAATCCAGCGAGCTCTTCCACCGTATGCTCGCCCTGTGTTCCTGCGAATCTCCCCACAAGTAGACACCACAGGTAAACTGTCCGTACATTCCTCTTGAGTTCATGAACGTTTTTTGCGTTAACTTATAATTTCATACCATTTAATAAATGTATGTATCTCCACATTCTTGCATAGGTACATTTAAAATCCAGAAAACCAGGCTGCAGAGGGAGGGATTTGACCCACGTCTCACTACTGACCAGATCTTCTTTTTGAACGCAAGAGCTGCACGTTATGAGGCTGTAAACGAGGAGCTATACAATGCTATAGCTGAGGGAAGAATGTCTTTATGACATGGAGGCTGTAGCAGGGCAGCCTGTGTGCCAGATGCTCTTGAGAGAGGATAAGTTATGCACATGCTGGTGTCAGGATCAGTCAGTCTTTGTGGACAACCTGCCTGGATTTTAACCTTTCAGGGAATTGAGTTGAGAGGACTACTTACAGTACATAGGTGTAAGTAGTAATGTTACATATGATGTTTTAACACTGTATGAGTAACACACTAGGAGAGAAAAGGAGGGCATTTATTCCCTTTTTAATAACTTTTTTTTTAATTAGCAAATGAACACCTCAAAAAGCCTTTGAGCATATCCGCACATGGAGTGGGCTCCTCCCACAATGCAATAGAATACATGTTACAATGATGTGGTTAGGACAGCAAGGGGTAGTATCACATCAAACTCTGTTGCAGGGTATATACCCAGTTATAAAATATGCTGCAAGAATAATTGTGTGTAGATTGAAGCAACACTTGAGTGTGAAGCAATGAAGTTAATGCTGTGTGTTTGGGTGAGTCTGAGAGACCTTCAACACCACAAGACAGCTAGATTAAACACTAATCATAGACTTTTTTTTTAATGCAATGAAAAACTAATCTCACTTGTCATGTTTGAACTGAACAACAGTGGCACAGGTTTGCAAATACACAAACGTTACTGTATGTGCCTTATGAAACTTCAGATCTGTGTTTCAGTTTTTTTTTAATGCATTTTTTTTGGAAAGGAGCTCAAAAGATTGTGGAAATCACAGTAGTGATTTTGTGTCATGCAAAGCTGAGTCACATTGTGACCGATGTTTTATGTAACAAGTCTTATCTGCGTAGTAATATATAGTTGTTAAAGATATGAAGGTATTTACAGTTTCAGATCTCACAGATTAAATTTTTTGATGTAACTCAAATTAAATATTTTAAAACAATTTGTTTCATGTTATTCATTAAAAAGGAACTAGGAGGTAAATGTTGCTTTTGTTTTCTTGGACATGCAGCAGGTCGTCACAGTCATCTCTTGCAAAAGCAAAAATTATCAAACCTTTGCAAGCATGATAGCCGCTCATGTCTTTTACCGGATTTGTACCCAAATAATCTTTGGTGAAACGTCTCCCATGTGTATCAGCGGTCTGTTGACACCAGTATACTTGTGGGGAGGATCTTCAATGGATGCTCTTTGCAGGCCGTGCAAAAGTAGGGAAAGGCTCTGGGTGTGATGACCTCTTTGAAGGTGTAGAGAGGTGTTCTCTCTCTAGGGTCGTAAAAAGTCACCTTGCCTCGGTCCATGTCTAAAACTATTCTGATCACGTCTGGATGCTTTGTCATGGTCAGCGGCTCCCATGGTGCTGTGCAGGCCTTATGCTCTCCGTTGCGAAACCTTATAGACCAGAATCCCTCTGCAGGTGTCAGCACGTGCTTACCCTTCCTGTTGATGGTCTCGCTGGCTATTCCCAGAACCCAGTAGGTGTTGTCCTTCACCTCCACGTCCCAGCTGTGGCGTCCAGAGTTATAGCTCTCCGTCCCCAACATCTCGGCGCTGATGTCAAACCGTTCTGGGTTGTCTGGCAACTTGAAAATCTGGGTACAGTTCTGCACAACAGTGAGGTCCTCTGAGAGGATGAAGCAGCTCGCTGCTGTGTTTGGATCCAGGATGACAGGATCTTGAGAGAAAAAGTTTAAGTTACTAATGTGGAAAAAAAAGCTGAACTAGGATATTACTAGTTATTGTCTGAGGAACTCACTATATTTAATTATACTCTTCATCTTCTCCCACACTTGATATTTCAGAGAGCCCAAGTGCTTGCCCACATCAACCAGAGCACCAGAAATAGGTTCTGGATCGAGGGGAATCCTCCAGGTTCTGAAAAGACACTTCAGCAGTGAGTAGTTGAGAATGGTCTCTAGAGATAAATTATCCTAAAGTAAACCTCAGCTGGATCTCAGATGTTGCAGCAAAATTTACCTCTTAATTGTCTCCTTGTAATTCTGAAAACAACAAGAGGACAATTTTAGTCATGTGCACGAACGACAGTAAGGAATATTATGGTAAATATTTGTTATTTGAGTCATTAATAGCAACAGTATTATCTACCTTAAGAAATGGGATATCATGAGATTTCATCTCCTGTTCCACTAATCGGATGGTGTTGGAGAGAGATATCATTTCATTGCTCATCTCTTCAATCTGCAGGTTAATCATCAGACTCTTCTGATCCTCCTCAGCCTTTAAAGCAGAAAGTCTGGCAGCCTCCTGCTCCTTCAGGAAACGGTGAAGGGCTTCAAATTCCTCTTTGATCTGTGTTTCGGTATGTTCCGCTTGGTTCTGGAAAGTGACATGATTGAAGGGTAATCATGGCCTCCACACACAACTCTTTGGTATGGTCAAGGTGACATGATGTACTGATGGAAATGACAGTACCTTGACATGTTCTGCCATTTCTTCGCAGAGAATTTTCGCCTTCTTGTACAGCTGCAGCTTCTCTTTCAAGGGCAGCAGCGCACTCTTCAGTTCCTCCTATAAAGTCAGTGACAAAGCATCAACACTTTAGAACAGGGTCAGTCTGGCAGGTGGTCAGGCTGTCAGCACAACGTGGGGCTTTCAGCTGGCATTTTCTCTGCCCTGGCAGCATTCCCTGTAAATGCAAATGTGTGTAATATCAAGTAGGGACAAATCTATGGGAAAGGATGTGATGCCCTGATTACAGCACAATTGATTGAGCTCATCCAACTCAAATGGCAACCAGTGGATTCAATTACATTAATAGATCGTAGCGCAGGAGTAGAATGAATGTGGCGTCACAGAAACCTTGTGGGAGTCGAGTGTCAGTCCTCTCGGGACACCAGTGGCGACAGCAAACCAAAAATATAAATCTATTATTAGAATGTTAATGAACTCTACCAAACACCTTCAGACATATCAGCATATCAGGCTGAGAGGAGCACAAAGAAAATAAAAGTCAAAACTAGTGAAAAACACAAACTTTTTTCAAAATGCAGAAAAACTTAAAACAATGTCCAGATACAAGATCCAGCTTCTGTTGTTCATGAAATCATGGATAGCCTTAGAGATTTCATTGTAACCAGTCAACTGAATAAATTATGAATGTCAAAGTGAATTATCCTCCCATTGTAATCCATTTTAGTTTAGTTAGTTTAGTAATCGGTTTATGTGCAGCTCAAACAATGAACTAGTGCCACCATTGTTAGATAGAGGGGTGACCAACACTGTTACTTTAATGTGCCTACCTTACAGTCATGGGCACCCTCCCCAATGGGATAGAGCCTGTGCCCAATGTGTGCAGCTGCTTTCCCACATAAACCACAGATTGGCTCCAGGTCTTCCAAACAGAACAGGGTGAGCTTCTCTCCATGCTCCTGACAGGCATTGGGGTCATTCTTGCTTCTGTCTTCCTTGAAGGATTCACAGGACCTCTGCAGCATACTGCTCACAACTATCTGATCCATAGAGGAGCGGCGCCAGCACAGAGGACAGCAGTGTGAGTCCTCACTGCCTTGTGTTTCCCAGCTGTCTTTCAGACAGGCTTTACAAAATCTGTGTCTGCACGTGAGCACCACTGGCTGACTGAGAATGTGCCCACAAATTGGACAGGAAAGGTCGTCCTCAAGATGAGTGTGTCTGGTGGCCATTCTTCTCCACGGGGCTTTGATGACAAGGCAGCATCTTAAGCCCCTCCTACATCTCTGGAGCACAACCTCATCTTAACCTCAGGAATAAGTGTTAATACCTTAGCTCCCAAAGGCATATCCTGTGTTGTGCAGTGCTGTGTTGAGCATGCACATTGCACGTTCTCAAATAAACACCACAGGTCAGAATAAAAGGGAACCGGCTTTACATTTAAGAGATAGTATCTGTGCAGATCAGCCTGAATAACTCCAAGACTACAGAGGAGATTAAGGTGATCTCTAGGATATTTGCACTCAAGATGGTCTTTTGATTAGAGTTAGGTCCTTAATCATGCTGTGATCGCCTCTTAGTAATTTGAGAAGTCAGTTGAAACAACCTGTCAGAGTGTAATGAACGAGTTCACAGAGAAACAATGTCCAAAATAAGACTGAGCGCGTGGATATAAATAAACCGAAGTAACCGATTTGGACTGAAGTTATGTGAGTGAAGAATCAGGCTCCAGCTGACCATTGCAACAGTTTCCACGGTCAAGTTTAGCTTCCGGCAATTTTAAGAATTGACACATGGCTATGAATATCAGTCAGTTCTCTTTTTTGTATGAAACACAAAACCATTGATTTGTCAGAATTTTGAATCCAAATAGAGAGTTTTTCAGTGCAAGATGTGCACACAGTAGCTTTGTCATCCTGAAGGTTAATTTGATAAGTTTGAAAGTATTTCACAGTAAGTTGACCTTGTTTGAACTGTCATCAAGTATTTTGTTGGAGTTAGTTTCCAAGAATCAATACGGCACTATAAATAGAGCAAGAGTGTGAAGAAAGGGATGGGAAGGAAATAGGAAACAGTAGGTAGCCCGGTGCTGCCGGTTCCTGCACATAATACACTGTTGTAGCCCTCAGGGGTTAACCCTCTTGGGTTCCCAACTAATCAAAAACAGACACTATTGGATGGCGGCACTTGGTTTCTAGTTAATGCTTACATAAAATAGATTCTTGAAGCTTTATTCCGTATATTGACATCACCTAAAGATGCCGTGTGTGGGTTTTACATCTGGCAGTGTGATTACTGTTTATAACCAACTGAATCCCCCTCATCTCACCCAAGTGTCATCAGTGTTTGTAGCGTTAGTGTTTGCTTTGTCCATTCTGGGCTGCTGTAGAAACATGGCAATTCAACATGGCGAACTCTGCCACAACATCCCACAGCAGCAGTAAAAAATCATTTGTAGGAGCACCACAACTCCCAACTTGTTTCACTCTCAGAATTTGAACCATTCACTCCACTTACATTCTGATTAAATCCTTTTTTTTCCATTCCAAGTTTGCTGGGCGCTAAACTGGAAGTTAGCAGGCTAACAAGACTCAAGTATGCAAACTCTGTGGGCCCCACAGTTTGGTTGACCTGGGTATTTTTATACCTAAGAAGTTAAGCTTTTTTGGTATCATGCGCCACTGAGTAGCTTTCCTAAAAATGGACATTGCTACAACTGCTGTATCCACATTTCCTCTGAAAGAGGGGAATGCTCCCTCTGCAGATATGAAAGGCTCATTTTGAGGTGATGAAAACACATCGATTTTACACTAATGCACACTAGTGTGGTCATGAATATATTTAATTTCTGCCTCTAAACCCCTCTGAATCCTATACACTGGTCTTTTAAGATATTATCATGCTAAGTTTTAGAATAATAGACAGGTATAATTGTATGTTTACAGTCCCCTGAAAGCCTTCTAACATGCTACAGCATGACATAGCAATGCTAGTGTTACAGGTGAAGAGTCCAACAAGAGTCATTCGGTCTTAAGTCCATTCTGAGTGATTTAGCTATAAACTTTTTATTTTTACCCACCCGCCCTGAGCAATCCCTCACCAAATAAGTGTCAGGCTTGTTGAGAAGCCAAAGTGAAAATTTGATTTGAGTCGGTGCCCGTGCAGGGGCAGCAGTTCAGGGCCATTGATAGTAACAGTAAACAGATCCTCTGTGCGCACACACACACACACACACACACACACATACTATGGCCATGCCAGATTTCGAATGGTTACTGGGCAGATTGCAGATGCTGCTTTAAAGTCAGTTTTATGTGTTTTCAATACTTCATAACAAATTTCCCATCACACAATTTAAAGTTCTGGTTGAAGAGGAAGCTGTTCTGGTTAAACTGCAGTTTATGAAACAGAAAAATGGTTTCAAAACAGTTGAGAGGAAATTAATTGGGAAAAGACAGATGGATTGCTTTGCTGTGTGGGTTTATATGTTCACACTCATCTGCGCGTGTGTGTGTGTGTGCAGGAAGCTCATTCAGAGACGAACGAAAATAATGAGGAAGATGACAGTCATTTTACTGCAGTGCAGAGCCTACAAAGCCCATGGGGAGGAGCTTGGAGTCCTCACGTGAAACTGAAGTTTTCCATGACACTTTTCAGTTTCGACATTACGAGTCACGGCTGGCATTAATCATTGTCTAAGATAAAGATCATTCATCGTGTTAGAGGATAACCTACATGCTTGACCTATAGATACATTACACATGCCCCCTGTGTCGTGCAGCACTCAAAGAAAGAACAGAATACATTTTTAATAATCTTACCTTGCAGTCAGTGAATGCCTCCTTTATGGGATACACTCTGTGATTGATATGCAGGCCTGTTGTTTGGCATG
The DNA here is from genome assembly GCA_963678695.2 of Diplodus puntazzo. Classification (NCBI taxonomy): domain Eukaryota; kingdom Metazoa; phylum Chordata; class Actinopteri; order Spariformes; family Sparidae; genus Diplodus; species Diplodus puntazzo. The sequence goes on from OZ023174.1 coordinate 5,283,469, forward strand.
TAGAGCAGACAGGCTCCAGATCAGCCACACAGAGGAGTATCAGTCTCTTTCCATGTGCTTCACATGATTTACGTGGAAGTCCAATGTTCTCCTTAAAGCAGAGAGGACACTCTTTGGTACCATGTTGTATCCAGAATTGCTCCAAACACGAGTTACAAAAGCTCAGATCACAGTTGACGCAGCAGAGGACCACCGGGGACAGGAAGATTTCTGCACACACAGCGCAGCAGGTCTCGTCCACACCCAGGCATGAGATGTCAACCTCCATCTGTGAAACTCAATGCAGCACTGATGGGCCTCTACTATGCAGTAAGACCTACATTAAATTCTGTATGTACAGTATGTACCATGTGATTTCAACTGGTCATGGTCCTGCATAGGGGAGAGAGACGAGGACCCGGCTCCTCTGGTTTCACCATAAATAACATTTAGGGTCTGAGCTCAGTTTCAAATCATGCTCGTAAAAACACTTTCACTTTAACCAAGTGCGGTGGAAAGAAATATATGAGCTTTATAATGAGCTACTGTGATTTTGTGCAATAAGCTCTATATTTTATATCAGTTCATGCCTTAATATCATTTTGGGGCAGGTAATCCTGTGATACTGCATCATTCATGTTAAAATCATTGTATGCTTCTTATTAAGAATCTGTCATAGAGTTTAATTTAAATATATATTTATGTAGTTGCTAGTACCATTAAGATGTTGTATAATTTATGGTTTAAGAAGCATTTGAACCTCGTTTTTACTATTCTATAAAAAAATCACAAACCATATTTCAGAGGACATCCCTAATGCGATTTATTATTACTATTAATTTGTTTCAATAGAGTGCTATCTGTAGTACAAGCTCATAATCGCTACAGAAACCTACAGGCAAAGTTAATAATGCATTTACTCGATTTAAAAAAGTAAAACTGATTTATTAGTGGACATTTGGAGCTTGATGTATAATGAGCCTATTTATAACAATAAATCAAAAGTATCGACTAGATCATTTTCAAAAGGCTGCAGGTCATGCAGGATGTATCCCGGACAGGAAAGAGGTCATTAGTAGCACTAATGTGTTTGCTGCCTTTTTCTCCTCCATCCCTCAGACACACCACTAATTCTAATGACACAGCTTTTGTTTAATATATGTATAAAATAAAAAGAATGTTTTTGATCACATGGTCCACTTTATTGATTTTCACAGAGAAATGACAAAGACAGAATCTTTTTAAGACAAATGGACACTGTGCAAAGAAATACACACATTTTGAAGATAAGAAAGAAATACAATTAAAAGTATGGTAAACTTTCTGAGAAACAAGAGGTGACACAAAAACACGAGCCCACAATTTGTGCCACAGTTCAGTCATCCATGGCTTACAAAGTTTGAACTCTCACTTGAGGTGGCTCGATAATCTACATGTGAGATTTGTTTTTCTGGCTGACAAGATATTAAGGCAACCCTGAACGCATGCACTATCCATGCTGCTTGACCGGATACACCATGAAAGTACTGTGCTTCACACGGACATTAAATGACAGAAGTATTTAACAGTGAAATGCAAATCAGGTCCACTTGAATTGCTGTGACCATTTCACTCGCCTGGAACGAATCTTAACTGCTGATAGTGAATCATGAAAACTCGGGATATGACCGTATTATCACCACGACAGTTCATGATGTATGAGATTTTATGTACACCTTTCAAATCTTTCAGGAAAGTAACAACTTCAAGTGGTCTGTGCAGTGTGACGTGTGTTAAACCTGTTTAAAATGTTCCTTATCTTATGTTACAGAACATTCTCCTCATTATTGGCACAGAAATACATACATATAAAGTACAAACATGAGTTGTTTTTGACATTGTGTAATCAGTGCTTCTCTTATGAGACAGGTTTTAATCATACTTAACACTTTTTGGATTCAATAGCATCTTAATAATCATTTCCAGTACAACTTTATACTATACTGTTCTTGCCCGTAACATTTTTCTCTTGCCTGCTGCTGTCCCTCAGGGGCCAGATATGGCACAATGACCTCATATCAGCTTCCTGTCGGGGTGATCGGAGGCGCGTCCAGAGCGTTGGTGTCGGACCTCCAGGTGTTTGCTCTGAACGCGGTCAAAGTGCTGGAGCAGCTCATTGTAATCCATCTGAGTGTGAGTGGCACGTTTGGAGGCCACTTGCAGTTTAGAGTCCATATACTTGGATTCATCGATTGTCCTCATGAGCTCTGGGTTGGGGACGCACCGCAAGCGGTGGGAGAGCAGCTGGAAGGCCTGGCTCTGCGGCAGCAGCATCAGCAGGCCGTACAGTGCCTTTATCAGGTAAGGGTTGTTCTCCACATCTAGGAGCTGCAGGCGCAGGTAGGTGAAAATGGGGCTCTCGATGAGCTGTACCAGCTTGTCAACCTCCATCAGGAAGTCCACCGTCACCTCCAGGTCTCCAAACTTCTGGATGAGATCATAGGCGTGCTTGTAGTTCTGCGTGAGGAAGCAGAGTGACACGGTGGCCACGGGGTTGTGGCACCAGGAACGATACAGGCAGCAAAACAAAGTGCAGCTCTCCTGAGTGCGCAGGTCCTTCAGCTGGTTGCGCAACTGGAAGAGCTCAGCCGACGTGAGCAGGATGGTGTTGAGAGTCTGGACCATGGTGGAGGCAAATTTGAGGTCCTCCTCCTTCAGCAAGATGTCAGCCATGGAATGAAAGATGTTCTCCGCGTGAAGCAACAGACAGAGCTGCCGGATGATGAAAGCTCCTCTGTTCTCCAGAAGCTTCCTCTCCAGACTGAAGCGTTTCAGCAGGTTGATCATGAACTTGTAAAAGTAGGAGTTCATACTGGGAGTGGAGGGGGACGAGTCCGCTGCTTTGGAGCCTGCGCTGGGCTGCTGTCCTGGCTTGGCGCTCTCCGGGACCTTGAGCTCCAGTTTGTGGTCAGTGCTGTCGCAGGAGCCGACTTGGTCCGTCTGGCCGGCGGGAGATGACGCTATCTCAGCCAACACCTCCAGATCTTTCAGTATCACCTCATCGGACTCGTCAGATAGTGTTTTCAGCAGCATGGGAAACAGGCTGTCTGTGTGGCGGAACATTTTGCGCGGCGTCTTGATGTAGAGGTGGTAAACCCATTTGAGCACAGCTATGCGGGTCATCATGCCAGTGGAGGAGTCGTGGAGGTGCCGGTCCAACACCTGAACAATACCATCCAGGTCCAGAGTGACCAGAGGCCTGTCAGCACTCGTCGGAGTGAAGAAGCTGATATTACTGAGACCGACAGATTCTTGTGACGCATTCAGCATATCATTGCCGTCTGCCTCCGACTTTGGCTGGCCGTCTTCTCTCGACGGCGACTCTGTACTTCCACTTTTCTCCTCCTCCTCCTCCTCATCGTCCTCAGGAGTCACCAGCTTCATCAGACTGTGATTACAGGCGCTGGCCGCTTCTTTGGTGTTCTTCTTCCTGTCATCGTAGGAGAGGCAAGGCAGCACTGCGGTGAGGATGCCGGAGGAGTACGGGAGCATCACTCTACCTGCGAGCTGGATAAACTCCCTCATCCAGGTCATAGCCGTCAGCTGGATCAGGTCGTTCGTGAGCTTTGTTTCGTCTGCTACCTGGCAGTGGATCACAAGGATGTTGGCCATCTCCGCAAATTTCACGCTGGAGGGGTTTTTCTTTATCTCCTTCAGAAACTCGCCCAGCACCACCTCACACATCCTGCGGATCTCCTTGCTGTTGTCTCCCAGGATCTGGAAGAGCCCGTCCAGGATCTCGGGGAGGTAGTCCAGCAGGTTGATGTCCGGCACAGACTCCAGAACATGGATCCAGGAAATGATGAACTGGCGAGCATACTGGTTATTGGAGTAGATTCTCTCTCTGAGCAGGGGGACAAACGCCACCAAGTCGAACTTGTTACTCTCCGTCACAATGTCTTTCAGCAGTCTGTCCAGGAGCTCAGACCCACTTTTCACATTTGGGTCTGGATCTGCTGCCAGCTTGCTGAGTCCATCAAAGAGCAGGTTGAAGTGGGGCAGCACGGCCCCCCTGGCCACCTTCACTATGTTATACAGGGCTTCACACGCATAGTAGCGCAGGCGGCTGTCTGAGTCATTAAAGCACGTGAGTACAGGCTCGATGAGCTCCTTCAGATACAGACCCGAGTCCTTACCGAGGGCGATGGAGCAAGCTGCCAGTCCGATCAGACCCCCCTTCCGGCTGTGGGGGTGCTGGGAGAGGGCGAACTCCGAGGCCAGGATCTGGATGACATGTCTGATCTGAGTGGAGTTATTCTGAGCCACAAACTCCCGCACCAGCTTCTCAATCTCTAGAGCTGCGACTTTCCTCTTCTCGTACAGTTTGTCATTCAGCGCCCTCACGATGTTTGGCGTCAGCGGCGAGAAGTCCTTCTCCGTGTTCATGTTCGCAGCTTGCGGATCAACCGGGACTTTCTACCGAAATCTACGTTCGTACGCGTGAAAACCGTCCCGCATTTATGATCATTTATTACAGAGAATGCATCGATTACAGTCGCAGACCAGGAAGTCTTGTAATACGGCGCAGCTGACCGGTTGCATCCGCCGGAAACACGTGACAGGTGCTACATTTATTTGTGTCCCGCTTTGCGAGCACCGCTAGCGCAAATTAGCTAGATGAGCTACCTGTACAGCTAATGTTTCGTGTTCAAATTAGCTAACAGAGTCAGTCCTTCACTTTTATTCATATTTGTGTGTCTAACTGGTGAGCGGGGATGTTGCAGCCCGCAGCAGTGATGGCGAGCCGCCTCACTTTTCACTCTCAGCTCTCCTCCATCATGGAGACGATGGCCAGGACCGTCCTGAGTCAGGTCTGCAAACTGGTGGACGAGGACTCGACTGAGCTCCGATTGGAGCTGTCTCGGCTCCTGGCGGCCAATTCATCCCTGGTGGAGCGAGTGAACAGCCTGGAGGGCGAGCTGACGGCTGCGAGGGGCGACGCCCCCGAGTTTGGTCAAAGTTATCGCAGCGTGGGCGTCCAGACTGTCTGCCTCAGCGACGGGGAGGCTCCCGGTGAGCAACAACACTCAGCTTTCACAGAGACGTCTGCATCGTCTCTGGGTTTACTGGTGTGTTTCACTCTTATTGTCTGACTTCTCCTCAGTGTCGGTGTCTCCCACCATCGAGGGGATTTTTGGAAAAGACTGGTGCATGGACCTGTGGAAGGACAGAGACCCGTACAGCCTGGAGAGAGTCCCAGCATCCCCACAGTCCTCTGAGAAAGTAAGAGGAAGGTTCAGAGGATGTTACAGAGCAATTAACAAGAGTTTTTAAAAATATATAAAGTATAGAATCTTCACAAATAAAAAATAACTTTAACATTGCAAAGAAAAAGTCTGGTAATGCATAATTGGAGTATAAATGACGCATGTCTGAACTTATGTTAAATTATAGAATATATGATATTATTATTATTATTATTATTGTTATATAGTATATACATGTTTTTAAAAGGAAATTAAGGATTTAAAATGCCACCTCAAATACAATAAGAATGCTCCATCTAGCAATATATTTTTTGTCACTTATAACAAATAATTCAAGTTGAATAATCTTTTTGTCTGTAACTTTTCGAAAAGTTGAAATTATGTTTTCCAATTGAAGGGCTCTGACCAACCAACAATCACAGTTCAGATATATTTATTTACAAAGCTGTAAAGACGAGAGAACAAGTCAGCACATTGGAGAAGCTGTAACCAGAGGAGGTTGTATGTTTCTCCTCAATTTTTGACTTGAAAAATAATAAAATTGCTGTAGAATAAGTTTCAGCTGTTCGATTACCAGTCCAGTCTGGTAAAGCGTGGCCGTCGCAGAAGATGTTGCTGTATTGAACTGCCGACTTTTCCTATATTGCAGTCTGTGGCGACGCTGACGGGCCAAATTACTGTAACCGAGATCAAAGACAGCGGTTTTGTGGAGGACGTTGCTGGCAGCTGCCAGCCGGAAACACTTAGCACTGAAGGTAAGAGAACGGAGTAGCGTTGTCATGAGAGAATACACGCTGCAGCTTTTCAAGGCTTTTTGAGTGTTTGACTTTGTATTCTAATGCAACAGAACATGAAGAAATCCTGGCGGAGGAACCAGAGCAGCTGTCCGTTGGGTACTCGGCAGATGGGAGCAACTGCAGCCTGTCATTTGATCAGGAGGGAGAACAGGTTGCGTCTGCAGGTGGTGTTGAAGAACCGTCCATGCAGCTGATATCCATCAATGATGCAGAGGAGGCCTTCAGCACTCATATTATTCCAATTGAAGAGGATGACGACGATGATGATGATGTGCAGTTCGTTCAAGAAAGTCAGCAGGAGCCAGCAATGAGTCCTGCAGGCGGGCCCAGCCACAATGAGCAGCAAACATTACCTCCTGACATCCCTGAAAACAGCTCTGGCCTGGATGATTCACATGATGTGTGTGATGTGTTTAATGCTCAACCCACCAGAGATCCAAAGAGAGACAAATTCGTTTGTCAGATATGTAGCAGGGCATTTTTCCACAAGGGCACTTTAACACACCACATGAAGTCACACAAGTCAAACTTTTGCAATATCTGTAAGCAGCATTTCCCTCACAGGAACAAGTTGAACTCACACACCTGCGTGGCTCCAGTTCCCTCTCAGAGAGTCGCCAAGTCGTGTCACTTGTGCGGAAAGTCCTTTGCGAACCCATCGGCCCTGAGGATTCACTATGTCGTCCACACGGGAGAGAAACCCTACAGGTGCAGCCTGTGTGGGAAAGGGTTCACCCAGAAAGGGAATCTGAAATGTCACGTACGAATCCACACGGGAGAGAGACCGTTCCGCTGTGCTCGATGTGGGAAGACCTTCACACAGAAGGTCAACCTCAACCATCATTTAATGGCTCACAGAAATCGTGAGGTCATGGGAGAAAAGCCCGTAACTATGAGACATCTGAAATGATGGCTGAAGCCTGTCAGTGACTGATGTGGTACACGGTCAGTAGCATTGTTAACAGACAGCATTGTGTACCACTTCTTTTATTCGAGTAAGGGAAGTTCAGTGTCATGTTTGTCATGATTTGTTTGTGGTATTGTGCTTTTAAAACTATGTGTGGAGTGAAATGTTCTGTTTTTTTGTCAGTTGTTTTTATGCAGTTAGCAACAGCAGTAGTCGTTTGTGTCTTTCCAATAAAACAGACATTAATGTTCACTTGTTGATGAAAATTTTATTTGATAGAACTCTCCTTATAAAGTATTAATTACTTTGTCTAATCTGAACCCAAGTTGCATTGAACTTGGAAGAATCAGTTTTGTCAGTGGAGTCTTTACATATTAAATGTTGACAATCAGAACAATGCACATCTGATGGGGCTCTTTGAGGGGCATGCGGGTTCGAGTCAAAAGGGGGGAAACAAAACAGCACAAGATTTATTTCTTGGGCAAAGAAATTCACTTAGTTGGGTCGGTGTGATCTGTTCAGGGGAGTCATTATTACAGGCAAAATAGGTACAGATAATTGCTCTTTTCAGGTATGATGACAGTTCAGGATAGAATAAAAAAAGTATGATTCCTTGAACAGACATGATTAACATTTAAAAACAAACAAGTTGGCTTGTCTGCACACTGACAACACACTTTCTGTCTCCTGTAACCAACCATACAAATACATTTTTAAATAGTAATACCATTTAGACATGAAACAGTTCTCACTCATTTGAATATAATGTGACCCACACACACATCCCTTTATAACAGTTTTTAACGGAAAAGTGCTGATCCAGTTTCTATCGTGTTGAATGTCGATGAGGCGTGACATACGGGAAAATGTAAAGCAGCGGTGAGATTTGAGGAATGAAGCAAACAGCGAGTTGTTTTACTTCTACATTGTTGTGAAGAGGTAGTTCTGAAGGTTTGTGCTACGTGTGTGCAAACAATGGAGCACTTTTTGAAAGTTATTTTGGCATTATTTGACACATGCCTGTTGTGGTCTGAAATTAGACACTGAGGTATGTAGAGCATGTTACAGCTGTATGACGACACGCAAAAGTATTTTTTTTTCTTTGTCATAGTTTGCATGAGCATGTCACATTAAATGTAGGCAGCAAATGAATGTAACCTGATCAATGACACTTATCTATCATGAAATGTGAAATTGACTTTAAAGAATTTTTGAGGGCTTAAAAAATATTTAGATCACCAATAAAATGAATCCAATCCTGCCTTTTCAAATGGCACACGAGATAGTAGGGCTGCAACAACTATTTTCTTGATTGATCTATTAATTGTGTGGTTTTATAAAATTCATATAAAATTTTGAAAAAAAAGAAAATAGTCAATCTTTTGTCCACAACCAGAAGATATTTAGTTAACTAACATAGAGGAGTACTGAAAACCTGAATATCATCACATTTAAGAAGCTGGAATCAGGAGATTTTTGATTATTTTCCCCTTACAAAAATAAACAAATTAATTGGTTATCAAAATGGTTGGAGATTAGTTTAATAATTGACAACTAATCGATGAATTGTTGCAGCTCTACTTGAAATGGAAGATGTTCTCTGTGCCGTTGTTTGGCTGCCTTTCTCTTTGCATTAGAGCTAAAAACACACAAAAGATTTTACAGCATCACTGTTGACCACATGGAAATAAACAAGTTTTTTTCTTTGAAATTGATGGGACTATTTCAAATGTACATTTTCCACCCATGTTTGAGTGTTGTCGAGACATTTTGGCAAATGTTGAGCCACAGAGCACTCAGCAGAAGTAGCTATTCTGATCAGTTATAATTCATGTCAATGATCACAGGATTTGATCATTCAGTCTGAAACACTGATGGTGATTTAAACCGTACTTGTATGCATAACATTTCCCACAGTCCACACAGCTATAAGGCTTTTCACCAGTGTGTGTGCGAAGGTGTATGTTCAGAGAGCTTTTCTGGGAGAAACTTTTGCCGCAGTCTGGACAGCTGTAAGGTTTCTCTCCAGAGTGCACACGCTGGTGCAGTTTCAAGTACGTCTTCTGTGCAAAGCGCTTCCCGCAAACTGAGCAGCTGAAAGGCTTCTCGCCGGAGTGTCGCCTGATGTGGACTTTTAAACTGCTCAGATAGTTGAATATCTTCCCACAGAATAAGCACTCGAACCGTTTCATGGGCTTCAAGGGTTTTGGCTGCATGGTGAGTTCTTTGGTTGCATTCATGTGGATATTGTTCGTGTAGTCAGAGTACTCGCTGGTGGCTGGAGGAGGAATTGTGTCGCCAACCAGAGCGCTCATTGTTGCGTCCTCTATCAACTTGTCCATAATTGTTGTCTGTGAACGTAGATGTGTTTGACCGTCTGCCGTCATTGTGAAGTTGTTTAATTCCCCTGAGTGAAGCTGCAGCTCATCAACAGATCCCTGAAGCATGCTGTCCTCCTCAAACAATCCAACAACTGTCAAATGAGAATAAATTAAGTTAAACCCCAGAAAATTTGGGAGTTATCATAGTTTTGTTTTCTTTATCTAAACTTACCTTTTCTGTTATCTGTGAGCCTCATCTGTTGACCAATGGGATGATCATCATATATCTCCTCTTTGACATAGATGAGATCAGGTTCTCTCCCCAACAGATTGATTGCCTATAAACAAGACACAACACGTGACATTCAGTCATCTCATCTCACTTGTGTTGAAAAAAACAAACAAATAAACCAGCTGGTGAGAGATTCACTGACTTGTGCTCCCATGCTCGTCATCGCAGAAGGATCCACTGTGTCTTTTGTTTGAGGTGGGAGTTTATCTTCCCGCCACAGATCCATGCACCAGTCCTTCCCAAAAACTCCATCAATGGCTGGAGGAGGCAGCTGCGGTTCTGGGAGGAGAAGCAGATACGAAATGGATGGTAATCATAATGAAAATATACATCAAGAAAGCGCCAACTGGAAAAAAACAGCTCAACTTGTTCCACAACCTGTTTCAACTTGTCTCGCTACGTGGCAGTTTGACGATAAAACCAAATGTAGGAACAGCTTGTTCACATCAGGCGGTCAATCTGATGAAACCTTAAATTGGTCACACGGTGTCAAGAACCACATAGCAACAGAACGTCCAGTTACTAACATTACAGACTATATTTGTCCAGTTCACAGTGCAGTTTATAACATCAGCATACACTGCCGCTGTCATTACATATCCTGCTCACTGTGCACAGTATATATATAGATATAGATGTACATATAGATATAGATAGACACAGATATATATATATATATATATATATATATATATATATATATATATATATATATATATATATAGAGAGAGAGAGAGAGAGAGAGAGAGAGAGAGAGAGAGAGAGAGAGAGAGAGAGAAATGTACATGGATTATGCTTCATTGTTTGCACAACTTCTTTGTTTTTCCCTTTGCACTTCTCCTCCTGTCACTCTGTGTTTACTTTAATGAGGTTACTGTTTATACAGCTACTTTCCCTTCAAAAGCTATTATACATTCATTCATGTAGCATTCACCATATTAATTATTCCCCACTTTAACATATTTACATTTCCTTTGTCCCTGTGTATTCGCTGTGTGACTGAGCAGACCGAGCAGCACATCTACACATACGTGGCTAATAAAGCTGAATCTGATTAGTTGGTTTAGACTGATTGTGGAGAGTTGATGATGCAGATCTGCACCTCTGGACATTAATGACTTGTGTCAACACTCAAGCTTATTAACCTGCGATAAAACCGACATGTATTAACAGTAATGTCATGCTGGGTATGTAAAACCCCCTCCGGTCCCACAAACGTCACCCACGTCTCGGAGCATCCTGACCTGCAGGGTGTCTGCGGCTGACACTGTTGACATGTGCGGGGTAGGTGTGCGCCTCCCTCGCCGCCCTCAGCTGGACCTCCAGTGAGTAACACCGCTTCTTCAGCGCCTCGTTCTCCGTCTTGTGCAGCGATATCTCGGTGTGAAGGACAGAGGAGCATTCGTCAGCCAGGTTGCCTATTTCAGCCACGGCCGCCTTCGTCAGCTTGTCCAGGATGGCGGCGAGCTGCGTACGGAAACTTCGGTTCGTGGTGTCGCACATCATCTCGACAGGGAGCCCGAATCTTTCGAAATTATGGCAAGAATCCGAACGTGACGACGCTGCTCTTTAATCAAGGATGCGGTAGGCTCGAGCTGTCCTGCAATGGATTGTGGGAAAGCGGTGCGTTCGCGTACCAACAATTTCTTCTTCCGGTGTTAAGCAGAGTTCTGTCTAGTGAAATCGGAAATACTGTAAATATTTCAGAGATACCAAAGGACAAACTATACAAGAATCTGGTGGAGTCTGCTGATAACAATTTGATATATATATTTTTTATTTGCTTCTGTAGAACTGGATGGGATATTGTTATGATAATCATATCAGATTATAAAAAAAACACAGTCAAAATACGTCAACATGATCACAGAGGTACCTGAGAAAATGTTAATAAGTTTGGTTTTTTTAATGGGATTTTCTGTATCTGCCTACAGAGCAATAAATCCATATTGTACATGACTTTAACATCAATAATTATATATTTTTAATGATCACAGAGGTACCTGAGAAGCTGTTGTATTATGCTAGAGAAAATCATCTCCATACTCTTACTGCCCCTCTCCTGTATACGGCCCGTCCAGCCTCGGCCTCATGCAGCTCCCTGGACCCTGACTGTCCCTCCTCGAGAAATCTGTCAGCAGCATCTGTCATTACTTTCACAAAAATAGCACTCAGTGGAGCTCGTACCTCCGCCAAGCCCCAGCAGTCCCCTTTAATTCAATGAGCCTAATCCAATATTAAACTTGGTAGCCCTGTATCACTCTAAATGTTAAACCGACCACAACCCAACCATAATTCAAGGATTTATCCAGATCCACACCAAAAATGTTAATGGGGTCTATTCTGGGCTGAGATCCATCCTCCATTCAAGTTCCGTGTAAATCTGTTCTGTATCTTTTGTGTAATTCTGCTGACAAACCAACAAACAAATGTACACAGGTGAGAACATATAACCTCCTTGACAGGGTTCTCTAACCCTTCAGTTTGGCCTCCAGCTTCCTATAGAAAATCTCCTATTGTTTTTCCATATCCTGTCTTGTTGAATACTAACCCATTGGCAGCTTTCGCTGGCCTGGTACGCTCCACTAATCCCTTTTCTGAAGGGATCCACTTGGGCCATTTGCTCTCCCCCAGCTCTCTTTTCTCACATTTTAAATTTCCACAGCCAGTATGTGATGGCGACAATGCCCAGAGGAAGTCACATGGTTTCCACCACCGTTGCAGCATTTGATTTTCTTTAGCATGACATTGGATAAAAGTCATGGTTCCCTCCACAGTTTCCACGTCCTCTTTCCCCTCATGTCCTGCCACTTAAAACAACGCAGTGGAGGCTGCATGTACCTTCTCATTTGAAAGCTCACATGTCCCAGATTTACTCTTTGTCAGCACTGTTTGAATGTTAGCAAGACAGATGTGATACTCTATAAACCCAAGAGCAGACTTGGTTAAAGGTCTCTTTATATCCTTTGCTATGACACTTTGAGTTGTCTCAGGACTATTGTTTATCAGCCCTTTAACATTTTGAGCTTCACCAAGTAGACGACAAACTTCCATTGCCGTCATTTCTAGGATTTTTGCAGAAAACACAATATTTCCATTCGGCTGTTCTCTTCCCATTTTCCTTGTAACTCTACAGGCAGTCTGAGCTTTCATATATATTTAACTGACTATCATATTTTCGAAGACCTATGTATTAAAAAGGGTGTATATATTCATGTTTGTACTATTCTGAATTACATCTTTAATAATATCATCCGTCTTGGTACAGCCCTTAAATGACAACTACTTGTGAATCGACACACAGTGAGCAGATTATTAGAAACACGAGTGTCTCATTTGACTGTTTTATTTATAAAGGGTCACATGAAGGTATTGCAACACAGCATTACATTTGTTTGCAACACACAATTAATATCAGCATAACCGCTGGCCTATTATTAACAATATAAATAATTATTACAGTGGTTGTTTAAAAAATAACAACAGTAATATCAGCACTGATAATACTTTTTCTTTAAAAATGATCTTTATTTGAAATAGTTCTTTGTTGTGGAGACTCTTCCTGCTGCACAACACAGAATCATGAATGTCCACTGCCCTCCAGAGGACACAAAGAGGAACTGCAGCACAATTATTTTCAGCATCATGATTAAAATCAAATCACGTTTTATTGTCACAGGAACAAAAATAAGCAGTACAATATATTGTATAATTGTGAGGTGCCCAGTTTGAGAACAAGTTCAACAAATAGATAAAGAGGAATCAAACTCTGAAAGAAAGGAAATGTCCTTTATTCCTTGTGCTGTTACATTATTTATTATGGGCTTTATACTCTATGTTGTGTTTGACTTTGGTTGTCATGCTGCTGTACCCTGCCTTGCCAAACTTATATATAATAAATGACACTTGACACCTGAAAATAATCTACAAAATAATTCAAATAAAAGAAGGACAAGTCTACCATGTTTGTGATGTTAACACAGGTGTTACAGCTGACAAGATAGAAGGCAATGACTTCAGGCAACACGTTTAATTTTTTTTCAGCCACATCCTGTTTTGAGAGCGTTGTCTCAGTAATCAGAGGTGTATGAGACCAAACCATTTTTGTTTTTGCAGGTCACAAGTTTCAAGTGTTTCCACGTTCTTAACACCGACTCAAAGCTTTGCACCAAATATATCACACAACACCTTTGGCTGAAATGTTCCCCAATAAATAGATGTGGCAGATTTTTTCTTTTGTGTCACAGTGACGATCTATTATCTGTTGACTCGTGAGCAGCTCCATCAGTGTTGACGCGCTCAGTGGCACTTTTATGTTGGTTACTGATTGTCCACCCATTTTGTAGCCTCTAGCTTTGATACATATAGCGGCAACATGGGATGCTTTCCATTTAGTTAGTATTGCAACTATGAATAACACAAGGGTGATTTATTGATTGGTTCAGTTGTCAGTCCGCTCACATAAAGTGCTGTGTTTTTATACTATACTGTACTGTGAATTATACTAGTATATATATCATTTTTTTATGGTTTCTAAAACAATATCAAGTTTGGACAGTTTGGGATCATTTTCGTATATTAGAATATCTGGGTAGTAAATGCAGGTGATACACAATCTGGAGTATAGATAACTTTATTATGCACAAAGTATTTCAGTCAAACAGCAGGAGGAAAGACATTCGACTGGCTGTTTTAAGTGGTTCCATTTATGAACGTACCACTGAACGTCGGTGCGTTAGATTCACTAACATACATGTTCAAACTAGGATCTAGATGCACTGCGAGGTGCTTTTTCAGATTACAGTTCTTTGTGAAACCCTTGCCACATTTGATACAAACATAAGGTTTTTCTCCGGTGTGTGTGCGCTGATGCATATCGAGAGTGCATTTCTGGATGAAGCCCTTTCCACAAATAGGACAGCGGTATGGCTTCTCCCCGGTGTGTGTGCGCTGGTGTGTGTACAGATGCCCTTTTTGTGCGTATCTCTTTCCACAAAGCGTGCATCTGAACGGTTTCTCTCCTGTGTGACTTCTTTGGTGTATTTCAAGCTGGCTAAAGCATCTGAAGCTCTTGCCGCACTGCAAGCAGCCAAACCTCTTAGCAGCCGAGTTCCTCAAGTTGTGAAGCTTCATATTCCTGAGCACACTTAAGCTTTGGGAGGCGACGTTTTGTGCCAAGCCTTTGGCAGCGTCTAGGTTTGTGTGCGTCGGTGTGAGCTGAGGATTCCACTGCGTTTCTCTCCTCCCCGGTCCGGCGAGAGACGACTGGGTGCTCAGGATCAAAAAGCTGTCAGGAAACAGAGGCTGCTGATGTTCTGTGACGGGTTTAAGACGCTGCATCAGTTCTGGACTCTTCTGGGTGTCTGTCACTGATTCCCTTCCTGTTGACAGCATATAAGCATGTTAAAATGTGGAATTGCTTTTTACAATGACGACAGTTAGATGTTCTTTAAACTACAAGTGCTGCTGAAGTTTTCACTCTTAAGAACATTATTCATACAACACTTGAGTTCCTTTTTATGATATAAATAGGTAACCTCACACCTTTTTAAATTGCCTTGCAGCCAAACTTCCATTTAATACTCACTGTTTTCACTTGTCCTTTCTTGTTCGGTGTCTCCACTGTCAAACTCTGACGGCTCTTCCTTTACAACAATCAGTTCAGGCTGCTCTTTGGGTGGATTTGGGAGCTGATGACAAAACAAGTCATTGAATTTGCACCAAATAAAGAACACAATGCAAAACAGGGATGTAATGTGACCCGTGCGGGACTCACGTCAGCTGCTGCACGCTCTTCACCTGGATGCAAACTGCTCCTCTCAGTGGACGACGCTATGCTCTCCCACGGGCTCTCACTAGGATGTAATAAACTTAGATTGAGTGCACCACCACAGGGTGTAGCTGACAGCAAAGGTCATGGGGGCAAATGTATTTATGGTGCCAGCGACACACAGACACACCATCTACCTAGAGGCTACACACACACAGGAATCAACAAGCCTACCTTTTCATGGCAGGTCTCGTCCTGTCCGGCTCCAGCAGCCCGTCCTCTGAGCCGTCCCTCGCCGCTGAGCACGCCGCCGCGGCTGCGTCCTGCCTGCTGCCCTGCGCGATGTACAGCAATTTCTCCATCAGCTGCAGTTTCTCTGTGAGAGAGGCGATTTCGTTCCGCCCTCGAGTTATCTCTATTTTCAGCATCTTCGACTCGATCTCCACCAGTTTGCTTATTTCCATTACAGCTGTTTTGGACAACGCGTCCATGATGGAGACGAGCTGCGTCTGGAATGAGAAGACCGCCGACATGGCGCGGAGGTGTCTGTTCGTACGCCCAGGTGTGCACGCGGACGAGTTGTTGCACTTCACGGGCTCCTCACGTTCACTGTAAAATGAAGTTACAGCGTATTACACAACAAGAGCTGAACATGCCCACAAGACACACGCATGAGTGTCTCTTCAAAACTCAAGCAAGTGAGTTGGGTGCAGTGTGGCCACCTAGCGGCTGGGCGGGAGCGTCGCACTCACACTTTAAACTACAATATTGATCTGTGATATCGACACACCTGCTTCTATATGCTCCATTATCTATCAGTGTTGTGTTAAAACTTCCCTAATCTTGTGGTATGTTTCGTTAAGTGCCTGTTTTCAACCTCGTAATCCGTACGCTGACTTTTTGTGTTGTCGTAACCTCCTAGTGAGGAACTCCACTGACCAGAATGCAGTGCGATCCACGCGCAGATTGTGATTGGCTGCTGGGAACTCGTTTCAGGAAGTAGTGCGTGGAATTAAATTTGCCGACTGAAAATCCTCCTCATGACAGTCTGCACCTGAGATTCTCTCCTCTTGGTAAAGAAACTTCTTTTTTTTGTGAAACTGTTCGATTAAAGCTAAAATGTTCTGGTTGTTTAAGATGTCAGAAAGTGTCGCTTCTCTGGTATCTTCCTGTTATCTTCCTGGTATCTTCCTGGTAGTTTTAAATGCGTTATCGTCCAGAAATAGCTGGATTATGTAGCTGTGGTGTCCTGTCCTGACTTTGCACTGCCTCAGCCTTATTACAGTGCATTATATAGCTAATGGTGGTATATTTAATAGTATATATTTTAAAACGTAGGGCTTTAATGTACCAAAACAATCACTTCATTTGGAAAAGACACATCATGATGACTTGCACATTAGGTTGTAGATGACTTCCTTATGTATGTTGCTCTAAACCAGTTTTCTTCCTTTCTCTTCCACTTAGCAAATCACACAGATCTCTCATGGCTGCCAGACGAGTGGTTGTCTTCCCCTCCTCAGCAGAGCTTGGACCGGTGCTGGCCCGGCTGGTGACATCTCGGGCAGAGAAGGCCATTACCTGTCGTGGCAGGTTCACCCTCGGGCTCTCTGGAGGAAGTCTCGTGTCCATGCTCAGCAAAGAGCTGCTCGCCCTGCCGGACCTGGACTGCAGCAAGTGGGTAGTCGGTTTCTGTGATGAGCGACTGGTTCCCTTTGATGATCCTGAGAGCACTTATGGGCTGTACAAGGTTTGTTTTCTTGTGTCATCGCTGCATTATTAATTTTTGTTTACTACCATGGGGTCACATGTAACACTTGTTTCTTTTCCAGAGTCATTTGTTTTCCAAGGTCAACATCCCGGACAGTGGGATCTTGACCATCAACTCCTCTCTTCCAGTAAATGAGTGTGCTGAGGACTATACGTGTAAACTAAAGGAGGTGTAATATCTGTTAATGTCCTGTGATCAGTTTACATTCACATAGACGTTCTGAGTTAAATTGCAACATTTTGCATAAACTTTATAGGATTGTTTTAAACACGCAGGTCTTCCCTGATGACGATTTCCCTGTGTTTGACCTGTTACTGCTGGGTATGGGGCCCGATGGACACACATGTTCCCTCTTCCCAGGGCATCCTCTTCTGGAGGTGAGGCCTTTGTCATCCCTCCCGATTTTCCTGAAAGACTGGTTGACTCACAGGGTCACAATTCTCCTGTATTTCTCCCCATTTAAGAACATTTTTCCAGCCTTTATCTTTAATTCTTTCTGGGACTATACATGTATGTAGTTTACTGTTCTGCCATGAGTTGACCTCCTTAATGGTAGAGAAAGGCAGAAAAATGGAATAGAGAAAGAAGTACTCAGATGTCTTGGAAATAATTCTTGTTTCTTAGGGAAAGTATTAAAGGAACAGGGCCCCCGTGATGGATTTTTATGTAGTTCATGGGAGGCGTAACAACATTCATCACCATTGAGAGGCCAACACATATAGTGAAGTGGTGTGCACAGACTCTCTAAGAGACAGGGGCAAAATATTAATGAATGAATGAAAACTGA
Source organism: Diplodus puntazzo (assembly GCA_963678695.2). NCBI lineage: Eukaryota > Metazoa > Chordata > Actinopteri > Spariformes > Sparidae > Diplodus > Diplodus puntazzo. The sequence goes on from OZ023174.1 coordinate 5,301,339, forward strand.
TGAATGTTTATTTATGGATGAGATTTACACAAGTAGAATAATTCTTAATAAAAGTGCTAACATATGACTTCTCTAACCCTCCCTATTTTGAGGTCTTAAAGTTGGGTACTGACTGTACTCCAAACATATAGTAGGAACATGAATATATATTTTTTATATGTGCTGAGTTCTTATGAAAGAGGATGAATGCAGTAAGATTCCCCTGCTCTGATTCTTCATCAGGCACATCGCAGCCTGATGAATAAAAAAAAATAATCATATTTTAATAAAGAACACGTTTCTTATGTCTTGAACATTGTGGTCCTAAAACCATCATTTCACTACTTGATGTTGAACTATTTTGGTGTGTGTGTCTCTATTTAAAGAATGCCTATACATTTGCCACAGCTCATTGAATTATAAGGTTGCTGGCATTCTGCATGTTGCTTTAAATATGACCTCTCGGTTACATACATATATCATTTTTCTCAGTCGTATGTATTTTTTCCCGCAGTTGTTATATGAAACACATTATTTAATTTAATTCTGGCAGAGCTACTAATTGAGGTCTGGAGGCATGTTGGAATTTACTCTCTCATGTTTTTCCTGATGTGCAAGTCTAAAATAACAATGTGTGTTTTGATCGTACTTTTGAAGACACTCCCTCACTATGTATGGATCATGTATAGCTTTTATTTAAGCACAACGTGGTCTTTGTGGTCTCCTCTGACATCCCTAAATGCTACACTCCTGTGAGGCAGTGTGGCTCATGTTGCATCATGGATTTGACAGTTGGTGTATACAGTAAGGTTGTGGTTGTCCCATTGCCGCTTCTTAGCGACTGTAGCATTACACGTGATATAAGACTGCCTTTGCGTGTGCTCCAAATTCAGGAAACCAAGAAGATTGTGGCCCCCATCAGCGACTCTCCCAAACCACCGCCGCAGCGTGTAACTATGACTTTCCCAGTGGTGAACTCTGCACGATGTGTGGCTTTTGTGTCAACAGGAGGAAGCAAAGCACCCATTCTGAAGGTAACATTTAGAGGCTTTTATCGAACATGCACATTTCAAATTCTGAAGTTATTTCCATGACACAATAAATCAGCCTCGGCCAGGTTCAGACACAAAACCAATTAAAATATGCGACAGAGATAAGATAGAAGAATGCAAAAAGTGTAATTAACCGTGCTCTGTGGGGTAATTGCAGGATTCAGTTGTAGAAACCATGATGGGACTTGGGTAAAGTGAAGAAAATAGATGAATATGTATTTTCAACGATCAAAAGAAGACTAAAACAATTTCTTGATTTACTATTTTACAACCTGCAGGTTCAGCAGAGATGTGTTTAATTCTGATTTATGTACTATTGCTGTTGTATTGTAACACAGTGAGCCTTACCTTGCAGGAAGTGCTGGAAGGCAGAGAGGGTCCAGCTTTCCCAGCGGCACGTGTGGTCCCGACGAACGGCGAGCTGTTCTGGCTTGTTGATGACCCTGCAGCCGCCTCCTTAACCATCCAGGTCGAGAGGCCAGGCTCCGGGGCCAAACTCTAGAGCCTCCCCATCAGCTGCACGAAGACGGGGTGTCAACACTGATGTTACAGCGTGAATGAAGAGACTGGAAATTAGCGCAGTACATTCCTACTTTCACATGAGAGTGCTGTTAGTTTATCTAGGTGAGATAATGAGATAGAATATAAGAAGAAAGGAGAAAAAAAACACTGAGGAAGACTTTAGCATTACATTTAGCCCTTACTGCAGGCTGTTTTATATTTCAAATGCACAGTGTAACACAGGATCAATGTGAGCAATTAAATAGTTGTGACATGGCAAACAATACCTGTGTCGTAGGCAGATTATTAGGAAGCAAGAAAAAAAAATAGCCAAAGAAAAAAGATAAATCCAGAAGAGGGTAGATGAATAATAAAACATGGTATCAGTAACAACACCAGCAGAACAGATACAGTAAATGTACACAGGCAAAACATAAATAAATAAAAGGTCCATTAATCTGATATCATCATTAATATACTGTAAAATGTTTCTGAGTTGCCTTCACTGATGTTTGTAAAATATAAAATCCAATCCCACAGCATTCCTTTGATACTTAGTAATGTTTTTTATTATAAATGAAAAGAATAAAATCCTAATAAAATATTTGCCCACCGTTTTCTTTTTGTTTTTTCACTCAGTCACAAGCCCATCCCCTTTAAAATTATACCTCCCGCCCCTTTAAAGCTCAACTTCTCGGTGTTGTCACATCAGGAGCTGCTGCACAGATTTCTTTTTTTTTTTTTTTTTTACGCTTCTCTGTGTGATGACTGCGCAGAGTGAAGAGACACCTCTTTAACCAGATCGTACTTAGATGAATTGCTTTAGATAGTAATTAATTAGCAGTCGCGATGTTCGGGCTCCGCTGCCTCCCCGCCGCCCTGCTCCTCCTGCTGCTGTCCTCCTGCGGTCCTGCTCGGGGATATTTCGCGGAGGAGCGCTGGAACCCCGAGTCTCCGCTCCTCGCCCCCCGGGTTCTCCTCGCCCTCGTCTGCAGGAACTCCGAGCACTCTTTGCCGTATTTCCTCGGCACCATTGAGCGCCTCAACTACCCGAAGGACCGTATGGCTCTGTGGTGAGTTGCCCCTCCGAGGTGTCTGATTTCTTATGAGCTAGTGCGCAGCTAAGAAGTAAAGTTCCAGTTGGAAGATGATAATATAAAAAAAAGTTTTAGTTTTCTTTAAGTGTCTTTCAGGGAGAAACTAATGAAAACTCATGAAAATGTTGCATTGCTGGTCGTTCGGCTTTTTGGGGGGGAAGCGATCAAAAAGGGGTGGATCCACAGAGACACTGTGGCTAATATGGACATTAATGGTAATAAATGTGCTGCGAGGTTAAAAACCCTAAAAACACATTTTAAATAGCAGGGAAACAGCTGTTAAGTAAAGTGGACTGCAGATCACTAATGATCATTTATCTGCTGTCGCCGCTGCTGAGCAGAGGTGAGCACATCTGGTCACTGTGCGCATCCGATCGGCCATGCATTGATCTGTATACGTGGAGGGGAGGGGACAGGACTGATCTGTCCACGAGGGGAGCTGTGCCATTTAACATACAAGTCCCAACAAAGACCAGCATTGTGATGTCTGAGCTGTCCATTAATACACATGCACAGATCTGAGACACATACCTTCAGGCTTCCTCTAGTCTTCACCCGCTGACAGCCGGTGAGCCTTTGTGTCTCTCTCCAGATAATTTCAGGGACCACACACATTTTTTCGTAACACATGGATCTCCATCTTGTAGAGCTTGAGCTCCAGGGAGCCCCATCTGTTGGTATTACTGTCGGGGGAAGTGGGAATTTAAAGCCTATAAGCAGAAAACAATGCAGATGCAGATTTGTATTCTGATAAACAGAGCTGCTTTCAGTGCTCGTACAAGCGCTGCATTTACAGACTCAGGTAAAGTTGGTGGTTGTTTGCACCTTGAAAGTTGTTCTATCCATCAATCCACCTATAAACAAAGCAAAGAAGAAGAACATGTAATCTTGAATCATCTTTATTTGTTTATGTGAAACGTTTGTACCCTCAGGTGTGCATAAACTACTGGTTATGATGTTTTTCGTGAAAGCAAGAGAAGCAGAGACTAGGCCATTCGTTTCGACAGAAAAAAAATCACGTGCATGGAAAACGCCACAGTTTATCCTCCAGCATCAAGTTTCATCAGGAAAGAAACTGGGACTGTTGCAGCAGCGAGCACCCTTCTGTTTTTTCCTGAGATGGTTATTATTCCATGGAAATCTCTTCACACTGTTGCAACCCTGCAAGTAACCAGTCAATGTCTTAACTGTTTATTTTTTCGCCCTTTTAAGTACATTCTGTATTTTGTCCATTCTTTATGATGGAATTGAGAAAAACATGACACCAGATGATTTGCCTGTTTAGCTTTGTGTGGGCAGGGCAACCTTAAATCCTAAATATTTGCTCTACATGCTAAATAATTATGGAAACTCGAACCTAGTTTAATTATGGCTCAGTAAACGTGATTCTATAGGCCATTTTCAGACCAAACGCCGTTGCACACCCTTTGTGTAATTTGTGACAAACTTAACTTTCCGAGGCAATTACCGGATGGGAAGAGCAAATAGATGTTATAGACCATTTAAACATCTGTCTGTCTCGCTCACGCACAAGCCGAGGTAAGTGAAAGGGAGGTTTCTCACATAATAACTCAACATGCTCCGACAACCCCTCGTGCTTCAACCCTCAGAGCAGTTTGCCTGGATGCCTCGAGGGCACAGAAAGGTTCGCTCTTCACCTGAAGACAAACAACTCAACACTTTATTTTCTGGTGTTATACAAGAGAGACTGTTTGATTTCTCAGATTTTGTTTGGTGGACAGGACAGTTTTGTTTTGACATGTTCTCCAAGCACATCAAGCTGCATCTGGAAAATGCAAACAGTTGTGAGATGTTGTAAACACTACGTGCTGTGAGCCTTTCTGCTGAAGCTTTATGCAGCAGCATGCGAGCATGCCAAATCGTCAGAGTCTGAATTGGCCAAACTGTCATTTAATACGTTGTCTGCAATTAGCCTACATCTCTGCTCCAGTGGAGCAACGATAGAGCCGATGTAGGTTAAACACCATTTGTGGATGTATGTTTAGAGCATCAGTCATACATGATCCAGAGCTATTTTTTTGAACCAATATTTACATAAGCTGAACATGAGGCGGAAGAGTCAGTGTAATGTGAGGTTTGGGAATTTGGAAGGCTGGACGGCGAGACTGAGGGAAGAAATGGTTTAGCAAGGAGCTGCAGTGTTCTCACAGGTCCACGTGAAATCTGTCGAGATAACCCAGCTTGGCTCTCTTCCTGCTTAGCAAAATACAACCTCAGCTGACTTTTACTGCAGCTGTTCCCTTTACGCAGCAGAGACTGGTGACCTTCAGTGCACTAGAAGGCTCTGTGGATGTTGTGGCATTAATTCCCACTTTCTCAATACAGAGATTGAAGCAGATGTCATGACTCTCTGGTTAACACATGGCTCGATTTCCTTTTTCTCCAGAATTAGATAAAGACATGCCAGCTGTCTCACTTTTGTCTCGCTCATGATTCCAGCCAGTTTGCATCATCATCATGTTAGTTGCAGCCCCAACCCAAGGAACTGAAAGGTTTCTTTAGTTCGATGCTGACTTTGTTTCCACCAAGAAGATTCCAGGCAAATTAGTCCACTGATGAAAAAAAAATGTTTGTGTCTGAATATTCAACAACGAAGGTGCCATATGAAGTGGTAAACAGGCATCATTATTTGTAGGACAAGGCGACAACGGTAAGCATGGAGGATTGTGATGTGGATGTTAATGACCAAACAAAACTGGTCTGTGGCTGCAAGCCCCACCTTTAAAGATCCTCCACCTTTGGACACCACCACCCCAGGCAGGCTTTTTGAGGAGTAAAATAATGTTGCCAGAACCTTATTCAGACCCTGGCTCTTCTGTGGAAAGGAATTTAGTTCCTCCGAAGGTTCCTGGGAAATGCTGTTTGGCAATTTTGAACACTCACAAGGAACTTACATTTTTTTTGTTGATTCTGGCAGAATCCTGCGGACAAAGTGAGGCAAAGTAAACGCTGATCAGCTTCTTTCCTCAGTTCTTCAGCACTCTGCATAAAAAAAACAGTTTTCATTTTCATAATGATTAAACTCGGATAAATCAGAATCCGACTGATGGGTATTAAGAATAAATATATTAACTGAAAAAGCCAATCTCCTCACTGATGGTCTCTTGCTCATGTAGATCACATAGAGGCATTAGTAATACATTGAGAGTGTTTCATAAGCAGTTAGAAGTTCCTTGTAGTTCATTTAAAGTGTGATATGCTGCCCTAAATGATATCAAATACATATTCAGTGTTTTGTTCAGTAATGTTGGTTTGATTACCACTTGTGTCGGTTCTCACAGCAGCAGACAATGAGCTTACATAAAGTGAACACTGGGCTTTTGTTAATTGAGTCTAGGTATCGTCTTTCAGCTCTTGTCTCAGCTTGATCCAGCCTGGCAGTAGCACAACATTCAGCCATTGTTACTGCTTCTCAGTTGTGGATAATGTTCAACTCCTCTGGTGTTGAATGCAGTTCATTCTGATCATGTTGTTGTACATTGACAGGGTAGCAACCGATCATAACGAGGACAACACCACAACCATTCTGCGCGACTGGCTTGTCAAGGTGCAGAACCTTTACCATTATGTGGAGTGGAGGCCAAAAGAGGAACCCAGGTTGGTTGTTATTTAGAGTTTCTAGTGAAATATGATGTTGCTGAAGAGCTCACAGAGCTGATAAGTTCAATGTTGTGTATCTGATCGTCTCTTTTAGTCGTTATCGGGATGAAGAGAGTCCGAAGCAGTGGACAGACACCCGTTATGAGCACGTAATGAAACTTCGGCAAGTAGCACTGGAGTCAGCTCGTGAGATGTGGGCGGACTACTTTATGGTAGGTCAACAAGACTGTTCTTTACAGGCACAAAAAAAAGCACAATTACACTGAGACATTTTCCATTTTAAGTATTGAGCCAGTGCTCCTACCCAGACCGTCTTTATTGTTCAGTAATAACAGCAGAAGGATAAATACAGAGACGCGTCTAAAGCAGCACCACAGTGTAATTTAAGCACCAGAATGTGTGTTGAAAATTGACCCAGTTATATTTTTCTGTCTCTTATGTTTAAAGTTTATCTGGAGCTGTACACTGACTCCACCATATTTTAACATGCAGCTCTTTTCACGTTTCTATTTGTATTCTTCGGCCCAGCCCACGTTGTCGAGCTCCAGTGGGGTATAATTTCGAAGTAAAGTATATCCAGAATTGCAATAATTCTGTACTACAATTTTTTTGGAAACTGTCTTTGCCATCTCCCTTGGAAACTTGAAATGAATAGTCTGTGATTTTTTTTTTTAGTTCTCGGTTTTAGTGCCCATTTAGCCTTCGTGACCCGTTTTGACCATTTCTTCTGAATATGCCTGCGACGGTTCACAATATACCACATGTGCATCTCAGACTATTCACAAGCATATTTCACAGTTTATCTTTTCTTTCCTTGCGTAGTTGGTGGACTGTGACAACCTCCTCACCAATCCAGATGTGCTCTGGAAGCTCATGAAAGAGAATAAGACCATCATCGCTCCAATGCTTGAATCCCGTGCAGCCTATTCAAACTTCTGGTGTGGAATGACCTCCCAGGTACTGTGCTGACGATTGGGTGTATGTCACATGTTTTCTAAGGATTTAATTGTTTTTTTGTGAATGCTCTTCTTTCTGAATTCAACTGTTAATTTACTCTGCTTCCACAGGGTTACTATAAACGCACCCCTGCCTACATACCTATGAGGAAGTTTGTGCGTAAGGGCTGTTTTGCAGTTCCAATGGTCCACTCCACCTTCCTGATAGACCTGAGGAAAGAGGCGTCCAGACAGCTGGCCTTTCACCCGCCACACCCAGAATACAGCTGGGCGTTTGATGACATCATTGTGTTTGCCTTCTCTGCCCGGATGGCAGGTATTCTACAATTCAGAGCCTTAATCCGAAGATGTTACACATTTGTCTTTAACCTTTTTAAACATACTACTGTCAGTTTTATCTGGTTATGAAACAGTTTCTATTGAACACTGATGCCTCTATATGATAAGCAACATAAACAAACAAGACCATCAGCGGGAAGATTGGCTATTTCTATAAAGTTATTCTTAATGCCTGTCACGGGTCAGACTCCTTACAAAATAGTAAGTCATTAAATTAAAACAGTTTTTTATGGTAGAGCCCTGGAGATGAACTGAGGGCTCACAGCAGGAGAAAAGCAGCTCCTCTATAGTCTGGTGGGATGTCAGCAGAAATAGATTTATATATGTTAACATATGTTGGCCTTGCTACCGAGTTATACAGTATGTTGCTGTTGGCTTATTGTAGTGAAGACATAACAAGGGTATTTTGATCATTTAAGCTTTTGTTAAAGAATGTACTGTTACCGAGCACCCGAATCTGTCTAGGTGCATAAATGGTGCCGACAGATTTTACTTTGTTTCACCATCGTCATGTTACAGTTAAGTCTTACATAGCCACAAATAGATACATTGCCTCATTACGATGCCTCCTGCAAACAGCTGTGTTGAGAAACACAGCTGCTTCTGTCTTTCACTTGCTTCCAAAACAAATGCACACACTAGCCCGATCATGATTTTGAAAAGGAAGGTGGTAGTGCTAATACTGCTATTGTCCACAACGGCTGCCAGAATCAACAAATATTAAAGTTCCTTGCAGCTGCTTGCAGAATGTTGCAACCTCGTATTGAGATAACATTTGCATCCTCTGCTCGCTACAGATGTCCAAATGTTCGTGTGTAATAAGGAGACCTATGGTCACCTCCCCGTTCCTCTCCGAGCCCACAATACTTTACAAGATGAAGCTGACAGCTTCTTACACTCCTTGCTGGAGGTAAATGGTGAGTAGCTTGCATTCAGACATGCAGACGGGTTTGCTTTTTCATTCAACTTACCTTTTTTCTTTCGGCTTGAAGTCTGTATTCTACTTTCTGCTACTATCAGCATGGGTTTCCAAATATCATTTATACCATTTCTGCATCCATCTTCCCTCTCACCGTGTAGTGCGAAATCCACCAGTGATGCCCTCCAAATACATACCTGTTCCTAGAAAACAACCTGACAAAATGGGCTTCGATGAGGTGAGTATGGAGTGATGTGAAGATGGAATCTGCAAAAATGGCCTTCTATCCGCTCTCTGTGCTGAATGCCTCCCCCTGCTGTTAAAGTCTGTAATTACACTGGCTCTCCTGTTGTGTAGGTGTTTATGATAAACCTGAAAAGGCGCACTGACCGTCGAGACCGTATGCTGAGGACATTACATGAACAGGAGATTGCATGTAAGGTCATTGCAGCTGTAGATGGAAAGTAAGTTCACCTTCTTTAATGGGTACTTTACACTTATCTAGCAGGTGTTGATCACATGTTCTCATTACCAATTTACTCTTATTTCAGAGCGATGAATATCAGTGAAGTTCAAGCTATGGGCATCCACATGCTCCCTGGCTACAGTGACCCCTATCATGGTCGACCACTGACAAAGGGAGAGCTGGGATGCTTCCTCTCCCACTATAACATCTGGAAAGAGGTGAACCTCAGACGCAAAGTATATGAACATTTGTGAATCAGACAGATGGGTGACTTACTGGTAAATCTGTGTCTGGTCTTAGATTGTGGAACGAGGCCTGGACACCTCCCTGGTGATTGAAGACGATCTGCGCTTTGAGATCTTCTTCAAGCGCCGCTTGATGAACTTGATGAGGGAGGTGGAGGAAGAAGGACTGGACTGGGATCTCATGTGAGTTTGTGGTTCCTTCAGATTGATTTGACCTCTATTCTCCTACGTTTTCTATTTCTTCTCACTCCTCCTCTCTCTTTCTTCCAGTTATATTGGTCGCAAGAGAATGCAAATTGATCACCCAGAGAAAGCAGTGCCTAACGTACACAACTTGGTGGAAGCAGACTATTCATACTGGACACTAGGTTATATGATATCGTTACAAGGTGCAATGAAGCTTTTGAAAGCAGAACCACTCAAGAAGATTTTGCCAGTGGATGAGTTTCTTCCTATCATGTTCAATAAACATCCTGTGTAAGTGTTTTCTGCCTATTACAAATACACACACACACAAAAATACTGTGCATGTTTTTTTTTTAATATCTTTTTATTCTTTTTTGATTCTCCTCCACAGGTCTGATTATATGGAACAGTTTGAAACCAGGAACCTGAAGGCATTTTCAGCCGAGCCTCTTCTAGTGTATCCAACACACTACACGGGCGACAACGGGTACATCAGCGATACTGAGACCTCCACAGTGTGGGATAATGACAAGGTCCGTACAGACTGGGACAGAGCGCGCTCAGGAAAAACTCATGAGCAGGCTAAGATCAGCACTGAGGCCCAGAACTCGGATGTGCTCCAGTCGCCTTTAGACAGCACAGCCCGGGAGGAGCTATGAGAAGAACTGAATGCGACCCTTGGATTTAGAGCTGTATAGGACAAACCCCCTCAATTAATTAATCACGTTTTATCCTTGATAATTAGATTTTGCATCACAGCCGGGATGTGACACGTTAAAAAGGGATCAGGGTTGTCCTATGTTTTCTGTCATGTGGTCTGTTTGTAGTTTTTACTTCGTAAAGGCACTAGACTTGCCGTTTGGAATGGCATTTGCAGTACCCACCTTCTGTCTGTCATACAGAAATGAACCTATACACTCGCAAAGAAAGCGACCATTACAATTCCAGTCAGTCCTAATTTGACATTACAATGTGAAATGCTTCTTCTATAAAATTTCTCAAGATTACAAATTAATTTAGCTTCAGTGACACTGAGCAAAACCAGGACTTTCGACTGGTAATCATTCTAAATTCATTGGTTTTTTTATGTGAAAAGTCCACGAGGAAAAACATCTGCATGTTTTTTTTTTTTTTTGCTTTGATCTTCAGTAGTGTCTCTCTCTAAACTTCACTTTGCTGTGTTAATTATAATAATTAGCCAACACTTGCTTGCAGCAGAATGTCACCAAAGTGATAAAACACACATGCAGCTGCTCAGAATCAGAGATCTATAGTGCTGCTGTGGATTTTGTACCAATGCAATTTGTTATCCCTGCATCCCACAACTTTTGGATTGTTAGCAGACTAATGGCGCCAACAAGCTTCTGACATGATTATAGACGGGACAAACTACTGTACACACCTCGAACTTGGTGGTTTTGGGAGGAACGTGGTTATAAACGTTTTTAAAGTTCCCCCAAAAAGAACCCACCCAACCACATCCATACACGCTCTCACACTTTTAATTACTCTTACACTTAAATCTGACTTGGTTTTTCTGGGTGGACAAGACTTGATAATACGCCCCTGCAAAAGATTTAGAGTTTGGATCTTACTTTCTTGCAGATTATTTATTCTGTCATGTTTTTGCCTGAAATGGTTTCATGAAGTCTCCCCAGAAGTTGATTTTTGTAGGGTGCTGATGGGAGCCTTCCACCAATGAATGTTAGAGTTGCATTGTGCCAACAAGAAATAAAATGTTTTATTTTTAAAAAACATTTGTTATTAATGTGATTAATGTGGGATTTGTATTATCATACCAGCCTGGTCTCACCCATTCAAGTGAGGTTAATGTTATTCATAGGGCCCGGGAAAAAAAAAAAACTCCTGCATACTCTTCCCCTCACTTGAGATCAGGAATACATTTTAATAAATCACATTTCAGTTCAAAGACCTTCATCAGGTTATTTTGCAAGACAATAGAATAAACCATCTTAAAAGTGTTGGTTGACCCATGTGGACCAACCAGGTCACACTACAGACTGTACAATCACCCCGACCAATGAAATCACTCTACTGACTGAAAATACCCATGAACCAGACAGTGAACATATTTAAAGGCTTTAACAAGTACATGGCACTACAGGCCGACAAAAAAAAACATTCAATCAAATGTCATAACAAGGTAAATGTAATAATTGAAATGTCTTGGAGATTATAACGGGTCTTCTACAGCCTGTTCCTAAACCAAAAATAAAAGACATCGAATTAGGCCAAAGAAATAAATCAAGGCTATAAAGAAGCTAATGAAGACAAAATATAACATAAGATGTCGATTACCACATATTGAACAATTACATTTATAAAGAATACAATAACAACAATGACCTTATCTGAAAAGAAAAAGAATACCTCAGAATGAAATGACATTGAGGGAGAGTGAGAGCTTGTAGCGCTGAACTTTACTCTCACTTGTTTTGTCTTGGTAGCCCTCAAGGTGTCATCGTTTTACTGACACGTTTTCTCTCTGTCAAGTCAAGTGAGAGCTGAGCTGTTGAGTAAAAGTAGGAGGACATTTTGCAATTTATTGGGCCAGCTATGAAACTCAACTGCACCTTAAGAGTCCATCTTCCCGCATGACATTATTGAAAGGATGATGATCAAATGAGGTTGTTTAAGCTCAAATAACTCATTACAGTACAGTACAAATAAATTATCTGAGTAGGAGCTAATTTGTTCATGCAATAAAAAACTTGTTATGTTATGTTTTCTGTTGTGGTATAGAGGACGTATCAGCTGTCTTGTCACACCAATACCTGCCAATATAAGGTCAAATATCTGTCATGAGAATCAATAGATCTGCATTCTTTTGAAAAGATGTTATCCAAACTGTTCACATGTGCATTACTCACTTCAACTGCCACTGAGGTCAAACTTTTTCTTTTCTTTTTTCACTGAGACAACACAAACAAGTGTCACCTTCTCACTATGACTGGTGTGAAAGCATAGGTGGGGCCTAAGATGACAGCAAAACACACTTCCTCTTCCCATGGTGGTGAAAACACTGGCCAACCTCCACTCAGAGAAAGATCCCTGTCAGAGCAGAAACGGGTGCAAGCTAAGAGCTGCATGCTAATAATTTAGCACAACTTTATCTGTGTATGAGTGTGTGTGTGTGTGTGTTTATTCACGCTGCAGTGCAGTTTCCTGCCTAACCACAAAACTACTTGTCACGCATCTGCATTGTAGTGTGACCTTATGGGCAAATGATGTGTGAGTGGTGTTAGCAGGGTCTCGTTTCTGTGGTGATATTGTAGAAATGGAAGAAGATCAAGCACCAAACCAGGATTCCAGTCAAACCACAGGTGAGCACAAAGATTGTGAGGCGAGACAATGGTGAGGAAGTGTCACCTTGCACTTCACTTTACCCACCACGCTTATATGTGTATCTTTTTGGGTTGTCATGTGGGGTTCGTCTTCACTTGTTAGCATTGCTTTTGAATGGTTTTTGTTTTGAAATATTCTCCCTGCTGATTGTAAATTTGCTGACACTGCTCTGGTGCCATTGTGAAATGGCTACTGCATGAGGGGACATGCATGCACAGTACTTGCCTGTAATTCTTCGCTAACGTGTGTCAGGGGGTAAGTGGTGCTGTGTGGCATCTCCCCAGACAAAAGAAGATAGGTGAACTTCCTGAACTCTCTCAGTTTTGACCCTCATGTTCAGTCTTTTCTGTGTGTGACTTCTGTCTTTTTATTTAACAAGATATCTGTGTCTTTCATCTTTGAAAAGTGACAAGAATTGAATATTACCTTCAAATATAATTTAGATTGGTGTTATGGTTGGTAACACTTCACCTCTAACAAGACATTTTTGCAATATGCTTGTGTTGAGTTCCTATTTAAGATGACTCACGTTCATTCATGTGAAATTCATTACAGCATTTAAAAGTTGTGCAAATAAAGGCACAGTCAGGGGTTTTTCCTCTGACTGAGTGGAATTACACTGGAAACGTTTAGTGTTTAAGCTTTGTCGAAACATCTTTATTGTATCTCAATTCTCGTTCTTTTACTGAAACCTGAAACGCTGTTGGTGTGAAAACAGGGACTCTATCTTCATTATGGGACGTGACACGCATTGCAAGCAGGATGTGGTTGACCAAAATGGAGACGTCTCTGAAAGAGAGAGAGATTGCTTTTTCTCATTTGTGCATCTGCTGAAAATCATCAGTTTTTAAACCCTTTGTATGCCTCATGGTGAAACAGCAGTTAAATAGCAGGAGTACAAAAGGTTCAGGTTTTCTTATCAAAAGCACCACAATGTTCCTCATTGTATTTTAGTCCACATTCAGTAGAAGTGTTTTTTGGAGGAAATGCTATCAGATATGACCTCAGGGGAGGAACTAAGTTCATTTTCTTTATTATTTTTCTTTGTAGCACAATCATGTGTTTTTTTCTCTTAAAGTATATATATTATTATATTGTATGTATGTTGGTGAGTTGCTAAGAAGCATAATTAAAGAACTGTAAGCTCCAGTAACCAAATTAGCAACATGTCAGTGACCTCTAGAAAGCAGGTCAGAGACAAATGGTGTTGTCACCATTTTATCCTACATATTTCTGATGAAATATCATAATACAAATGATCAGTTTGGATAAATGTTATTCTCCTTTTGTTACTCCACAGCAGCTTTTGAAGATTCTTTTGAAAGTTTACACACTTTTATTCACAGAAGGATGATACATGTGTTGTGTTGAGATGGTGTCAGGAAGACAGTAAGACCATCTCATTTTTATTTTAAGTCTCTCATCTTTTCTGTTCCTCATTTCAGATGTGAAGAAGGTGAATCGCAAATCTGAAGTCAAGCGATACAGTGAGATCTTCAGAGAATTTGACAATCTCGATTTATCTTTAATCTCTTCGTAAGTATCACACATTTACAAACAGTGTCTCTCTCTCTCTCTGTCTCTTGGCTGCGTCACTCTGCTTGTACAGTGTGACCTGAATACTGTGACGGAAAAACACAGCGGTTAGTGAGGTGTCATTCAAACATGCTGTAAGCTTAGCTGTTGTGGGGACCGTACAGGATGAAGCTGTTCAGATGTATTTGCCAGCTCAGAGACATAATCCACAAACTCATCTTTGACACTAAAACATAAAATATCACTTTTATGAAGAAGAGTTGCAGTAAAGTAAATTGTACCGGACTTACAGTAAGTATGTTGCATACATGTAGCTGGCAGATGCACATATGGACACATAACACAGTGTTTGGTTAGAGTATATCTCTCAATAAACCCTGAGCGTTTTTTGGACTGTTTCTCTCTCAAGATATCCCTCTGTGTTCAGTGCAGGGGACGATCTGCTGGGAGACATCGACACACTGTCCCTCTCAGGATCCTTCTCTACAGAAAGCGCAGAGCAACATGATGTGTCTGTAAGTGATCAATGCTCATTAAAATGAACTAAAGCAAAGATAAAGATTAGATTTTGTTGCTAAAATGACTGATTTCACTCACTGACACCTAAAACCGTGTTGATTTTGTTATTTTGTGTTTTGTATTGTTTTTATTGTGATTTGTGCTTTTCTAGAGTAAAAGTCTGCTTTTTTTTGCAGCAGTGTGACGATGCGTTAAGTCCACAAATACGTGCTGAGGCCAATGAAGTGGATGGAAACCAATCAGGTATGAATTATATGAGAGGAAAATTAGGGAGTCAGAAGCGTTGATTCTTCGATACTATGCATTTTTAACTTCATCAACATTTTTACAGATGTGTTGATGTGTTTTTAAGTGATCTTTTCCGAAACAGCATTGTGTGCAGTTTGTTACAAATATAAATTATTCTCTTTTGTTTTTCTAGGACTTATTTAGCTTATTACCAAGTTATTGCAGGATGTATTAATCATATTTCCTGGTACGATTACAGCTTTTCCAGGGAGTACGTGTAGTTACTATAAACTGTTGAGCTCTGCTCACAGGGAGTCACTGAATGGCTTCTCAATGCTTTATGTCGCCACTGGTCTGTGGATTACAGACTTTATGCAGTGTTTGAGGTCATTAGGTTTAAAATCCTTTTAATTATAAACCTGTGACTGACGTCCATCATCCAACAGATCAGTAGTAATGATGTACCGGAGCTGTTGTCAGTCCGTGACACTTAAGAGAGACCTCTTCAATCTTTACTTGGCATCTCACAATTAGCCATGAGTTGTAATTGCCCTGTTGTAACAAGATTAGGATAAAGGGAGAGGATTAAAGCGCGAGACAGCTGCTCTCAGTTTTTACCTTAAACACAACACCCAAGATGGAGGGTTCAACAGAAAAGAAGGTGGCTATGCAGGCTGTTTGCAGGCAAATGCAAGAGAGACTGAGAAAAAGACTCGACTTACTGTTCAGAATGGGAGTCACTTCCAAGTATTCATACGTCAGTCTCATAGGTCGTAGCACACAGCAAGAGATTAGGAATTACATAAATAGACGGGGTTTAAGGAACACAGTGGAAACAGAAGTGTAGAAAAAGCAAGCCGATAGTTAATGAGTTATATAGCAAAAAAACCTCTTCTCATCATTCTCATCTGAGTGTAGGTGTCTTTTTAAGGTCTTCTTTTGGCTTCAAGACCACATCTTTCAATCTTCCACACTAAGACACCAGTTACTTAGTCTATGAGTACATTTCATTTCATTACATGGTTGGGATTGAAAACCCATCAGCCCCTTAACTCCCCTCCCGCTTGGTCACACACCAGGAGGTAAACCTCACTCAATGCTCCTCTAAAGCCTGTCACTCCACAATCTGGACCTGACCAGGATAATCCCTAATTCAAGTAAAGGAGGAAGCCATAGCCACGGGGCAGCACAGAATCTGCTTGGAGGCTGATTTCTGAAAGTTCTCCGAGCTCGCTCTAAAACAGAACCCGGAGAGGAAAGGCTAAAAGACGCCAGCCTCGGCACATAATCTGGCCACACATCCGTTGTTCTTCTGGAATTTTTTTTCCCCTTTTTGTGGGTTTTTTTCGGAAACAGAGAAGAAAAGATCACCCTGCTTGGATTGTTTATACCATTGAACTAGATTTAGCAGATAGTTAAAAAGAGCAGAATGAAATGTGCATGACAGAGTGAGGAACTTGAGAGAGAAGTTGCTGCACCCGTTATGGTGATGCGTGCCGTCTCAGTTAAAATAGCTGAATAATTTGAACTGCACTGTGGACAGATTGAAGAAGTGAAAGTTCTGGAGGTGCATCTGTACTCTAACCTTTTGCTGCAGGAGGATATTAAGTCATAAACTGATAGATTTTGACATTTATTTGCAAATGCTTTGCTGGAAGTGGAGCACACAGAGAAAGAGGAAAAGAGAAAGTCGTGTCCGGAGCGTTTCAGAGACCATGTGATTGTCACACATATCATCCGCCTTGTGTTGGTGTGAGTCACAGAGGAAGAACCAGAGTGGTTATCATATGAACACCCGTCTGCCTGTAGAGCTGTGACATGGCGCTGTGTGATTGCGCACACTGGCACTGAGTGGTGTTGGTGACTCTGCTTTCAGAGCTTGTCTCTCTGTAGATGACTGGAAGTAATCAGGTGTGAGAGGGAGGGGCCAGGCAGAGAGAGGAAGAGGGGAGAGGAGGGAAGTTATTCAGCTAAAGCCGTTTGTCCATAGAAACCCTCCTCTCTTTGATCAAATCCCCACAACAGTAAACATTCATTGAGCTTGTATGCAAGAGGTACGAACTGTGTGCTGAGAGCTGCTGGAAACCACAGGACCTTTATTCGGAGGAGCAGCTATGACTTGTCAAGTGCAGTCATTGTTTCCTGTTTTGGGTTTGTGTACACCTTTTTTTAAAGTGACATTGGATTTTGATCTTTATCTTGTCTGATCACGTCTAAGAGCCGGGGGTGGTGGGTAGTTGCTCTAGAGTAGATAAATGTTTCTTTGAGGCTGGAGGCTGTTTGAATCCTCCAGGAGAGACAAGCTTGAGGGCCGAAGCCCAATGGACACTGTGTGATCCCTGGGTACAGCTCAAAGTATCTGGAGCCTGCAGTGATGCTGATGTACTCCCTCTCAGCCCAGGACGCAGATCTGGCCCTCTGTCGCTGTGAGGATGGAGTGGAGACGGCGCTGCAGTATGCCAAAATGTGGTGCCGCTATGCCAAAGACCTCCTGGCCTGGATGGAGAAGAGAATCAGCTTGGGTAAGTGCCTACGCAGCTGGGGAAAGCAAACAGTGGCAACAGTAGTAACATGCAAATGATTGTCACAACATATCTGTGGCACTTCCATGTTTGTGCATTTGAACGTTAACTGCATACAAAAGCAGATATAGATGGGGTGCTCATAATATGCAAATACTGTCTCTACTACAGAGTAGAGGCTTGTGTTGACATGTATGTCATGACAAGTGTGAGTGTTCTGCAGTTTGTTTTGAATAAGTAGGTGCAACTTTTATTAAACTATTGCTGATAAACGCAGAGCAATTGAAAATTGATTTAAGAGAATTTTTCAATTTAGGATTATACTTTAACATTGCAAAATGGCAACAAGAAACTCAATATATTGTATGGTGTATATACTTCAGTCTTCAGTGGGCCCCAGGAGAGCAGAGCCTTGCTTCATATTGGTCATCAATAAGGAACCAATACCTGAGTCACGTCAGAGGGTGGTCTAACCTTAGTATTATTCCCTGTCTGTACTATTTCTCTCTCTGTCTGCGGGTGGTGCATTCAACCCAGTGTGCTACACAGTGCACACAGAGAGAAAGGATTAGAGGGCAGATTAGCGGGGCAAAGCAGGGTACTAAAGGAGATGGGGTGTCTTTTGGCGATAGACGGTGATTACCCTTGTATCAGTCTGCACAGGTGCTCAGCATGCAAGTCTGTGAGAGCAACAGGGGAGTCTTCCCACTCAGCGCTGTGCAGAGCATGTTAGGCAACAGCAACTGATGAGTAATGTTGGGTGGAGCTCATCCTCAAACAGACCATTTCATGTTTGTGGGTCTGAGTTCCTTTTTCTTTTGTGGTTCTTGCTGGTATTAACAGCTAATGTAAGTTGTTTTTAAGCAAATCAGTTCCACAGCTGATATTCAGGTGTGTCCTGTCAGAGCTCCAGGAGATTTGATGAGCTTTCCAGTGAAGGTCAGGGTTATCTGAGGGGACATAGAGACACAAACATCTTATGGAGGCTACACACCAACAGCCATAGTCAACACTGTGGTCCCAATACTGCTTGTCTTGTCTTGTCTTGTATTGAATTACAGTATCTTCTGAGTGATGTAATCTGAAGAAAAACCTAATAAGAATTTTCATTGACAGAACAAGAATTTGCGAAAACTGTGATGAAGACAGCTGAAGGAGCAAAAGCCAACGTGGCACAGCAGGTACAGCTTTGTTTACTGGACGTGTACCAAAGGAAACATTTCAGTAACTATCACAATGTGTTGCTCCATCTTACTGAAATTGATTCCTACGATAGATATGTTTGCACCTGTCTTAGCTATATTTATCATCGAAAAGCTATTTAACGTTGTTCTTGGCTTTGTAGGAAATGATGCCTCTGCAGTACATCTACACGATGGCGCTAGAGCAAGACATCAAGAACAGTGTGACCTCCAGAAAGACTGCAGAACTGCTGCAGAACCGCTGTTACCAAGTATGGAAGTCCACCCACACATATTGAATTGTGATAAATCTTCTCTGTCTTTAAGCATTCAGCCATGACTGTGCTTAATTCAGTGTCTCTGTCCCAAAGGCCATGGCTGCCAAGAAGAACGAGATCGACAAGTGGCGCAGAGAGTTTAAGGAGCAGTGGGCAAGAGAACAAAGGAGGATGGTACGGCGGAAATGAATCTTGTTTACGACATTAGTCAAAACTAATTTTCTCGAATTCGAGAGGGCGAATGATTCACACAGTGGGAGCAAACTCATGAGTGTTTTTTCCTATGCGTTTCCTTTGTTGTTTTCAGAATGATTCAGTGGCATCTTTGAAAAAGGCTCGTCATCAATACTACCAGCGCTGTGATGAGCTCGAAAAGGCCAAAGCAATCTCTGCTAAGGCTGTGGACGACGCAACTGGAATGAAAACACTCGATAAGAGGCGGAAGTCCAAGGATGAAGCCCAGAGTAAGGTGATTATCCCTTTAATGCACTATATTAATATATTTTATAATTTAACAGTACGAGTTAAGGAATAATGATACAGATTTGTGACAGTCTAGCAGCTCTCAGGTGTTCTCTCTCTTTCCTCCAGATGATAGACGCAGAGCTTCAGTACAAACAGTGTGTGAATGACGCCAAGATCCAACAGGAAGAGTTAGTGAAGGTCAAAGAGAGAATTATTTCCCACATTCGCAAGCTCATCTGTCAGGGAGACACTGTGCTCAAGGAGGTTGGTATGAAATTGAGGAAACTAATCATCTGTCTTCCTCTCAGCATGCTTCTTCTTCAGTGCAGCAGTCTCTAAACATACATGGTTAAAATTGGTTAAGGCATAAATAGAGGAAATGCTGTAATAATGCCATGCAGCTATTCAGTCACAAAGTAGACCTCAGTGACCTCGACCACCATACATACATCCACTGTATACCAGCATCAGCATCAAGGATACATTCATTATGTCTCCATTTCAACTTCTGCAAAAATAAATGCATTTATTTGCTTGAATGATGGTCCAAGTCATTGATGGTAATTTTTTTCTCACTGGAATTGAGGGTCTAAGTTGAACAGAGAATGTCGCTCACTGTACAGATGGTTAAATCCACTGAGGCAGTGTGATTGGGATTTGGGACTATGTAAAAACATTTATTTGATTTGAATATGATATTCTACGTAAGCAGAGCTTTATGATTTGTAATACTGCCTCTACAATGTAAATTAGCAGTAAAATCACTGCTTTATCTTCCCCGCTGTGTCTCTTCTGTTCATCAGGCCACAGTCAACATGTTTTACTTCCAGCGGCAGCAGACAGAGCCTGTTCCCCTTGGCTATCACAATCTGGAGGTGACCTGCAGATCCCTGGAGCCTGGTGAACCCTACCTGCTGTACATCCTCAGCAAACGTCGCCCTGAACAACCTATCCAAGTGTTCAGCTTCCAGGAGTATGTTCCCCAGGGGAAAGGGTACGGTGAACTGAACAGTGTCTGTCTTCGCTGTTAATTTGGCTGCAGTGTTTACTGTGGACATAAAGAGTGTGTGTAGTTTGTTTGTTTGTTTGTTTTTAATTCAAATGTATTTTTTAAAGCCCACGAATGAAAAACAAGAAGGTTTTTATTATGAAAATGTCCTGCAAAGAAAAACACATTGGACGCATTTTTGTGCTCAACTCTTAATTAAATAGTTGGTGCAAGCAGCAGACCTCCTGTTCTTATTTGATAAGATGTTGAAGTTAAACCAATTCAAACGGGATAAAAAATGTTTGATATTCGCTGGGGATTCAATTTTTTTGTACTTTCACTAACTCCTTATCCATTAAATTGATTACCACTATCCTGTTTGTTTTAAAGGAACAGACGGAAAACCAGCAACCCCCTCAGCTCTATGCAGGACTATTCACCTATGACAGATGAAAGCGCTTACAGGCGACCCAGCGATGGCAGTAAGGACTCCCCATGATGACACCAGGATTATATTAACAGCCAAATTATCCACTTTCATTTAATTTTAGCTCTCTTATGTGTTCCTGTGCACTTCAGGGAAATCAGGCTACAATGACTGTGACAGTATTGGAGGCAGTTTGGAGTCTCTTTCCAGCCCTGGTGAGCACAAGCCTGTGTTTGTTTCTTCTCTTGTATATAAAAACCTTGCAAAGATAAATATAACTGATTTCCCCTCTGCTGTGTCGCTGCTCTTCATAACTGTAGCACACAGTAATAGGAGGCTGCCCAAAACCGCATCAACGTTGACAGTGTCATCGGACGACTTGGACGAGCGGGACATGGCGTCAGAATCAGGTTTGGTAGTCCTTTTTTATGCTTCTATAAACAGAACATTCACTTATTTTGCCATACTTAAGCTTCTGTGTGAAGTAATCCATACAACAGAAAGCCATTGTTTATATAAAAGAAAAGAGCAGTGCGAATTGTTAAGGAGCTTGATTCCACAGAGCACATCATCCAACCCTTAATACAGGACTACTGAAACATAAATATTTAGCTAAGTTAAAGACATTATCAGTGGTTCTGAAAACACAATATCAAAAATGCTTGTTTTTGATTCAGAGAATGAGGACTGTGGAAAGAAATGTCATTATAACTATTAAAACAGATGTGTGTCAGTGGCTGACATCGAATTGTTGAATGACCTACAATACATTTTTAGTTCAGTTCAGTTCATTTCAGACTTTTGAGGCTCATCAAGTGGAAATATGCTTTGCAGAAGTGGGTAAAAAGACAAACTAACTGTGAGTATTAGTTTGGTCAGGAATTATTAGGATTATTGACAGACCATCTATGTTCATCGTGTATTTATGTATATCTGTCGTGGGATGTGCAAAAAGAGTTTTGGTTTGATTGCGAATATCTTGCTGGAGCGTTGCAGCCATGAGCGGAAAAAATTTAACGAGGATATTTCGGTGAGCTCATTACCTAATCACATGGGAATTAAACTGCATGACTCCATCCTCTCCCTCTCCTGCAGAGCTCATTGACAGCCAGCCAGTCAAAGTGCGCACGCTTTCCAGAGCTGCACTGACTCACCGACTCAAGAAGATGAAGAGCAAGATGATCAAATGCAAGCAGTGTGACAACTACATTGTTGTCAGTGGGGTTGAATGTGAGGAGGTATGAGGCAGGAGATATTTACAATAACATGGTGTTCTGAGAAACGGGACAGTTGCTGAATAAAACTGTTTCTGTTCTCTGTCCTCCGTTCCATTGCACCTTCAGTGCGGGCTGGCTTTGCACAGGAAGTGTATGGAGGTGTGTCAGCTAGAGTGTGAACACAGGAAGGGTACTGTGTTCGGAGTGGACCTCTCTCTGCTGCTGCGTGACAGACCGGAGCAGGTGCCCTTTGTGGTGCTGCACTGCACGTCTGAGATTGAGACTCGGGCTCTCTCCGTCCAGGTATTATTATTTACCATCACGGTGACCGAAAATGTACAAAAGAGTGTGTCAAGTTTCAAGTTGTGATACCTTTGGGGTTTTTTTTTGTTTTCCTCTGAGGGGGTGTATCGTGTGAGTGGGTCCAAACCTCGCATCCAGAAGATCTGTCAGGCCTTTGAGATGCAAAAGGAGCAGGTGGACCTCTCTGACCTCTCACCGCATGACATCACCTCCATCCTTAAACACTTCTTCAAGGAGGTACAGGAGCCGTTGCCAAATGGATATCACTGGATGAATTAGGATTGTATCTGTAAAATGATATCTAAATTATATCTAATAGGGATGATAATACAGAGCCAAATTGCTTTCATTGGCATAAAAACCTTTTACAAACTCCGATTCAGTAGGTGGTGGTATGGACCTTTAAACTTGGTTTTCCGATCCACCAGTAGACACAGAAAAGGAGAAGAAAAGAGGAAAAGAAGAACTAGCTGCACACTGCTGACGTGCTCATGATGTCAGACTGTTGCACCTGAGTCACACATAGACTAGAGGCCAGTGGAGGCTTATCACACTTTTAGAGGAAGACATCACAATTGCAATTTTCAGTTCACAGTACATGTTCCGCAAGGGTTCCAAGAGGAGGAGAAAGATTAATAGAGCTTTGCTCAGTAAATCTTAAACTTTCTTACCCTTGGTTGTGCATAATCAACATGTTAGAAGACTTATTCTTTTAAATACAAATATTTGAAGTTATTGGTAACCTTATAACAAGCATAAGAAGCAGGTAATTATCGGTTACATAACATATTGTGCATCCCAACATAGAAATGTAATAGTCATAGTTTTTCACTCGGATCTCAATGACTAACCTCTCTATTCTCACTCTCTCCCAGCTCCCAGAGCCCTTACTAACCTTTGACCTGTACAACTCTTTCATCGGGGTGGGAAAGAGCATTCAGCACCTGAGTGAAAGGGAGTTGGCACCAGACACTAATGAGATAATGGACATCATTGACAACCTGCAAAAGCTACTACAGAAGCTCCCTTTATATTGCTACAGCACCTTGCAGCACCTCATATCTCACCTGCAAATGTGAGGATGCACTAACATTGTATCCAACCCTCCCAGTAGATTTCTCTTGAATTTTCAGGAATCTCTTCTTGATATTGTCTCCTCTTTGTCTTCACAGTGTCTCAGAGAATGAGGAAAACAAGATGTCCCCCACCAATTTGGGTATAGTGTTCGGGCCAACACTATTGCGCCCTCTTGTGTCGACGGACATGCCAATGATTGCCCTAATGGAGACCAGTTACCAGGCTGTACTTGTTGAGTTCCTCATCACGCACCATGACAAGATTTTTGGAGTTCAGCAACGATCCAGTACGCCCCCTCCCCCAGTCCCCACTGCACCTCTTCCAGACACCCCTCCCAGAGCTTCCTGTGCCCTAGATGGGGAAGTTTACGATGGCTCGGAACAAGAGACCTCCTCCAGAGAGCGTCCACACTCACTAGAAGTAAGTACAGCGGAGAGAAAACGTTCACACTCACTGAGACTTGCTGCTTTATTCAAGTGTGCAGGATCTTCACAATGCAGCATTCTGATCAGTATCTGTAGGGGCTGTAGCAGTCAGATTATTAGCTGTTGCTTGGCACACACACACACACAAACACACGCACACACACACACACACACACACACACACACACACACACACACACACACACACACACACACACACACACACACACACAGTTCTGAGTGAGCTTGAACCTGAGCTAATGTTCCTGATTAATCTACCTGTTGTTTTAAGAGGCTTATCACCTGGCACGTTCACCTCACGTTTACTCTGTCAGGATAAACATGCTGGATAGCTGCTGCATTTCTACTGCTCTCTGGATTCTGACCTGCACAGGCCTTCCTTCAAGCTTTGCTGTACATTAAACTGCTATTGCTTTTCACCAAAAAAAGAGTTAACCCCACTGTAGACATTTACAGCTGCTGTGCCAGATGGCTTAGATGCACAAACATAAAACAGACTGTCCTTCGGGAAGGTTAAACAGTTTAAACTGCCCTGGACAAGAGTTAAATTTGCACTTGGTATTAGTCGTCCTACAGTAATTCTTCACCACCCCCTGTAAGAACCAATATCTCATACTGTAATGCTGCAGTATGTCAGGTTTTGACGTGGTCTGTAAATGCTTGCAGAAACCCACCACTCAACTTGTGTCATTTCAACAGAATCGAACAATCAAGAGAGAGTCAAGCGAGGGTTATATATCTGACAAGTCTTCATCCAATGAGGCAGTGGACCAGCTCAGCTCTGAAGCCAATGAGAGAGCAGGTAGGCTGGCTGTAGTAATAGAGCAGTTACTGACTAGAATGGGTGAATAAGTTAATAGTAGAAGTAGTAGTTTATAGTTGTTGGTATACCTAGTTATAGTTTATTGTGTCAGCTTGTACCTTTGTTGCTTGGGAACATGTTTTAATTTATCCTGCTGAAGATCTAATAGATATCCGACATACATGTCCTTGTTGTTTGCTTTATTTCTCACAAACAGGTTGTTTGTTAAAGTTTATGTTCCTTCCTATAAGTAGTATCTTCCTACGCACCACATACAGAGTTCCTCAAGGGTTTGCTGTAGCTCTATTTTTCTTACTTTACATACGTTTCCTCCAGTTATTTATAGAGATTGGACTTCCTTCCACTTTTTTCTCTGACGCCATCGAGCTCTGTTCATCTGTAGCAATATTGCTTTGCCGTTGCTGGGAACTGAGGCAAATTGTTTGTGATTTGTACCACTGTGTTGATAGTTTCGTCAGTGAGCTTGGTGTTTCTTTTGAGTCTTGGTTACATTTTTCTTTTTCAACAAACATTTTGCTGTCCTGGGGGTGTGAGCTTCCATCTCTTCTTTGCTTGCTTTAGTCTGTGGCTACAACATAAATCAGCTTTAAGGCTTCTAGCAAAACACATCTCAACTCAATTGCAAAATAGTAGAATAAGTTTGAAACCTCTGCAGCATTTATTTCCAGAAGTTCTCTGAATCTTTAACCTACATTTTCAATCAGAGTTTTGCGAACGGTTGTGAAGTTTAGATCTTGAAAGAATAAACACTCTGCAGGGAAAGCCAAGATTATAAAATCAATAGCCTGTGTTTGTACCACTTGTATGAATCACATGCTTGTTCTCCCTGCTGTGCCTCAGTCCTGGCTGTGAGAGGAGCATCCAGCCATCCTCAGGGGGAGCCAGAGGGGGAACCAGATTCCGATTTGGCGACCCAGTCGCACTATCGCTTCACCAGACAGCCTGTGAAGTATTACCGGCATCATAACCCAGGAACCCGACTCCCCAACCCAGTTCGTGTAGCCAGACAACCTGCAGCACCAGTGAGGTCCAGTCCAGGGAGTGCAGACAGCAGCTGCAGCTCCTCTCCAGAGCTGGGGGCGCAGAGACATTCCCAAAACTTAGATGTTGACTACGAGCACACCCACCAGACCCATCAAGCCACCAATGCTGCAGAAGGTAAAGTGGATGTCCCACCGAGCCCCCGAGAGGTTGTGCAGTACATGCTGGGACTGGACTCAACATTTACATCGGCTGCATCATCCAGTACAACACAGGAGGTGGTGGCTGGGTGTCAAGCTGATCAGAACTTAGGTCTGCCCAACAACAGACCGAGTGCTGGACAGAGTCGGGTTCTGTGTCACTCACCGAGGACGCTTCCTGTTGAGCACAACCTGTCCTCACCAGCCCAGAAGATCCTGTCCGGCCTGAAGCTGCGACGCAGTCACTCAGGGAAGGACGAGCAGCTGTTTGTCTGAAAAAGACAGAAATCTGCAGACAATTACAGGAACACCATTCACACAGACACTGGAGATGTAAGATTATAAATATTACCTTTATTGTGTGTAAGGACTGCTACTACTGTGCTGTTTTCAATAATCAAATGCTTCCATATTCCAGGCACAAATATCTCACCTGTAACAGAAATGTGTAACTCAAATTAAGATTCAATTTAAAAGTTTCAAACTCACGTTCGAGTCACTCTTCGAGGAAACACAGTTGAAAAGTTCAGGCCTGGCGCATCCTGCCACGGCTTTATTACCACTAATCCTCTTTAAGGTTTTGATCTGTTGACCATCCAGCAGTCTAACACCCAGAACAGACAGGAGTGGTTCACGTTTTTATCACCTCTGAATATTTGTAGCGTATTTGAATGTAACAGGCAGGTAAAGATGTGCAAACTAGCACAGAAGTATGAAGTCCTTTCAGGATTTGTCCTAAACAAACTATAATGAAACTCTGAAAAAAAAAAAAAAAATGCCATCAAGTGTTGTATATTTTAGATATTTTTGACATCTTTTTGTTGTGATTTTCAAATGTTTAATGGGCTCCAGGTGGAACTTTTTGTAGTACATAAACAAAGTTATGCCTTCTTTGGTGTCAGTGAAGTCTTTTCACTCCTTTTGTTTTTTGGTGCACCTTTCCTCTGTCGCCACAAGGGGGCGGTCTTCTCCTTGTGTGTTAGGGAAACATGCCAGACACAATAGTAGGAGGCAATAAACCAGTTATTTCTCATAACATGTTTTCAAATGTCACTGTTCCTACTTCCACAGCAGCCTTTTCATCCTGGGACTTGTTGAGAGCGCAGTGGCCAACATATTTTCTGATGTCTACATAGAGAGAATTACAGCTGACTGTACCTGCTCTCATCTTCATTTGTCTTTGTCCTTTTGATAACATTCCTTCCATATCTGGCAGTTTAAGCATAATGTTAAGATATTAGGGTTAATTTAAAAAAAACACACAGGTTTTAATGTGCAGGGGGATCAATATCTCACTGCAAGTCTTTTCACGCATGAACTGCGCCCTTTAAAGTCTCCGTCCAACACTGAACACAAATGCAAAAGATCATCCTCATCTGAGTTATCAATAGGCTACATCATCGCTCATCTTCCCCCATCATCTTCCGCACCTTCTCCCTCCCTCCCTGTCTGTCCATCTCCTCCCTCTGCGCCTTTTTACGCACGAAACAAGTCGGAGCGCACACACGGCTGGCGGAGAAAACAGGGGAGACAATAGACAATAGTTTGGGTCATCATGGTATTTGGATTTTTACCGTAGGCAACATGCGCGCCGGACTGTGAGATAACAGGTGAAGCATCTGTGAACGCGTCTGATTCATTTACTCGCCGAAAGTTTCCCCAGGTTTTAATGTTGCCAACCGAGATTTCTGGAGGAGTGTGTTTCACCTCAAGGTAAGGACTCCGCAACTCAAGAACAGGTTGTCAGTGGAGGGAGACTCGGTATTTCTAAATGATTTTAAATGGACTGTGTGTCGGTCAGTCCCGCAGCAGCGCTTTGCTTTGGTCTGACGTTATCTGGCGTTTCGGTTTTCATTTTTAAACGCTCAGGTTAAAAAAGACGGAAGGCGAAGTCACGGTGACCTTGCTATCAAGTAAATTATGATCTTTGATTTGGTCTGTTAATCCAAACCAACAGCCGGAGACAATGTGCAAGAGGAACGGTTTTATTGGAGGTTTGGTTTCAGGTGGTGGTTCAGTATCAGCGGTGCTTATCGTGGATAATATTTCATTAGCACATTAGTTTCAGCTGGTTTCTGAGTGGAGGAGTCACCTCCACTGTTGGACCCCAGCAGACGCAGAAGAACTCAACTTTCACTTCTGATATCAGGCGGACCAGCCGGGTCACTGCAACAGCTTTTTAAATTTTTACTATCACAGAAACCTTTTTTTTTCCTCTGCTGGTTGTGGGTCCAAATCTTGGGCACAAAGAGGTCGGTCATTAATCTTCAAACCGAGAAAAGCTTTGTGATGTTCCTCTGAAGGTAAATCTTTATTATGCATCGACTTTACAGAACGATTTATTGATCCTCATATGATATGACAATTATATTTCCTGTTATTGTAGCTCCAGGTGATCTGCAGCAAACTTAATTACATCTTTCTTGAAACATTTTTTTTTTCAGAGTGTCAGGCTGTTAGTCTCAACATGTGATTATCGATGCATTACACAATTGTGTCAGTAATGTATTCAACCCGCAATTAGGGAGAACATCAAATCAGATTAGCTGTATTTACATAATTCATTTGTTTTATTTCATTATTTAATTGTTTGTGGCAATGCGGCAATTACCCGGCATTCAAAACTATAGTATTTAATATTTAGTGGATTTTACAGACCCGCTATACAAGCCGCCCAAAATGATATTATTTTAAAGAATAGAGATTCTCTACAAATATCACAATTAAAAGAAAATGTTTAAATGTAATATCCGGTTTGAATATGAGCTTGAAATATTAGGTTACAAATTAGATTTAGCGAGCTTCAAAGAATAAACACAGCTGAGTCTGATGAGGCCATAGCTAACAATCTACATTAAAGAACCAAATGTTCAAACATTAAAGATCATTTTTGTCTTTGTTTCTCCAGCCAACATATTTTTCTCTGGATTTGTGGACTTTTAAAGAGAACACTGAAGGACACAAGATGCCGTCAGCTGTTTCCTCTGTGATACTTAATATATTCACATTAATGAAACAACAAGTTGTTATAGCAACCATAATATATTTTAATTAAATTGTTGGCCGCACATTTTAGAGAAAACGTGAATATATTTAAAATAGTTCAAACTCAAATTCTTTAATTGATACTGAGTCTATCCGAACGGAAAATCATATAGATTATATATATGAGAACGCAACCTGCTTTTTTGTGTGTTTGTTTTTTTGGGGGGTATTTTCACAAATGTAATCCTCTTTTTCATTTTTATTTTTTACTTATTAATGTTGACTGATATTTATAGACTGACAAACACTTTTTAAATAGCAGCTGACTACATTCAAGGCCCTGAACTATATAACCTCAAATCTACCTTGAAATAACGGTGGTAGCTATTTGAGTTTATTTTTATTTTTATTAGATTATCAGAAATAGATGTTGTCCTTGATGTTTTCTACTATTTTTTTAAAAAATATTTTAAGCATTCCTAATTCTGCCCTTAAAAACCTTAATAAAATCCAAGGTGTGTGTGTGTGTGTGTGTGTGTGTGTGTGTGGTGTGTGTGTGTGTGTGTGTGAATTCAGCCATTTATATTTTGGTAACTCAAAATGTCTCCTTGAAAATACTTTTTTTTTTTTTTTTTTAGGTGGCTGGATTTCATCGGCCGACATTTAATCCTAATAATTCCCTTTATTTCAGTCGGATTCACTGCAGTTCTTCATCTGATATCTTTGATCGAAATGGAGCATTTTATTTTTTTGTCCTTCCAGCGATCACACTGAGGGAAGGAGAGAAGGGATGAAAACAGAGGAAAGCCAGCAGTCCTGTCTGCAGCAGCCTCCATCCTCAACACCTTTTGGTGAGTGTGTCAGCAGACAGTTTGTTGCATGAGAGCCAAACGAAACATTAAATATCATTACGACGGATAGAAAAATTACCAAGCCTCGAGATACACTTAGTATAGAAAATTAAGTATATCATAATTCCCACAAGAAATACAAATACCATGACATAGATCCGCATCATGCCGATTTCAGTTGAATATTGACACAATTTAAATCTCTATAAAGGAATATTAGGCTCATGTTGGGAGAATCACTACTGATTACCTACATCAATTTACTAACAGTGCAAAAATATGATTGTAATATTAAAGGGACGGCATAGGAGGAAAACAAAAGGTGCGTTCTTTACGTTGACTGTAACTTATAACTAGTCTTCATATACTGTATATGTTGAGATCAAAAGAGCGTTAAAAACAACCATACAGATTTTTTGCAATTGGGGTGAAAAATACCAAGATATTTTTTTTAAAGGATATAGTAAAGCTTCAGTGCACATAAAGCCTATTTGTGAATAAATCAAATTAATATCCGAGGGATTTTTTTAATCGTACGATGTAAAAAATTGTATCCGGGTGGGCTACTGGGACAACAGTCGTTCGGTGCCAAATTATGTAAAATATGCACACAAACATGTGGCCTGTTTTAACACACAATATAGAAAAATACACGTGAAACACTACATGTTCTTCCAGAAGGCGATTGGGGGGAAGAACCAACATTTCCTCTGGGTTTGGGCTGAATTGGGGAAATTTGGACTCATGGCCCCAGTTATTTTAAAAAGTCTGTGTTTGGCCCTGAATGTCTCCCTATCCACGCACTGATGTGCCCCCCTCCAGGTCCGGAGTACAGGGGAGGGGGAGAGTTGTGTGCGGGCTGCGAGTCTCCCATCGCCGACCGCTTCCTGCTGCGCGTGAACGAGCGCTCCTGGCACGAGACCTGCGTCAAGTGCGCCGTGTGTTTGAGCGCGCTCACCGGGACCTGTTACTGCAGGGACCGCCTGCTGTACTGCAAGCACGACTATGAAAAGTAAGAACACACTCACAGACACACATGGGGGAGACAAGTGGGTTCAGTGTTTGTTGTTGCTCCACTGACTGCAGCATGCGAGAGGCGGGCAGCGGGGGAAGAAGTGCTTCCTCTCGGGTCACTTCAAGAGCAGTTGGAGATCATTTCCCACCAATAACAAACTTGTGTCCTTCTCCTGGAGCTGAAACAAGGCTGTTGTTCAGAGTTCATGCATTTTGGAGATGCATATTTCCTCCCAACTGCAACTATATTTACCTCATGTCAATAGTAAAACTCTCAATCTGCAAAGAAACGCATAACTGAAATATAGTCTCTCAGTAATGTAAATATGCGCTACCAGTATCTCAAAACTGTAGTACAGCACAGTGCATGAAATATTTACTTCTCAAATCTGTGTTTATTTACAGTGGAGGGGGAACTGGTTTCAGTTCTGCAGCCACAATTTCCTCCAATCAAAAGCAACTTGAAGTTATGTCACTCAGCCTCCTCATAACCATGAGGAAGCTGAATTCACACATTGTGCTGATTATTTAGATTTTGCTTTATTGTCAGTAATTTGATATAGACTTGATCACAATTTACCAGGTTACATGTGAATGTGGTTAGATTGTGTCGGTATCACACAGGAAAACACTATAAGTCAAGTGGAACTGAACATACTGAACAGAAGGTGATGAGGTCAGAGGAAGAAGAAGCCTGTTTTTAATTCCCAGCATGCTGAGAGGCGAGAGTCTTTTAGCCACATGTATTAATATGAGATGATCCAATGAATAACCTGGTCAGTTTTTTTTTTAATCAATTTGAACAATAGTTAAATCACCTGATATGTAGAGTGCAAACTACATCCTTTAGGCTTTAACAGCTGGCTTTTTCCAAACAACAAAGAATGATTTGGCAGTTTGTGAGTAAATTAATTATTATGTAAGTTTCAAGAAAAGTCAAGTCTTTGCAATGTTAAAAAAAAAAACCTTAATAAAAGTCAGTCATAACATTGCACAACATTTAGTTCACTAATAACATGAATGCATCTTGAATCAGAGGACAGACACATGTTGCTCGATCTTATAAAGGAGAGAATATGAGAGTTATATCCAACAAAAAATACTTTTATTATATTTTAAATTCACGTTTGATCCCAAAGTCTGTCACGACAAAGTAGAGGACAGTGTGCAAAACCTTTGCCCAAACCTACAGAGATTGTAGTCCAGATATTGAATATGAATATGAATGATTTATGAAAAGTGTGTCTACAATTAATGGCCTTTATTTATTTATTTATTTATTTATTTATTTATTTATTTATTTATTTATTTATTTATTTATTTTTTTACATTTCTTTTGAATTATACCTACTTAAAAACTTTTAAAAAAATAAATAAATACAGACCTGGATACAGCTGACATCAAGTTCTTTAACATACTGATGTAGAATGTTTTTGACAATTCATAAAACTGTTTCATGCATTTGTGATGGCACAAAGAAACATAATACAGTTATACATAATTCAATGTATTCTTATGTGGAGAAGTTAAACCTCCCTTTCCTCCCTGCTAAGAACTCTGATATATCTTCATTGTAAATTACTTGTAGTTGCAGGTTTGTCTACAATCATAACTATGGATTAATATGTTCACAATCTGATTTGAATTAACAGCACCTACAGAATACTGATGTTGTGCTCCATAAAGATGTAATATACAATGTCTGTACTCACCAACACAATATACTTTAATGTAAAACACGTTTAATACTTGCTTTGTGAAATGTAATGTAAAATGTCATTGTTTTTTGTTTGATGACTCAACTCTGCGGTCATTTTTGGAGGCCATATTGTGTGTGTGGGTCGGTTGTTTGTGTGTGCTGTGTCAGTGGGTGTGCCTGCGGTGGGAGCTCCAGGGGTAGACAGCTGAAGGACGAGCCTGAAGCTTGTTATCATTGTTTTGAAAAGTGTCAGACGGCATCCAGCAGCACAGACTCTCCCACTGTACCTGACATCTGGAGGAGAGAGAGAGAGAGAGAGACAGAGAGAGAGAGAGACAGTGTGGGAGAGAGATAGAGAGAGAGAGCGAGAGAGAGAAGGGGGGATACTGGCTGATGAAAGTCCCATTGTGTGACGTTTATCTGGAAAAATGAGTGGGAAACACGGAGCCAATAGCTTATCATAAATGAAGCACTGGGTTCATTTTCAGCGATGGAATGAAAAAGCGTATTTGCTCTCCTCGTGTAATGACCGTAATTGTAGATCCAAATTAATAGTCAGAGGCTCATTCACTATGGTGTTGATTTAGTCCCCTATACATTGCATATGGATAGTTGCCTTGTTGTGTGAGTCGGTGCCAGACTTGGCATCCAGCCTGTGACCTTCAGCGGATCAGCAACAATGTCTCCTTGTTTTCCCTGCAGTCCGTCCATCAGCGCCTTACACTACACACACACCATATCTAGAGCAGGTGTGTGCATTGTAACAGATAATCTTGTTCAAGAATTTTGGAAAGTGCATAAAGATTTTAGGGGAATTCATACATTTATTAGGGGGGGAGCTGATTTTTCTTTTAACCCTCTGCTGGAAGCTTGATTCCGTTTTAGCTCCAGATAGTTGAAATAAGGCAGTTTATACAAACTGATCTTCAGGCATTTAAGTAATTTACTTAATTTTGAAGAATGTGTGGATGAAATGTATACATGCACTGTAAGACGATATCTTGCAGGCTTTTCTCGCCCATTCTGGGCTATTTTCCATCTCGCCCTCTTGCAGTAACTCTGGCTTGTCCAAATATTTTTAATTTATCCTTTGCTTTGATTACATCACCCATCACATACAGAGAGGCAGAGCTCTCCTCCCTCACTCTCCATCAGTATGAACCAAAGGCCACAGCGTACAGCGTTGTGACCGCGTGGGTTTGTTTGCATCTTTTCTGTAGTTATTATCCAAAAAGAAAACAAACAAATCCAAAAATCCAAAATGGTTAGACATCTCAGAATTTTTGCAATTAATCTACTGTGTTGAGGTAGACGAACAAGACGCGTGATGATGGCTAACAATTCAAATGAGAAAACAAATCTAATTTTGAAATGTGACCCATCCCCCGCCCTGATTCATCTGGGCCAAACTGCCTTCGAGGCAAAAGTTTATTCAGCATTTGCATGTTTAATGTTTGGGAGGGATATTGTGCTTCAAAAAGATTCTAAATTGATCGCTGTGATGCTCAAAAAGCCGATGTCAGATTTCAGCGTAACAGTTTTAAAGGTGAATCACATAATCCTCGAAAAAGCACCTGGTATAGTTCAGTTGTGAGTCATATTTTAAGTTCAGTACCTGAAACTTCTTGTAAAGAAAAATAAGCGATCACCCTCCTGCCAATCATTATCCATGTAATAAAACAGGAGATATGCCTTCGGTTTCGAGATCCCCTGGTCTCAATCTGTTATGGAAATGAGGGGATTTAGAAACAATAAACTCGAGTGCATCTTATGGATTCTTCTTGTGGATTTATTTTTGTTTTTAAACCTCAAGAAATTCTCTGGAACTCCTTCCTGTTATGGACCAGATGTTCAGTAAGAGGCTTTAGAATGATTTTGTGGCAAGACCTCTCTCCACACTCTCAATTCCCATCAGGATGTTGTTTTTTTTCACGGTTCCAATGCATCACCTTTGCCAACACAATGGGTAGAATAATGCTTAACAATAACAAAAATGGGATGGAAAACCAGTCTGAGTAGTGAGGAGTAACATTTTTCAGCTGTAAAATGTTTTGAATAAAAGTAACAAGATGATTAAATTTCATTCTGATTGAAATCAAGACTATGAAAGCACTTGATTAGCAGGCATAAATCATCTCTACCATCCTCAGTATCATACACACACTTTTTCACAGTCATTGTCTTTCACACACTGGCTTGACATTATGGTTCCTTGCCAAACTGAGCAGTATAAGGCCAGTGTTCCCTGGTCAACAGCGCTGAGCCCAGACAGAATGGAGGGTAGTCTGGCTGTGCCGAGCCTGCATGTGAGCTCCCTTGTAAGCCCCATAAAGGCAGCTTCAGCCGTGTGAAAAAACGGGTCACCGGGGTGGATATTCACTAAACCTCGGGTTTAATACCTCACTCTGTGGGGTGGAGGGCACTCAGACTACATCTAGGTTTACGAACCCTCTCTTTGCAGACAGATAGAGGGAGACCCCGTCGCCACAGTTATGGAATCTCCCTCTGCTGACCAGGTAGCTATATGTGAGTCAACTCTCACTGCCTGACAGAGTATCCTCTCAAGTTAGGGTGCATTTATATGAGAATCTTACTCCTCTAAAATACTGAGACTGAGGATAGAAACTGCATCTTTTACCTCTCGTCTCCCTGTCATCCCCCCACCGCACCCACCGTTTCTCTCCCTGTCTCTCTATCCGTTACCTCGTTCATCACTGTCTGCTTTGTAATAATATTTCTCTATTCCAAACCTCATTTCGCTCTCGTTGAGATTGATGGCAGCGATGACACCAAACAGTTTATCTCCCCGTTTATCCCTTGTTTTCTCTTAATCGTCTCCCCTCCCTCAGCGCCTCTTTGTGTCTCGGGAAGGGAATGAGAGGAGGTGGTGGGGAGGCTGATTGGGTACAGTGCTAATTACCCAGCATTCTGTGGCTGTCCTTCGGTGACAGGCCTGGCACTGGGCTTCAGGGAAATACTATTAGAGAGAATTATGCAATGACACGTCAAAAGATCAACAAGCCCTTATCCACATCAGCCAGTACCTCAACTCTGGTTGAGTCAAGGCCATATTAATTAATTACTTTTAATAAATCAAGTCTAAATTATGAAACTGTCACCATTTAAAAGATCTGTTCAACGACAGGAGAAAACACATTTCTTGCATAATTACCTGTTTTTATCAGCTCAACTTTTGAGATATTTACCTCTAAAACAAGAAAAGTAATGAATATAATTTTGTTTGTGGTGCTCACAATGAAAAGTTGCATTTAAAAAAAAAGGAAAACATTTTTTAAAATTAAAAAGCAATTCACACAACCTTGGCAAATGAACCAATCATAGCTGCATTGCCAGAAATCATCAGTGAGGCAAGTGAGGGAAATATTTGCTCAAATAATTTAACATGTCTGCCCGTAAAAAGAGTCTAGAAGTGGAGGGAAAGTTTGTGGTTCAGTGTGGGATGTACTGTACATATAAATCTCAGTCACAGGCTACACATAATGCATGCATGTGGTTCTGAAACGTTCAAACACTCCTCTCTTACCCAGGAGCCTTACATGAGCTAAACCTGCAGCTCAACAGATGATGGTTGGAGGTGTGCCAGAGGAAAGGAAAGCGGGGACGAGGGAGATTTTATGGTATAAATGAGAGAACATCGGGGAGGAATCTCACTGATGGAGAAGGCGTTCGAAATGGGATAGAGAAGGTAAAGACAGGGTGTCTGAGAGTTTTAGGAGGGGATGCAGCCGCAGGGAGGGACAGATTTTGGTCTGGGTGCATGTGAGAGAGGAGGGGGTGATATTGCCACTGTTTTTGCATAATGAGAGATGAGACCCCATCATCTTTCCTCCCCCACAACAATTTTATAACAGACAGCTAATAAATGTTTCATGGCAGAACAAGCTGCTCGCCTTGGCTTTATTAAATCTGAGATAATAAAAGCAGAGAGGGAGAGGAAGAAAGAGAGAGAGAATAGGGGGTCGCACCAGAGAGGGAGAGATAGGGAGATCGGCGTAGACTTTTCTCAAATCGACCGGCTGTATCTCCTGTTTCTGGGGCAACGGGTCCCGCTGTCCCCCGCCACCCCCTCCCCGCTGCTTCCCCACTCCGCCAGAGACAGACAGGAAATGAGAAACGGGCAGACAGGATATTGCGTTCTGGTGGCCTGGGGATTAACTGTTTTATCTAAACTAACACACACACACACACCCACTCACTCGCGCACACAAACACACACCCTCACACATAGCAGTCATTCTTGGTAGCATCAGGTGTAAATCGCACACACCCAGAGAGAAACACCATGCACGCCATGCAGGTTTTTTGTTGTTACTTTACACAGGTACATTACATTAGGTCTTGAATATTACAGAAGTCAGTGGTGCTCTCATGTAGCACTGGTCTTATTGCTAGTGTGAACGGGTTACAGTGAGAATCATGGCATGTAACCGTATAACTGTGAGATTGGCTGAGAGTTTGTGCAGAAATGCCTCTAAAGAAGTATTCCATACACTGCAGGCCCTCATGGCCGTTAGATAACAACTATTACACAGCTTTTACAAATTTTGGAGAGCATACATGGAACAAGAGGACTGCTTATGATGTTACTTTATTGATGCTTGGAGTGATACGGTGCACAAATGACAGCATCTGTCAGTGTTTTATTGATGTTTGTACCCAGAACCTTATCTGTGTTTACACAAACTGTGCATATTTGTGTTTATGTGTGCATGTGATTGTATATACACACACGTGTGTGTATGTGTGCGCATACGTGTGACTGTACTGCATGTATATATATATATTTATATACATGTGTGTATTTGTGTGAGTGTGAGTGAGTGAGTGAGTGGTGGCAGGGGTAGTGAGTATCGTGGGGAATGCTGGGAGATTTTAATAACACAGAAGCAGTGCAGGGAGATTTAATAAAAGGAGATGATGTGATTACTGAACCCTGGCTCTGAGCCATTTTGCTTCACAGAGCAATATCCGCCAAAAGTGCGCACACACATCCACACACACACCGTTACACACACACATCTAAGAAATGGATACTAAACAGAATACAACTTAAAAGTAAGATTGTTGCATATCATTTGTTCTTTTGGCATCTATCATATGAATCTTTGAATGTACCTTCATTTTCATGGAATATGTAAACACCTATTTGTGTAACACAGAATCCACAAGCCAGTACATGAATATCTCATCACATTATATGTTTGTAAGGCTGAAATGCACCTTAAACTGTAGGTTAATCAAAATAAGTGACGTTGGTAGATCTTTAATGAGCCATAGTTTCAGGGTGATGCCTTAATCTGTCCAAGTGAACTTCTTACACACTTAAATGCAACCGCTCCAAACCTAGCGTCAGTATAAGCAAACCCCTACCTGTATAAATATTCATCAATTATGAAAGCAAGCACAACAACTGTAATCACTCTGAGACACATACATATTTATGGAATGATTGTGTTGCGGTCCACACAATGTTGTGCTTGTCGGAGCTCACAGGCAAAACAATGCCACATGACACAGCTTAGGGAGATGACGAAGATTCTGTTATTCTGTTTGTATGCCTAGGATCTACAATAAGCAAGTAGGAAAGAGCTGATTATAACCACCCTCTACTTACAACACGTCACCTTTTTCTTCTTCTCTATGTTTGATTACATAATCAGTGAGCTTGTAATTAGCTGTGCCCCCTAACCCCTCTGAAATCCACGGCACGAAACATAAAGGTGCCTGCAGCCAAAGTTGCTGAGGTTTCCTACATCACAAGCTCACACAGTCTTCTGTCTGCTCTTACACTTCTCTTCTTTGTAATTCTGTACATATGAATATTACACACATCTCTTCATTAAAGGAAAGCCCTCTGAATCCAAAGCAAACTTCTGATAGATTTGTTCACAGCTGGTCTTCACACTTCGTCTCAGCTGTTTAAATTCTAATTTCATTAAGATTTTTAAATAGCTGGAATTTAAATAAAAGAAAAAAACTATTTCTGTGTTGTAGGTCTGCGGCATGAAAAAACATCCTTTCCCCCAATGATTTCTAATGCAAGCAAATGAGAAATTAGAGATATTCCAACTTAAAAGTCAAAAGATAAAAGTCAAAAATGTGTTTTTCCTTCTTGTTCATACAGTTGAAAGTTTGTGCTTCACTGTGTAGGATGATGTATGCGCAGAGTCTGACACTATAGGCTGTTTTTCACATTCATTTCTGAAAGCTTAAGTTGTCCCTGCATGTGCTCACTGAAAATCATATTTCAAGAGGTTTGCCTACGATCATGATTCGTACCATCATATCACCTGGTCCAGTATTCAGCAGACACAAATGTCACATGTGGAAATATGAAGCCTTCAGTGCACTGAGAATAGACTTTACTATGAAGTAGGAGACAACTTGTGTCTAGCAGTCAAAATTCAGAAACAATATTGCATATCATGTATTACATTTTTATTGCTGAGAAAGAAGGAGTGGCATTTTAAGGATTTGAATGTGGTAATTATATATTTTTTTTTGTTAGATTCTCATGCCTTAATAAAGACTTTAATACATGTGTTATGAACAGAAATGTTGTCTTTCGTATCAGAAAAGACTCTCTACAATATATTCCCGATGTATTTTAAACATTCTAAATATATGAACACTACTCAAAATTAGTTAGGGATATTGGGATATTTAATGTTTCACTTGATTGTTTATTCTGTGACATCTTATTTTGTGTTATGTGAATATTTTTGGTCCCAAATATTAATGCAACACATTTCATTTCACTTTATTTGCACCCATACCCCAATAACTCATTTTGAGTCATTGTATTTTGTGTCAGGCCAAATCTTTTTAATTTATCCCTCAAAAAAATCATGCTTCAAAATATAATCCAAACTTGATCGTCCTTAACTCATTTACTCGTACAATGCAAGCAGAAAAGAGAGCAAATTATTTAAATTTAAGACAAGAAACAACAACAATAGTACATTTCGCCCAAATCGTGAAAAACCTATTGTGTGATCACATTGTAAAGCTTTGGTGTGAAACCTAAAACAACCTAATTCCTGTGGCTACTCTATAACCATCTTGTCCACACTGATTTATTGGAAGCTACACCCTGGTCAGGAGCGGTGTGAATGATACTTCTATTAGAGGGATTAGACTGATCTACTTACAGACCCCCCTCTGTGGCAGTTGCCCCAAGTTGCCTTCATTTGCCATGTTGAGTAAATTCCTACCGTGCTGTGTACACCCCGATTAGGGAGTGTGGGACTTAACCACCAACATCATCGGTCTTATGTCAAGCAATCCTGCCACAATTATGTTCTGTCAGATTTTGTTCGCAGTGAAAGGAAGCATTTAAGGTGTTGAAGTGTGTGTTTGGCTGGAGCATCAGGCTGCACAGTGGAGGGGTTGTGATCGCTCCCCTTTGTGAAATATGTGCTAGAAGCCAGGTATTATGATAAATAATAAAGATTCTTACAGATATTTTATAGTAGATGCATCTCTCTGAATTGCAATGAAGTGATTCAATGAGACAATAGGCTGAGCAAGTTAAACACAAGGTCCTGTCACAGCAGATTTGGGTGGGGCTGTTTGCAGGGATACTTGTGTTTGCGTTATGATGTTAAGTTAGCGACACTGTCATTTGGGGAATTTGGGGAGCGTTTGGCAGATGGATTGAGAAAGATTAGCTGTAGCAGCTGCGTTTGGGACAGAATCGCAGATTAGGAGCTCTAATGTGCAGACCTGGCTCCTTCTTTACACTCCAGATTTGGGCAGCAACACCTTCCTATCACTCAGTCAGGGAGCGTCAACACTTCTGCCTTCGTCCCATCCTCCCACTGTTCACGCCCCGCTCACCCTCCTTCCCTCTTGTCCAGGTTTGTGTTTTGTTCTATTTCTTCACCCACTGACTTTTTCTAATTCTTACACCTATGCACTGACATCCTGGTAACTCTTCCTGTTAAAGAGAGAGTCTGGTGATCAAGCATGTCTTTGCAAGTTGCACCAGCAGCATAATGATGGGTGATGTTATGGGGAATATTGGTAACTCGCCAATATCAGAAAAGGTATACTGATATTTGGTGGGTGGGTGTGTGCAAATGTCTGTGTGCATGCCTCTGAGAGCGCATGCATGTGTGTGTGAGTGTCTATGTTTGTGTGTGCATGTGTGTTTTAGTGTGCATAAGTGAGAGGAGAGAGATTAACCCCATGCTATCCCCAATCCCTGGTTATGAGTTTACAGCGTCTGTCTGGCCATCGCACTGTTTAAACAACAATCTAATTAATCCTGTCTTTATTAGTTTCAGTGAACTGGGGAGGCAGGCTGGGAGGGCGTGAGGGAGAACTGGGAACGCTGGCAGAAAATACTGGAGAGGGAGGGGGAGGAACTCAAGTGCGAGAGCAGGGATTTGAGAGGAATTTAATGGCAGAGACTTAGGCCCTGTGAATGGAAATAGGGATGTGAAGAGATGGTGAGGCAGGAGAGAAACTGAGGGGTTATAACATCTCACAGGAGGAGAGATGGGTGGACAAAGGGAGGAAAGTGGTCATGGGGAAAAGCAATGGACCTGAAAAGAACTCTGTATTAAGCTTTATTCATAGAGTTAAATAAGTACTTTAAGATTGTGGGTGGGATGCGGATAGACTGGAGTTTACCCCATCAAACAGATTTCAACATTTCAGGCTTTAAAAGAGAAAAAAAAACTCACAACAGGCAGCTCACATATTACCAGCTAACTACTGCCACCTGCTGTAATGAGGGGGGAAAGAAAATACAATATAAAAACTGTACTGTACTGTAATTCCTCTCAGCAGATGTTCACCTTGTTGCTCTGTGAATTGGGTAATGTTTATACGACCTTTAATTAAGAGACGATGCTAATCTCCACAATCATTTGAGCTGAGGGTAAAATGTATCGGAGCTCCTTGTCTCCGCCTCCATCTTTAATTACCTCACATTTCTTTTTTCTGATCTCCTTGACTCCCAGAAAGCTGTACATATATTACACAGTTTATGTGGGTATCCTTCACATAACCTATTGTGTGTATCTTTCTTTGCGTCCCCAGGCTGTTTGTAAGGAAGTGCAGTGCCTGCCTGCAGGTGATTGGACGTTCAGAGCTGATAATGCGGGTGCAAGGCCAGGTGTACCACCTTGGCTGCTTCACTTGCTGTGAGTGTGAACGCCGGCTGCAAAGAGGTGATGAGTTTGTGCTGAAAGAAGGCCAGCTGCTCTGCCGCATGGACTATGAGAAGGAGAGGGAAATGCTGGCCGCTATTAGTCCCACACCAACTGAATCAGGTAAAACAGGCTGCACTGCCTGAGCCACATTGGAATCAATTCAAAGTTGCTTTGCTTTTCTACGTGCATCTTGTTAAAGTCTTTTCTCTTTTATATTCAATGCAGTAGTCCCTTCTGATTAGTGAAAATAGTCTGCTCATTAATTTTCACAGTCAATTCTGGGAATTTTCTACACTAGAAAAATGCACTGGATTCCAAACAATGACTTAAATTTTAAATGTATCTTTTTTCCTTTTTTATGTAAGAAAGTTGTAAAAATCTACCTTCTTCGGGGATGTTCTGACTGTTTTGTTGTGTATTTACCCCGGTCAGTGAAAAGTGAGGATGAGGACGGTGGAGGAGGCTCTGGCGGGGGGAAGGGTGGTGATGAAAGCAAAGAGCACAAGCGTTCAAAACGACCACGTACCATCTTGACCACACAGCAGCGTCGCGCTTTCAAGGCCTCCTTTGAGGTGTCCGCTAAGCCTTGTCGCAAGGTGGGTGGACCAGCTTGTCAGTGGAAATGTCTGCCAGATAATACTCCCTTGCCTCCCAAGCTATATTGTTCTTGTCAGTCTGCCTTGTAATCAATACAAAGCTGTGTCTGTCAGTTTTAAGCAATGAAAAATCTAACCTGTAGGTGAGAGAAACACTGGCTGCCGAGACTGGACTGACAGTGCGTGTTGTGCAGGTGTGGTTTCAAAACCAGAGAG
This sequence comes from Diplodus puntazzo, assembly GCA_963678695.2. Taxonomy (NCBI): domain Eukaryota; kingdom Metazoa; phylum Chordata; class Actinopteri; order Spariformes; family Sparidae; genus Diplodus; species Diplodus puntazzo. The sequence continues at coordinate 5,343,801 of OZ023174.1, forward strand.
CCAAGGTTAGACTTTATACATTTCCTCAGGACTTATTCTTCCTCAGACATCCACATACAGTGAAAACTTATACAGGGGGTGTGTTTTTGTGCGTCAGATGAAAAAGATAGCTCGCCGACAGCAGCAACAACAGCAGCAGCAGCAGGAACAAGAGCAGCTGGGAGGAACCAGAAGAGGACCAAGTAGAGGGGGTCGCCAGAGCAATGACGACAGTGAGGGTAAGAGCTTTAAGCGCCAATGCAGAATCAAGAAGAGAAAGCTATGTTTTGAAAAATAGATAATGAAATGGTATGACTAAAGGGTTTCTAATCTCTACACAGATGGCTCTAGTACCCATGGCATGGATGGGATACTGGGGTATCCCTCTCTGCCACGTCAGCAGCTACTCGCTCTGGATCCCAACATATATGGTGGAGAGCCATTTCGACATGGGCTTACACCGCCTCAGCTGAGCAGTGAGCAGCTCCACTCTTATGGTAAGAAACCGTCCCCTCAAAATGAATGTTTTGACATGATCTCCTTCACCTTCATGACAGTCAAAACCATAATTTTAAAGTCAGTGCCATTCAGAATATTAGTATTTTATATGCTGTTGTCAAACAAGCGCATTGCTCAATATTTTATTTATTATTTCCTGAGAAAATGTGCATTGGGACAGTGAGGTAAAAATGCAATGTTGGACCTAAAAGTGCGGCATTGTGTTGTATTAGCTAAGCATGTTATTAATAGGTTAAGATAGGAGATTAAACCACCATAGCTGACCCACTCAAGCACAAACTTACCTTGGTTTTGGAGTTTGTTCTTACTTTCTTATTCTTTTTCTATATACTTTTGCTCTCTGGTACTAATAAAAGATCGTTCCACTTCAGTTGTTCACACTCTTGCTCTTTTTCACGCAGACTCAGAGACAGTGTTCCACGACCTGGACAGCGATGGAAGCCTCGGTCAACTTGGAGATTGCCTCTTAGCAGCTGGGGATGGCAGTCTCCTGGCAGGGCGAGTGGGAAACCCCATTGACCGTCTCTACTCCATGCAGAACTCCTATTTCACCTCCTGACCCCTATAAACTTTCACCCTTTCCCCTCCTGTTCCACCTTTCACCTCAGAGATGCAGCTAATGGAGTCTGTCCATCAACACGCCAGTGGGACCGCTCTCAGTGACAATGTCTTCATCCAAAATGCACTTCTGAGCTTATATCACAGGTCAAAATCATTACAAGTCAGGCATAGTCATATTATCAGTTTGCAGCAGATTTGCATAAAGTTCCTATGATCTTTCCTCGATAAGAATCACATGCTGGAAAAACAGACACTGTAAATGTCCAAGATATGTAAAAAAAAAAAAAATAAGACCTCAATTTCTCCTGTTGTATCTATGTAATGTTCAATGAAATACCTTTCATGGCACTTTTCAACAAAGAAAAACAACAACAAAGACACTTATTCAAACATTAATATGTATATCATGAAATTACAGATGATAATTGGTTGTTGAAAGTGTATTCATCAATCAAGTAACATGTATTTAGAAGTCTTGGCAGGTCTTATGAGCAGCTGAGGGTCTAACTAAAATTAGTATATTGCATAGCTTTTTTGACAGGACTAGTGATTAGTTTTTGTGCGTGAACGACTGCAGCATATACAGTAATGTATATGGCTTGGAGTACAATTTTGCTCTCAGGTTAGTATGTATGTTTGTGTAACCTGAGCTATAACTCAGGATATTGTGCTGGACAGGATAACAATGTAACTAGCCCAATGACTTCAAGGACGTAAACGAGGAAGAAAACTCTCTATATAAAATAATCATTTCAAACTACATTCTAAGTTTTTCATATTGCATGACAGGTATAATATGGACCAAAAAAAAAGTCACATTTTTTAGCGTTTAGACAACACTACAGGGTAATTTGAAGAGCCTTATGCGGAAACAGGGTTGTAAAAGTGATTATTGCTTTAGCTTTCCCTCCTCTTTTATAATCACTATATCACTAAGAAACAGTTCCGTAAATGACAACCAATGGATCTATTATGCCCAAAAGTTAGAACACTGGGTACATGATATTGTGCCCTAAATGTAAATGTGAGTATGACTGTGTTACAGTTAATTGTTGTAGTCACTTTCTGTAATAATTTCTTTCTCAAACATCTGAAATTAGATGTTGTTAGGTAGATATTTTGTACCTTCTTCTGTGATAATCTGCAAATATTTAAACTGTAGCATGATATTTATGTGTCACAAAGTAGGTCTAAAGGAATAGCCTCCAAACTCAAGACAGATAGCAAGTATTGCAGAAAGGATTGGACACTGTGGTGCAGAATAAAAATAGGATTAAAGTGATACTTGTTTCATTTAGGTGCCAGTGATTGGCTACAGCTTGTGACTTATTTCATGACATTATGTTTGACTCTGATTACCACCTCATGGTATTTTTACAGTGATATTTTTGTGAATGTAACTTATTTGTGCGGTATTAGGCAAGTTCCTATTCTACTTTTTCGTTCAGTGACTGCCAGGTGATGTGCTTTGAATGTAATGTTGCCGTATCTTCAATACAATCTGCGGTTTCATCTTTGGAGTGTGCTTGCCTTTTTGTCCTAAATATGATAAATATACAGTTTCTCATCCATTATAAACCAAGATATTACACTTGAAAAGAAATGAATCCCTTTCCCCTCCATTACCCCCTTCGAAGCTTTAATAATTGAACCAGAAAAGGTCCGTTCTGCTTAGTGGTCACAGGGCTCATAACTCAACATCCTCCCTCTGTCTCTCTCAGTAGTCCCACTGATTAGAAGTGGATAGCCTCCTCCTTCTCCTTCCTTTCTTCCCAGACTCCCTATTTCGCATTCATTGAGTGTCCTGGAGAGCTTGTGTGGGAGCGGTGCATTCCAGTTTAATATTTGACTTTGACTCAGACCTGGAGAGGGTGAGGGTGGGAGGGACAGACGTAAGCAATAGAAAATAATAAGATGAGTAATACGAGTCTGGTGTCAATTTTAATAAGATGGTTTAATACAAATCAGTAAAAATAGTCTTCCTTGTGTGAGGGAATGATACATGTTATGTTCACAGGAACCTAACATTTACACAAAGAGTAAAGAGACGATGCAGTTATTAAATACTCTACACAAGTAGTCTTAATGTGCAGTACTATTGTAGTCATCGCCTACACACTAGGTCACACAGAGGGAACCAAATATCAGTCATTGTACATCAGCATCATGTGAAACCAGCCCATCAGTTCACTGCTGTGGAGACGGGAGCTGTCTGATGCTGATAGAAGATGACTGAATGCTACGATGGCTGAGGTGCTGGATTTGTATCTGGAAAAAGAAAAAGGAATTTATTGGTATGTGGACTATTAAAGTAACACCTGTTAAAGATCCAACAGATGCCCTATACAAGATTTTAATTGCTCCAAACCTGAATAACAAGCACAGACAAACCACACAGTGGAATAAAAACATACTTGTCTCTTAACTTGTAATCACTTCCTTTCTGTTTGTGTGTGACCTTGAGTGCTATATGGCCAATCCCAGCAAGAACTTACCCACTCCACTGAGGTCCACTGTCTCTGCACAGCCCAGAAAGCGGGCCACATGTGGTGAGCAGGAGGTAGGTGTGTCCTGGTTTTCTCTTAGACAGCGCTCAAACTCCACAAACTCCTTGGAACAGTCCTGTCTTATCTTCTGGATCACTGGGCTGTCATATAACACATTAAGGGTTTGATACAATTGTGCTTTGGGTGTCACAATGTAAGGGTGAAAGTGTGAGTATGCTTCCTTACTGTGATGATGTGCATTGTGCAACCTTCAGCTTCAGTTCATGACACTGTTGCTGCCATGTTGAGGGGTTGGAGGCCACACATGACCCATATGCCTCCATCTCTTTATGGCAATACTTTGCCGTGATATCCATAGCAGCCTGCCTGAAAGGTAACACATGGATGTCAATCAGTCAGTGATTAGAGTCAAGTGCAATGAGCCGATGAACCATCGATATCAAAACCACATGCAATACGGTAAAATAAAGTATTTTGAGCCATTTAAATGTCTTACATGTTGCTCTTTCAGGCTTTTCTGACACGAAGACGCTAAATAATCAAGGTTACAACGCCAGTATTTCTACATGTGCAGCCATGTCTTTGCGGCAACTACTCCGTACACACCCAGTATTTCATGATAGGATGACAAAATAACTCTTCTTTGTTATTATTGGTTCAGGTTTGTGTCAGTCACACTCAGTGGCCACGCCCCCACAGTGACGGTGACGTTCTTAAAGGGGAAGCGAATCAATTGCAACATTTAAACATTTAACGACAAATTAAGTCGATTTATGTTGTCAGAAATATCTGTATTCATACGTTACGTTAGGTTGAACCTGAACGACACGATTTAGCTGTGATGGAGATAATAACAATGGATTTATTTTGTTCAATCTAACAGTTCAATCACGCGGTGCCAAGAAAACATTACGTGTCTTTACGTGTTTACGTATGCGGAAGCGACAGTCAGTCAGTACGGGCGATTCAGTGAACGGGCTCCGAACGCTGGACCGAGCACCGCTCCGAGTGGAGAATCGTATTTTTACCGGCTACAGCACGACGGGGTGGTGGTGGATGATAGAGGGGGCCAGAGGAGGGAGCAAAGTACAATGAACGACGCCGAGAAAAGGGGGAGTGCGGCTGTAGACGGGATCCGGGAACCGGGTGAGCTGCAAATGGCCCCCTCTGTGAACCACAACCAGCATGACAGCGGCACCGGCGACGAGCTGGTGAGCTCGGTGACGCTGTACAGGCGAAGGCCCCGGCTACTGCACGGCACTATCCTCCCGTTTCTGGCGGTTCTCTACCCAGGCTGGCTTTACGTGTGGTTAGGAGTGTATGGTGCCTCCGAGTATCCGGAGGCAGGCCTCCTGGCGTTAGCCGCTATCGGGATCGCGCACGTCCTCACCGCGCTCTCCGGTTATTGGTCCGTGCATGCCCACTGTTGGCTCACTTGTTCAAAGGTAAACACATGTTAAACAACAATAATAACAGTTCGACAGTTTACTGATATGTCTAAAGAACCCAATGTTTCCCCCCATACTTAGGACATAGAAATCAAAAGTCAGGGTCAGGTTTAATCCTGGAGCTTGCTCAAAGGCACTACGGCAGGGCAGGTGTTTGGCTTGAAACTCCCGGTTAATGACATGAATCAACAAACTTTCCCTCTAGGTTTGAATCCGCTGTGACATTTCTCTGATAAATGGGACTTGCAATCCACATTTCTGTCTTCGTTTTAAGTTTTAAAACATGTCTCTAGTACTAGTGTACATGATGCCATTATTAAAGTAAAACACTTTCATTGACGTTGGAGGATTGCAATGTATTCTTTCTGCCAAGCAGGATGTAAATACCTGTGTAGCTGCTGTAGGAAAAACATTATGCAAACCTAATGACAGATTGCTGATACATGATCCTGTATTTGGAAAATAACCAGTTTCATATCCAGTTTCATATCCAGCTGTAATTAATAACATGGCAATAGGGAGTGAAACTGAATTTAGTAAGTTTTAATCAATTATAATTAATAATTGACATGTTGCTCAGCATCTCTGTGTGTTTTTTCTGTTAGCAGTTGTATAAGAGAGTCTACATTATTTTAAGAATGTGATTGAACTTCATTCCGATCGAGCACCTGTATTGTCATGGCATGTCTCATGTAAGAGGGAAAGCCCTACAAGTATACAGAAGCAACAAAAATAACAGTGACTTGCCACAGTGTGTGAATTTGTCATCTGTTCTTTTGTAAACACAGGAACCTGACCCAAACAAGGCTACACTGGCAAAGGTTATACCCACGCCCAACAACGGTTTTGCTGAGCTTGTGGCACTACAAAGGGACCAGGTCAGTTCACATATAAACCCTGAGGACACTCCAGGTTATCTTATTTGGAAACATGTTCCGGGTCTCACACTCTTTGTCTGCAAAGATCAGGTTTTGACACTCATGAATTGATCTTGCCAGTTTGAAATCAACATCAGTTATGTCACTCCTGTTTAGTAATTAATATGACATGGCTTCATGTTGGCAAGCTGTAAAACTCAGTCTTTTTTTTTTTATATACCCATTTGTGATTAGACTTGTCTAATGACACAATCCTTATCAGCCTCTTGTGTTTATTTCTCCTTTTCTGATTAACAGGATGAGAATGGGGAAGAAATTCTATCCTTTGAATTTCAAAAGATCCGCTACATTTTTGACCGCCAAGAGAAGAAATGTTTCCTTCCAATAGCATTTCCCATAAACCACCCAATGGGCCACTTTCAGTCCTGGCGTGGCTACCAGGAGGAGACTGAACTCAGAGCTGCAGAAAAGCAATATGGCACCAATCGTGCTGAGATGGTTGTACCAGATTTCCTGGAGCTCTTCAAAGAGAGGGCCACAGCTCCCTTTTTTGTTTTCCAGGTGTGTGTGTGTGTTTTTTTAGAGTTTCTTCATAATTTCTCTGGTTCTGTTGTAAAATTGACTTCATGAATCTTAAGTTATCGATTGTCTGCCATCCATCAGGTGTTCTGTGTAGGGCTGTGGTGTCTGGACGAATACTGGTACTACAGTGTTTTCACACTGTTCATGCTGGTGGCATTCGAGGCTTCCCTTGTCCAGCAGCAAATGAGGAACATGTCTGAGATCCGCCGTATGGGAAACAAACCCTACATGATCCAGGTAGGCTTGGTGAAATTACATTTTTTTATATATATGTATTTGTGTTTCCCTGCAGTCAAAAAACTGTTTTTTTCCCCTTTCTCTAAAGTTTAATCATTTAGCTTCACTGTGTAAAATGATGTATAAGCTGTGTTTGATATTAGGGCTGTTTTCACGTCAATGCTGAAAAATCTGATCGTAAGAGGTGGGCCTATGAGCATGATTTGTGACATCTCAAATAGTTTGGAAGCCAATCATGGCCCAATAAGCAGCACACACAAGTGTAATGTGGAAACTTTAAGCCTCCTCTGCACACTGAGAGTGGACTTTACAGTGAAGTATGAGACATTTTGTGTTTAGCAGTTCAGATTCATATATTCTGGAAGCTTTAACAATGGAGAAGGAATAGATTAAATTTTTAAGGATTGGGTTGTGTGGTAATAATACTTTTATTTGCAAAAAACATTGGGTACACATGTCTTACTATATGTGTTAAAAAACATGACATTACAAACAAAAAAGATGTACAGTGTATTGCCAATGTATTTAAATCATCCTACATTTATTTTATGTATTTTGTGACAGGTCTATCGCAACAGGAAGTGGAGACCTATTTCAAGTGATGAGCTTGTCCCTGGGGACATTGTCTCAATAGGTAAACGTCCCGTCAAGGTTTCCATGACTTCTCCTCACAATCAGATTGACTTTGTTTGTTTGTGATAAAAATGTTTATCCCCTGCTTCACAGGACGTTCGCCGCAGGACAACTTGGTACCTTGTGATGTGCTGCTACTCAGGGGCCGTTGCATTGTGGACGAGGCCATGCTGACTGGAGAGTCTGTGCCCCAGATGAAGGTTAGAGACACACTGATGCATAAATAATAACACTAGACAAAGCTGAGGCCATAGTCTGACACTTTAAAGGCCTTAGATTTTAATGTGTCAGACTCAGTTATTCATAATGGCATGGAAAATTGTAATCACTGCTGACAATATGCGGATTGCAGGAGCCAGTGGAGGACTTGGACCCAGAGCGAATCCTGGACCTTCAGACAGACTCTCGACTCCACATCATCTCTGGAGGGACAAAAGTGGTCCAACACAGCCCCCCTTTAAAGGCCAGTGCTGGACTCAAACGTAAGTACTTATTCCGTACTTACGGCCAACAACAAATGCTGGCTGTTGAATAAGTCAAGTTGTGCATCTTCGCCCATTTTCATCATTAAAAACAAGGTGCAAGCTCATTAATCTTCTCCTTTATGTGCAGCTGTAGATAACGGCTGTGTGGCCTATGTACTGAGAACGGGATTCTACACCTCTCAGGTGAGGAAGTTGCTTAGTGTTTCCATATAACTACACTCTATTTTTCCTTGTCATGGATTTTGATTCTTGTTTTGACAATATGTCAATGTAGAACATGTTTAATCATCAGTAATAATGTACTGAATGTGTGTATTAATTTGTTCCAGGGTAAACTGTTACGGACCATCCTCTTCGGTGTGAAGAGGGTGACAGCAAACAACTTGGAGACTTTCATCTTCATCCTCTTCCTCCTTGTGTTTGCGATTGCTGCAGCTGTTTATGTGTGGGTAGAAGGTGAGGTGCAAAGATTCCATTCATTAAGATTTATTTTTTTTAACACAGACAATATCATAGTGAAAAGTATTGTTAAAAGCTGGAGTGGAGGGCATAAGTGAAATCAAATACTATCCTTGTGCTTTGAATTACTCCCTCAGGGACCAAAGATGCCAGCAGGAACCGCTACAAACTGTTTCTGGAGTGCACGCTTATCCTCACCTCAGTGGTTCCACCAGAACTTCCAATAGAGCTTTCTCTGGCAGTTAACACATCTCTCATCGCCCTGGCTAAACTTTGTATGTCTGTTTGTGCTCCTGCCCTGCATGTGTGTTATACGTAATGTATTTAAAGGTCCAATGTGTACATTTTACAAATGGAATATATTATTCATAATCACATTTTCATTAGTGTTTAATCACCTGAAAGAAAGAATTGTTTAATGAAACCTTAGAATGAGCCTTATACACAGGGTGCGGGTCCTCTTCCACAGAGCCTGTCATGTTGCACCATCATGTTTCTATAGTTGTCCAGAATGAACAAACCAATATTGGCAATACAACAGGCCTTTCAATTTTTTCGCATTTATTGCATTTTCAGCGGCCACTTCATCGGAGACTGAGCCAAATGGTTTTATTTAATCTGCCACTAAATCCCTCACACTGGACCTTCTTTAAAGACCATGACTAATCAGCTATATAATACAAAGCTTGTACAGCAGTGGTTCATTCAAGTGTTCTTTTCGTACCCCTGCCTAGATGTATTCTGCACAGAGCCCTTCAGGATACCATTTGCAGGGAAAGTGGAGGTTTGCTGTTTTGACAAAACAGGAACACTGACCAGTGACAGTCTGGTAGTACGTGGGGTAGCAGGCCTCAGGTAAACTCCTGACTGTACTATCTATGCTACACTATGCTATGGTTTAGGTCAGTTAACATATACATACATTTGCACTTTTGGAACATACTAACTGATGTTTTGGCTATTTTATGACAGAGAAGGAAAGGAGGTGATGCCTGTATCTGAGATCCCAGTTGAGACACATCGGGTGGTGGCCACCTGTCACTCATTGGTCACTCTGGATGATGGACAGCTAGTCGGAGATCCACTGGAGAAGGCCATGCTGACCGCTGCAGACTGGACCCTTACTAAAGGTACCAAGGAATGACCTCCACTGAATGTATAGAGCAGGGCAGTTATGGGTGTGTGTGTATGCTCATGTTGTACTCATGTTTGTGTTCGGCTACGTACAGGCATGTGTCCCTTTTCAAATTTGTATTTGTTTGACTGACTTGCAGTATAATCTTCAGGTTACACCAAACTTTGTGTTCAGCTTGTTGGTGTAATTTCTCAAAGGAATCTTAACTTAATTAAATACTCTGTATTTTTATGTAAATCTAAGTGTTTGGGTAGTTTTGCTCCTAATTGCACACAATGCTAATTGTCTCTCGCCTCTTCCAACAGATGAAAAGGCGTTCGCACGTGGGATCAAAACGCAGGGACTTAAGATCCACCAGCGCTTTCACTTTGCCAGCGCTCTGAAGAGGATGTCGGTCTTGGCCTCCTATGAGAAGCTGGGCTCCACTGAACTCTGCTACATTTCAACTGTCAAGGGAGCTCCAGAGACTCTCAGGGGAATGGTACATATTGACAACATACTTAACATGTTCATGATGCAGCCTAATCATGTCTACGTACCAGTGTTTTAATGCAGCTGTGATTGTAGTTTTCAGAATGTCCGGCGAGTTATGATGAAGTCCACAAGGAAATGTCTCGGGAAGGTGCTAGAGTGCTTGCCTTGGGTTACAAAGAGATGGGACACCTTAGTCACCAGCAGGTTGTTTTTTGATGTTTCTTAAAACTGTCAGAGACTGTCTGATCTGTCTGATGAGAATAGAAAGAGTATAGAACAGAGACTGAACACAATCTTTGTCGGTCACATAGGTCCGGGAGATGAGTCGCGATGCTTTGGAGTGCGACTTGCATTTTGCTGGGTTCATGGTGGTGTCCTGTCCCCTGAAGAGTGACAGCAAGGCTGTCATCAGAGAGATCCAAGAAGCATCACATCATGTAAATAAGCTGACAACACACAAATGTGCACACACACTCAAACAGCTTGGCTTTAGATAGATCATTTTCTTCTTCCTCTGCATTCAGGTGGTGATGATCACAGGCGACAACCCTCTAACAGCCTGCCATGTAGCAAGAGAGCTCCACTTTATCCAGAAAGAACACACACTTGTACTGCAGCCAAGCACCGGTCAGGGTAAGATAAGCCATCACTATGTATCAGTCAAATAAGACAATGAAGAAAAATGCCAGTAAAGGTTGTAGCTTTAGTGTATGAAGATTGCTGTAGTAATCCATTTGTAGTACATAGTCATGTACCTGATGTTGTTCTGTTTTCCAGGTGAGTGGCAGTGGGAGTCCATTGATGGCAGTGTGTGTGTTCCACTGCCCCCTCCCTCAGTTCCTACATTCGTGCAACAGTTCGACTTGTGTGTAACAGGGGAGGGACTGGCCAGACTGAGCTGTGACCCCCAGCTACTCCACACCCTCTTACCTCACATACGAGTGTTTGCACGTGTTAGTCCTAAACAGAAGGTAGGTCTCATGAAAGTTATCTTTGTCCTCTAAAAGTTAGTACTAAAAGAAAAATCATCAATTAGAAACAGAAATTGCATTTGTGGGTCCCATCTGGTTGCAATGGTGCGTTTCTTTTCTTACAGCCATGGATAACTGGTGAACACCACATGAAAAAAAACACAAGGCCAATAGAGTTAGATACAGACAGGTGGCAAATTAAAGGAAAAAACAACATAAAGTGTCTTTGTTTTAAGGTTTTGTGCCAACAACAGAACAGCTCTGGAACTCTACTGGAGGGAAGGAATACCATGCTTCAAAAAGATATCTCCTCATTTTGCATTTTTATGATGTGATGGAGAAACTGCTGTCTAATATGTTGGTCCAAAATCTCTCATATGTGTGGAACTAGGTTGAGGTTTTTTCAACACTAATGTGTTCAGGTTTTTCCTTTAATTTGTCACCAGTCTGTAGCAGAAAATGTTTAGCTATCTCAAACATCAATAGTAATGTCAGTTGTAGTTCTGATCAAAGAGCAAAGGCTTCTTGTTCACCAATAATACAGAGACATCCATCACAGATATACATCACAGAGTTTAGAGAGATAGACACAGACATGTACTTTAACTGGTGGTCACACCTCGTTTTGTCAAGTGAAAAACAGATAATTTGAACAAACTCACTATATGTAAAGATGTAAAATTATTTAAAGCTGAATTTTTATGACATTTGGAGGTTTTGAAATATAAAGGCGGTTCTCTGTTTCAGGAATTTGTCATCACAAGTCTAAAGGGGCTGGGTTATGTGACACTGATGTGTGGTGATGGCACAAATGATGTTGGAGCTCTCAAACACGCCCATATAGGTAAGATTTATCTCCCTCCAAGGCATAAAGCATTTCTCTGTGATCCCAACAGTGTATAGTGATGACAGTTTTTCCACAGGTGTTGCCTTGTTAGCCAACGCACCTGAGCGCATGCCTGAAAGAAAGAAACGGGGTAGAGAAAAGGAGCCAACCACAGCAGAATCCAGACCTTTACCACCTGTCAGTTCAGGAGGCAAACTGAGTTCCAGGGCAGCCAGGCAGAGGGTGATGGCCCAGAGAGAAGAGCAACTTGCAGCACAAAAAGTATGTTTTCAAGAACTCTGCCTCCCTGTTTCTTAAGGAAATAGATTTAAAATTAAATTCTCTACTCTTTTTTTTCCTCCGTACAGCAACTAAAACTCATTTATGTTCACAGGAACACCAATTGTAGCATTTTAGCTTTCTCCCCAGTTACTTACATTAACACATCTATTTATGGCTCAAAGAAGAGAAGAAGTGTGCCTTTCTTTTAACTCATAGAGCTTTAGTGCACTGGTCTAAACATCTGGGTTTATTTCTTAATAGGAGAGGATCAGTCAAGTCTTACGGGAACTTGAGGAGGATCAAGTACAAGTAGTGAAACTGGGTGATGCCTCCATCGCTGCACCCTTCACCTCCAAACTCTCCTCCATACAGTGCAGTGAGTAAAACGTGTTCATAATTTCAGCTGGCAAAGATCCAGACATAAAGCTGCTCCAAACCTCTTAAACTTGTCACTTCATCTTTTTCCCCAGTCTGCCATGTAATTAAGCAAGGCCGTTGCACTCTGGTGACGACACTACAAATGTTCAAGATCCTCGCTCTCAACGCCCTGGTGCTGGCCTACAGCCAGTCTGTACTCTACCTCGAGGGGGTCAAGTTCAGTGACTTCCAGGCGACCCTGCAGGGCCTTCTCTTGGCTGGATGCTTCCTTTTCATCTCCAGATCAAAGGTGAGAGTTAGTGGAAGAAAATACAAGCTCTGTATGTTTCTGATTGTTCTCCCAGGAAGGTCATATTTATTCAGTGTTTTTTTTTCTACCATAAGGTGTGTATTCTGATTTTTCTTTCTCGTATTTACACAGCCACTGAAAACACTGTCTCAAGAGCGGCCCTTACCGAACATCTTCAATCTTTATACGGTGTTGACTGTGCTGCTGCAGTTTGCTGTCCATTTCTGTAGTCTGGTGTACCTTTACAAAGAGGCACAGACCAGAAGTCCACCCAGGTAAATCAGAGTAAGGAGGAGAGAGAACAACTGAGTTAACAACAGTTCTGCTACTGACATTGCAGTCTTTCTTTTTGTCTTGCAGAGCGGAGCAGTTTGTGGATCTCTATAAAGAGTTTGAACCCAGTCTAATTAACAGCACTGTGTACATAATGTCCATGGCCATGCAGATGGCCACCTTTGCCATTAACTACAAGGTACTTATTCTTAATACTATTAATATTTATTGCCTCTGTGTTCGTTGTGGTATATAAAACTCAAAGCTTTACTTATGTTTCCAATAGGGTCACCCCTTCATGGAGTCACTAAGCGAGAATCGACCGTTACTGTGGAGTATCGCTCTGTCAGGTTTAGCAATTGTAGGACTTCTAACTGGCTCATCACCAGAATTCAACGAACAGTTTGCTCTTGTAGACATTCCAACAGAGGTGAGCTCACATTATTTTACCATATATTGTTGTGTTTTAATAAACTTGTAATAATGATGTACATCATGAGGTAACCTGCTTCCTGTTTACTTCCTTGCAGTTCAAATTAATCATTGCCCAGGTTCTGGTGGTGGACTTTGTTGTCGCTCTGCTGGTGGACCGTGTCTTGCAGTTCCTGCTGGGCAAAGGAACTCTCAGGCTGCCTTCTTGAACTCAGTGCCAACAGTGACCGCTGCCCTTACCAACCAAACTGTAAAGGGAGAGAAGACTTTTGGAGGAGGAAGAGAATTAAAGCTGTTGTGACATAAACAAGACAGCTGAGACAGTCATGGCGCGCAGTACTGTACACTCCGTGTATCCCTTCCTGCTCAGTCCTCCCTTACCCATCTGTGTTTCTGAATTTTCATCAGTTCTGTTTATATTCTCTTTTTGTTTTTTTCATAACTCTTGCTTTTTTTCTACATCTCTCTCTCTCTCTCTTTCCTCATCTGTCCCTCCCCGCTGCTACACAAGGCCATGAAGACAGCAGTATTGAGTGGAGTGCGAGACTGTGTGCCAGCCAGAGTGAAACATACAGGCGCACAAAAGGGGCATTCTCCAAGAGAATTGCAAAAGTGTTTTTGAGTTTTTTGATTCCTCTCCTTGATTTTGTAAAAAGTGAAAAAACATCTCTAACAGACTTATAAAGACTTACAGATACAAATTATGAAGTCTGTCAAGTGTTTTGTCAAGTACAAGTACTGAAGTGTCTGCACATGGAAAGGATGAGCATGTTCAGCCGGTCCTGAAATATCCTGTTCCCAGAAATAGGTAAGTAAAGAATGATCAGGGTATGAGAATATAGTGTTACTGTACAAAGAAAGATTTTCGTTTAATGAAACCTTATATCTCATGGGACACATTACACAGGCCAAAACAAACATCTCATTAAGTATCAGATGACTGGATGATTGTGATCTTTGTGTTTACTTACCAACTGAGCTTAGTTGGCCTACCAGACTGTTTGCTATTTTGTGAACTTACATAAACCTTTGTGTGATGAACAACTAAATTAGCTTATACAAATTGCCTATTCTTAAAACATCTAGATAGAACTCCTATCCCATGGTGATTCAAGTATTGTATCAAGCATTCAAGTATGGAGCTGTTGAGGGCCTTACAATCCAAACTAAATAATTCCAGCTTTCTCTCAGTGATGTAATCCTACAAAGTTTACAGTTGAGAGCACACTGTCGAGAGGATATCAAAGTAATTTTCTGAAAAAACTGGCTCCAGCCTATTACCAGCAACTGTTGGGACTGCTTTTTTCGGCCACTTGTGAATTTTCCAGTTTCAAATGCCACTCTTTTATAGTTGAATTTTTTTTAAAAATGTCATGTGTTGATGTATATTCATACTTATTCTCCTGAGAAACCTCTTTTATTTAGGAGTCATTCAGAAAATACCCCATGATTGATGAACAGCTTAGGATGCCTCTCAGGGCATAATATTGGAAATGTGCAAAGCATAAGCACAGCAACTGAAATTATTACTTGCCTACTTGGCAGATAACACTGTTATATTGCAAAAAACTAACATAACAAACATTGCCAGTGGTTGGGAAATGCCCTAAAGGAGGTTAAATCTGTGAAGTGTAAGGTCTCATTCTGTGCACTAGAAAACGTAAACTGGATGACATCAGAAATCAAGTGTGTACAAAGAGGATCAGGGCCAGGGTTACCCCTTTAAACTAGTGGGTCACTTCTTGCTGTTAATTTGATCCTGGGGTTTCTGAGCTAGAGGACTGGAATTCTCCACAGCAGAGGCCTTTATACAGAAACATCTGTCATCACAGTTAGCATTTGATTCCCTGAAATATTCAATTACTAAAGTATTCACTTTGAATTATTGTCAAATACATTGTAATAGTTTTGTGGTTTTTTAAAAGAGTTTTGAAAATAACATTTTACATGGTGCACACGCTGCAATCCACACCTTAAAGGTATTGTGACCAACACAAGAAAATCTGGGGACAGTCAGGTGACTCCCAGTGAGTAACAACCCTATAAAGTTGTTTTTATCTCACAGAGGGTTTCTTTCATCTGTCTTTTCTGAAAGCAAATCGGTAGTTTTGGATTCACATTCTAGCAAATTGGATATTAAATCTGACTCTCACAGCAGAACGAATACCTGGAACATCCTGTCATGAAGGTATGACCGGTACTTATGAACTACAGCTCCCCATTAAACAGGTTTTTTGACTTCATAACTTGTTTGCAGCATGTTCTACAATCAGACTACATTTCCCATGGTGCTTAGGGCAGTAAAGGGGTGTGGCTCGTTGGGCGCGCGCTATGAAGAAAAACCATTTGAAAGTAAAAATGGCGGAGAAACATTTAGAAGCTCGAAAAGACGGGTACGTATCCTTCTTTTAACCTTTGCCACGATCGATTTGACAAAAGTTTGTGTTATATTGAGAAACAATACAGTGAAATATTTTTCAGGAAACGCCTAATTGTTATCTCGGCATGAATTCTGCCCGAAGCAACTTATTTCTGTGGTCTGCGATGCTCATCTGTTAACTTCTGTAAACACCGTAACTTGAACATTTTGGTTTCTGATATTCTATACATATAAGTTTAAAACTTGACATTTTCTTCTTGCAGTTACGAAAGTGTCGTCGATGCTGATACTCAAAATGAGGTAACGCCTTTAACTGACATCCAACTAGCTATTGTTGACTAACAACACCTCTGTTAGCTAATCCTTTATCCAAGAGCTAACGTTAACTAATCACGCTGTCGTTATATTGTCACTTTCTGCTCAATTAAAGGTGAACTCGATAAAACAGACATCGAAAAGATGCTCCTCCACAAGCCCCATCACAGCTCCCCCACACAAATCTCCGCGTACCGACTTCCCATCACCCTCCACACAGACGCTAGATGCAAAAGAAGGACACTCGGATACAGTCAAACAAGAAAGGCAGATAGAAACTATGGAGAGACCTTCAAGTCCTGATGTCAGCCCCACCGGACGGAGGAAATCTTGGAGGAGAGCCACCTTAACACGACGGTCTCTGCCTGCCCTTCCAAACCCATATCAGGGTGAGATGTTTTACTTTTTGCGTCCTGTCAAATCGGTAAATTATGACCATGGGTATTGTTTTTATTTTGCAAAATAAATAACTTTATATGTGTGTATTGTAGTTTTGTGCAGGGGCATCAGTACATCCTTATCAAGTGAAGAGAGGCTGGAAAAATTGATGGAGACTTCAATGAGGGTAAGTGTGGTATGGTCAGAAGTATATTAGTAAATTGCATGTGACAAACTTCTCGTCTCATTGGTATTAACAGTTTATGATGATTATTTCTTAACTCAATATTTGGAGAGGTGATAAATTATAAAGAAACCTGTTTATGTTTGGCAAATAAATTTGCTTGCACTTTGGTACTGACAGCATGGAAACTGAGATTTTAATTTCATAAAACAAAAGTGGTGTTTTTAGACTCAGTAAAATGTAGTAACATAGCAAATGTTATGGTGTTATTCACTATTACTACTACTACAACTACTGTACATAAGATCTCCTCATAGAACACTCATCAGCATAATACTTTAGCCTTGATTAGACTGTAGGGAACTTGGCTGCAGTAGAGGTTACAGTTCATTTAAATTATTCTTAACTAACCTTCCCAATTGATCTCTGTCTAATTACCTCTGCTTCATCTCTAGATGGCGATAGAAAGAACTCAAAATGCACTGCAGTCTGTGCCAAAAGCATCACTGGAGTCTTTTCAAAAACAAGGTTAGTGCTTGCAATGCTTCATTTGGCACATGAATTATGGGGCTTTTAATTGTGACTGAATGGCTGTTATAGAAATATTCAGTGTGGCTGCAACTAATCATTATTTTCATTTTATATATATCAACAGATTATTTACACGCTTACTCAATAACATTTCTTAAGAAGCTTATCACAAGTTGCCGGATTCTTCAAATAGCTTTTTTATCCAACCAACAGTCTAAAAAAAAAGGCTTTACATGACATCATAAAAGCAGCAATCCTGTTGGAACTTTCAAATGTTTTATATTCTTGCTTGAAAGAAGACTGAAAGGATTGATTGATAATCAAAATAGTTTACCAATTAATTTTCTTTGTCTTTTTTAAATCTTTGCAGCTCTAACATTTTTTGTCTATATTCTGTGTCTTCCTTGGTACAGTTGAGCATATCCAAAAAGAATGGCATTATCTGGCCAAAAGCATACGAAGTGAACCACAGGATGATGAACTCCCTGCTAGTGCAGCCAGGTATAGTAGCTTTTTTTTCCTTTACATATATTCTTCCTGTGTTTTCGCTTTTGCTAACAAATTTACATGTTATACTGGATTTATGCCTTATTATTTGCTTTCAGTTCTTGTGATCCTTCAATGCAAAGAGCCATGGAAAAAGCAATCAACAGGCATGTTCTTAATATCACTGTAACAAAGTATTCTTTTAAATCATAAATTCATACTTTAAGATGGAGATAAAGATATCATATAAGGGTACCTTTTTTTTAACGACCTATATTTTGTCTTAGGCTCCAGGCTGAAAGTGAATCCTGGGAGGCACTGTTGAACAAACACCGTAGTAAAGCAGAGGAGTTGGAAAGGTGAACATGTCACTGATGAATACTGTAGCAATACTGTATTAGAGTAAGTCAATATTATCCTCTCAATTATGCGTCAATAATGTGTCCTTTTAACTGTTGCAGGAAAGTGGAGGAGGGCCAGGAGAGAGGCGTATCATTGGACACTTCATCTGTTACCCAGTCCTCACAGTACCATTTCATACAGTGTAAACCCGACTACCATGGTCTCCTCCGTAGGCAACAGCCCATGCTTCGCACTATGGCAATGATTGTATGTTTAAAATATTTTTTTTTTTACATTAGTAAAAGGAATCATAAACTTATTAATAGTAGAAATCATTTCAGCAAAAGTTAAAATCTCTGGGATTTTTAATTACTATAATGTTCTTCTGTATACCATCTGTAAGGTGGTGTATGCTAAAATACTAAATTTGGCATGAAATTAAAAATGGAGCAAGTGCTTCTTGGCTGTAGCAGTGATGAAACACAAAGCAGATGCTACTGATTTATGGGCAGTTTAAATGCAGTCCACAGGAAGGAGAAAGAAGCCTGTTTCTTTTTGGGGGGAATTCATCCCATTATTGCGGGCAGTGCCAAAGCTGGCACATTTAAGTGGTTGGAGACAATCTCCATCCTCTGCAATTTAGAAATGTTTATTAGCTTTTTGGCTCTCATTTCTCCAAGATTACAGTGCCAATAAATTAAATAATTTCCTATTCAACCTTCACTTTGCTAGATTATAATAACAAAGTTGATGCTAGATAACATAACTAGAAAAACATCTGCCCTCATTTGCCCTATTATCTGTTGTTTGATTGCATCAATGTGGTAGATGTTTTAAAGTTAGGTTTTTTTAGCAACTGCTTACTTCTATTTGTTATTGGTGTGACTTGGTTGCAAAAGTTGATGGCACACATTTCTGTGCACCAGTCAGAGTTTAGCAACATTTTTAGTGATAAATTTAATACTACCAGGATTTGCATTATCATTGCTCTTTTTTTTTGTCTGGAATATTTATTGCAAAAGACAAACATGAAATGTCAGGGGCTTAAGACGTTTAATATTTGTACTGAATTAATTTTGATGTGCTATATCAAATTATGTAATCCATTATCTCTGTTTTATGTGTAGATGGACACTCAGTGTAAGATGGTTAGAGAGCTTCTGAACATCAAGGAGCACTCGCAGTTATTGGTGAAAGAGACCAGTGGACGATTGGGTAATGATTTAATCTATCTATTGTGTTGTAGTTTTACTATGGAATAACTGTCATATCAAATCAACATTGACATGGCAATTTAATTTTTAATCTTGTTACTTTTTCTTACCAGCGGCAGCAGCAGGATTCCAGGATCTTTCACCTGACCCTATCAGGAACCTTATGGCAGCCCCGTTATCCTCTGCAACTACATAGTCACTCTGGCAGGAGGCAAGCACAAGCTATCAATCGAATAGTTGCACCATGGTTGTTTCTGGTAATTTTACTGTTTGTGATTCAAAAACATGTCATTTCTTACCCTGTGGTTGTTGACTTGTTTTATAACCCATGGAAATCTCTAATTTAATGTTATCTGTGCCCAATAAATACAATTCTGTCGGCAGCAGCACTGGTAATATATAATATTGACCAGCAGGTGGCAGTAGCTGGCTATACAAAAATGTGACCAGCATTGTGAATGACCAGAGTTGTTTTTTTTTCTATAAAGGCCTTTATGAAGCCAGGTTGTTCTGTCTTGTGAAACCTGAAACTTTTAATACTAACTGCCAGCTGTTGGATAGGAACAGACAAATGTTTCAGAAAACTTTTCGAGTGTCCTGCAAAACAATGTCATTGGTCATTCATCATGAAATAAACACTTAGAAAGAAATTCCCCATCTCTTGGATCAAATAATCCTGTCTAAAGTGATCTGTTATCTTAAAAAATCAAATATAATAACTTGTGGAAACTAATTCTGATTTGTTTTTTTTTAAATATTAAAATGTAATATTTGATAAAGATCAAATTCATGGGGTGTAGCTTTAATTGGTTTGATTACTATTTTATAAATATCTGCAGAGGTGACTGCAAAGAATAGCATTAGTACGGAGAAAAGATTATAAAGCTGTGGACAAGAAATTAGTTTGAATATGGGAGATTCTGCTGTGTAGTGTGTTTACAGTCATAAGTGTATGTACAGATCTTTGAAATGCTCATCCTCAGTCACATTTACTTGGTTTTTGGTGCCGCATCTATTTCACTTCATCAGTGTCCCCTGACCATTCAGGAGGAGGCCCCTCCCCCACAGTGACTCACCCCCATCTCTTGCATTTGGCTGGGTCACTGATGCAGAACGAAGCTTTGACATTGTACCAGTCAGTCAAAGCTTTGTTAGCCATCACTACTATCTCTTGGACCCAACCAAGGTTGCACTCATTTATGTTCCTACTTAATTTGTTTACCTGATGATTACAGCGAGATTACATTTTTAAACTAATACCAATAATAAATGAGAGTGGATGACTTTCTGTTCTCTGCCGTTATGATTTCTACCATGGACTATTGTGGATTTGCCCTTTTATTGCATTCAAGGGAGTGACTAGAGAGCAAAGGGACAAGCACAGAGAAGACAAGCAGGGTTGTGACCGTGAGAGTTGTGAGTAAGGGAGGATGGTGCACAGCAGGAGAGATCGATTCTTATTTAGATGAAAATGAGGCTTGATGCTTGTGGGGTGAGAGGAGGGCAGCTTTAGCATCCAAATGAATAGAAGTTTCACAGAAATGATTCTTAACCGAATCACCAACAATACAAAACAAAGAAGTTTATAAAGCCACTGACATAGTCTTTTCACTTTCGAGGAAGCTCTCTCTTGACAGTGATAGACAGTGACTTTGGGGTCGGATGGTAACCCCTGCAGCTACTCACTTAAAATTGTAAACTGTTGCTTTAAACAACCTCAATGACCCTAGTAAATGGCATGTCAGAAGTTAAGTGTTTGATTTGGATGCAGTGCATATTTGGATAAAGGTGCCTTGGGTGTGACCAGGCTCTCAGGGTTCCTCGTTTGCAGACTATTATTTAAAAAAGAGGGTTCGTTTTGCTTTTATACATCAATATTTAGATTTTTCTAATAAATCCCTAATGTTACTGAGGTCAGTTGTCTACCTATGGTCAAACTGACTTTTTTAAGGGGTTAAAATCCACTGCTTGGTATGATCGGCAAGAAACCTCAATTGCGATTTGTATTATGTGCACATGCAAAGAACAATTACTGTTTAGGTTTACTGTATTCTCCATTCTTGTTGTCTCTAACTTTAGATTGATTAGCTACAGATTGCAGTAGATGGATGTGTGGAGAGTCAGCATAAACCATTGCCAGTTTGGTCCTACTCTCTCATGCACACCCATCATCTCTTCTCAGTACAGCAAGGCTGGCTGCTGCTCTCCTCCATATCCATTCAGCCAGCCATTCGTCTTGGAAAGCTGTCTCTCTGATCTGAGTGATAAACTACAGCAGAATTGCCCAGTTTGCAAAAAACAAGGACACTTGTTTTCAATCTGTGCTGTCAACATTTTCATACTGAAAACTGATGGGATGTTTCATTCATTGGGGGTTTAGGACAGAATGATATTCTTAGGCTGGACTGTTTTTCCTCTGATATTGAATATTTCTCATCAAATTGCAAAAATTTGCCCACACAGATGAATATCAGATTACTTTTAGGCACAACTTATCAAATTAGACTGACTCCAAATAATGTCTTTGACAGGTTGCTTTAGGTGTTAATTGTATACACCTCTGCACTTGCTAAAATACATTTTTAAAATAAATGTACAATCACACATGAGATATTCTTACACAATATTTCATTAGCTCAAACTGTCGTAATCATTTATATTTGGAACAAAACATCAAAATTTCATTTAGAAATTCATTATATTAAATAGGTGACCTCACCTGATATTAATGAGAAAAAATGCTATAGCCTATTATAATAGGACAAGCGATGCTGATGACGTAAGGAGACATTCATTTGTTAGGGCTGTGAATCTTGTCACCTGGGGGAATAATGCAGTCCAGGGTTTGAAACATTGTCTTGTAGGAATTACTTTTATGCATTTTTGCCAAGCGTATTCCAGATAATATAGAAATATATCTGCATCAGTAGCCCCCCCTCCCTCCTTCCTTTCTGGTAGTCTGCTGGTTAAACCACCCGTAAGCTCTCAGTCTGTGGTGATACGAGTTCAATGGTCAACGCGACGCGCACCGCTCGCGCAGCCCAGAACATCCCACATACTCGCGCGACATCAATAACAATGGCAAACCGTAGTCTGTTTTGGTAGGAGATTTCTGATTGGAGCTAGACGGTCCGAAAGCTTAGTCCCCGTGTTCGCGTCTTATTTCTTTTATAGATTTGGCGAGTTTTATTTGAACACAAAAGTGTTCGTCTATTGTTATATTTTTCGTTTTTACATTTCTTTTTGAAAATGTGCGAGGCGCTGTTGGCAAGCTCACACAGTCTGTGCATGTGTGTCCCTGCTGCTTTTCTGCTGGGCTACAGCTACTAACCTAGCTGCTTTTCACTCGGCGCTTAGCTAACGCTAGCCTGGCCGCGTTTATTGACTTGAGGGGGAAAAACCACAAGCGAATGTAAAGCGTGTTTGTGCGATCCGTTTGATGACAATAGTCCTTTATTATTTTCTAATCGTTGCAGTCGCGTACGGTAAGAAGTATTGTATGATTTGTCGTAGAAAATACTTTGCTGGCTAGCTAACAGGCTAGCTATTTGTGTGTATTCTTCGACTGAGGAAAACGGCGAGTTTTCTTTGAAAGTATGGATGACCAGACCAGGATGATGACGGGTCTCACCGGACTCGGTGGACTACAACAAGCCGATGTCGGTGACCCAGACTCGGTTAGAAAACAGCAGTCCCTCGGTCAGCCTCAACAAGACATAGGGGATATCCTACAGCAAATAATGGCCATCACCGACGAAAGCCTGGACGAAGCACAGGCCAGGTAAGACAGGCGAAGAGCCATTTTCCACACAAGATAGCTAAGCTAAAGTGCGCTGTGTTTCTTATTTTTGCTAAAGGACTCAAGCGTTTATCTGAAAACGCGTAATTGCAACATTAATGTAACTTCAAGTTAAATTGTAATCCGCTGCTTAACCAATCCATTTAGTTACAGAATAACTTGTACAGCCACATTACAGTGCTGTTGTAGTTCGAAAGGAGGTTCTTTGTTTCTTCAAAACGTGCTTAATTGTGAGCTGTAGTTTGTAAACATGCTCACTTGGTTGAGATTTGGCGATAAAGTTGATCCTAATTGGTTTTCCAATGAAGTGTGAAATTAAGAAGTTTCAACTTCCTACTGAGTCTGTCAATGGTAGATGTATACGATGCACGTAATCACTTGCCTATCACTGTAGCTGTATGCACGTTTTAAACAATACTTTCATTAGATCACAGTTGTAGAGTCAATTACACCCAGAATTTTAAAAAAGAAAAACAACTAATCTTGCACACGCAAAGACTTTGTGTTATTTTCCTACTGGCTTATAGGACAATACAAAGTTAGTGACGTAAATGTCCCGTTTGCACCAAAACTATCAAGATGTAAATCAACAATATACAAAATGCTTCATAAGTGCTTTCTAGTACGTGTTTTAAGTTGCTTGAGTCAGAGCTATATGAATGAAATTGGATCCTCTGGTCATGTTGCCAAAGCTTTCAAAATATTACTAAGCAGACTATGCCAAATTAGATTTGCCTAATTATAACAACATGTATCTGAAATGCTGCTCCACATCAAATGAGTGTCAATAACACTGGTCATTGAAATGCAAATGAGTGGATACATTAAGGCAGTGGTAAAGATTACCCAATTGTCCCACGCATCAGCCCAGTGCTGTCTGTGATGACAGGAATCATTCATTCATATGACTTGTCACTCCATGTATGTGTTGGAGGTATTTGTATGTTTATTATTGTAGGGAGTATGCACTGCAGTGAGCAACCGACCCGCACTCATTTGCCATGTGGCTTAAGGAGCATAAGGTCAGTTTCAGATGAAGCGTCAGTATTTTCAACAATAGACAACCGTCCACTGCAAGACTGTGGCCACAGTGTGATGTGTCATTAGCTAGTGATTTTCCACCCAACATTTGACCACCTGGTTCTCTTAATTAATTCACTCCTCTTTCACTCCCTCCCTCCCTGGTGTTCATCCTTTTCATTGTGTGCTGGGTGCAATCAATTCTCCTATAATGTGTACGCGAGTGCAGCTGTCCGCAAATCGAGTTTCTATTAATGAGATGGTGGTGAGGGGGAGGGATGATGCTATACCAGCAGCCTATGAACAGTGGGATATTACCTTTTTTTCAGTACAAGTTTGAGGACTTAATCAGGGCATTATTTCATAGACAGATGCAAATATTTCTACTCTGTAATATTTCTTGTATACGACTATTTTTTTTTCCCTCTTGCAGTCTTTATTTCTCCTTTTATTGATTTGTACTGACCATTTACTAGGGTTGTACCGTTATGAATCAAATAATGTAAATTCCAATTCTTTGATTTAAAGGGCCAGTTATAGTCCAGGAAATTATGCAGCAGGCCCTTATATTAGATATTAACAAGGTATTCTGAAAAACCAATTAAAGGTGTGGCTGCTTCAGAGGTGCTAGAGATGTCCTTGCTATATGCTTGTATTGATCTAAACTCCCACTCAGAGCATGTCCTCGTCATGCCATGTATGTGCAGGATTAATACTAAAAAGAGGAGAGCCATAGCCAATCAGTGTACTACCTACTTGATACAAATCTGTGACATGTGCAGCTCAAATCCTTGGTGCTGTCCATTGTTTGTATGTTATTAATACAGCCAATTCTGATGATAAAAACCTAATTTTGTTAACATTGTTTCTTTTGCGTTAACTGACAGACTACCTCGCTTGACATATGGTATAATTATGCTGTTTGATAATTTGCTTCTAAGGTTTACTTCAGGTAATAGGCTGAAAAATAACTTAAAGACTAAACGCAGTCTGTTATTACAAAAACACTTTTGCTAATACATAGAATTTGCTTTGACTTAGGATGTAAAGTTGTTATCAACATCATACTTAACCCGGATCAAGTTTCCCACCCACACATCAATCTCTTCCTCGGTCATTATCCACAAATTAATGTGTGAGGTTGCTCTTGTGTGAGCTTGACGCCCCTGTCGTGCAGGGTGGCAGTGTGTTGGGATGGGGAGTGGTCAGGGCAGCGCAAGAACTTGGTGTTGCAGAGTACACTTCCTGCGCACCATCCGCCCTCATCCTCTCACCCTGTCGCCATATGTTCAGATGCTGGCCAGAGGACTCGCCGGCGCATTGGGGTGGATCAGACGACCCCACAGAGGGAGGGAGAGCAGGGGGGGGCATGGCAGGGGGTGGCCTGCCACTCAACTTCCAGCACAGGTCAGTACAGGACCGCATGAGCACCTCCTTCTCCCCCTCCTGCTCATACCCTCCATGCTGAAGGCAGCCCTCCCCCCAACTCAAATCCAGCAGTGACAGATTTGGTGGACAAAATGACTTATTAAATGCTAGAGACATAACTCTTTACATCATACTGCCTGAATATTCTCACAGAAAGGCAGCCTTTCGTGGCATAAACAGTAGGCGCAGTATTTTGTCGTCCCCATAGTCCCCTCATTAATACTGCAGTGGACATTCACAACTGGAATTGGTGTTGAGGTCAGGTGTAGCCAAATCATATTCATCTGTGGTTGTTTTCACTGTGTTGTTGCAAAAGAAATGCTTTATTTTAGGGCGATCTTCTGGTTTTTCTTATGTTTTCCAATTCATGCTCATCAGAAACGGAGGCCTCATGCTGGTTTTGCTTTTGATTTTCACCAGTAATGTAAAGTTTATGTTACACTTCTCCAATTACACATTTAAATGGTTGTTGCCACTGAACCTTGTTTATGCAACCAATGATGCCTGTTGTGATTTGTGAAACTCTCCATAGAACAATTCAAATGCTTGTGTTAACTTGATGTGTTGGTGTAGTCGTTAAAAATACAGGGGGTGTACACAGTTACTGAATCCTTTTTACAAGATAATGAAATATTACAACATCACTGCAAACCATGGCTGCACAGTAACCAGAAAGTTAAGGAACACATCTCCCACAATCTCAACAATCACTGGACAGTATGACCAACAGTGGTTTGAATTAGAAGAATAAAAAGAAAGAAGGCGACTTTAAGAATGCACATCTGTATGTGCTCAGCTACCAGTGCACTCTGATGTGTGCACTTTCAGTACAGTAGTTAACATTAGAGACTATAGTGTTGAGTCATGTAGGGTTGCATTAGGATGGGGGCTACAGCATTCCAGGCTTACAAGTTCTAAAACTGGAGCAAGCTGTATGGGTGTGTGGGTGTGTGGATGTGTGTTGGGAAGAAATTTTGTTGCTGAGGTGTTCTGATTTGATTATGGTGAACTGTAGAAGTTTTGCCTTTTCTCCTTTAATTGCTATTAGCCTGATTTGCAATAAAGAGAACATCTGATTAAATTAAAATTGCAACTTAATCCTAATCCTCTCTATCAACTCACCATCTACTTCCATGGAACAAGTCTTTCTGTAAGAGGTAGAAATTAGATTACTGTGTATTAAATCTGGAATCTGGCACTCAGTAATGATGACCTTGAGGTTTGGCATCATTACCTGTCCCACAGTGCAAAGCATCCAAATGACAACATTACTCTTGCTAGTTCAGATTGATGCATCATGGATGTTTCTGCACTGACAAAGGCATTTGGCTAGTGGAAATGCCTTTAAATAATGTGGCTCTGCTCTGCTGTGTTGCACTACACTCTTGAAATGCTATATGCATAATACATACAGTTCCTCTATCTGTTTTATGGGGGAGCACATGGAATGACTTGAGATGGAGGTCTGTTTATCGTAATCCTCCTCGCTCTCTCCCTCTCTTATTCCCTCTTCTCTCTTACAGGAAGCATGCCCTGAACTGTCACAGAATGAAGCCAGCCCTTTTCAGCGTTCTCTGCGAGATCAAAGAGAAGACGGGTGAGTTTCTACTTCACTCGTTTTCTTTGTGTTCTCCAGTCTGCATAGGTTGTAACCTAGTGCTAAGATGTACTGTGCCTTTGCTCCACTTTCTGTGGGACCAAGTTACTTTTTTATTGGCCTTGCAGAGAACTCTATTGATAGTATCTGTAGTAGAATTGATAAAACTGCATGTATTGTGTATACTTTGGTTTACGATCATTCAATCAAATAGCCGTTGCTGTTTGTTGTTTGGCAAAATAATTATAGAAACCTAACCTATTTTTGGCCACTGTCCAGACTACATACTGACTGGCAGAAACTAATCTTAGTGGATCTGTGCCTTTTGAAACTTGAGTCAGACAGCAGAACATACTGTAGATCATGTGTACAACTTGGAATTCATATTCTTTTTACAATTTGTTTAACATTTTGACTTGGAGTACCTGAATGCATAAATATACCCTGCTTTGCATAAATATCAGTTTCCATGTCAAATGATGAACAGTAATACAACTAACTGTACGAATGGTACAACCAACAGGCTTTAACAGTTTACAGTTTTTAATATCTCAGAAATATTTACTATGATATGGCCAGGGATAAAGATCTACTGTTACAGCTACCACTACAAAATTATTACATTTAAAAATCAAACCTGATCCGACAGAAAATTTGGCACAGCTAGTTGACAGCCAGCAGATATGGAAACTCCACAGGGGTTATTGCTGTACAGTTAAAATGTTATGCTATTTCAGTACAAAGAGATGTTCTTTTCTCCCGCATTGTTAAAAAATCTACACAACACAGTGTAGTGTAAATGTGGATTTGGAATAAATTGCTATGCACATCAATGCAGTACCTTGATGCAAAGGAACAGAAACCCTTCCAACACTGTCTTAACAAATAATCATGCATTTCAAATACACATATCTGATGGGAATTGTTGCCTAAGTAAATATCTTCGATTTGCTCTTACTCCTAAAATTATTCAAAGTAAACACGCTCCTTATTCTCATCTTGTTAGCTATACGAGTCAGCTATCTGACAGATTCTAGTGTGGTTCAAGGGAGCAGGCCTGGGATGGATGGCAGATTGATGGTTATGGTAGTGTAAATAAGGTGTTTTTTGAATCCTCTCCCTCTGCTAGTCTCTCTACGTTCTCGTCTTTCTATGTGCTTTTCTTGCTTTCACTTGCCTTGTGTATCTTCTAACAGCAAAACCTCTGTTGTTCAAATACAATTTGAAAATGCTGCACTGCTGCCTGTTGTGGCCCTCTGTCAATAATGTATTATTGCTCTCCCGTGATTGGACAAAAGTAAAGGCTAGGCTTGAGTGAGTGGGGCAGGGTACACTGTTTCCCAGGCAACCAGTGGTCTTATTTACCCTAATGCCATTCACTTTGATTTTCACATTTAGTCTCCCAGCAAACTAGAGAAGAGGGTCTGTGAGTATGCGTACAGTAAGCTGAGCAGAATCACAGACAAGGCACAGAGGGAGGTTAACAATAGATTAATGCTGGAGGTGACTATGCCAACCATGAGATATAGAGATCTTTGGCTTTGCCTCTACTGTGCTGGCCATCTGCCACGTAGTGCCCTCCTAACTGCACTGTGTACCTGCTTTGGCATTTCTTTGCAACTCCATCAGACCCCCTGCAGGCCCCATTATGTGCCTCTGGAATGTGAATTGACTTCTCTTCAGTACAGCTTGTAGAAGACCCAATCAGTAGTCTTCTAGTATCTCCACAGATTTTCTGCAGTATTTTTTACTAACAAACATGCACTTGTGTTGGCAAACCCACATACACACTCTCTTTTCCTTGCACACATACACACAGCGAAAAGGGATAAAAGCAAACTCGGTCTTGGGTCTACTCCTACTGCCTCGGTCTTGTCCTCTCCCCCTCCCTCTCTATGCCTCGCTCCCATTCTTGAAAGAGAAGACTTGCTCTGAACTCGGGGCTTTGATATGGTAATGTAATGGTGGTGGTGGAGGAGGGGAGGTGGGGTGTGGGGGATGGGAGGTGAATTCCTCTGAGTGCTGCAGTTGGTTAGATTGTTTTCATTGTAAAGGAAATGTTCTGCGCTAATGCCAGTACCCCCCTCCCATTGCCACCACCTCAACCCCCCCCCCCCCATTTTTACAACAGTGCCTGCGTTGTCCTGAGCACTCACATTAAACATGACCTCCATCTGCGTGAAATTTGATTCTTGTTAATACTTTATTAAAGATGCACTCCAAAAAAGAAATTAAAGCACTTGGAGAGAGACGGGAAATGATCAAAGTTGAGAGCCAGTGAGTGGCTTTGCTTCAACTCAGTTCTGTTCTCCCTCGCTCTCATGGGTATTTGCTGTAAAAATAGCTCTTGGTGCAATGGGACAGCTTATGCCAAAATCTCTCACAAGCCACTGCAGTTACTCTCAGAAGTTTTTCATTTAGTTTGGGCATGTTTGAGGCAATTCGCCTCACTTTTATGCATTCCTCGTGCTTTACACATGACAACAGCGAATCTGTCATTCACTCTGTTCTGTCACCCTGCTCAAGTCCCGCTTTTACAAGCATGAACAGTTCCTGCTGTTTATTTTTGGATGGGTTTTAATGAAAATAAAAATAGTTATTCTCATAGAATTAGAGCTATACGGGGTTGTTGTTTTAGCTTGTGTGTATTTCTCTGCTACAATTGAACATGTTCACACCCCAACACCTGCCACTCATCTTGATAAGCGTCTGATAAACAACTCTTTGGGATAATGCCGCTATTTGGCAGTGTAGAAATTGTGGCATACTGGCCAGGATCTTACCCAGCTAAGACTAAAATGTTCACCTCTGTTGTAAAAGTTAATGTGTCACCATTTTTGTCATTAACATACATATATCTGTACTCGACCAATCACAATTAGGCCATGTATCCTTCAGCAACAACACAGGCATCCTGATGGCCTGTAGCCAGTGTGGTGATAACTTGAGCCACAGTATTGCTCTGTTAGGTGCCCAATTTTTCCAGAGTCCTAACAATGTGTCTGGGGCTGTGGTTATTTGCTCTCTGCCTCTGCCATAGACGCACTACCTTCTGTCTGTATTTTCTTAACAGCATCTGGGTGAGCTCTTTTTAGTGCTGATATATTGCCTGATTCTTCAAATAATGAGTTAAGTATTTGGTTGAAAATAGACCAGCCGTTTCATGTTTGTTTAATTTGACAAGCATTTATCTTTTGTTGGGAGGAGGTGTCTTATTTTCTTAAACCACCTACAAGCACCAAAATCTCAGTGACTGCCAGTAGAGCCAGCAGCTCTTAGCTAGTATGTTGGCAAATCAGCTAGCAGTCAACCCATCATCACATCGTATTAATGTTTTGACAAAATTGGTGAATGGTGAGATTTTGCAAACTCTGTGAACTTAGGTTTTTTTAGTGCTACTTCTCGTAACATTTAATATGCAGTCTTCTCCCATTTAGTTATGATAGCATATCAATTGATATAAAAAGGCCAATTCAAACAGGCTTTTTACAAAATCGTTATAGTAGATCTGTTACCTTGTCATGAATGTGATGAATAAGTTGAGCTTTTTTTATATTGGACTGTAACCACATGCCCTTTTTTGGAGAGCAACTGAACTATTAAATGTATGTTAAATCAGCTTATTGGGGTTGAGATGTTTTTGCAAACCATGTTCGGTCCATAACCAAATTATTACCTTACCTGGGTATTCACAGCATTACAGTTGTCTGTATGCATTACAATACCATTTCAGCAGCCAAATGGCCCCAATTATCTGTTAATTGAATTACAGCATGATTGCAGTTGTTAAAACACCAAAACAAAACAACACTATTAAGGGTCACACATAGTTGCCATGTGTTTATTCAAAGCCAGAAAACACATCAACAAACCTTGAGAAATCTCATTTGAATTTACTTTGCATGAAAGTTGAAACCAAAACGTCACGCAGTGAGTTGGTAGCACCTAATAATTGTGAGAAAGAATACGGCATTACATGATTGATTTCGATTTTTGTATTCCATCGACTTTGACTGAGTGCAGTACATGAAGTCCAGAGAATCACATGCGTCATTAAAATAACGTAATTATTATTAGTTTTCCAAAAGCCCAATTTGGAACAGGGCCCTTAAATTTTATGAGTTGTTATGACCCTGTTGGATGTCTTTTATTATATTTTTATGAGGGAAAGCATACAGTGCCGTTTAAGCCAAAAGTAGTAACAAGACAAAAATAGCTTCTGGTCAAAATGCAAATTATTATTAATTTAGGCTATGAAACCTGCATTTTCAGTTCTACTGTCACCTGAGTCTGTATTGAGAATATGCCATCCACCTTTGTACAGCCGCAACAACTTCTCGTTTGGGTTTTGATGTAAAAAGTCTATTTACACTTACTATGCAGTGGTGCTGTATTATCTCATTGGCTTTTTCAGCAATCGCTGTTCTGTTTTGTGGTGTCCTGCCACTCAATCGCTTTTTTTTTTCTATCCCTGCTCCTTTGCAGGAGGGAATGAAAAAAGATAGAGTGTGTGTTGTGCAGGAGTGATACAGGGAGATTGATGAGGCAGTAAGAGCAGGAGTAATTACTCGGTGTCCATTCCCCAAGCCAGATTGGCAGACGGCTAATATCACACAGACCCCTGGCCCTGACAGACACACCACCGCCCCCCACCCCCAGCTCAAACTGGGGAGGCAGAGAGCACCCCAACCTTCAGCCTAGGCCTAATGGTGTGTGGGCCAACTGATTTCCCCATGTGGTATTATTCCTGTAGGAACTGGCCTTCTGTATATTGACAAGGGAAACTGCTGTCTTGAGTGTGCTGTAGGATGGGAAAAGCTCAGTGGAATTGTTCACCTTTTAAAGCCCCTTTCACACATACGCTGCTTCCCGTACTCAACCTATACGAATCTGTGAACACAAATGTCCGAATCAGTTGGCCTGGATATTAAACAGACTTTACCCTGTTGGCTTCCTTGTACAAAGTCTGCCTAAAGTGCGATTGAGCTCATGTGTGAATGGAACAGGTCATTGTCAGGAGAATTCATAGTGAGCAAGTGAACTGATGATGATGTTGCAAAGAGTGTAGCTTTTAATTAGTCTGTACTCTTTTCTGCTTCCTTTTTAGTTTTTCGTTAATTTTATGGATAAATCCAACTGAATGTAGTATTAAAATATAAGTAAAAACAGTCCTCCAACTCATCCTCCTCAAGCATGCTCTATCTGAGTGCCACCCAAACCAAACAGTATTTCCAGTAGGTGAGAAAACATGTCCAGTGTGGAAAATCTCTTTTGTGCTGCAATTGTGAAACTTTGGTACTGATTCTCCAGATATCATCTGGAGTTGATGTGTGAAAATGGCTAAGACTGCTGCAATATGATCTTGGCCAGTATTTTAGGGGTATCAATAAAGTTGGATATGGAAGACTGAGTATAAAAGTATCCTCTAGTTGATCAGCGTTAACAGCATGGATTGCTCTAATTAATAGTCATATTAGGACAAATGGGCACTCTTGGATTTTTGGTCTAATCCAATTTGCCAAACACAATTTACACATGATGTCAGAACAATAGGTTTATTGGAAGAGGACTTGAGAACATGTCTATTGATCTATAATGTGCCTAATTGCCTTATATTTGGGACTATGGATGTGATTTTTAAACATTAAAAGCAAGATAAAGTTAAACAGAAAATGACATTAAATTGATTAATTTGCGTCAAGCTTCAGAGGGGTTAATACATTCATAGGGTCAGCACATAAGTGGGCACACATCTTCTGGTGAGATACACTGCTGAAATGATTATGGCCAGTGGCACAATAGACAAGGAACCATGTTTTTCAAACTTGAGAGATACTTTGGATCCAGAAATTTCCAAAACAGTATACCCAACAACAAGAAACCTGGAAATATTGAGTGACCCTTCAGTATTGGCCGAGGATCATCCGTAGGGCCCACTCCTACCTCTTCATTTCTTCTACCCTCCCTCTCAGCATTTCTATGCCTCTCACACTGCTTTTAGGCTTTGCTCTTAAAGGAAGCCAGCATCTCTTTAATTAAAGATATGTAAATGTGGTCTCAGCTGGATTGCATTAGTTTGGTGGCAGTGGGATGGGAGAGTGTTGGAGCCTAGCTCCTAATCCTGACTAATTAAGGATTAATTACAATTGATGGGAGCCCTCCACCCCTCGGCAGTAATGCACATTGCTGTCTCAAACTGTATGTTTGTGTATTTCACACCATGTCATAAATGCAGAGGAGAGATGGAGATGGAAACATCAGGGCTGGGGGGGGGGGGGGGGTGTTACCCCGAGATTAGCAGGATGCATTAGGTCATTACAGACACCAGGAAGCTCACAGTCTTTTTTAATCTTGTAGTGCAGTATAGATAGATGGTTTGATGCAGTTGTACTGTTTGCTAATCCACAATAATTCCATATTCTGGGAGGGTGATAGTTTGTGTTTCCATTGTTTGTCATATCTGTACTCATTTATTTGTGCTCAAGTTTGCAAGGCCAATTTAGGCTACCCTCCTGTTAAACCACTGGTAAATTGTCACCCTGACCAGCCAGACATGTTATCGGCATAGTGATTTTTATTCCTAACTGAACTGGTACATCGGACCTGTGCAGACTAACCATGTAGCCTCAGCTCTCTCTGGCACCATCTGACTGTGTCATAATGCTTGTTCACTTGTTATAAATGGGCACTGCTCTTCTGATCTATCGCTTAATTGCCACCTAATTTGCATAACAGTGCAAATTAACGACCTCTCAAATGAGCGTTCATTTTTCACAAAGTCTTTAGGAGCTCCTTAAGAGTCTGTGCTAATGAGCACAGGAGGCAGCTGGCCTGATGAGAGTTGACTGGGGGAAGATCCTAGCAGTGCTTTAACAAGCCTCCTGCTTAGGTGCTCTTCGTCATCCTCTTCTTCCTCCTGTGACATTTCGAATTCTTTCTTCCATGTCTCTGCGTCTTTCTGTGTGCAGAACTGTACTAGACTAGGGATATCATGTTAGAGATTTAGTCACAGCTGCTAAACAGTGCTTAATATATAGTATAACACTATTCATTTAAGCGCTTGTGCCATGTTGACAATAAAGTATTATCTTAAAAATTTGGTTTTGCACAGGAACTCAAATTGACAGAGGAGTCTGTGGTCTGTTGCTAGTTTATTTTGCAAATTGGGTCATGTTTGGTCAGATTACTGAACACTGGCTAGAAGGAAACACCAGTATACGCTTTGCAACTCGAGTTCTGTTTATTCAGTGCAAGCCATGCTATCTGGATGGGATTGTGAGGAAAATATATTTTAAATGCATTCACTGTCATGTTTAAATTCAGTTGAGTTTTCATTTTGATATGGTTTAGAGGGACTTGGTTCACACATGATTTAGATTTTCACATTTTATGGGCCCTTTTAGTATAATTTTTTGAAAGGAATAGGCTTTTTTTTTTTTTTTGGAAGTATATAAGCCTGAAAAGATTTCCAGAGTATGCTTGTGAGTTTTAAATGGGGAAAAAAAGATTATTTATGTATTTTTTAAATGGTGTAGCTGCGCTGATCTTAGCTAAATTTGCATCAGTGTACTGCTTATGGAAGTTGCTGATAATTGTATTTAAATACAGCTAGCTTTCACTGATTAATATTTTTTTTGCCTACATATAGTAATGGCTCGTTAAAAAACTATTGGAATGGCTATCAGGGAAATATTAATTAATCTGGCAAACCTATGCATATAAATAATAGGCATGGGGAAAAGACATTGTAGTGCATTGTGTTTTTTTGTCACATATCTGTGAAGATTAAGTGACACCACCAACTGATCATTAGTGTGTGTGTGAGTGTGTGAGAGAGAAACGGTATGTTTGTGTGTGACCATTCAAGGGGGGGTACACGTAGTCATCACTCGGGTGTCCAAGCCTCTCTCTTTAGTTAATTAAGGGCTGATTAATGATGTGTTGGACTGAAGTGTTGTGTTTGCCCAAGGTGTGAGTTCTCCAATTCACACCTTAATCAGACCACACTGTGTTTACTCAGAATGCTTACCTCTCTTTGTGTGTGTGTGTGTGTGTGTGTGTCTGTGTGTCTGTGTGTCAGAGTAGGGGGCTGCGTGCAACAGGACTCTAGTGAACTACCCAAACAGATGCTGATTATCGTGAGCTGCTTAAAGTAGGAATGGACATATGGATTAGACTCATTAAGTTGACTATCCTCAACAAAAACACCCTTTTAGAAGAATTGGGTACACACTTTTTATGTTGTCTTTGAAGTAGAAATTTACCTTTTCCCAATATCCATTTGGCAAAAAGCCCATCAGGGAAATTATTCATTTTTAATACCATACTCTACAACTTGCCCACAGCAACATTTTATACACCCCAAGCCTCTCGTCGAGCAACCCATATTCTATGAAAATGGCCTGTTAAATCAAAAAGCTATAGGCACAGAGGAACTTGTTTCTAAAAGTTAACATTAATAAATTATTACAACATGATATTGTAAAGACATTGCCATTGGCATGAAGGTTGCTACTCAGATTGCTTAAGACTAAAAGTCATTATATGAGCACATGTGATTTTCACAGACTTTACTGGATGACTAACTACACGTAATGAAGGTGAAGTTTGTATTTCATTGCGTGGATTTAAAGGTCAAGGACTTAGACGGAAACTGCTCTTTCCCTCCCGAAAGCCACTCATCACTGTTTTTTCTTCATACTGCAAGTCAGACTCAAACAAAAAGGTCAGATATGGTCTTGTCAGGTTTAGATTTTGTCAATTTTTTATCAAGCTATGTTTAATGAGACCTGAGAACCAAATTCAACCTGGTGACTTATAGGTAACCACCCTCAGTGTCATGCAAAGTTCGGAAAGGTCTTCTTCTTATAATGGGCTTTATTCCTAAGGGTGAAAATCTGTTTAAAAACAAGTAAGAATAGTTTGGTATTAGATTGGCATTCGGTAGCATGATTTCTATTGCCCTTGCACTATTTTATAACCTGCAAACAGTTTTAAAACAGGGGTTTAGCTGTCATACCTCCAGAGCTGCAGTTGGGATTTGTTTTTGCAGTTTTTGTAGGGAAATTTACATATTCATGTAGCATATTTTCATTGTGAAAATCATCTTTCTATGGCCCATTCTTCTTTATCTGAATTCTCTGTCTGTAATGAAAGGAAAAACTGATGTTTTCACAGTCCTAGCTTTTCACTCTTTCTGGCTCGTTCGCTCTCTGGCACGTCTGTACTCTGGCTTGTGTATATTTCTGTAGTCTCTCTCTCTCTCTGTGTCTCTCTCTCTCTCCCTCTCTCTCTCTCCCTCTCTCCCTCTCTCTCTCTCCCTCTCTCTCTCTCTCTCTCTTTCTCTCAGCCTCTCTCCCTCTCCCTCTCTCTCTCGCACACATATCTTCTCCTGTGACTTCTTTTTTCAATTCTCCTTGGTTCTCCTTCTACCCTCTCTCTCTCCTTACCTTTTTTCCCCTTTTTTTCCCTTCTCTATCCTTCTCTCTCTCCCGCTCTCTTGCTCTCTCCCAGTGAAAGGCTGAGAATACCCAAGGGAGCTGATGCAATTAAAATGCTAATCCTGTCTGTCTACAGAGAGAGGGAGAGGGGGGGCTGACAGCATGAGGGATTGCGGCTCACATGGAGAACTCGACTGAAATGGAGAACAGAGGGAGGGGGGGCACTGGGGGAGGTGGGTGGGGGTGCGCTGAAAGGGAGAGGGGGAGGGGATGTGTGTTGGGGGGAGACAGAGTGAAAAAGGGGATGCTAGCGAGGGAAAAGACAGACAAGGATAAAGCTTGTGTTGTGAGCTGAGCAATGATATACTGACTGCGTTTAAGTCTTATCTATTCCTATGTGCGGAAGGCATTACAGTTAATGTACAGCACTACACTATTGGTTAGGTTGTTCACCCTTACCTGCACCACTTCATATATTGTGTGTTGTGACTGCACAGCACACCGTTTTCCACATTGGGTGTGCAGAAATGAGAATGATTATGTATGCAGTGAAAGCCCAGCTGGATACCCTGAATATTTCATAGTATGTGTTGCTCGCTCCGTCTCTCAATGCCACACAGCCTGGCTAGGGTGGTAACGTGTGCATAATGGTATGATTTCTAAGAGCTGGATGCAGGCCTTAAGCCCTTCCTATTTATAAAAAAGGAAAAAAAGTGAATTTAAGTATCATTACTTACAGCACTTTGAGGTTTAGTCTCTGAGTAACAGAACCAGCCCAGTGGCGATGTTGGGAGCCCGTTGATCAAAAGGAAATGCTGCTTAGATTTTGGAGTCGAGCAGCGAGCCAAGCTCAGGTTTTTTCTTTTTATTATCCTGCTTTATATTTTTCAGTCTCGTGGTTGTTTTGCTGGTGGAGGACTTTTAGGACTCTGCTCCCATGTAACTTGGCCTTTTTTGTGCAGTATCTTAACTCATCTCAACAGCTGCTATAATACTACTAGGCCACTAGACTGTGCATGAGTGCAATTGTGGGTAATCACAGCTTAATTGGAGTAATTAGGGGAATGTAGGGGCATTAGGCTACAGCTGGGGGCCATAATGAGGAGTGGGGGCAAAAGGGAGGGGGAAGAGGTGAGAGGCTTCAAGAGCCACAGTTGCCCTCTTTACTATAGGTCAGTTTTATGTGAATGGACAGTGAAGTCACCACACGACTAAATAAAATCAGAGTTGTTTGTGTCAGGATGTGCTAGATTTTTAATTATCGTAGTACATACACAACTTGATCTACCCTCAGAACATAAACAAAGTATCCAAACAATCATATAGATTCAACAGGTACAAAACAAATACTTCTGGTCCTTGATCACTGAATTAACTACAGGCTATCTGGCTTGGAAGTGTAGAGATCGTTAGTGAATGAAAGGAAAGAAAAAGAGGAGGGAAAGAGATGGGCGAATCAGGGTCATTAGTTCAGGCGGCTGGGTCTGCTGCATTCCTGAGCCCTGAGATGGGGGAGCAGCAGAGCAGGAATGTGCCTTGGAGAGAGAGGAGACCTAAGCAGAAGGAAAGAAAAAGGCAAGAAGGAACAAGAAAAAAGGGGGGAGAGGGAAAGTTGGACGCTTTTGCTACGAGAGGCCTTAAATGGTGGAACAGACTCATTTATCAAATGAAGTTTAAAAAAGCAAAAACTGGTCTGCACCATAGCACTTGGACACTTTAACGGTTTTGTCCTCATTTCTTTCACATCTGTTAGCTCTACAGTGCAGCTCTACTCATTTGTTAGCCCTGACTGCTCCATGGCTGCAAACTTGTTTTCCAGCATGACTCTCTACGGGTAAACTCTGACTACAACTTAAAGACTCAAATGATTGTTTAAATTGTGCTTACAATGAGTGAGTTAATGTACCCCCAACCTTTCATGATGAGCTTTGACTAACTTGCATAATCCTCAAAGAGGACAAGCGCCTAACCCAGTTTCCACTGGGATTAATCTTGTCATCCATATTGTTAGTGTCTGTCTTCTTCAGAATCCTGTCTGGTTTCACCGCTTTTCAGATTGGCTTTTACCTCATTAATTAAGTCTCCGGTTACAAAGATCAACATATATATTGATTTAGTGCTATTTGTTTGTGACTGAACCAATATGTTACCATTATTGCGCATTTTAACATGGACTGATCTCTATATTAGTTTTTAAACTTTCCACTGACAACTTCCTAATTTTCATAATGTAGATATCTTACTGCACAAGCTTTTCTGCCCAGCAAGTGGACATGTGTTAAAGGCCGGTTACTAACAATTACTTTGCAGATTAATATCTAGATTAAATTCAAGAGCCATATCTAGATCAAATTTAAGAGCCACAGTTAATTAAATTAGATTTGATAAAATTTTGTGAAGTAAAAAAAAAAGTGTTTAAGTGTATAACGTCTTTTAAAGTAGTTGATCTATGTGACCCTCAGTCCAAAACTCAAAGATATTCATCTCAGGTAATACAAAACAAAGAAAATCAGTCGTCACTTTTGCAAAAAATGAACCAGTGAATGTTGCTTGAAAATTAATGGGGGAACAATCAATTTATCAACATAGTTGCTGTTTGATTTTGTGTCGCTTGGGTCATTGATTTCTTAACTAATCTTTCAATCTGATAGTGTGCAGTTTGAATTAAAATCACTTTGAAAATAAATCGTGTAAAGGTAACATTGGTACTGTAGTAATAGTGTGTTTCATATCTCATTATTTTGATTCACACTGTTAGTAACTAATGTCCCCAAGACTGTACTAAGATACCAAGTTTCTTCTCTTACTTTCTGAAGTTGAGTGATTGAGAAGCAAAAGGGGCAAGAGAAAATTTAGTTAAGCGTTAAAAGCTTCAGGCTCTGAAGAATAGATGGTTGTCTGTACTTAAAACTTTTCAGTAACAGAGTGGTATCTGTAAGGGAGTGTGTATGTGTGTGTATGTGTGAAAGAGAGAGAGAGAGATGAGAGCATGGCTGCAGGCTGACAGAGGTCCTGGTATAATGCAGTGGTGGGGAGCAGCAACTGATAACTATACTTATGGCCACTGGGGCTCATAGTGACAGCACATGCACTCCCATTACTGGTCCCATGCCTCATGCCCTTATCTCTGGCAGTCTGCCACAGAGGGACCACACTGCCCTCTGCTGTTGATTTAGAGGAAGTTCAGGCTCATTGAGAATTCAGCCAGGCGCTCATAGCAATGACTCAGGGGAGAAACTTGACTGGGTTTTGACAGGGCTGCACTTCTTTGAATTTTAGCAGTGATAAAGCGCCTTCCTATGCACCTCCACACTATTACCCTTCTCCTTGAAAGGAAATGTGTAGTCTTTCAGTTAGCAAAAACTTTTTAACCAACAGGTTTTCTCAGCCTAAGAAAAGTGGTCTGGCTTGGCCAGCCTCTTTCCCTTAACAGACAAATACTAGCCATGCCATCCTAACTCCAATACTTTCTCTCTTCTCCTGTCTAGTGCTGAGTATACGAGGCGTGCAGGAGGAGGACCCCCCGGATCCCCAGATCATGCGATTGGACAACATGCTGCTAGCAGAGGGTGTGTCGGGACCAGAAAAGGGTGGAGGATCGGCTGCAGCGGCTGCAGCTGCAGCAGCAGCAGGGGGCTCGCCCACCGACAGTAGCATTGAACACTCGGACTACAGAGCCAAGCTTGCCCAGATCCGCCAGATCTATCACTCTGAGCTGGAAAAATACGAGCAGGTGTGTGCAGAGCAGACGTTAATGCTTGATCATGCACTGTTTTCCACAAATAATATGTTCTGTTACAATAAGTGCAGGTCAGTCAGTCTGGTAAAGATCATCCTGTGCTGAATAAAGGGAATTAGTCAACTTTTGTTCTGTTAGAATGTGTAACAGTAACAGTGGTGGATAAAGATGGTGTCTTCATTATAAGTAATAAGTTACCAATTGGTATGAACAGGCGTTGAGATGGTGTTCTCTGAGAGACCACAATACCAAATATTGTAAGTCTTAGGTCTGCATTCTTTGATTATGGTCTTAAACTCTGCATACTCCTGGTTCTTAATGGCACTGATCCACACTTAACTGATGTTTCACTGATTTAGGTTTGAGAACCATTGCTGTAGATTGTATCATTTATCAAACGATACGAGTAACGCATCCTTCTCGGAACCCGTCAGCAATTGTCTGGCAACAAGTCAACCTCTGGGGGCCACGGCCAATGCTTCAGGGCTCACGATGTAGACAGCAAATATCAAGATAATGGATATTTGGACTAAGACTTCTTCTTTTTTGCCTCGGTTTTTTTTAGCTGACCTTTTTAAAAAGATATTTGTTTATGAAGGCATGAATAATCTTATTACAAGCTATATTGTTGGCAGAAAGTTGTCTGAAATATAATCTCAGAAACAAACGGCAGTGTGTTCCACTTCTCTTGCTTCACATGGATGTTTAACTGCATTCAACAAATACCTATTCTAACATGATTGGTTAATACTGCTCAATGAAAAACTGAACCAGAACGATTCTGATACCAAAGGCTTGCCTATAGATTGTGCATTAATTTACATGTGTATATGTATATGTATATACGAGATCCAATTACAGTGGCATGAGACAGCTGAGTCCTACATGTCATCATCAAAACTATGTCAGGGTACTGGACAGAATCTTTTTTTTTCTCTTTACAGTAGCATTCAACTCCTGTCTCTCTCTCTCTCTCTCTCCTTGGTCCAGGCCTGCAGTGAGTTCACCAACCATGTAATGAACCTGCTGAGAGAGCAGTCTCGCACACGGCCCATCTCTCCCAAAGAGATTGAGCGCATGGTGGCCATCATCCACCGCAAGTTCAGCTCCATTCAGATGCAGCTCAAACAGAGCACCTGCGAGGCCGTTATGATTCTGCGTTCACGCTTCCTTGATGCCAGGTCTGTCTGAATGTGTCTAGCTTGAATTATTACAATCTAGGTTTGTGTTAGATGACTGGTTATTTTCTTGAAGGCTGAAGGGATCAGAGCATGTTGACGATGTTAACAGCTATGTACATTCCTAGCATGTTGGTCATTATCTCTTCTCTGTGTGACAGACGTAAAAGGCGCAACTTCAACAAGCAAGCTACAGAGGTGCTGAACGAGTATTTCTACTCCCACCTGTCTAACCCGTACCCCAGTGAGGAAGCCAAGGAGGAACTGGCCAAAAAGTGTGGGATCACTGTGTCTCAGGTGAGACGCTAACACCATTATTAGCAAATACTTTTTAAATTCAAGTACACTGTAGCTGTTGTCTTTTTAGAGAACCACGTGTCTGTTTTGGGATCAGTTTCACATACATGCATTCATACATGTGTTATAGCATGTTTGTAAATGCGCTTTAATTAATTAATCTTTTTTTTACATAAGTATAAATCATTCCTTTTTTAGCCGAGGGAGATACAGCAAGGACGCCGTGACAGCTAAATTAATGTGAAGGAAACAATGTATTTGAATATCTGACATTCATCTGTCCCTCAGGTCTCTAATTGGTTTGGCAACAAGAGAATACGCTACAAGAAGAACATTGGTAAGTTCCAGGAGGAAGCGAACCTCTACGCAGTCAAAACAGCGGTGGATGCTGCCAATGTGTCTGCGCAGGCCAGCCAGGCTAACTCTCCCGCAACGCCCAACTCAGGTACCGTATGCTCAATTTCATTTACCCTTAAACCCCACTTCTCATTTACAGGCTTCAGTTTTGCTACATACCACATTCGTTCACACGCACAGCAAAACCAGATTGAACCACACAATGACTGTATAAAGTATCCCCTTGATTCTTTAAAGGAAAACAGCACATATTGATAACATAGAAACCCCAATTTGCTAAGAAAATGCTGAATGGATCAGTTAGTGATGACTCAGATGTCGTGATGCGTTTAGTCAGGTCCCTTCTTATGGATTCTATGTACTCAAAATAAGTCGGGAGCACTTTGGATAGCCGTGTTGTTTAAAACTTTGGTGTCTGTGAGAGCAAGGGTATTTTTATAAATAAGGTGTGACCAAACAATGGCATTTCTGCAGCAACTTGCATTGACCAGAGTTGATGTCTTTTATGAATGAGAAAAAAATGGAAAAAGTTAACATAGTAAGAGGGAGCACAATGTAAGTCACTGAATGGGCAGGTGTGTGCAATAGTCCATAGTTCATTCATCATTGCCTCAAATTATGATCTGTATTGATGGTTTATTTTGTACATATTTCGTTAAACTATTCAACCAAATTTCACAATTCAAACTATTCGTATGTGATAAAAATGTATGAATGTAATCAATAAGTTAACACTAAATTAATCAGGATGTCTAAAAGAAGGCATACATTTGCATCACAACACATACAGTTATACACCACAAGCCACGTCTTGAATCTGAGTGTCACACAGTTGATCAGAACAGAGCATTTAGGCTTCCAACCAGAATTTTCTGATGTGGAGAGGGATTCAAATGTGGTTAAATGAGACCACAACATGAGGAATGAACACTACTGTCTCGGTCTCCACCTGCCTTCACTGGGGATGACAGCCATCCATGAAAAAGGGCGGAAACAAAATTTACTTTTAGCTATTTGCAGCTGTAAAATGCTTGTTTGCACATATTGCAATTACATAGACATAGTTTTTTTGTGATTTTATTATCTATCTAGTACGCGTTTTAGCTATTTTTTCTGTGCAGCTGATGTGTGCGTGTATGCCGAGGACACACCAGGCTTTTAGGCCTGTTTAATATTCTATTCAGAACAAAATGGTTTAGAACACTGACCCTCATGTTGAAGCTGGTTCCAGTCAGTGTCCATGACCAGTAGTGACCTTTTGACCCCATGGCACTGTGGTGGGCCTGATTGGATATTGGCTATATATATTGCCTGCAGGGTCACCGGGGTCATACAGTTTGTCTCACACAGGCGACGCCTACCTCAGCCTGCATTCACTCAACGGGGAGGGTCTCAACATCGCCCCCTCTCTACAGTCGCAGGTATGCACTGAGGACAGCTGCAGAGTTGACCTCAATGCTGTTAACCCAGCCACCCAGAATCCCTGGATAGCTACCCTTAGCCTAGCTCCTTTGACCCCTCCTCAGATCCCATCCTGACTTTACCTTTGACCCCATCAAATCCTCCCCCAGCACAAACAAACACAAGCTGACCCTTATTTGCTCTGACATTACTCCTCTCGAGTGAAGCTATAAGCTCCTCAGGGCTCATTGTACAGTTTGTTTTATTGCATATCCCTCAATAGTTACACGCTCACATAGTCTCCACTCATATTTACTTTACATGGTGTAAGACCTGGCACAGGTCTCCTGGACTCGTTGAGGGGCACGAGAGCCTCCATCAAGGCTCAAATAGTTGTAAACCTAAAGGTGGAATTTTTCCACCTTGGGATTTATTACTTAATAGTCAGTGTCTTTACTTCGCTGTTCTCCTGCACCTCTAAAGCTTCTACAGCCCTCTGCCCTTTTAGTCTCCATTTTTCCCTCCCATACCCATCCTATCTCTCCGTTTGTTCACCCCCTTGTGCACACAAAGAAGCAATTTCGTCAAACTGAACTGTCCCTTGTGATTGTTGTCTGTTAATAGATGCGTACAGTTTATTTGTTCTGGAGGGTCCACAGATTTCTGCTGTTAGTCCAGGACTGAAACAAAGAAAGATGTATTACTGTATTAATAAAAATGCAAGATAAGCTTTTGGCTTCAGCTGCAGCCTTTCATGGAATTTAGAGC
Source organism: Diplodus puntazzo (assembly GCA_963678695.2). Classification (NCBI taxonomy): domain Eukaryota; kingdom Metazoa; phylum Chordata; class Actinopteri; order Spariformes; family Sparidae; genus Diplodus; species Diplodus puntazzo. The sequence goes on from OZ023174.1 coordinate 5,388,003, forward strand.
AGAAGTGGTTTTATGGGGAGTTGTGAAGTTGATGAGTGAGCCACAATGTTTAGTGGTTGCATTGCCTAAAAACAACTGTTATTTAAATCTGAGAATTCACTAGCAGGAAAACAGACTGGCTCTGATGCATACAGTAGAGGTTTGTGGACACCACCACTGCTATGTTTAGCCTGTTGTCTTTTAAGCTGATAGCATAAACCTTTGTTTAGCTATCCAAATGTTGTTGCTGACATTTGTACTGAAACTTGTGGGTGTGTTTTGTCTTTGACAGGTGGATACCCTGCACCGTGCTACACACCTGACGGGCGGCTATGAGGAGCTGTCGGGTAGTGGCCTCTACACCCCTCATCGCCTGGATGTGAGTACCAAGCACAAGCTCCTTTTGTGGTGTAGGTGATGAATAGGATATGCTCAGATAAACCATAGCCATAGTTTGACATTTTTCTGTAAAATGTCAAACTAGGATAGTGAGTGTCATATGCTGTACAGACTGAAAAGCTCCTCGATCAGATTTGTGATATTGGGCTATATAAAGAAGATTATTGTGTTTCTTTCCTGTCACGAGAACCAGCAAGCACTGATTTGGTCTTTATATGTCAGGACAAATTTCATCATTTCTTTTTATGCTACTCATAAAAATAGTTACATTTTAATGATTGTAATTCAATCAGATGAAAACTGTAATTGCACACTGAAATAAAGTCATTGAAATGCTGTTGAAAACAGGTTAATGTGACGTAGATGTCCAAAACTTTTTAACCGCAACATTTAGATGTCTTCGACTTGCAAATCACCAAATCAGTGTTTCCTGGGATGTTACAAGCTGTTTCTTGTGAAAGTATTTCCAAAGAGAATTTAATTTCAGGAATGTCATACTTGATGCCTACATGCACAGTAACCACCCTACAGTGGGCCTTTTCAAGTGAGCCGATTTCTTAAACATGAGAAGATCAAGGAACTGGGTGTAGAGGATGAGGAAAAATTGATTTTCCCAGCTATATTTTCCCTGAGAAAGCAAATGTATCTTTATGTTACATATGCACATAGCAAAGTAGGAAAGCAATCTAAAGTCACAGCAGAGCAGGTGGAAAAAATGAGAGATCCTTTCAAAATGAAGGGATGGGACTTCATTCTACTGATGCATCCTCTTATTCTTTCCAAAGTTTGGCTAAAACTAAAAGTAGGAACCTGCTTCCAAAATCTGATTACACTGGTATTTAGAACAGGTGTAGATGCATCTCAATTATCTGATTTTCATGCTTGCACGAAAAAAATGCTGCGTGTAATTGGGGATAAGTAGTTCATAGAATGAAAATCATTTTGTCTGCAACCTCTAAGCCATCTTGAGGCTGCACCATTTGGCTTGTAAGCACAAATAGAGCTGATTTAGACTACTAATTATAAAACTCCTTCTTCATGCAAAATACACTCTCTTCCCTGACTGTCTGCAGGCTAACAGCTGGCAGGACACCACCAACCCCCCCTCGGTCACCTCCCCTCCTGGTCCTCCTGGCAGCGTCCACTCCGACACTTCCAACTGATTCGGTGGCTCTTCCCTGCCATCTCTTCATTCCCACTGCAGTCTGCTTTGACTACCATCCTCTGTCCTCATTTTTCACTACTCCCTCGTCTCTCAACTAGACAGCCACACAAGGCTGTATTCGCATTTCATAAACACACACTGTGCTGGAACACAGGACAGCCGAACAATAGTTAGGAGGAGTTCTCCCTCCGCCCCACAGCTCCACTTCAATGCTAGAAGCTCCTTAACTTGGAATAAAAGAGGGATGGAGCTTCCTGATGCTGAGACAGATAGGAAACATCTTTACTATCAAGGACTTTTTGAAAACCACTGACCCAGCTGTGTAGATGATCATGATGTCTGTACATTATGTGTATATGCACGTTAACTTCACACAGTACTCACACAGCTTGTCCATGTGCTGTTGACCTCTGCACTCGACCCTTTGCTTTGGAAAACTGTGTGTGATTGCCTGTATCTGTTGAAGCCTTGGCATTTGACAGCCAAACTGTTGATACGGATCACCATGGAGCTCTGCTCACCTCGCTCGTACCAAAGTGCTGCCCTAGTAGTTGTCAACACAGCTGTTCCTCCGAGACCACCCTCTGCTAACTCAACTCAACACAACACAAGACAATGTTGTATCTTCCAGACCTTTATAGCTTGATGTTTCATTCTGTTGGAGATTTCAAAGTACTTGAGATGTGCACAAGTGTGCATCACCCCTTCCTCCATAACACACACCTCACAACTTTTCAGTCGTTTTCATTGTGAGCTGACATAAAAAGATGTGTCAAGCACAAAAGTTAGCATCCTCGTTATGGGTGTCTCTACCTGTATAAAGGGTAGTTAAGGGGATCACTGTTCTAAACCAGACAGGACAGGTGATAATAGGGCTGGTGAGAAGAGGAGGAAAGGGCAGAGAGGGGAAGAATATCTTTGGTTGAGTGGATGTGACTAATAGCCCTTTTTGTTGCTAACCAATAGAGGGTGTTAGTAGATGGCTTGTAGACTTAACTTCTTGCTTTCTGTCCACTAGTTTATTTGATTGTAGGCTATTTTCTAATGCTGTTTCACCAAGAATGCACCAGCCACCACCAAAAATGAGCTCAATAAAGCATCTAAATGACGTTAGGAGAAGGTTGGAGAGATTGTGGGGCATTGATGTGTTATTGGGGACAAATGTGACATGAAATTTAGAAACGTGACTGTCTTCCATGCATGTAGGACTTCTAGGCGTGATATTATTGTTTTCATTTAACTTTCCAAGTTTTTAGCTTCGTTTTTATTAACAAAAAATAAAGGGTATAATTATTACAGTCAGACCAAAAAGGAAAAAGTGCATCATGTATTGCTATGATGTGTGTCTCTGTGTGGGCGTGTGTACAGTGTTCTTGGGATGTCTTAGTCAAACTGGCTGGTGCCCTCTGACCTTTGTAAGCATTATAGAGACTGGGTGCTTCCACCAGCCAATGACACACCAGGTGGGGTTCAGCTGAGATCTCCTCCCCATCTTGAAACATTTAAGCTTGTGAGCCCGAGGCAACACACTACAACCTTCTGTTGTACCAAAACCAAAAATACCACATTCAGCAATGTAATAATGCTACTCTGTGTCTCGCTAAAGTTGGTGCACAGCCACCTTTTCAGTTCGAGGAGAGGAGGGAATTATATTTGTATCTGTGTCTCTCTGTGTGGTGTTGTCATGCATCAAGTTGATTTGATTTTTGGGGTTTTTGTTGTGGGGCGTCATGGGAGGGAGGGTGGGTGGAGTGAGGACTGTCATATCACACCTGTATTTTGATTGTGAGTATAGAAGGTATGCTCTCCCCTTTACCTCTATTGGAATACCTTCTGGTAAAACCACAACTAATTTGTTTTATTGTTCTATGGCCAATTGGGCAAGGGCTTCTCTCTCTCCTCTGTTACCAAAAAAGAGGCAGCACTGGGTGTAGTAAAACTCTTAACTCGTGTTTAAGACAAAACCTGCAACGTTTTTTGGGATTTTTCATTTTTTTGGAACTATTTTATACATTAACTGTTATGTGAATAACAAAGCATTTTTGATAGTAAGGTAAAGCCTTATAAAGATTTAAGTGTCAGTCAAGACTCTGTTGAATCATATGTTACAGAACAAAACTTGAGCTTATAAGCTGGTCACATGTGATATCCCACATCTAATTACTTGTTTTGTTACTCATCGCAGTTCATACGACTGTATCCTAATGAATAACGTTATCACCGCACCAAATTATCATCCTCCCCCTTTTTCTACCTGTTGTAATGGATGTCACTGTACAGTTTGTGTAATGTTTCAGTATTTTTTTTTTCTTTTATAAACTTTGATGTTTGGTTGAGATGCCAATTTTATTTGGCCTTTGTGTCACAGGATTCATGATAACTCTGTATCTATTTTGAATATTATTTAGGTCTTTTGTTACATAACCGGGAGGCAACGTCAGGTTTACAGGTTTGACATTTGGTGCTGTGGGAAGATTATTGTACAAATTGAGGTTCTCCAGTGGACAGGATTTGGCGTGTTTTGTGTTACAGATCAATTCTCCTTCAGTTTCTACATTTTCCACACTTAGAAATCTTTTTTTTTTTTTAACTGCTTAAATTATTCAATTAAACTAGAGATGTAGAGTGGCAAAAGGAGCTTTGAAATAGTTTTACAGTTACATGGACATTTGTTAACTAAAACTGTGCTACTAAATGTAAAAGGTACAGATGTTGCCTCTTAAGTGGAAAGTTACTCCCAGAGACTTTAAGCTGTAATGAACTGGGTAGATTTGCAGGCATACAACTGAGATGAAGTTTAATACAGGTGATATGGGAGAAATTCTGTGACCAATACATGGTGACTTAATTTGAACTTGTTTATTCTTGTGAAACAAATGTTACAGTAAGAAAGGCAGACCTCCACATTACAGCAGATGGTCTACACTTTGCTCCTGTCATGCACCACTCGCCTCAAAAATAACGAGTACAGCAAAAACATTCAATAACAGAACTTAATTTTACGTTTTACCGTTTATCACATCTACATCTTGAATTCTGTAAGAGACTAAAGGACTTCCACAGCACCAAATGGCTTCTTAAACCTTTTTGATTTCTTTGTTTTTATTAGTATATTTGTATCTCCCCTCTTTCCCTTGTATTTACCCCTCTCTCTACCTCTGTCTTTCCATTTCTCTTGTATATAACCCCCCACTGTTTTCAGACTTGTGAGTCTGTACGAACTCCTTTTATACCTCAACTTTAGAATTGTTCTAGAAAGAGTAAAACAAAAAGGAAGAATATGACAAATTGTAGTGTTCTTATTAGAAAATTAATAAAAATGATTTAGTGTGATTTTTCAGTATTTGATTTCAGACTTTAGGAGTGTTTCATTTTATAATTTGTCACAAATGCTCTTGTGATAGTCAACTGTAATAAAAGGAGAGATTGCACCATCTGATGATCAATATGTGAATCTGTCAGCCTCACTGAGACTGAGGAAAATAATGATTTTTTTTTCCCAACATGGATAAAACTTTTTCAGCCTTTCAACAGGTGCACCTTTTAATGTTTTCTTATTTATTCAATTTACAAATGCAACATGGAGGAGAGGTAGTTTGGCAGCTGTTAGATGATGTCCAGCAGAAAAGACAATCAATGGATTTTAGACGTGTGTGCTGGTTAGATGTCCTTGAAAGTCTTGCAGGCCTGCAGCCATCATCATACCTACAGCCCTGCTCAACTTTCTTCTGTTTCGTTTGTTTCTGTACAGGCGGTGTGATCGTCTGACTTCTCGACACAGCCACGATTTTCCTGCAGACAAAACATAGTTTACACTTTAGTGACTGGACATAACCGGTTTTCAATTTCCTTGCAATTCAGCTTCAATCCCATTTACTAATATTGTTTCTCCAAAATGTGAGATGTAGACATTTAATGGCACGTTTTCCCTCCAGACACTGTTGAGATAAAAAGTCTCGACTTCAGAGATGAACAAAATAAAGCAAATAAAGAGGAGGAATTTCCTGATTCCCTCCACCATCTAGTACCAGGTACCTGATATGTTACAATGAAAATCAACATGTGCATTGGTGTGGCAAGTGAAAACCTAAATGACTCACTGAGAGGGAATGTAAGAAACTAAAATCTCTGCAGTTATTGAGGAGGTATAATTAGAACACTGGCTGTTTTTTTTGTTTTTCATAGTCAATCTAGCTCCCAGGCACTGATAAAAATAGAATAAAGCCTGTGTTAAAGCAGTTAGAGTGTTTAAAATGTATATTTCACGCATTCATGTGGTCAACAACCTTGTTTAAACTCTGTACCTTTTGTAGCGGTGAGACAGTCTCCACTAGTTCCCTCTTCTGTTCAGCACTTCTTTGACACCGGCAGCACAGGATTGACTTGAACGTGCTCCGCATCTCCGTGTCTCTCAGGGAATAGATGATGGGATTGACCAGAGAGTTGCACTGTGCTATCAACAAACAGAACTTCTCATAGTCGTTGGCGCGGCTGGCTTTACCCAGCAGCCCGTCCAGTAAGAGGGTCACGAGGCCCGGCGTCCAGCAGATCACGAAGGCGCCTGCAGAAATGTGGGTTGATAATGAGGACAGATAAAAATCAAGACGAAGTCACAGTTTCCACAAAAGCACTGATGTAACTTGACACCAGTTGTCTCAAAGTGCAGCAGAGTTGGGTAACGTTTGCACCTTGATTGCTTAATATCAACTTTAACTGCCAGTAAGAACATATTAACTTCCTGCAGATGAGTCACCTGAGCAATCAAAGAGGTGGATTATGATGACAACAAGCAAGTTTACTGTGACATGGAAAATTCCTAAGATCATTTAAGATACTATGGTGGTGACAGAAGGTCTGACTTGGAAGGATAGAGCTGCACAACCAGTTTCTGGCAAAGTGTTAGGTACAGGTAGCAAGCTTCACAGATCAACAATTATTTTTTTTTAAGATACCTCAAGTGGTATTTGATTTTGAATCGAGAAAAAAACCTCACAAACACAAACTTTAGCCTACAACTAACATCCAACAACGGACGGTCACACACAGACAACTTCTCACCCAGAACCATGGAGATCGTTTTCATCAGGTTGACAACAGTCTGGCTGTGCTGCATCTCCGAGCTGTGCTGAGAGGCATACCTGCTCTTGTATCTCACATAGACGAAGATGCGGGTGTACATGGCTGCCATGATGAAGAATGTGAGCAGGTTGAGAACTGCCCAGAAGATCAGGAAGCGACGACTGTAGAGGGGTGCGACGGTGGAGCAATCATCGAAATCACACTCGCAGTTCCAAACTGTTGAGGGCACCAGGCCCATGATGATGCTCACGGCCCAAATGCAGACTATCAGCAGCACCACACGCCGCTTGGTCATATTGCTGTGTAGCTGCATGGTGATAATGGTCTGGTGGCGCTCCACGGCGACAGCCAGCAGGTTGGCCACTGAGGCTGTCAGGCTGATGTCAATCAACGCCCCACGGATATACCACTGCTCTTTAGAGAGCGTGCTGGTCCAGGGGCCCGTGTTCAACATCAGGTTGGCGTAGGCGATACCTGCAAACAGGTCTGCTGCAGCCATATTGCCCAGGAGATAATAGATAGGGAAGTGGAAGCGTTTGTTCAAGAAGATGGCCACCATCACCAACAGGTTGGCCAGGAGTACGATGACACATACTGTCAGGCCAAGTCCAATCACCACAAAGTCCCGAGCCGTCCACACCACACTGATCTTCTTACCCACCAAGTTGTAGAAGAACGTGACATTGTGGCTGTAGTTGCAATTATTCCACTCACTGCTGTCTATGGCCATTACTGCAGACACAAAACAGACAATTATGGATAAGTACAGGTTGTCCACAAGAGCTGCAACAACTGCTGATGATCAATACAAGGCCTTCTTTACAGCACACCTTCAATATTTACCAACAATTTAAAATGATTTAGATCTTAGTCTGCATTAATATGCTGAACTGTGGCCTGTGTTTGTCAGGTCACTTGCTGTCTACTCTGGATAAATTTAGCACAGTGATTCTTAGTGTGGTCAGGACACAAATAACTATCAACGGTAGAAATTGAGCATAAGTTCAGGTTGCTGCTTATCTCAAAGTGTTGGTGACAGATGTGTTAGTGTAGATATAACAAACAGGTCAGAGATGATTCAACAAAAGCGTGGGTAATCCAACTCACTTGTTTCGTCTCTAAAATGTCATAAAGGATTAAATAAAATGATCATAACAATAACCTCACACTGCTCTTCCAAAGTCTCAGCTAAAATCAAACAGTCGACGCAGCAAAACTCTGATTTGAAAACAACTTGGCCAAGTAATATTTGGCAGGCAAACGATGATTAAGCGATTCACTTCTTCATTCTGTAGCATGAAACTAAGAGACACACCAGTCAACATATAAAACATGTTGGCTCAACTTAAAGTGAAACATGCGCTGCTGGTCCAGGACACATCACACCAAATAAGCAGAAACGCGTGCTGAGAAGATTTTCAGACTTTCTACAGAACAAAATGTTATTAGTAATTATTTGAATCCTACCGTCGTGTTTAACGTTTCCTCCATTTAGACAGTTCCGATATGAAACTTCGGTTGCTTGACTGACATTTGAACAGTCGGAGGCTTCAGTTCTGTGTTTAGAAACCACAAGCACTTTCTACTCGGCGGCGATCTGAATCATTCTCACTCAGATCAGCTGGAGCCGACAAGCAGGTAGCGGTGCTGCCTCCAACTGCAGCCTGAGATGTCGGGAAAAAACACACGCAGTCAGTTTGACTCTTTTTGTATCTCTGTAGACCACATTTTGCTATGAAAAGTCAAAAGTTTAAACAGTAAAAAAAAAAAAAAAGAAAGAAAAGAAAAAAGAAGAAAATTGAAAAAAGAAATTGCTCAGACAGCTTCAGCTGAAACTGAAAGTAATTCTGTGGTTAGTGTTGAGTGAATGCGCGTGTCTCTCAAAGACCAAAACCCGTAAGTGAAATGACAAGTACGTAATGAAAAGTTATGTAGTCGTGTGACTAAAGCAATGAAAAGATAAGAATCAAAATACATTCACTGGGAACTTGTGCATCTGTCACCAGTGGTTTCCAGGAGTACCTGAAAGCCACACAGCACAACAAAACGCGACTTGTTTTTGACTGAAGGATTACATTCTACATTTTCAGTGGATATGACAAAGATTTTGTATAGGTTTAAAAGGCATTCATAGGTACGACAAGAATACTGTTATTATTATCTTACCCTAGCCGGACATATTAAACAGTGGATTGACGTTACTTTTATTTTGAAGGTATGCGCCGGATGTTCACTATTGCGTTGCTGCTGGTTATTGACTTGTGCTTCTATAGAACTACTGCCCTCTTGTGGTCGCAGGGAGGAACTGCAATGCAAACTTAGCTTCGTTCCTAACTCAATCGGAGTATCAATGAAGATTTCACAATTAATGTGATTGAGACATTAATACATGAAGGAATAACTGAGTAAACAAAAAAAATCCTTTCATTAGAATTCCAGCAATGGTCTGAAGCTTGAATGTTGGGAATGGGAAAAACGATGTGTCGTGTTTAGCAGAATATCATGTGCGCCTGAGTTGTATTTGTAGTGTTTTTCAGAGGCAGGTAGCCACAACAAGACGCACACTCTTAAAAACTTGAGAAAAAATTAACATCTCTTTCTTTTTTTCCCCTTTTCTTTTTATAAATTCCCATCTCAACTTGTAATCATGACAGATTATGAATGATGATTAATCAAGTGTACGCACATAATAATAATAATTATTATTATAATTATAATTATGTATTTTATTTAAAGGCGCTTTTCAAAGCACTCAAAGACACCACACATAACACACATTTGCACTAAATATTCTCCTGTTTTTGTTGAACTGAGGATAAATAAATTAATAAATAAGAAGATGCAATTACATAGTGCCAGGAGCTCGGCATAGAATTCAGACTCTGGCAGTCCTAAACATACCAGAAGTCAGCTGGGTCGGGTTAGGCAGGGTTGAGCTTCCGGGGTGAGAATAGTGCAATAGAGAAGAGGCAAGAGTGTGATTATATGATTAGTCTGATACAGAGTAAGCCACTCGGAATAAGTGTGTTTTCAGGCGAGATTTAAAAGTGTATATGTGTATAAATCTATCATTTAAGTGTCTATGTTGATGTTGGCAAACGTGTTAGTAGAATCATGGATCTTTAGCGCCCCCCTGTGGCCACAGTGAGGAACTATATGAACGTATTGTAGTGACTGGGGGTGTACTAGTTATGGGCAGTGAGCGCTAGGTGGCGCAATGACTCATGGGAGTGTAATGTAAAACACTAACGAGACTGTTTTTGTTCTGATAGGTTTCGTTTTATTACTTTCTGTACATTTTCTGAGTGCTGTGGTTGTGTCTTGTTATGTTCTAAGGATGTGTTTGTTAAATTTGCATCAACAAAATTGTGCCACCATGGCCGAATATGATGTTCGCGGTAATGGGGTTCATCAAATGTGCGCGTGGATCGTCTTGACATTATTTGTGGAGCTATGCGACGGAAGTTGTACAGTATCTGCTATACATCTGTCTCGTGAGACTTTTTTTTACTATCAAGCTAACTACTATGTTATTCATAAACTCCTATGCAGCATCATCATACAGGATTTACTTGAGTTCCGTCATCTCATGGCTACGTAAAACAATATGCCCACGCCAACGTAGCCATTTACATCAATACGTACGTTAATCAATATCTTAATTATTAATTATCACTTTTCCAGCATTATGCCATATTTAACAATGATAATGTAATTCATCTCTATGACAAAACAAGAAATTCACGGTAGTTCTATCTATGAAATGAATTACCCACGTTAATGATAGCTAAAAGTTAACGTGGCTGGTGGTGAAAGAGCTAGCATGATTAAGCTAACGTCAACGTAGAACTAATTCAATAATACAACTTCCGGGGAATTATTTCAAAAATAAAATAAACTTAAACACGAAAACGCGCTTCACAGAAACATAGTGCTCTTATGTGGTCACAGTTAGTTACTAAATGCGTGAGTTACTTTGTGGTTATAATACAAATATTTCTACCAATTAGTCTATCTTTTTAATATTGCCTTCATGCCTATAGTTATTGTGTTATATGATGGTGGAAAGTTATGTGGCTGGTGAAGACAGCTAGCATGTTCAGCATGAGCAAGGGGCTAGCTTGTTTCATAAAGCCAAGAGAAAATGGCGACTTCCTCACTTATTAATATAAGTTACCTTATACGCCAAAAGCTCAAAAGATAGGCAATGTAACAATGTAATCAATTCGTGTGAACAGTTACCTCTTACCAACATCAATATACTCAGAATGGATGGTCAGCTTGATGCGGTGTCCAGAATTACAACTGTTCACTGCCCTCTTGTGGTCACAGCGAGGAACTGCAATATGAAATTGATCAAGCTAACGGCAATGCGGACGTAATACAATTACTAGCACTTCCGGTGAATTCTCTTAAAATAAAATCATTTTAAACGCTGAAACGCACTCCACCGAAATATAGTGCTCTTTGGTGGTCACAGTTAGAAACTAAATGTGCGAGTTACTCTGTAGTTATAACACAAATATTTCTACCATTAATTCTGTATTTTTTATTGCTTTTATGCTTGTGGTTACTGTGTTATAGTTAACAGTTAGGTGGCTGTTGAAGAGAGCTAGCATGGTTTGCACCAACAAGGAGCTAGCTTATTCGTAAAGCCGAGAGACAATGGCGATTTCGTCACTGTTAATGACTGTTACTATAAACGCCAAACGCTCAAAAGATAGGCGACATCGAGCAATAACAATGTAATCCATTCGTGTGAACAGTTACCACTTATTAACCTCAAATATAAACTCAGAATGGATGGTCAGCTTGATGAGGTGTCCAGAATTACAACTGTTCACTGCCCTCTTGTGGTCACAGCGAGGAACTGCAATATGAAATTGATCAAGCTAACGGCAATGCGGACGTAATACAATTACTAACACTTCCGGTGAATTCTCTTAAAATAAAATCATCTTAAACACTGAAACGCACACCACCGAAATATAGTGCTCTTTGGTGGTCACAGTTAGAAACTAAATGTGCGAGTTACTCTGTAGTTAAAACACAAATATTTCTACCATTAATTCTGTATTTTTTATTGCTTTTATGCTTATGGTTACTGTGTTATAGTTAACAGCTAGGTGGCTGTTGAAGAGAGCTAGCATGGTTTGCACCAACAAGGAGCTAGCTTATTCGTAAAGCCGAGAGACAATGGCGATTTCGTCACTGTTAATGACTGTTACTATAAACGCCAAACGCTCAAAAGATAGGCGACATCGAGCAATAACAATGTAATCAATTCGTGTGAACAGTTACCACTTATTAACCTCAAATATAAACTCAGAATGGATGGTCAGCTTGATGAGGTGTCCAGAATTACAACTGTTCACTGCCCTCTTGTGGTCACAGCGAGGAACTGCAATATGAAATTGATCAAGCTAACGGCAATGCGGACGTAATACAATTACTAGCACTTCCGGTGAATTCTCTTAAAATAAAATCATCTTAAACACTGAAACGCACACCACCGAAATATAGTGCTCTTTGGTGGTCACAGTTAGAAACTAAATGTGCGAGTTACTCTGTAGTTAAAACACAAATATTTCTACCATTAATTCTGTCTTTTTTATTGCTTTTATGCTTATGGTTACTGTGTTATAGTTAACAGCTAGGTGGCTGTTGAAGAGAGCTAGCATGGTTTGCACCAACAAGGGGCTAGCTTGTTCATAAAGCCGAGAGACAATGGCGATTTCCTCACTGTTAATAACTCTCACTGTAAACGGCAAACGCTTAAAAGATAGGCGACATCGAGCAATAACAATGTAATCCATTTGTGTGAACAGTTACCTCTTATTGACCTCAAATATAAACTCAGAATGGATGGTCAGTTTGATGTGTGTTCAGAATTACAGCTGTTCACTGCCCTCTTGTGGTCACACCGGGGAACTGCAACATTAAATTGGTCAGGCTAACGTGAATGTGGACATAATAAAAATACTAGCACTTCCGGTGAATCCTCATAAAATAAAATGAACATTTGTGAGATGAACGTATGTGCACGTATTCATATTAATAATAACAACTATTATTTACACTATTAATAATGTTACCCGTTAGCTAATTGTATTAGTGTTGCAGTTCGGTTTTGTGGCCGCTAGAGGGCAGTAAAGACTCCCGTAAACCAGATTCTAGAGTCAAGTCAGACTTAATACCATGCCAACACTTCCGGCTAATACTTTCAAACTAAAACGATCTAAGACATTTTCAGACATTGTTATAAAAATAAGCAAAACATCTAACAAGCAAACGGTGATAACTATCCATTTACTTTAAATGCTTGTAATTGCAATTGTCTAATATGAAATTGTAATCCAGCTGTATCATCAGTTAGCTCACTTTGAGTGGCAATCATATCATTACAATGTGGGTCAAACATTCTCAACCTTATTATTGTACTATTGCCAGTGGGTGGCAAAATTGTGTCTGAATTGTAGTTGCTGTCATTTTTTCTTTCGTGGCACCAACTGGTCTGACAATGCTTAAGAAACTCCCTCCAGAATCTACTCAAGTAGGATCAAGTAGGAGCAAGCAGCATGCCAGTTCCAGGAGGCATTTCACATATAAAAACACAGAGACAATGTTTTGTTTATTTTTTATTTTCTATAAAAGAGATGAGTTTATTCAATGATCATAACAGACTGAATCAGAGACCTCGATAGACCACTCACATACCAAACGATAATCGAGGAAAATGTTTCAACAAAAGCCCCAAAACAGAACAAATGTAACACAAAATAAAATACCTGAATAAAGCAAACTCTGGGCTGAGCTGCGGGTCAGCACATTCTCTTTAGAACTCATGGCACATTATGTCCAACAGTTATTGTGAAAAGGAAAAAAAGGCTAAAAAGGAATGAAGTTTTTTTTTTACCCTTTCAAAACCAGTCTATTAAAAATTCTATACTCATATATGGTGGACTTCATAGGAATTAAAAAGGTGACTTAAGCACAGAAACAAGTTCTCCTGAAGTACTATTTATCTGTTTATTCTCCTCATCAATAGAATGCTTATCTACATCGGGGAACATGCCTCCTTGCACCACACACTTAAAAAAAAAAATTAACAAAAACAATAAACACACACAGTCACACAGCCGTCCAAATTTACACAGTCACACTCACAAACCAGACTCAAACGCTAGTGTGGCAACGCTGAAACAATATCTACCTAAAATATGCTGATTGAACAAAATGAGAAAGTAGTTGTCGTCAGGTGTGTACACTCATAGAAGTCCAGCTAAAACTAAATTTAAAACCCGAATATTGACAACGGGTAAAATATAAAACGCTGTCTTTTCCTTTTTTTATTATTTTTTTTACACAAACTCTTTCAAAAAATCTCCCTCCCCATTCAAATATTACACCACCCAGTCCTTACTCGCCCCTTTCTAAACCCCCCTCGAAGTGTAATATAAGCCAACGAGAATTGCAATACAATACAGGCACTGGAGAAAAAACACCATAAGAGACAAGTGAAGAGGACAAGATGCATTCCGATTTCAACCCATCCCCGGTCCAATCAATGTCTCCGAGAACAGAATTATAACTCACATCCACTATTATCGAACAAGAACAAAGATAAAAATCAAAACTGTTTTTTCATCATTTTCCGTTTCTTAACTTTTGTAATTGTTTGTCTTTTTATTTCTCACTGTTGACAGTGTGCCCTCAGTAAATTAAAAGACGACTTGATGCAAGGACTGGGAGCTCCGTCCAGCCCACTTTTACTAACCTGATTCAAGTAACCGCTACAGAAAGGTGTTAAGTGTTTGTCTTATTGCCCTGACTATCTCCTTCCTGCTCCAAGCACTCTGCCTGTTGACATGTGATCAAAACCTTTAGGTTCGATCAGAGGGGACAGTAGGGGGCTCCTAAAATACCCCACATCTTAACTGATCCAGTAGTGTGACTGCTGTGAACAGGCCAATGATATGGACATTTTCCAACATTATGTCACAAAGTGTAATACAAATAATGGTGCGACACTTGTAGTGAAATCATATTCCAACTAAAGCTCAGAAACAGCCAGACCTTTCCTTTCTTCTGCTCATGAGTTCCTGTTGTAGCTTTAAATTAAAAATGCAAGGCAGGATGAAAACCTCTGTCTTTGATATATACTTGCTGGAACTATGATAATGCATATATTCAGGGTTTTTTTTGTCACAAGCTACCTACCATGATTTAGGACAATTGAGTTAGCATAAATGATAATGGGGTTGTTTGGCATAGACATAGGTGGTGGAGTGTGTTGGTGTGAAGATTCAAAGACCTAAAGAGGAAAAAATGAAAGATCCAAAATAAACAGTTATTGTAGTATAAGAAAATACTTCTTTACAGTAGATACTAGATGATGAAAAAGAACTGCACAGCTCCTACTCCTGGTTGTAAATGTTATTGGTTTGTCCATGTGTGCAGGCCACAGAACATAATGCTCTGTTTAGGAAAGAGTTGTAAGGCAAACTGTACCTTCTCTGCTGAGAAATATACATGATTTACAGTATGGAAGTTGCCCCCGAACCATTTCATGTGTTCACTTACAACAAACAAAACAACAAAACATAAAAGACTAGTCTTCTTCACCACCTCAGACATCTGGCAGTTTCAAAACGCCTCTGCACAGTCTGTCAGCACATTATCAGAGCATTTTCATAGATATTGGGATGTCTTTACACTTGCAGTTTACTTTTGCGCCCTCACACACTGTAAGAAGCAAGTGTGACAAAGGCAACTGTGCCAACAGGGGTCCTCTCTCTCCTGTTATGAGATTTCAGGCAGGCAAAGCCAAATTCCCAGGAAATGACATCCAGAACAATGAGACTATCCCCATGTGTTGCGTGTGTTCAGTCCACAGGAGCAACGCGAGATGCGACTGCCCATCCAGCGTTTGTGTTCAGTCTCCGAGGGCCCGTCACATCTACATACAGTCCGTGTTCCTCTGAGGTGCACGGTCGCCAAATCTCTCTTTAGATGAAGTCTGCATCATCCAAGTCTTTTTTTTCCTTTTTTTGTTTTTTTGCAGTTACGTTTCAGTTGCTTCCATCCTCAAAACAAGTTCTCCTCAAAGATAGCCATTAAGTCACTTTGGAAATTCATGTCAATAGTTGCCGCCATCTGGAGAGAGAAAAGAACAATTAAGTATTTCCTTTCAATTTATTACTCCCAGTCTCTAGCTTCTGAAAAATTGCAGGCCACAAATTAACATATAATTATAACTTTTTAGTGCTTCTGTTTGTGTTTAAATTGAGAATTTAATCTACTGTGCGCATACTTGAAAATGTACTATTACATTACATGAAAATAGCATCCTTTAACTCCATGAAAGTGAAGAGTGCTTAAGATAATTATCTCACCGCTTCTCGCCTCCGCCTCTCCTGCTCTCGGCGGCGTGCTAGCTCTCTCTGTTGGTCTAGTGGGTTCTGTGTGGCAGGCTGTGGTGGTGTGGGGGGTTGAGGAGGTGGCTGAATGGCAGCTGGCTGCGGCTCCTGCTGTTGCTGCTGCTGCTGCTGCTGTTGCTGTTGTGAAGGAGCTTGGATGTGCTGCTGCTCCAGACGTCTGCGTGGCTCCTCATGCACCCTTCTGCTTGGCTCCATGATTTCCTCATCATCTCGACCTCTGGAAATCAGTTGAGGACAATCATTCGCACCAGGTGATCTCAAACACTTCACAGCTGCCTAAGATATATTCTTACAGCTACTTCTGGTGCCATTCTACAAGTGTCGCAGGAAAACTGGCTGAGCTAAGTATTAAACTACAAGGCCAGAAAAACATGATTACCTACTAAGACAAACTTTTTAACTTGGGGAATTTTACAGGAAAATGATCTAACAGTGGTGAGTACAGCTTTATCAGGATGTAGGTCTAAATATTGTTTAATTTACAGAAGAACTGAGTTTTGTTTAACCATTTAAAGTAAGTCACGAGTCAGCAACGGAACACATATATCTTTTAGGCAATGCTTTGCTTTACCCGTTAAGGCCAGTAATGTCGCAGTAACACATCACAGATAAAACTTTTGGTAGCCAAAACTCTCGTTTTGAGTCTTGCATTTCCAAAATAAATAAGTGCTCTGACTTGAACAAAAGTTCATTCCTTTGGGCGACCGTGGCTCAGTTGGTAGAGCGGGTCGGCCTATGTTCGGAGGGTCGGCGGTTCGATCCCCGCCCCTGCCAGTTGGGTCATGGTCGTTGTGTCCTTGGGCAAGACACTTCACCCACCTTGCCTCGTGTGAATGTGTATGACTGCTGTATGTTTGTGGTGGTGGTCGGGGCCGTTGGCGCTGAATGTGCAGCCACGCTCCCGTCAGTCTGCCCCAGGGCAGCTGTGGCTACTATCGTAGTTCACCACCACCGGTATGACTGTGCGTGAATGAATGGAACCTGGAACCCTGTGAAGCGCTTTGAGTACTCAGAAAAGCGCCATACAAATCCAATCCATTATTATTATTATATAGGCTCTCTGATGCCGGCAGTTGAGGACTGACAATATGCCCCACTGACCAATGCATTTTAATTACTTATAATCTTTTCTGGTTCAAATGCCAACATCTAAAAACACAGTCCTTATTTATATTTGATTCTAAGTGGCTGTTGTAGTCTATGATACAGCCACTAGAGGGGATAATGCATCACCTCAAAGGATTTCCTGTCACGTCATCACGCAGCCCACCCAAATACATTTTTGATTTTAACTCATCATTTAGTGTTAACAGGCAAGTTCTTGCACCAAGATGTAAACAGCACCTCAGATTACAATTATTCAACAGCTTAATAACATTCTAATACTGCTGGACATGAGGGCAGCTCCACAAGCAATGAAAACTGAAACAATAGCAGATTGACGTTTAGTACAAAGATCTGACAGATCTGGATTCATTCTGTGTCTGGCTTCAGGAGTCATATACAGCCTGTGTAATATCTTACACTGACAGGCCGAAAGAGATGCTAAGACAAAGGCTGGCATTCCAGGTCATTGGCCATTTGAGTTAGGCACTATAGAACCATCTGTTTATGATTTAGATCAGATTCAGTCAGACTTTGTCAGAGTTGCCTGCCTTGGGGCTGCAAGGTATCTTATAAGGCTGTTTTTTGTAATGAATATAAACAGCATTATATCCACCAAAAGAAACTCTATAGGAGCAAGTCCACCAGTTAGCTCTTTTTACTTAGAATAAAGATCTGACCCTGTACAAATTTAATGAAATCATCAATGGTGATGCCAGACTGCTTTTTACTTGCTGAAATGTGAGATTCAAGTCTCCCCGAAACAAAGTTCCCACTACTGTGATGCCCCTGCAGCTTCAATCAGGCCAAGTCAAGTGAGAAAGAAATCTGGGTTTTGATAAAGAGGACTGCAACCTTCCTGCCAGTAGAAGTGACAAGGCCTCTCAGATGAGTGGTTCTGGTTCTAAATTTACAGAGATTGCTTTAAAATTACACAAACATACAGCTTGTCCAACATTACTCATTATTTTCATACCTAGTTTAGTACAACAAATATACAACCAATCAAAGATAAGTGTCTCTTAAAAATACTCTTGTACCTCAGGTGAAAACATTGCAGCCCTCTGTCCGTTTTGTCTCCAGTCATCTTCTAAACAACCTGTAATAACATGAACCCAATATAGAGGGTTCCTTACCGTAGTTTGTCCTGCTCTCTGCGTAGTCTGTCTTTTTCTGCCTGCTCCGCTTGGGCTTTCAGGGCTTTCTCCCTCTCCTCTTTCTCCCGTGCAGCACGACGGAACTGCTCAAAACTGTCACTTGATGACTTCACTGCAGATAAGGGCGTAGATGTGGACTTCTGTGCCAAGCTGGCCCACGAGCCCATATTCTTCAGTTTCACATCCTGAGCAAACACACACAGAGAGGGGAAGATGAGCCACATTAATCGTCAATCATGATCCAATCAAAAACATTGCAAGATACAATCCCATAAAGTTAATATACAAAGACAGAAAGAGGTGCATGAGATAATTAAAAAAGTTTTTTTTTTCTTTTTTCACCTACCTGTACCTTTTTGGAGGCAGTGGGTGCCTTTGACTCCTGCTTGAATTTATCCTTGTCTTGTAGAGAGGGGGGCGGCCCAGTAGGCTCAGAGGAGCGGATGACCGGTCGCGAGTCCATGGACTTCACATCTGCTTAAAACAAGAGCACACCCACACACAAACAGTCTCAATATCCTGTGCAGCTTCTTCTTCTTCTGCATTCAAGCCAACGAAAAGAAAAACTAGAAGTCATGGTACTCACTCTGTTGGCTGTGGCCAGGTTGAGAAGGCTTGATATCAGGATGTTTGTGATGGTCTGGTCTCATTGCAGGGTTAAATGGCTCTCCTCTCATCACTGGTGATGGAGGTAGTTTCTCCTCCTTTATCCCACCTTGGTTTGGAGGGGCTCTCTGCTGCATCACAAGCATAAGGAAGTCAGACACATGCACGTGGAAACATAACATTACTGCACTAAACTCCGCCAATATATTTAGTGTCCAGCCTGTTCAGATTTCTCACCTTTTTGGGCTGCATGTTGTGGGGTGGAGACTGGTGAGATACAGGTGGGAACTGAGGAAGCTGTGGGGAATGCATCATGAGAGGGGAAGGGTTGTCCCTCATGTGACCTGTAAACATAAGGGAAGGTAATAAAACCTCCGCCTACATAATCAATCTTTTACAGTTTCTGTTTCTACAATCCATTTTTGTCCCATCATTTCAGACTCACCCGTATTGTAAGGGTCTGCCTTGGTTGGACGAGGGGAGGGCTGTTCTTGCTGCTGCTGGATGATCTGCTGTGCTTTGTTGGTGGGCATGGATATCTTGTGTTGTGATCCCTGGGACTGACCAGCAAGAACATGACCCTGCTGGTAGTTCAGCTGCTGCTGTTGTGGCTGCTGTTGCTGCTGCTGAGTGTGCTGCATGTGGCGGGCCTGGTGTAGAGGCATCTGTTGGGTTGGAGCCTGATGTGATGAGCCTGGCTGAGTCTGGGACTGGACAGGTAGCTGGGGAGGAGGCAGCGTGGTTTGAGAGGAGAGTTGAGATTGTCCCTGGACAGACTGCAGGAGAGAGTTCTGTCCTGGTTGTTGTTGTTGCTGCTGTTGCTGCTGCTGCTGCTGACGAGCCTGCGCCTGGAGCGACTGCATGGACTGCTGGGGCTGACGGGTTTGCTGGAACTGCTGCAAATACAACTGTACTTGGTTCAAAGGCGTTGTTGACCCTGGCTCTTCATCATCCTCCAGCAACATTTGTGGAGGCTGGGAAGACAGCAAGCCCTGGGGTGTGAGTGTTGGAGGGGACATGGGACGCTGATGCAGGGGCTGAGGAGGGTGAAGGATTTGAGAGGGGAGCTGGTGTTGTGGCGGTGCCACTGACTGAGGCTGAAGCTGCTGCTGCGGCTGCTGCTGTTGTTGTTGTTGTTGTTGTTGTTGCTGTTGCTGTTGCTGTTGTTGTTGCTGCTGCTGCAGAGTTGGCTGCTGCTGAGGAGGTGCTGGCTGCTGCTGAGGAGGTTTGGGATGAAGAGGTGCTGCCTTGTGACTGGGTCGAGAAGGCTGCTGAGGCATGGAACTGTGCAAAGCTATGGATGGAAAGTACCAAGAAAGGAACAAAATAAATAAAACATGTAATTAATATGGATTTTTGGTACAACATTCTCTTCCCATGAGTAACATTTGTGTCTGTGATCATTTTCTTAAAAAAAAATAGCAATACAGGGATTAAAATGTGTTAATGCATTTCATAGTTATTTTGTGGGAACTGGTAAAGAAAAAAAGAAAAGAATGTAATTTGTCAATCAGCAAAAACACTAGCGTATCAAAGATATCAGTGCGATGTGGTGTGGCAACTGTGTTCTTCTGAGTGAAAGCACAAATGCACAATAATAAATAAAACAACAATTGGCATTTTTTAACAGCTGGCTCTCCCAAGCTCAAAAGGAAAGTTGCTGGTTGAAGTAAGATAAATGTAGACAGACCATTTACAGGTGGTTAGGGTTATGATTAACAAATATAAAATGGTATTTTTTTTATTCTGCTTTTGAAAACTGCAATGAGGCTCTTGAATTTGTTGGAGTCATTATTCTTAGGGACTGTAGTTACACCTGCAGAAACGAGTCCAAGTAGCCATTAGTACTGGACCTGTGAAATAGTTGGCAGCCTGCATAGAGTCTTACCTGGAGATGGGAGGATTGGATGCTGGTTGAGGAAGGGGTGGGTCTCAGGGGACACTGGCCCAGCAGAATGAGTGTTGAGGTGTGGAGGTGCAGGTGAGGAGGAGTTGCCTGTGTGGTGGGATAGATGCATGAGGGGCTGGCCGAAAGGTGGCAGGGACTCAAAGCTAGTCTCCAGTAACTGAGAAGACTCCAGGGCAGCTACAGGGGGAACAATGAAGCCTGCGGGAGATGGTTGATGCTGCTGCTGATGCTGCTTCAGCTGACTGTTGGATTGAAGGCTTGCAGCCTGGGAATTAAGCCCAGTTTGAGGAGGTCCACTCTGATTGTGAAGATGCGTCTTCTTCCCCTCCTTTACAGACTGGCCCTTCTTCTTCTGCTGCTTTATCAATCCTAATTAAGGAAAATAGACATGGCACTTAATTTCTATGTTTTTGATTATGGGCATTTTAATGAGTCAAATTTGCTGTAAGTCACCTGTGCCCTCAGCCTCGCTATCTGTGCTGGAGCCACTGCTCTCTGAGGAGGATCCAGTCTTTTTGGATGCAGCCATCGACTCCACAGGCTTTTCAACTGTAAAAAATTAACTATTTGCTCATGTAATTCCAGAACACAATATCAATTTCACATTTCTTAATAAACTAGAGAACCCACACTCAGAGTTAGCCGTTCCCCTCGCTGATTTGCTTTAGTTGCTTACCTGGGAGCCTTTTCTTCTTCTTGTGGAGGCAGGAAGATACATATCTCTCGAGCTCACGTAGAGTGGAAGGTTTTAGTGTCTCAAAATCAATCTCAATTTCATCAGGGTTTGAGTTTTTGAGCGAGGGCTCTCTGGATTGGATGATATGCACTACACGGCCAAGCTTGTCCCCAGGGAGCTTGTTGATGTCCAAACTTAGCTGCCTCTTCTCCTCGTACGTCATAGGCTTGCACTTTTCCCCTGTAGCTGATGATCCAGCTGCCCCAAGGTCATCTTCCAGGCTGGGAACAGGCTGCAGGTTGGATGGATGATTGTTTTTCATCCCTTCCTTTTTACTACAATAAAGTAAAACACAAAACTGAGTATGGGTAATACTATTAACTGTGCAATGTCAAGCTGACGGCCAAGGAACTTCTCATATCAAGGATTTGCTCTAACCAACAAATGTAACAAATGTAATACTAACCTGGGTTTCTTCTTGGAAACAACCTCTTTGTTGTTATTGTTATTGGTCTTGGACTTCTTAGAGAGCTGTGGAACAGGTGTAGCATCCTGGATCTCATCTACAAGGCCAGATATGCCTCCTTTTTTCTTATGCTTATCTTTTTTCTTCTCCTTCTTTTCTTTCTCTTTTCTCTTTGGTTTGCTGGCTTGTGGTTGGGACAAGGCAGCCAGCTGCTCATGGACAGCTTTCAACTGCATCAGGAGAAGAGAACAATTCTTAATAGAGGGTAAGAAGGTCTGAAAACAAAATATGTAAACACCTTGAATCATTTCTTGTCACTGACCTGTTCTTGGAGCTCTGCCAATCTCTGGGCTCTCTCCTCTTCAGAGTCATCTGTCGATGACTCAGACTCGGAGGATGAGTCACTTGAGCTGTCTGAAGACGAGGCGACAGGGGCCAAAGGAGGTTGAGGCTTAACAGGGGCAGGATGGTGAAGTGTAGGAGCTGGGGAAGAAACCACTGGCTTGCTCTCCGGTTCATCTGGCATCTTCGCAAAGCGCATCTCAAAGACATCCTATAAATTTAAAAGAAACAACAACCTAAGCAAAACGTTTCTGTTTGTAGGAATACCCTAAAAACACAACGACAGACATTTTCAGGTCAATTTTTGTTGAAATGTAAACAGTCACACAATCTAATATTAGCAGATTTTCATCTTAAAGTTAATGCTTGCAAGTTAGTTGACACACCAGAGGATAACTGGTACTCCAGACGTATTTCCTGCACTAATAAAAAGGGCAGCCAATACCTGATAGCTTAACTACAAATCTTGGATAACAAACTTTATGACATTGATCATGATAATTCAAACACTTTCAAATACCCAAGTGTATCAATAATAAAATTATGTAATACGACCCACCCCAAACCCTAATCAAACAAAATATCACAATGGCTGATATTGTGGTTGATTCTTTACAAGATCCATTTAAGTCTACATTAATTACCTCCCTGCACTTTTTTAACCTCAACAACATTGTCTGCATGTTAGACTGTATTTACCTGCAGCTTGCGTGCCATGGCTACCACCTCGTGGTCTGGTGGATTATATTTGTAGCAGTTGGAAAACATTAATCGTACGTCAGCAGCAAACTCCTGGGGTTCCCGGTATTGCCTGTTCTCCAGTTTGGCCTAATAAACATACCAGGGATATTAATTACATACCATGGCACAAATTTTTTCAATATTCTATAATTACTTCGATAAATTTAGCAGTCTTGAACACACCTTGATGCTGCTGAGGTCCATTGGATGTTTGATGATATCATGATAATCATGTAGTCCTAGTGCATCCACGTCAACAGGTTGGTAGAATGGCCAGGCATAAGCAGCGTGTTTCTTGGACAGCATGTCCCTAACCAGACTAGCACAGTATCCCAGCTGATCCTGTGGTTTGGGGCTATGACCTCCACTTGGTCCCATCCCCATGCCTATATGATGCTGGGAGTCTGGAGCATCTTTCTTCATCAGTTTTGTAGGTCTGGTACTCTCTCTTCTAGGTAGTGTCTTCCCAGATTTGGACTCTGCTGGTGAAGACTCACTCAGTTGGTCATTCGCTGTAGGCGTTGTAGTGTCTGCTTTCCTTTTCTGGCTCTTTCTTTGCTAAACAGAAGTAAACACAAAAAAGCAGAGAAATTGGGCAACAGGGCAAGGTAATAAGTTATTAGAATGAGATGTCAAAATGCATCCACATCTATCTAATCCTCCCAAGCATGGTCAAAAATGTGCCCATCTGCCAAAGCAGATTTACCCGTCTCAATCACACTCACTTTGGTCATAGTTATAGGGTTCTGCAGCATGGGGGCAGTGCTCTGGATGGATGCCAGGGGAAGTGATGTCTGAGTAGGAGGAGGCACAGAAGTCATGATGGGAACTTGAGGAGCGCAGTCCGATTGGCTCAGGGAGTAGGGAGCGCCAAGCTGTGGTGCATGGCTGGATAACGTTGGGGGCACGTGGGACGGCAGGGCCTGCATCAAAGGCTGGGGAGGTAGTGAAGGCGGGCCCTGCACTGGTCCTCTGGTCTGTGATGCTGCTGAGAGGTTTGACAGACCACGTGTTTGAGGAGTCGTGGACGAAGGATCAATGATGGCCCCTGGTTTCAAGTTCAAACCTTGATGAGAGAACAAGACACTTTAATGAATATCCCATCTCACAGAGGCTAGGCTCCAAGAACATGTGTTGAGAGCAAAACAACATTTTAAAAAGGGGTAAATTACATACCTCCTTCTCTTCTACCCCGGCCTCGTCCTTTCCCTGTCATGACAACAATCTCTGTTTCTTCCTGAGGCATTTCTGTGACCTTTTGGAGAAAAGCCTTCTCTAGAGCCTCAGCCATTAAGACTATGTCATCTCCAGGCTGCAGGGGGAGACAAACACTCTTAGCCAAAGTAGAGGCACATCAGAATATTTAGCACTTCATTAGTTACAATGGCTCCAGTGTACAAATTTACTTACCTTGTTATATATGTAGCAGTTGGTAAACATCGTGTTGAAGTCTTGGATACATTCTTGGGCATTCCAGTAGTAGCTGTTCTCAAGCCTTTTCTTGATTGTTCCCATGTCCATAGGGTTTTTGATTATTGTGTAGTAGTCCTGGAAAGATTGCATACAAATATGTCATGAGTGCCAAGTACAAAATAAAAACGTGTCCCTTTAAATTATGCAATTTAGATAGGATTTTTTTTTCTGTTTCACTTGTGTGATGTTCCTTTAATGACAAGCAAGGAAATAAAATATCATTTACATGATGATTTGAATGATGACAGAGATATTTATCAAAAAATGTTGTAAACTATTTGCACAGGCCAATGCGTTGCTTCATAACTTAGATATGTGCTCGGTCAATGTGAAGCGGTCATCTCTTGTGTAGCTACAGGAAAAAATGTATGCAGATAGTCAGAGATGCTTAATGATCCAATGAGTTTGCTGATTTAGGTTTCCGGATGGGATAGTGTCGGTCAACCATTTTGACATTTGATGTACAATTTTATATTTTGCTTGGATGAGTCACAGACTAATAGAGGCTATTAGAGCCTCTAGGGGGGGCTGCTCAGTACTCATCCAGGCTCACTAAAACAAGGCAAGGTAGCTTACATATTAACTGTTTTTTTTATTTTTATTAAATGATGATTAAGCTTTAGCTTATTCATTATTTTTGTATTAAAATACTATTTTTCATTGCCATGCCTTCTTCTGAGTCTAAAATAACATTTAAATTTGATATCAAAGTCGATATTTATGGTGTCAGCACGAACTAACCAACTGCTGTCCTCTCAACAAAGACATCCTAAATATATTGATGCATGACAAAGCTTGTAAGGTGTTTTTTTTTTCTTGAGCTTATGTCACAACCAAGACTGATCAGAACACAAGACAACTGCATTCCGTTTCACACTGTATTAAGTGTGTGAAAGTTGTTGTCCAAGAATTAAAGTTATTATTGACATATTTCTGAAAGGATTAAACAGCCCTGACTTGCTCATCGTAATAAAAGATACATCATCAAAAATCTACCCATAACAAAACATTCAGATGTACAGCTGGAATATGTAGATGCAGATAACCCTGGTGGCAATTTGTAAGTGATGCCTAATTTGTCCATGACAGTTTTAAGAACCATCTCCCACACTGAGTCAAAGTTGGTACTCACAGGCAGGTTAAGTTTGATCGCATCCACTGGTGCATGAAATGGCCAGGCGAACTGGTGCTTCCACAGGCCCTTCAACACCATCTTGAGCAGGTACTGCAGCTGATTGGTCTGGCGCTTTGGCCTGCTGGGATTGATGTACTCTGGGGGTGGAGGGTTGCCCCCTTGCTGGGCCTGCCCCTGGCTGCTGCTGCTGCTGCTGCCAGACATCTGTGCTGCATCCAGGCCGTCCCCCATTCTAACAGGGTTGGGCACGGGCTCGGGCCCCGGAGCGGGAGCTGGAGCTGGAGCAGCAGGGGTAGTGGTGTTGGCAGGACACCAGTTCAGTCTTGGCCCCGGCACAGACTCCACTGACAGAGCACCACTGATCCCATTGCACTCCTCGCTGGACTCTCTGGAAAGAGGAAATATCATACTGTCATTAGTATGTCCATAAAAACAGTCTACAATAAAATTTCATTAACATGTCATTAACAACATTTTTTTGGAATCATTATCCAATGCGTAGTAAAGTAGACCTCTGATACTAACTGTTACTGTACACCCAGCTCTACTGGAGGAACAGTATTCTAACGGTATCAATACTGAGTCTAAGCAGAAACTCATGTTAATCCATCTCTCACAGACCCACGCCATTCATCGATGGTTTGGGGATAAAACAAATGGACAAATTTGTGCACAAAAAGAATTATTCCCATATGGGTTTGAATAATAAAAACTTTGCCAAAACTCTCATGGTGCCTTAAGTCATTTCTGATATAAAAGTGGTTAAAAAAACATTTTACAAATAGTCAAATAACTTTTGAGGCACTAGAGATGACAATGAAAATCCAAACACAGAAAACAACGTGATAAGCTGGACATATCAAAAAGTTTCCAGAGGTCAAAACTCCAGCAACACAAGTTAATTGATAGATCAATGCATTTCAGTCATCATGAAACACATTACAAACATTTAAATGGTACAGGTATGAAGAAGAAGAAAAAAACATCCTTCTTTCTCAAGCTCTCCTTTTCATTCCTTACACAGCTACACAACGCCTTCCAAGAGAGACTGTATAAAAGTGCGCAGTGTTACCCATATTTAAATGAATGATCGTGTCTTATAGATTTTGACTGTTTGGTTCCGTCCGATAAACCAAAGATCGTAATTTAAATTCAAAATAATATATAAACAGATACTAGTATTGTTAAATCATTCAGAAGTATGAATGCTATTTTTTTCCAAAGAGTTGCATAATAAAAAAATCATACATAAACAGATCCTGCACTGTATTCAGAGGAGCTCAGGGATTGTCAAGATTTAGTTTTGGCTCTAGCATATGTGTGTGTGCTTTTAGTAGATCTTTGTCCTCCCACTCTGTCTCAGGACCTGGGAGTGTTTAGGGATGTGGGTGGACAGGGGTGGATGGAGGGTGGCGGGGAGTAAGCGTCATCTGGCAGACGAGGGACTGTGTGTTCCACTACGCAGCACTCAGTCCTACATTATGTCCTCCTAAGACAGTCAGGGACATCACACTCAAGATACACTCAAAGGCTGTTAAGACAACAACAAGGCCCAATATTTATCGCAAAATGCTTTACTAAAAATAGACTGCGGAACAACAATGATGTGGGGGGAAAAGCGCTGATCACAAGGTTGTGTATTCAAGTCTCTAATAGAGACATGTTAGTCTTTCTGTCTCACACACTGAAATCCACCCCCACAACAGGGCCTTAAAGATAAACACAGACCACTGTATAGATCTGTGACTAATCACATTCTTGATGAGTCACTCTCTGAGAATAAGGAAGCAGTTTGTACACCACATGATCACTGCCTTGGCCACCCCAAAGCATTCAAACGCAGTTGAGTATCCGACTAACTGACCAATATGTTGAATGACAACACATGAAAAGAAACAGTACTAGTCCAACACAGATGGTATTTTTGTGGCTAGAAGGAAACAGACATAAATAACGCCAAAACAAACAAGAACAGAACTTGTCTTGGCTGAGGGCACAAATATGCAAATTTGAGTCTATGGCTCATTTTCAGCTCAATAAAGCTTAACTAAAAAAATACTTCAAAGCTTTGCTGAATTAACTTTACAAAGAGAAAAAAAAAAATAAAATCTCTTAGGCTAACCAGCTGTAGTCTAATGGCCTTCAGTGACACCTACAGTCTTGCAATGTTAAGCCTAAAGCCTAAACAATCTTTAAAAACTGCCATTTCCCATATCTATTAAATCATCTTGTGTGTGGCATTGTGGTGGAAAGGACAAAATGAACAAAAACAAATACAGCTGACATGCCCCCACTCTATTAACATTAAAGGGAAAAATAAGCTATTACATTGTGACAGGCTGAATGACAGCAGGTGCTTTTTATCCACCGTCAAAGAAGCATGTGCCACCACAAGCTGAGGATATGACCACTGGTACAACAGGCTTTAAACCATAGTAAATCTCACTAAAACAACCTTTGGCACTTTAACTGTGGTGGTTAGCTCAAGTTAGACTTATGTATGCCACTGTTTCTGATGCATAAGTTATTTCTGTAGAAACGAACATTGTGCTGACCTGGCGTTCTATGAAGATTACAAGTAAAATGTAGGTCTCCTTAATGATTATTAACTTATTGTTTCTCTCCAAGTTTACATAGCAGGCAACTAAAAAATCTTGCCAAATGTCCTTTAAGGAATTGGTGAACTTCCTAAATTAATATAAGTAGATATCAAGTGTATATGTGCTTGTGGCTGAATCACAGTGGTTGAACCAACGAACATAACATAATGAGTTACTGGCAGCTATAGCCGTGGTTTAGGTGTGATAAGAGAGAAAGGACTTTTCATTCAAAAACAACGAGACGAGAAAAAAAAAAAAACAAGGGAGGGCATTGATTGCTTTTCTTAATGAAAAAGATGTTTTTCACTCATTTCCTGGTTTCAGAACACTGGTAGCAGTTTCCTACTACGTCATACAGTATGTTGATTCCATTAGTTGAAACTAAACTATGATGGACAGGAGGGTCATCCAACCAAGTGTTTTTTGAAACTGCTCACCCTTTTCCAAACAGTTTACAGGGACAAGTTTCCAAATAGTTCTGTGTAACAAACATGTGGAGCATCAGGTTATACAAAAATAGCTGTCCTAGCAAAACTAGAATGACAACATTTGGGCAAATCCTGAGTAAGTCCGACAGAAGATGACCTTAGATAACCTGCTTTCACTGTCAACATGACAAGGGAACTGTAAAAAAAAAAGGAGGGTTTAATTATTATATTTAGTATTAGTCCATCAATACAAATAAGCAAATTGATTTTTTTTAAATTAAATAATCCAACATCTTTTAAATTGTTATAAGTGTTTATTTGTAAGTTATTTTAAGAATTTTAAGAAGTGTAATGTTGATTAAAGCCTGAAATGCGATGAGAGCAAATTACCTTAATGAGATATAAGTTTAATAGTAAATGTACCTTTCGCAAAGCAAACTACAGATGAACACCAACATATAAAACCAATAAGAGGAATATCTCTTTCAGCAAAAATGTAGGGGTAAGGTAGGCACTGCATAATTTGATGATGACAACAATGCAGATGTGCATGCCTTGATCCTCAGACTCCCACACTGCCTTGCTTATGGTTTCTTGGACTTTGTCAACTGCAAAGAGCTGTTCTTGAAAATTGCAAAATTAATGTGATGGATACTGCAGGATCAAGATAATAATCATACACAAATGACATATTCTGCCAAAACACTGCTACAAGTAGCCTAAACTGAAAAAAAAGAAGACCTTCAGATCTTCTAATCAGTGCTAATGCTGAGACAACCTGGAATGTAATAGGATGTCTCCATTTTGAGATGTATTCTGTCAGTTGCCTTTCCTTATCACTGCTAAATAATCTGGAAGGATTCTGACTTGACGGCAAAAGTTGGAGGGAAAAGGTTTGGGGAAATATTTCGTAAAACTGAATCATATATTGAATGAAATACTTAAAAAAGCAGTTACAGTACAGATGAACAGGGGCACCTAACAGACATTTTGAACAGACGAGCCAGTACAATAAAATTCAAAGTAGGTAGCCGCAATATGAGTGGGTCCAACTTGGATTCAGATCTGCATGAAGCCAAGTCTCATTGCACACAGACACACACAAATACTGCCAGATGGTCCTCAACAGCTCATTAACATCACCTACATGCACACTCACAGCTAGAGTCATTGACGTTACAGCACTACAACAACGACAAGTGTAAACAAACTTCTGGAAACACAGAGGCAGATGCAATAAATGAGGGTGCATGGACGACAACTCTTGTAGGAGTCAAGAATTTGAACTACATGCATTGACCTAAAGAGGCAATACTTCCAACACGCATGAACAGACATGAAAGCTCTGGTCCAACTCATCAAGACATTTTGTGATCTGCCTGTTCATGTTTTGCTGTTCATCCATCGAAAACACATTACGTGGCTAACCTGGGCCTTCTGCAGTATGTTCACTTAACAAATACCAGTTTTGTGAGATACTCTTTAGAGAAATGCCAGCCATTTCTGAAGAGCATAGAGATACTCTTTGAAACTGTTATAATAATAATATTAATATGCAAGTATTGTGTTATAACTCACTGAAACACAAAATATTTGTTGACAGATGGAGTTAGGGAAGACTACATCTGCATCATCAGGTTACTTGGTCTTTGTACCGAAACACTTATCAAAATGTATTCCTAATCTTAAGTGAGTAGAACAGTGTGCAGGAGTTTATGATTTGTTCAAGTACGAAATAATTTTGCTCTGTGTAAAAATATTAAAACAGTACAACAGATGATGAAACAATATTTGGAAAGGGAAACTGCTGAGCCTTTTTTGTTGTTATAATAATGCTAATAAATGTTTGTTGTCGAAATAGTTGATTATTTAACTCATTATACAAAACATTAATAACATGAAACTATCCCTAGTTCTAATATTTACACAAATAGTAATCAACTAACAATTATTATCAATACTGATCAATAACACAATTGTTTTTGGGTTTTTTTTTAAATATATGTTAATTGTTTAGTGTCAAGTCTGCAGAATCCCAAACAGAGGTCAATCAAGAGGTCCACTTCCTGTTGCTGCATGTCCTACATTGCTCTCAGGTCTGGAATAACAGTTGACCTTCGACCTGGACATACATCACTGCAGACTGCTGTGGAATGTTTTCTGGGGAGGAAATGGCTCTGGTTACTGGGGTGGGGGAAGCACATCCCACACCAGAAAATATGGTTCTGTAGACATCATCACAGTGACTGTCCTACAAGTGAGAGAAACAACAAAACATGTCTGCATCCCCCATGAAAGCAAACTATTAATCATTCATGTATGGGGGTGGTGGTCGATTTCAGGCAAAACTGTAGGCCTGCAGATTCCACTTGAGGCCCACACTAAGTGTCAGAACGATGGCCTGTGTTTTTCCTAAAAGCAAAGGAATACATTATTAATGAAACCATAGTGACAAGGCCAAGAACACCACTCCAAGCATATTCACCAGTCTTTTCATTCTTTCATAAAAAAAAACAACACCTTTACTCCAATGCCACTGTGTCTACCAATATTCAACAATACATTGATACCAATACTCAATACATTGATTCCAATAACGTTCTAATTTGTTGGTGTCTTGGTGCCATTTTTTAAATTGTTTCTATTTTATGTTTTCCTGTAAAATGACTGATCGATGTTTGAGGAACATCCCATTACATTTTTTGGAAGATCTCTTCTGGGCTCACATAAGCTAGCAATCAGACTAGCTGGTCTACAGTAATGTTGTTCATACTAAATTTAGTTAAGTACGCTTTAGGTATATCCTACTACTGTAATACATATTTTTTGATGTCAGTGTGATACAGATAATCTCGCATAGGCCAAAAAAGACACATGAAAAAACTTTCATTTGCCATATTGTTTCAAGTTTCTATAATGACAAGAGACTACTAGCAGGAAGGAGAAATACTCTGCAACCATGCTGCATATGGAGAAATTCTCTTCACAAAAGTGCTGGCACCCAAGACAGGAGCTGGGACAGGCAGTGTTCATGGAATCACTTGGCCAACTTAACCTTAACTCGGTAATCGACTCGTCAGGGCTTCCCCACAACGAGCAAGCTGCTGGAGGAGTGTGGTGAGTTGTGTTCTCTTTTCAATACAAATCCGGCAAAGCTAGCAGATGTTTGTTGTTTGATGGCAGTTTCTTGTTGGAGGCATAGACTGCAGTGTATTGTTATCGTGCGGTCTTTTCTGAGGTTGCTAAAACTACGTAAGATAGTGGTCGGAAAACTTGATCTCTCGAGGGGGGAGAGGTCTTACTCGGTCACACGGTGTGTTAGACCATGGATTACATTTACGCTGGAATATCCCTGAGAAAGTCCCTGAAAATCTGATAAAGATAAGGTTAAGCTTAAAATGTGCATTCCCACAGAAGGACACTGTACAACTTCTGCTTTATCCATTCAAAATCAATTATGTATCTACTTACATCCAAGTGTCGTGTCAAAATCTGCTACTGATGTAATTTTTAATTAAAAGAGATATTATCAGTGTTATGTCATGTTATGATTCCATCTAAATCATCCACAGTTGCACAACAAAGCGCCAATTTGGAAAACAATCTGCATTAACGTACATAAACAACAACATTTCTCATAACTGCACAGTGTCTGAATACTGTCAGTGGACGTCAGTAATATCCCAATATAAATTAAACATGTAGCCAATTAAATTATTCAAACTTTTAGTCCTTGTATCATGTGCAGTTGGTCTGTTGCTTGTCTTGAGAAGCTCTGAAACTCTGCTACTCTCTGAAAAACAAATGTTCCTGTGGTTTCTATGGTAACATTCCAATTCTTGGCCTATGTACTCTATTTTTATTCTCGACGGTTCCAGATCCTAGTTTTGAAAGCTTAACAATTCAATAATAACCACTTATGACCTGTGCCACTTGAGTGTTTATAGTTAAAACGCAGGAGAACAGCTTTGTTTACATCTGCCCTATATGTATATAAGTCAGAAATGCCAAAATCAAACAGTAATTGTTGTTTCTAATCATTCATCACAAGGTGACAAAATTAAAGAAGTTATGCCAGTATTGATTACAAGCATCAACTGTATGACTCAGTGCATGAGCACACAAACTGACTCAAATAGACTAACCATGAGTCAAGCATATTATACCAGGAAAAGCCCAGAGTCATGCCAGCTCTCTCAGGCTCAATGTCCAGCTGGTAAGGATAAGCAAGCCAAACTCTGCCAGGAATCAGGGTTAGGACATTTCTACTACTGCCACACACCCACACCCGCACACAAAACCCCCTTCTTCCTCTGAAGTCCCCCTTCCCCCACACCCCCCTCTCCCATCAGGAGGTAGGTTCGTGGCTTCTGAATGAAATCTGGATAACAATATAGTTCTTGACAAAACACAGAACAAAATCTAAATGGGATTGTTGTGCTGGGCCCTGTAAAACTAGAGATAGTGCTACCCACATGATAGTCCCAAGATCCATTACTCCAGGCTGTCTTTAAATTAACTTTCTCCTCAGATTTTGACTATGTATTTAGATTGATGATATTAAAATTGTAAAAAAGACTGATGTGACTTTGATCAATATCTGCAAACTTATTAGCAGTGTACCTAAGTAGACAATATTACCTTTTCACAGACACTGAATGGGCAATTTTTTCCAGAAGGGCATCCAGTTTTTGAAAATCCAGTAAATCGTTTGACTTGGCATGCATCTTGTAATCCATTTATGAACTCCACTAAACAGAAAAAGAAACCAAAAACCGAAAGAAGGGTACAAAAAATGTATGTCGAAGTTTGTTCTTCCTCCTCTCTCAACCAAAACACACGAAGGATTTAATCTTCAGGCTCCAGTATGTGTCCTTAAATCCCCCAAAACACAGTGAGTAATCCTTAGTGTAGTCCAAGCTGAATTTGAGGGTTGCTGTTTTACAAAAAAGGCCCCAGCCTGGAAACAGTGGATCCAGGCAGGGAGGAAAGGCTGAGGAAGCCTACAGCCGGCAGGCTGTGTTAGCTGTGTGAACCGGTCCTCTCTCTACCCCATCCCCCTCTCAGCAGTACAACGGCCCAGTTGCCACAGGCTCTTCGCTCCATTGTGTGTCCTCTCCAGGGCCTCCCCAACTTAAATGGAGACAAGCCACAACCAAGAGGTGTACAAGGAGGAGAGGGGAAGGCGAGAGAGGGGAGAGAGGGATCCGATAAGATCCAGGAGGAACACTTTATTCCTGTAGCTCACTCTCTCACCCTCTCTCTAGCACAGGGAGAGCAGCATGTAGTTACTCAACAGTAAAAATGGCTCTGCTGCTTCCTCATTCAGGGGAGCCTCAGCCCACACACCCTCCCTCCCTCTCTCGCTCCTACGCGCTTGCTCATTCCACCCCTCCCCTCTTTTCCCATCAATAGCTTGAGGTTCTTGCCTTCCTCTCTCTCCGTTACACCTTTAACACCCCACCCCCTTCCTGTCTATTCCTTCGTCCATCTCATCATGCCCCACCCCCACTCACTCTCTTCCCTCAGAGAGATCTTGAATATGCCTTCCCCCCACCAATTTAGGGACTCCCTTATCTGCACTCCATCCTTTTCTCACATAGCACTTGTATTCATTTTGCTGCTGGTCTACTCAAATACAAAATAAACTTCAGTCATACAAATGTGTGAAACTTTTGAAACTTATATCAGGTGAAGTAAAATGTGTGTTTCCTGTGGCCACTTTGGCTTATAAATAAGCAATTTTGTACCTCAATATAACCACAAAGGCATATAAAAATATCCTACTCTGTAAATTGAGTTAATAGTATGTCCACTGTGTCATCAACAATGTGCATGAGGGCAGGGGCTGCCCATTGTACAGCTCATGGCAGTGTAATAGTTAAAGGGAGTCAATGAAAGAAAACTGAAGTGATCGTAGAAAGCAACAGAGAGTGTGACAGAAAGTGTGCACAAGAGTGAGCCCACCCATTGAGCCTTCCTGTAGCAGAGCAGCCTCTAGTTAGGATGTTGATGACTCTACAGTGACCACACTGCACTGGTGGCAGGAAGTACATACTGTTTAAAATAAAGGGAAGTTAATTATTTCTGATAATAATCTACTTTGGATATGAATGTGGCCATATACTTTTAGCTCAGTCAGATCAAGAGACATAGGTTATATAAATATGATATGAATAATTCACATACATAAAAGTCTAGTTCTCAGTTGGCCAGGTAAATACAGAAGAACTGGTAATTGCTGCCTCATTATACAAGCATTATGTCAATAAAAGGCAAAAAGGAAGAGGGATCTCTCTGTATGGGGTTAGAATGAGGAAACATATGTAGCTATCACGCAGGAATCACAAGTCAACAATCTCATGAGACAGATGTGAGATACAGAGGCCCTGTTTACTCTGCACCAATCATCCCACTCACCCGACAATGCTCCCTCTTAACCCTGCAAAAGTAGCACTAGACTTTTGAAATCCCGTTTATGACCCAACAGATAGAAATTGAGCAAATTATTGGGCAAGTGAGAGGTGGCTGTTTGAATGTGAGTGGATATTTCTAACACTTGAAGACTTCATGCAAACCATTTAGGCTTTACTGACTACCGACCTCTTACCTCTCGATCAATCTTAAGTCTCACGTGCATGCAAACATGCACACACCCACAGTTTCAAAATTAGTCAGATGTCAAAACCCCAAGATATCAGGCAAGTAAAGAGCCACTCTGTACAATGTATACTTGTCAGGTGATTGGTGAGTGCAATGCATAATGTCTGTTTCACCACATGAAACTAGCAGCAGCTCATCTGTGCTGCAGCCAGACAGCGTCCTCACAGACCCACTTCCATGTCCACGTGCCATATGCACCATTCCAAAAGACAATACAGCAGCTGCCAGAGTGACAAAGCTCCAACCTACAGCAATTCAGAGGAGGCCAAACCGATGGCCCCGTCACTGGAAGGGTAGGGAGAGATTGTATTCAGAGACAGGGAAGAAGGGCGGGAGGGATGACAGAAAGAGAAGGGCTAAAGCAAAGGAGAGGGTTCCATAGACTGGGGGTTGGGTCAGGCGGAGCAGCAGCAGTGCACACCAAGATGAGACTATCTGAGAAAGTCTGAGGGCACTTCCATTAATCATTAGAGCACCGGAGTAGCTGAAATCTACAGGGACCCAGAGTGGAGAAAACAAGGAACAGGCAATTTGCCAACTTGACATGATGTAGAATGCGCTAGTGTATATTCAGCTATATGCTGGAACCAACAATAGAAAGAAGACGGGTGGTGTGGTGAAAGCGCTGCTCGCTAATATTAATTACCAAAGCCGTTTTTGTTTTTTGGGGTCCAACAATGATTGAGATTTTTAATCTTGCTTTTTACACCCAGAAAATATCCTATGATTGACACACTGGAAACCACAATCCTTGCATTTCTGACATATTTTCTTCACTACAGAAAAATCATGGCATGACTTGTATATTGTCTAAGCTACAGCTAGTGCAAAACCTTTTTATTTGATCCGGGATGATGATAAGTCATGTCAGTTTAAAGGGGCACTCCACTGATTGTACATATGGCTTACTTATTTCAAGGAGTACTACTTAGCCTGTGAACTTGACTTGAATCACATAGTCTGTGGCTCTAATGGGAGCTGTCAAAAGTTTGAAGAAATAAAACCCTGATGATATCATTATACTTAGCCCATAACAGACATTAAATTATACTAGGCCTCAAATTATTTCAGCCTCTGCTGCTTTGATTTTGACCATTAAGATTAAGCTGTTACATTTGTATCCTCTGACTTTATGGAAGTTTTCCTAAGAGCATCCTCAAACTTATTACCTAGGAATTTTATAACTATTACGGAATTTACATGTAAAGCATATCTAAACATTGTCCCTAAATAATGACCGTAAAACTTTCTTTCTGTCAAAGACATATTTAAACAGCAATCCAGAAAGGTATTTTACACTCCTTAGTACACTCACAATTAACCATTTCAACTCACCAGTCTATAAGGGCCAAAGGACAGAACTTAAAAGTTTTAAAACTTGCAGAATCTAAATATTAGATCTGAGCAGTATATCAAAACTGCGTTAGACTTTTAGACTTAATTCCACATTGGGCTAGTACATCTAGCAACTCTCTTGCCTAATCTGAAAAGTTGGACAACACTCCTCAACTTTGACCATGCTGTAGAATGATTGCTGTCGGCAGGGCTGACAGCACATCAGATGCAATTATGATTTGAATGGTTAAACTGGGTTTTTAGATGCAAAACATCTGCTATAGCCTGTCCTGTCATTGTTTCACTTACACATTCACAGTTCAGGAGTCCATCTGTGGGGAGAAAAGAAGGGAATGTCATAATTTTCAATATGCAAGAATGTATGTTGCTTAGCATCTATGACACACTGCATCCCTGTTATTATATAATAAATATCAAACTTGACAGTAAACTTTAGTTTTTGATGTCATTTGATAACTTCTAATAAAAACAATCTTTATAGGTCCAAGTAAAAACTGACTTTAGACGAGTAGATTTTTGGCCCACCTGGCAGACCAGGCAGGTAAAAAAAAAAAAAAACAAGCCAAAAAACAAGCCTTAATCTTGGACATAGAAATATGAAATGGGGTCACTTATAGTGATGAACCTACAAAGAACAATCCCCCAAATCTTCAGCATCACTTCACTTTACGCGCTTAACAACAGGTTCCAACTCATTGTTTAGCAGTGCAACAGGCAGCTTAATAGCTCTGTTTACTTTCACTGCATCATTTTCAACCACAGCAGACAATATTTTCAAAGGAAAAGATCTAAAATCCCACTGAACACTACCTGCTTAGTCAGCACCAAAGAGCAGATTGACTAGTACTTGGTGTTAGATGGGGTGTTTCTATTGTCATTAAAGCCTTGATTAGAAGAAAATAAAAGGTAAATATTCGAAAAAGCAATATATATAATTGGGTCATCAGAAAATAAAAAAAGGTCAACATCATATATTCCCAACATATCACAGTATGACATAGATTGCAAATGATTTAGAAGTGACAAATGAAGCACATACACTCCCACATTGCCCGCTCATTTGTTCCCTGACCACACACTCCTTTTCATTCAGAGGTCATTCACAACTAGGCCAAGGATGGTGTTACCATGGCAACTAAACCAGAAAGAACAGAACTTAAAAAAAAGAGAGAATTAAAAAAATAAGGGAAAAAAAGAGGAAGGGACGAGAAAAAGTGTCTTCTTTTGCATAGGACATGAAAACCAAAATTACAGCTGGACCCAAGTCTGTAGATTATGCAGCACACATGTGCATTTTCCTGGCTTGAAATCTTGAGAAACCCTGAAATGTTATGGTTGGTCATCAAATTCAAATATAAAACCAGCTACCAAACACACTGGTATTTTGAGATACGTGATATAAAATTCCACTCTGTGCTCTAAACCTACCTGGTATCTGCACCCACTTTGACCTAGTCTTGATTTACAAACTCGGGGTGCAGTTGATCAATATCAAGTAGGAAAATTAATTAGTAGGTCATACCTCTTAGCATGATTGATTAATTGTTTACTTGGTAAGTGCATGCCCTTTGACCCAATTTGTTCTCTTTATTTACTCACACTGTGTAGACAGTGATAACACTTTCATACCCAACAAGTAACACACAAACCTTGATCACAAAACTAACCCGTGGCTTTCATTCATTCCTAATTTGCTGGTTTGGGGAACAGGCTGAGAAAAAAAAGCACAAGCATTGATAACTGGTAACAGTAGGGAAAGGGCTTTAAACTGCCTTGGTTTTTATAAACCTCTGGGCAAAGAAGTCTATCCAAACAGGCAGTGACTATAGGCAGGCTAGTGTCTTTCATTAGACGCATCCGTATGTTGTTACACATTGGGCCTCAAACTATTACAGCCATTATCAAACAATAAAACACACGTTCACGCCTGTAGATTTGAGGATTCCTCTTACAAGGAAAACAGGGACAGTGTGCTAAATAACGGGCCTTTAAATGAGTAATCTGTTTGAACACACCAGTCGGCTGAATGCCACTGCTCTGTGTGTAACATTCAACCATATACACTCTACAGACTTAAACATATATTCTGAGATGGGGACCGTTACTAGATGTGTTGAATAAAACGACAAATTGTAAAGTAATGACTGCTGGCGACCGACCATCGATGAGAAGCCAAGATCCTGACGTTAGGCCACAGGGCATAGATTATTGCCCGGGTTTCGTAATGGACGTTAGCTCTGTGCACAGCAGAACTGAAAGCGAACGAAGATAAAGCTGTTATAGTCATGGCAGCCAGTTTTGGAAAATGAACATTAACGTTAGACTACAGTGCTATTTGGTGTTAACGTTATCTGCCCCATTGACTGCATTCTCATCAAATAGCCTCAGTCTGAGTGTGCGCCATCATCACCGTGACGGCGTCACCGTCTCCCACAACACAAGACAGTCGACGAGCAAACTAGCAATAGATGCCCAACACCGTGGTCGTAGCAGCGTTTGTTGGGCTACATGTAGCGCAATTGTGGCCAACAGTGGGTGAGACAGGCAAGGGATGTCATATAGACACACAATGTAGGTGCGGTTATTGTGTCTTTTGATAGACAACTGCAAACTAGCTTTAGCTAGCAAGCTAGTTAGCTAGAACAGGCCGCCGTGCAAGTGAACGGTCTCAGTGGGCGCCGGGCATCAGCGCTACAACTTAAGCCTTTACACTGCTGTTACCATGTCTCTTGCTGTCTACTCATTCGGTTTACTGAGACAACATGACTGGTAGAATAATGTTGAAACAACGGCGTTTACCTGGGTTTATCAGGTTGCCAGGGCGCGCGGGATCTTTCTCTCCGAGGATCCTGAACACCTCTCGTTGTCGATGACGTCACGCGTAGATCTTTCGTGGGACGTAATGAGCGTGTCACGGACTGCAACTTCAGCGGCAACTGTGAGGAGAAAATATACCTGTGCAAGAGGGGATAACTGGCATAGAGGATTTACTTTGAATAATCACACAGCATATTTAGGAACAACATTACAATAATAGTTAAACGATTACAAAGGTGTTTTAAGGCTATCGCACCGTTCTAATCCGAAGGCCAAAAGGTTATCAATTTGATAGCCTATACATATTTTGGTTTTTAACGTTATGATGTAGGTTACAGTTTGAAAAGAAGAACATTTGTCAGAACATGTGTGTCCTAAAAGTTCGAAATAGTTTGAAGATACAGTGAAATGTGTTAAGCAAAATATTTAAAGATATATAATTGAAAGGTTGGGTTCCTGTCAAGACTAACCTGATTGTAAATTTGTGTTATTACATTAATGGTCAGCTTAACGAGATCAGAACACATCCATTGCAGGTTTTTTGTAGTAACTCTTGCAATTTTTAAATGTACAGAGAGAATGACATCTTGACAAATTCAGTGGTTTGCAGCACCCCTCCGTGGACAACCGCTGCTCATAAATGCATATGTAATGGCTCAGCTGCGACCCAAAAGTAAGCCTCGATTTGGCGATCTCCACATTTTTATTTCATTAAGCGTTGAAATTGTATTTGAACGACACACCACAGATTGGATTGTCTATTTCCAACTGTGTGTAAAAAAAAGAAATAAAATAATATTGCCTACAACATCAGCGCATGCGTGTTTGCATCAAAGTGATTGGACTTACGAGAAACCCGGAAGTAATGTGAAGGTCTTTGGCGATGGTTGAAGTTTAGATAACACTTCGTAGTTGAAAGCCCGGAATCTTTGTTAAAATGGGTGTTAAAATAGAGGTGTTTAGAGTAAGTATCGAATGTTTTAAAATCTACTTCTGATGACATGTAATGTGTATAGTTCGTAAGGTTTAAACCCTTACAAGCGGCCCATGTTTCATGGTTCGAGCTAGCTAGTTGCTGCTATAGGTTGTGCTCATGTAACAGTTTTCCACTATCACTCACTAGCTGGTCCGTTTGCGTTTGTTTTGATCAGATGATGCTGTATCTGTCTTTTCCCGTGGCCATGTTCTGGGTCTCAAATCAAGCAGAGTATTTTGAAGAGTACATAGTGAAGAGAAAGGTCAGTAATGTTGATAATTTTGATGACACACATCAGTTCACTCAGCTAGTCTATGTGCTTCTGCTAATAACAAATGTCTCCTTCTCTGTTCTGTGATGGCATCTTTAATGTTATCCAGAGGGAAATCTTCCCCCCCGACGAGGGAATGCATGTAAGTGTGATCTAGAAAGTTCATGTGATTACAAAATCCAAGTCTTCCACAAACAAAAAAGAACAACAGAAAAAACAAGTTAAAATTGTAAAACCAAATTATAGTTTTATTAACTTTTATTCAGATTTCTTTCTTTTTCTTTCTTTCTTTCTTTCTTTCTTTCTTTCTGTTTTAAGAATTGGTCTTATAATCCTACCACAAATGATTTTCTTTTTTGTACCTTTTCATGCAGAGCTGCTTTAAATTAAGTGTTGTTTTACATACTGTATTGTTGCTGAACAGAACAATATATATTGCTAAGTGATTGTGTTGAATTTATTTTCAGAGGAAAGAGTTGGAGGACTTCAAAGAGCGAATGCGTGCTCGTAAGGAGCGGCGGATAATAAAAAACATGTCTGCAGAGTCTGAGAACTGAGAATTGGGGATGAGGAAATACATGACTTTTTAGCACCATTAACGGAGGATTATCTGGCAGTGTTTTCTGGCAGAAGAAGACTGACCGGACTCGAGTAGGAGCAAGACACACTGGAAACATCTGTGAAGTTAACGCATCTTGAAGGTGTGCCGGACATTTTCCAGCGATTTATTATGGTTCATATAGCTAAAATTGAGTTTAATTTACATGTGTAAGAGTTTTCAAATTACAGAATTATTTGTGTTTGAACGACTGATGAGTTTAGCTTGTGTGATTTCGCTGTCATAAAATGATCATTTCAATAATATCTCATTGGATCTAATGCAATTGTCATGATTCATTTTGTGAGGTGCAGTGTCTATGAAAAGAAACCCCCATGGGATGTTTTGCATGTGTAGTGTTTTTCAACATTGTATCACAGTGGTTGTAATAAGGCAGTTTTGACACTGATCAACAGAAGGGGACCTTAATACCAAAGTGCAAAAAACTCTCTTTAAACTTATTTGAATTTAGAAGTAGAAACCAGAAAACAAAATAACTGATCTAAGTATTCACCACCTTCAAGTCAATATTTATAAGAGTTACCAAAGGCAGCAATTGTTGTCTTTTGGCCTGTGCTAAAAAATCCAGGTGGCTTTACTTTACTTAATGTTTTTATTTTCATGTTTAGGGATTTATTTATATTTGCTGCATTCATTGTAACCTCTACCTTCATAAGCCTTCTGAGGGAGCATATCCCCAGTGTGATACTACCACTACCCTCAGGCCTCATGATGGTTGTATTGCCTTTCTGTAATGTCTGTATTATACATCAAATACATGTTAGTATAATGTTATGAAGATTCTTATCAGGCCATAGAACCTCTTTTCCACTTTGCTGTAGACTTCTTACATCACTACTACACTAGCTAGGATATTCTGAATATGTTAACAGTAGCTTTCTTCAAAATGTGGGGTTACTTGTTGCACAGAGGCATTGAAAGTTGTTGTTTTAATCTAAAGTCACTTCACACAAGATATTACACTGTGACGTCCTACAAAGGCTGGCCCTGAAAGTATTTAACTGTGGGATTTTTTCAGGTTATCAGTGTCAGAAAAAGCCTAATGACATCCATTTTATTTACATGAAGAAGTTGAGGGGTCGGGGGGAATTGACCCTATGAGCACTGTCATTTTAATGCTGTTTTGTTATTAAAGTCATTTGGTGGTTTTGCTTCACCTTTTGCAATACGAACATTTATTTGTGTCAATGGATTTGCATTTGCTTGTGTTGAGATATTATGTATCTCAGGGGCTGTACATGTTATGGTTACATCTTTATTGATGAATTTGGCCCTGAATGCCACCACAATTATGTGAGTGCAAAGCAGCTGTTCCAAGGTAATGGTCATTTTAAGAGGTAACTTAAAAGAGGTATTTGCCCTCACATACAGTTATAACAGTTAATACATTGTTTGTAACAATTCATAAATCATTTCTAAAACGTCATACCAAACTAAAACTTGCACCATGACCAACAATCTATGTATGTATAAGTATGAACATATCTGAGGAAGCTGTGGCTTGCTGAACACTCTTTGATGTATCATGATACTATCTACACCTAACAAACAGCTGAATCTCTCATTCATGATGATGAAGTGATGACACCTTTATCCCAAGGCTCAACAGATGATATCCTCAAATGCATCTGGCAAGGAAGAGTTGCCAGTTGGATGTCTCACAGTCTGTCCCCCAAGGCACTGGCCATAAAGTGTGTATTTCCGTCTTGCAGCTGTTAATTTTTCATGGCTGCCATTCATTATGGAAGTCAAATTAAAAATAATTTACGTTTCATCCTGCGACAGGCTCATAAATACTGTAATACTATTCCTTCTGTAAGAAATTATGGAAGCCAAGTGACAATATTTTAAAGTAAGGGCCAACTTATCCCACTCCCAAAAACTACTATAGTCACTAGATGCAGTATTTTTTTTTTGTACTTTTTTTTCAGGAAAGGCGAAAATGAACCACACAAATCATCAGACAGGATCTAATCAAACAAAGATCTACCGCGTTTTTACCCTTTTCTTTCCGACACATGCATGTAAAAAAACACATGTGATCATGCAAGTAGAAGTATCAGACAGCAGGGGGCAACATTTCCCTGTTAAACGCAGTACGCTTGAACCATACAAGTTAAACAACAAGGAAGTAGCCGACCGTCCACCAGACTGCTGTCAAGATGGCACCGAGTGGGCTGAAAGCGGTAGTTGGAGAAAGTAAGTGTAACATTCGTCGTAATGTTGTCTGCTTTCACAAGTTTATTAGCACCAACAAATACGGGTACTTTATTCGAGTTTTCTTTGTAGGAGCTTGATAAAAATCAGCCTCAACTTATACGCCGACTCAAAGCTCTGCTGGGGACGTTGGTCCACCAAAGGTTTCTTCCTGGTCCAGTCCCAATTTAAAATACTAACATTACCGAATTAATCGAACGAATTCGCTAACCAATCCATTGATAAAAGGCGTTATTGCTGTGTTACTTGTGCTGATGACAACATTTGCTGATATTATATTGGCATTTGGCACACTTTATAGGAAAGGAACGTGACGTCGATAGTGAGTGGAAATGTTGTGACAGTCCGAGTGCTAGGCTAACGTTAGCTAGCTAACCTAAAAGGAAGTTGTGACACAGTAACTTGTGATGGACTTTAAATTAGCAATAACTTTTAACGTTATGCTGTGATTTCAAGCAGTTAGCTTAAAATGAAC
The DNA here is from genome assembly GCA_963678695.2 of Diplodus puntazzo. NCBI lineage: Eukaryota > Metazoa > Chordata > Actinopteri > Spariformes > Sparidae > Diplodus > Diplodus puntazzo. Next base: position 5,432,096 of record OZ023174.1, read on the forward strand.
AAAAACACAGCTTTTGTCACAAAATTGTTTCGTTTACTTAAATATCTTGTTTTTATAATGTTCACAGAATGCTTGTGTAAATAACCTTGTAGAATCAATGAGGCTTTGTATTTCTGTAAGTGACGTTATTACTTAATACAGTGTTTATTCAGAATCTCTACAAAATTAATGGTTAATGCTAATTCAGTATTCACAATATAGTTACAGTTCAGTGTGTTTTTGTTATGTAACTGTTTAGAAGTAGAAGTATTTGAAGTTAATGAGCTTTTTTTTTTAACCTTAAAAAAGTAAAATTTCTCTGATACTATCTCTTTATTATGTAAATGGTTAGGAAATGTCTGTGACTGTAAATTATGTTCTTGTACAGAGAAGGAGTGTAGTGTGAACACACCCATCACTCTGATATCTTGCTGACATCTTCGTCTGTACTGTTAACACAACCAATCCTGACCGTGGCAAGGATTCAGAGATCAGACCAAAAATGACTTGCTTTTTGTCTGTACTAGACCTTTAACCTACTTATTTCCGTGAGCTTCTGAATATGATCATGTTTGGGCTTAGAAAATTGGTGGTTAGAATGGTGGCATGGAGACAAGTCTTGATCTGATGCTCAAAGACATTGTCCATGCAAGTTGAGTTAAAGCATAAGTTATAAACTCAGGGTACTGATATAATTAATTTAGGTAAGGTCTAATACAGCAGTCTGTTAAGGGCAAGACAAGCCTCAGGGCAATTTGCATGCAGGTACTTTGGTGCATTTCAAAAAATTAACAAAAAAATAAGCTAAGATTGAGGTTGCTAAAATGGCTTCACAGCTGACAGCTTTTTTGTCACAAGTCAGTCACAAGTGGTCATCTTTTCCAGTTCCCTGTACGGAAATAGAACGGGCATATCCTTATGTGGTTGTTTCAGAGGCAAACATATTTCCAGAACTCCATTAAATATTCAGTAGCCTCATGAACACAAAATATTTTTTTGGAAGCACTTCATAACATAGTGATTACAGTAGTTGTAAGGTGTGTGTATTTTTAGTAAACCATATAATAAGCATGTCCATGTCCCATAACCAAGTAATTTCCATGTCAGTTAGGGAATTATTGTGGTAATAAATCGAAGAGCAATTACTCACTTGTCTTGGAGAGTCACTGATGTGTTTCAAAGTGATTAAGTGATTAAACAAGGAAGTTGAGTGGAGAATGTAATAACATTAGTGTAGTTGCTCATATTTATGTGCCCACACTCTCCTTCCTTCTGTTCACCATTAAATGGTGTAAACCCTTAAGATGAGACAGTAGACCACCCATATCCTGTTGTGTAAATGGCCTTAACAATAGCCACACTTATTGTAATGGTTTGTGAAGTACTGAGATTTTTTATCCGCAAGACTAATTTTTGATTTCAGGGCATTTTAGCAAAGGTAGACCAGCTCTACTCTGAAACATTGCAAGAAACTCTGGAGCATTCATCCACTGCAATGTTAACAATATAACACAAGGAAGTTGCAACCAATCAACTGAGTTAGTAAATACATGTGCTAAAAATGGTTTGGTTTCAAGATAGTTCCTGATTCCTGAGTCAGAGAGTTTAACAGATAACTGACATTTTGCATTGTGTTTATGCATGGATGCCACAACATTTAAATTTAAATAGATCACGTCCCTGTGCATCTATTTAGAAAGATAAAACTGTCCTTAAAGAATCCTTTATGTTGCATTTTTTGTAATGGATTTTTTTATTCTCTAGGCTCTGGTGCACAAACGCTTAAGCTTAATGCCTTGTCATACTTACTCGAGAATACCCATAAATTGAATTGTATGTATTATTTATTGCTGCTTTCAATTGAGAGCTTTCAAATCATAGCCATCAAAATAATATTTTGGTGTTATGGTACGTCTGGTTTACAGACAGAATTACAAAGTTTACCCATAAGTTATTGATAGTTCTGTAATACTGCATAATTCATTTTCTCTTCTACAGAAATCCTCAATGGGGTCATCAAGAGTGTGAAGAAGGATGGAGAATGGAAGGTAACAATAAGAATTGTATTTTTGATCATGAATCCCCCTGTCACACTGTATTTATAACCCTTGTTCATTGTGTTTGTTTAGGTTCTTATTGTGGATCACGTGAGCATGCGAATTCTGTCCTCATGCTGCAAGATGTCGGATATTTTGGCAGAGGGGGTTACCAGTAAGTTGCAGATAATTAATGGTCTTACATTCTGTGCATCAGTTGTATACATGTAGGATCAAAAATAAAATATATTACCGATTTTCACCAGCCTTATCAAAGCAAAAACCAAATATGAAAATTTCAAACTCATTTGATATCCATGATAGCACTCTAGGGTTTAATCCAGAGAAACGGCCTCCCTGGGAATACCCATTAAGAACATTTCCTGTTTCCTGAGAAATGTGATCACAGGAACACGGGAAAAGGGAATATAGAATATATTGTATTATATTTAGAAAATATGTAGGCCTACAATTTACTTTCTTAAAACGTATGGAACAGCTGTCTATGCATGTGCCTGTGGAAAACACACCCTGAAAGCTTATTGTAATTCACAAAGTGCACATTAAGTGCATCATGCAGGCTGCTGGGATTTGTATATTTGATTGTTATGGCTTAATATGCACATTGCACAATGTTTGAAGTGCCGCTGAAGTAAAAATAAAGAAATGCTCTGTTAATTTTTTTTTTCTATATTGAGCATTGCATGGGGAAGGCAGAAGGCTCTCAGCCTCGCACCAGCAGCCCCTCTGCCATAACGAAATACTTGGTCTCAGTTTAATAGACTTTGTGGAATGCTAAATTACCTGTCTTCACTAACTCGTTAGTTAGTTTCTTAGTTTATACAATGAAGAACTTTAACATACTACATCCTTGAGGCTCCATTGTGCTCACTAATTTCATTTTACAAGATGATGATAATGATTTATTTGCAGTTGCATGTGACATTCACCAAGCTTTCTGATTTTTCCTTTTCAGTCGTGGAGGATATCAATAAACGAAGGGAACCCATCTCTAGTTTGGAGGCCATATATTTGATTTCACCAGTTGAGAAGGTTAGCTGTTGCTTTTTCCTTATTGTTCCCTCTACAATTTTAAGATGTTCTGTGTTAATTATGATTTTTCTCATGATCGTTGACTGTCAATCAACTGTCTTATTTTTAATTCTAGTCAGTCCGTGCTCTCATTGACGACTTCAAACATGCTGCCTTCACTTACAAAGCAGCACACATCTTCTTCACTGACAGTAAGTATGTCTGTGTGTGAACAGGATACTCTGCACCTATAGATCATTAATTTCATGTTGAAATTCCATGAAAAATAAAGTGTTTAAAAGTAAAGGAAGTGTAGTTATAGTTATGTCAGTTATTTTCAAATGTACTGTTCAAAATATAACATTTTCAAAATATATAGAATAATGACATTCAGCTATTACCATTTCTAATGTATTTCCTTTTTTCCCTAGCTTGTCCAGATGGTCTCTTTGCAGAGATTGGGCGATCCAGAGTTGCCAAGGTCACTAAGACTTTAAAAGAGATCAACGTTGCTTTCCTGCCATATGAGTCTCAGGTAAAAACCTATCCCCTCATCACGTACAACTCCATAGAAAATTATCTTTCTATTGGTACAAAATGCTCCACTTATTTTCTCTGTATTGAATGGCAGGTAGCATACAGTGGGGTTATCAGAGGTTGATTAGAGAGTAAAGAATGAAACAAAACCATAAAGTTAAAAGCTTCAAACCAAACAATGAGTTAAAAGATGCTGAAATGTGACAGAGAGCCGAGAGGAACAGTTTTGCACCTTTCACATCACACCCAGTACTGTTCTCCATTGTTCATATAAAACTGTGATAGTACTACTTGCTGTTGTAGAGATCATAATGTGGTCAAACTGAGGCAAGCCTTAATCCTTCTCACCCCTGCAGGTATTCTCCCTGGATGACCCAACCTCCTTGTACTCCTTCTACAGTTCTAAGCCAAATGAAGGGAAAGACAAAATGATGGAAAATCTGGCAGAGCAGATTGCGACCCTGTGTGACACACTTAAGGAGTACCCAGCGATCCGTTATCGCAAGTATGAAAGCCTTGCATTAAAATACATTGAAAGTGGTTTGCCGCTAAAGTTGCTGATTCAGGTTCATACCTCTGTCTTCAAGGGGACCAGAAGAGAATGCTAGACTGGCTGAGGAGGTCTACCAGCGCCTTACTGCTCACAAAGCTGACAACCCAAGCATGGGAGAGGTTAGAAACTAAGCAGACCACTAGCCACAGTTCTTATGAGCTCTACTGTATCAAGACAAATCTTTGTCATAAATTGGTGAACTGAATTCTTTTACTGCTTTTTTCTGCAAAAATCAACTTTTCCATATCAGAGAATACACTTTCTTTGGGATTCTGCAGCCCTTCATCTTCCCAGGTTGTAGACATTTCGGTGGTTTCTGGGTTTTATTTCTTCTCACACTTTGTTGGAACTTTCCCTTTTGCCATTCTTCTTTTCTGTCTTTCTTAGCTGACATTTCCTTGCTCCTTGGATGGGTCTTAACAGGCATGTACTACTGTTCTCCTTTTGCCCCCACACATGTGACGTAGATTACCATAATGTGCTGCTTAAGCACTCTTTGTAATTTTATTGTGCTCAAGACTGCAAGTTTACTGAAGTATTCAACTCGTATAGATAAGACGATAAGACTCACTGCGTGACAGATTCACAAAAACATGAGAGGGTTTGCTTCTATATTATGTGTACTGTAGACTCAATCCTAATTTATAATTTCATTGTTTAAGTAAATCAGACATTTCCTATCACCTACGATATCACCTACATTCACTGTTTTTAGGGTGCAGATAAGGATCGATCCCAGCTACTGATTGTTGATCGTGGGCATGATCCCATCTCGCCAATTCTTCATGAGTTGACCTTGCAGGCTATGGCCTACGACTTGCTAGATATCCAACAGGATATCTATAGGTGAGTTAACATCTTGTTGGTTGCTGATTATTTGTTTTGCCAAGTGAGTTTGTTGTCTTGAGTATACATTTTCTACGTACTAATTTGTGTTGTACACCTCTTCTTGTTCTATTTATTTTTTAAAGTTATCAGACAACTGGAATTGGGAACGCAAAGGAGAGAGAAGTGTTATTGGACGAAGATGATGAGCTCTGGGTTCAGCTCAGACATATGCACATTGCAGATGTCACTAAGTAAGTTTGTCACAAATCTAGGAGTGTATCTAATACACATAATGCCCTGTAATTAGGTCTCGCTGCCAGCATTCCCAACAAGCACTGGTCATTACTTTAACTTGGTGTTATATAAGATTGTGACATTGTAAAGTTTATGGAGAGTAATGAATAGAATCAAAATGCAAAAATCAGTGGCAGTTCATCAGCTACAATCATTTAAATGAATTTTGTGCTAAACATGGTTTTAAATACATGTATAAGAAATGCTGTGACTTCCCAGAAAAGTGCACATTTTCAAAATCATTAATTGAGCAAACTACAGCTGCCATTTCCCTTTAATTACTAATATTTACAAACTTAGTCAAAAGTTTACATACACTTTCAAAGAACATGTATATCATGTAAGTCTCCAGTTCCAATGATTTCCACAGCTTTAATTTTTCTGTGATGGTATAAGTGGAGCACATACTACTTTGTCAAAAAAAACATGGGGTTGATGGGGGTTCAAGTAAGGAAAAAAACTTTTACTCTAGCCTGATTTAGCTTATCCTTTATCACTTTTGATGTGTGTTTGGACTCATTGCCATGTCGGAACAATTACAATTAAACCCAAGACCCCATTTTCTGGCTGATGATTTTAGGGTTTCTGAAGAATCTGGAGATAATTATTCTTCTTCATTACTCAGTTTTTGTTCATCTGACCACAAAGTTTTCCTCCATACAACTTTGTATAATTACCCAGATTGATTGTTCAAGTTACTATATGTATATTTTTGTGCCAGCAGATTTGGTCACATTATCAGAAAACCATTAATAAATTGATTGTTGAACCACTGTTTTTGTGAACAAGGAAATGCGGTCGTCTCATTCTATCACAGGAAACATTAAGAGTTACTTAAAGCATTGGAACTGAAAACTGCCCTGATATATATAATTTTGACTGCGGCTGTATGAATGAAGTGTGAAATAGTGAAGTACATAACAGTTGGGTAAAAATCTTGACTTGTAAGGTGTTTACAAAAAATCCAGCTACATTACACGTTGGATGCTTAGTAATATTATTAACTTATATTTAATTAGTTAATATTTAATTAACTAATTAAATATGGTCCTGCACAAGATGACTTATCATTTTCAAAACCCGCTGTTGCAGGAAAGTGACAGAGCTTCTTCGTTCCTTCTGTGAGAGTAAGCGAATGTGCACCGACAATGTGAGTGTTCATCTGCGGCAGTCATTAGTTCAGTTGTTATTACAAATGTCCATGATATAACATGAAGGTGATTGATACCTTATGCTGCAATCATGGTTAAAATGTCTTTGCATTTCAGGCCAACATAAAAGATCTCTCACAGATGTTAAAGAAGATGCCACAGTATCAGAAGGAGCTGAGCATGGTGAGTGGGATGATTTAAAGTCAATTCTTTTGCCTTTGAATATCATCATCTAATGGTAATTTACTATAAAGGGAGTACTCTCAGAGATGTTTTAAGATTAGGACTTCAAGTGACAACAGTAAATTCTTCCTTAGTAGTGTCAGTATTTTATTAGGAGACATTTCTGACTGTAAATTGACAACTGTAGCTGTACATTGAGTGTAATAATGACAGAAATCTCAAAAAAAAAAAAGAGCACCAAAAATGTCCTTCTCATATTGTAGTTAACTCTGGTTGTTGTATGGAACAATTTGTAGGTTGTATAAATCAATGAGATTTTTTTTAAAAACTATACATTGTTAAATAATCTTCACATTTTTATTTACAGTACTCAACTCACTTGCACCTAGCTGAAGCTTGTATGAAGAAATTCAAGGCCTCTCTTGATAAGCTTTGTGAAGTGGAACAGGTCAGTACTCTTGTGGGGTTTATGATTGAAACAAATCATTTTCTTTTGGCAGTTTCATTGACATTTTGACTATGCCGTTGAGAGTAAAACATTATCATTGTCAAGCATCTGATAGATTACACACATTCATTAGGTTCATTGATGTGATGTTGCAAAGAAATGAATTAAACTATGGTTGTCCTGTAGATCTGTAGTTGGTTGGTGGTTGGGTATAAATAGAAACATGATAATGTTCTCTATCCCTGAAGAGAAAGGCATGCATAGATGACCATTGTGCTTTTAACTTTATGTTCTTGGAATTTGTGTGCTCATACATTGTTGGCTTAACAACCTGTCAGTAGTTTTTATATCACCATGGATAAACTGAAATGTCCTACTACCTCAGTCACTTACAGAAAGTATCTTTGAGAGAATGTCAGACACGGATTTACTCTGTCACACTCTCTCCACACCCTATTGACCTCACCATGATGGCGTCTTTATTTATAGCTCCTCTGGTGTATTTTCATAAGTAACTGGTGATATTTAATGGAGAATTGTAATCGTAATATTGCATAAGAAGCTTGGGACCGGACGTCACATCCATATGTCGAAAGAGATGCAGAAGAAGATGTTATGTCCTTAATGAGTGCAAATGCATTTAATAACACATATGTGTACTACTTGGTAATGTAGAAATCCTTCCATCAACATGAGCCTGGGATAAAGCCATGGCTCATACCAGTGCTGAGCCCCACTGTCTTGTTTGTATATGCCAGACATGCTTTGTCTCCCTGAAGGGAAGTGTACGACCTGATAGGCTTGTGCCAGATGAGGCACAGGCACACAAGAAATGATAAGCAATGCATGGTTGTGGTATTATAAGATACAAGTGTTAATGGGGCCTTTTTATATGACTGAATCACAGAAGTGCACTAATGGATTGTCAGCATGTCTGAAAGCTGCCTCTTTAATCCAATGGGCATGTTTTGGCTCTAAGACAGGCACTGTGATCCAAACAGTAACAGCTCTATGTCAGCTGTTGTCGTTTGCTTAAGTGTTCTACATTGTTTGGACTGCCTAATACAAATATATGTGTGTAACGCTATGATTAAAATGTAATGTATTTTTATGCTCCTCTAGCCGCTCTAACCACTGGTTCAGTTCCTTCCAAAAGGTTATTGTTGATTGGCTTTGTCCAAATTCATCATAAAGCTTAGCAAGAGCTTTTAGGGAGGTCACAAAGTGTCCAGGGACTTTCAAAAGCTAGATGTAAGTATAAAAGCCCAAGTTAAGTAGCTAATATTTGTCTGCTTATTTGACATAGTTAATTGATTACAAATGCAACTCTGGATATACTGTGCAATCTATGACAGTTTCTTTCATTACATGAGTTTTTGTTTTACATTCAGCAATTTAAAAAATATATATTTTCAAAAATAATTTCACCCTTTTAATGAACCACTAAAGTGATTTAGTAAAAGGGTGAAAGAACTAATGATAATGTAGTATTCTTAAAACCATTGTACATTCATGAAAGAAAAGAAGTGGATGGAAAAGAAATAAGGTTGAAAGGTAATTAATCCTCGGTGTCAGCTGCCTTAAGAGTCGGCTGTCAGCTGAGTTAAGTTGTAATCAGTAATTCAGATTCCATTTGAAGTTAATGGTTAACCACTGGTGTCTTCCACAGGACCTTGCAATGGGAGAAAGTGCAGAAGGGGAACCTCTGAAGGATGCCATGAAGAGCATTGTCCCGGTGCTCCTCAACAATGAAATTGAGGCCTACGACAAAATCCGCATCATACTGCTGTACATATTCCACAAGAAAAAAGGTGTGCCCTTATCATAGCTGTGTCTCTTTCAACTAGTAGAACAGTTTTTAAACCAACCATTTTTGTACACAAAAACACACTGTGTGACTTTGAGTTGAATGGGTTAATATGACCAGATGCTTTGATATGAAGTGAAAAGCACGGATCCGATTGTATCATTGCCCTCACCATTTTCAGGTTTTCTTGTCTTGTTATCCATGTAGGCATTGGGGAGGAGAACCTTGCCAAGCTCATCCAGCATGCAAATATACAGGCTGACAGCAACATCATCAACAACCTGCAGAACTTGGGCTGTAACATTATAGCTGGGGTAAATTACTCGATTACAGTTTGTTTATAGTCTCAGTGATGTTGTCATATAAATGTATTTCTTCAGTATTTGTCATTTTTGTTGTGTTGTTTACTAGGGCCGCAATGCTGGGAAAACGCTTCCAGAGCGGAAGGCGCGCACAGAGAGCACATATCAGCTCTCAAGATGGACACCATTCATCAAAGATGTCATGGAGGTATAAAAAGTTATGCTTCTGATGTTGCTGGCACGCCTTCTCAGTTTGGCTTCCAGCTTTTTACACTATCTGTTTGTGTATCACAGAATGCCATAGAGGACAAACTGGATAGAAAGCAGTGGCCATTCATCTCTGATCCTGCTCCTATCAAAACAAACCAGACTGCAGTCAGGTAGATGCTGGAAACGGAAAAGAAAATGTTTCTATTAAACATAAACAGCGCATTTCACAGTTCACAGTATATGCATATAAAGCAATTGGTTGGCGATGAGAAAACAAAACATTTAAAAAAAAAAAAAAGGAAAAACATTACAGCTGGAAAATTATTTGTTTTGCTTTTTGTTTGGTAACAGATATATCAACTAGGGTTGCAGACAGATTAATGTTATTAAAGTTCTTCATCAATTAAAGCTTTCATCCCTGTAACTGAGTTGGAGCCAAGCTTTTGACAAAGTGTTTTAAAAGGTGAAACTTGGCTTTGCTTTGAATACTCTATAATCCCCCAGGGAATCCCTGATGATAGTACTTATACAAACCACTCTCATGGACCTGGGTTCACTCATAATCTGCATAATGCACAATGCTTGTCTCAGTCCTTTTTACCAAAGTGCAGAATTAGAACTGAGTAGTCATTAATACTAACACAATGGTATAGGCTGGCTATGTAAAACTAGACATGGCATTTGGAAAAGGGGTTAATTTGACCTCTTTTGTAACATCATGAAACTGATTAGCAGAGGTAGTAAGCAAAGCATTACAGTAAAAATAGACATGCAGTATGAACCTAAAGCACAGTGTTTGACCAGCAGGTCTGTTATCACTCTTTCACATGTGCATTGCATTATTCCTTAAACAATTTCCAGCTGATTGTGCAAGATTAACCATTAAACCAAAAGTTTGATGTTCTCACATCCTTCCAATGAGTCTAATAAATGTATAGGATTTTCATGTTTACATTTATCTAAAGGAGTCAATTTCAAGTGAATTCTGTACCAAGGAGAACATTGCATTTCACAATTCAAAATGGCTTGAACAATGTGTAAAACATAAAACAATGAGATAATTTTGTAATCACTTTTGACATATACTCAATGAAAACAGTACAAAGACAATATCTAATGTTTTTCCTCATCGACTCATTTTGTAATACATACTTAATTTGATGTCAGCAACACAGTTGTTACAGAGGCAACAAAAGACTGTGAAAGTCATGGAATGCTAAAAAAAAAAAACACCTCTTTGGAACATTCCACACATTAACATTAATTTGCTAACAAGTGATCATATTATGATTTGGCTTGAAAGGGGCATCCTCGAAAGACTTAGTTGGTCACAAGCAAGGATGGGGTGAACTTCACTACGTAATCAAACATGGGACGATTGTATAACGGATACATTGTCAATTGTAAATAATTACTTGTTGCTCAAGTAACCATTGTCTTTTTTTTTTTTGTTTAACAGCAGTGCACGTTTTGGACACTGGCACAAAAATAAAAGTCCAACAGAATATCGCACTGGCCCTCGCCTTATCATATTTGTGATTGGTGGGGTGACACACTCAGAGATGCGCTCTGCCTACGAAGTCACTCGAGCCACTGATGGGAAATGGGAGGTGCTGATTGGTAAGCAAGCACAGTTGATGGCGCCATGTCCTGTCCGAAAAGTGCAGCAAGCAAGAGGTTTGAGTTTAAAACATTTTTTTAATTAAAAATACTTTGTCCTTGACAGGGTCATCTCATATCCTGACTCCAACCAGCTTCCTCAACGACCTGAAGAGTCTGGACCAAGTTCCTAACCCTGATTCTTAGACAATTTGAGTCTGAACAGAGAAAAGTACACTGGATTAAGGGGTTAGTCTTTCATTTGAGATGATTGGTTGCTAACGTCTGAAGTGAAATATAAAGATACAATGTAGATGTAGCCATGGAAGGAAACATTTGTGACTCTTTTATTTTAAACTGCTCTTTTTATGGTTTGTTGCAAATTAGGTTCTATATACTGCTGTGATTGAACTTGTATTAAAATATTTAATTAGACATTATTCATATTTTGATTATTTTGCTATTCTCATTCAAATTCTTATTTTTGTTACCACAATATATATTTGATTTCCATAATTGTGTTATCTAAAAAAAATGTTGTAATTCCCGCAAAACTGGTTCAAAAATACTATTCAAGCATAATATAGATGTATTTAAGTCAGTAGAAGTATGTATAGTTTATTCATTGACATCATGTATGGGATATCTTTTTTTCTTTTCCCCAGGTACCTTTTTTTTCCTTTTTCTGGGAAAAGTAATCTCAGACAACATGTCTAAACTGCTGTTTTATGAAATCGTGCACATTTAACTTAAAATGTAATATATTGTTGGGAGCAAGTGTAGTGGGTGTTTGTTTCTTTTTTGTTTAAAAATGACTAATAAAAGAAACATAATATTCACTTTAAGTGTGTCTTGTGTGTGGTATTCCCTGACAACAAAGTAAAGAATGAATGTCCATGCTGAGACTTATTTTAAATTATCGTAGAGGTCTTTTTTATAGCTAATTCAACCATGCTCGACTGATATTCTTACAACAATTATGAGATTATTCTATTAAAAGTATCTGTCTCTAATTTTTGATATTCACAGCTATGCTCTATGGCCATCTATTAATATTTCAAATTATTATTTTGATTTGATCAGTTTATGCAGTAAATGTTATATCATCCTTTATAACTTGGAACATTTCAAACTTTGAACAATTTTGTATTTTATACCTTGCTAGCAGTTGAATTGAATCCACAGCACAAAATGAATATAAAACTACTGTCTATCAAAATGCAAACATTAACTAAAGGCAGAATATGTACACCTACCAGTGAAAAAGATCATCTCTTTCCATGTGGAGGATTATGTTTTCATCTGGGATTACAGATGGTAATATTAAGATCGGGGCACTGGCAGGGGTTTTAATGGTAATGGTTAATACTCAGGACTTAACTCTATTTAAAAGCCTTGCACCAAGCCACATCCAGTACATATTTGGAATAGCATCAATCAGGATCATTCTTGCATTGCACAAAAAATAGTTCCAAGTAGTATTGAATGCGTTCTCTTTCAATCACTGGAAGTATTTTTGTTTACTTTCTGTACTGATTGACATTTGATCTAATTTTCAGTTTGGGACATTATCCTTTTTTTTTTAAATAGGTTTTGATGATGGCGTCTTCTGAAATGGACTCTAAACCAGAAGCACATGACACGAAACAGGTAAGACCCTTGGAGCATAACTATGATTGAAAGTCTGTGTACATTTAGCCACCAGTTAAATTTCTGTTCCAATTCCTTTTATTGTTGACTGATATTTCATATCTAATTGTGATAGTATGAACTATTTTAAATTCAATATTTTTTGTGTAGGGGCTGCATTCTTGCTATTATTTTTTTAATTTTGACATTTTTCATAAAACATCATTGTTATATATTGATCTCTAACATGGGTCCTATCATGTTTACTGTTATATGTAGAGTGTGAAAATATTAACTTTTGGAAATCATTATTTTCATGTCAAGATTTAGATTGGAAAATGAGCCAAAATTGTTTATCTGCTTGGTTTAATTTTTATTTTCTCCCATTGTTTTTTGCCAAGGAGAACATAGTCTATATTCCTTTTTCTTTTGCTTAATGTGGAACAGGAAGCCCAAGAACTGGAGCAGATCTTCAACGCTATGAGTTACTCACAGCGTGGACGAATGGAAGAACAGCGCTGCTCCTTGAGTCCTGTTAAAACCAGACAAGAAAAAAATACGGGTCTGTACAGTAGACAAAAAGATGCAATCGGCATGTATGTGTCCATTTGTAGACTGATTGTTGATCGTGTAATCAACACCCCCCGTTCCTCCCAGGTTCACACTGTGAAGAGTTTTCCAATACCTTGAACAACAAACAGGAACAACACCATGACAACCTGCGACTGTCATTGCCTGGATTTAACTACCAGGTACTAGACTTTAGGGGCTTAGTGCATGCATCAGCACAGGTGGTTCAATAAATAAATGACTGTCAACACCAAATGTGACTTGTTTTCTCAGGAACCTGGGATGAATAACCATCATGGCTCTGCACCTCAGATATCTGTGACAGAGAGTACTCCAGATAGCAACAGGAAGCTCCTGTCAATACCAGCAAGCCAATTAAAGGTTCCGTCTCAGCATGACTGCTCCAATTCTAGAAAGGTCTGTTATATTGTTTAAGTCATTATGGTTGGTGCAACAATTATAGATTTCTTATGCTGATCCTCATCTAGTCAAATCACACAATTTTTGTCCAATAGACAGAATCATCTGATGAACAGGAGAAGTTCATGAATATAATCAGCCATGGCCAGCGTGGACGCATGGACGACCAGTGCTGTTCCTTGGATCTTAGCAAGAGTGCTCCATGTACGCCCAAACATACTGACAGAAAGGTTTCTCCAAGTACTCTGAACTCAGGTGATAATTAAAACTAACAATCTTCATAAAACTATGTCTGTGTAAACATTTCCAGAAGTATATTGCACTTTCTGCAATATCCCCTTTACCTTTTCTTCCTAATAGATCAAGGTTCAGCAAGTTTCATCTTTAAAATTCACTGTCACATTTAATTTCCCAGGTCAAGATTCAGAAATGTTGTTTAGCCTCTTGGCCAAGACCCAGAGCAACCGGCTCAACGACCAGCGAGTGTCTCTTCAATCATTACCAGGATTACAAAATGACAACGCCACATCCACTGCAGGAGGAGATTCAAACTACTTGTGTTACATGGTCTCTAAAGCCCAGGTTAGTAATTTACAGAACAGTATATATGAAACACTTTCTTACACTAAGCCATTGATTACTCAGTGTTCCTTTGAACTCGTTTATTAAAGAAATGTGCCTCCTGATCCAAAATACTGAGGAACTGGCCTAATGCATTTTCAGGGTTCCAGAATTGATGACCAAAGATGCTCACTACCTAAAATCCAAACCCCAGAGAACCAGTGTTTGTCCAGAAATGATAAGTCTGTGTCTGGTTCAGGCCCTCCACGTTCAGCATCTTTCAGCCCTCGCTCTGACATAGAACGACCGACGAGTAAAGATAAAGCTCAAAAACAGGTATATGATCAAGTCACTACAATGATTTTTAACACTAAATTACAATAAACTACAACATTTTTTAACTAATGATGTCTTATATCTCTAATCTGAATACCCATTTTGTTTGTTTATGTAATTTATTTTTCAGCTTATTTATTTACTGACCTAAATATGTGCTGTACACTTTGTTCTCATCTAGGTATTGACTGAAGCTGATCAGGAGGATTTTTTCAACTTAATTAGTAGTACCCGCCATGGACGAATGGATGATCAGCGTTGTGTCTTAAATGCTAGTCCCAAGTCCACACCCACAAACAAGCCCAGTCAGAGCATGGTGCCGAAAGGTCAGAATACAACCTGTTGCCTGTTTTTTTTTTTTTAAATGTAATGTTTTTACAATGATAGTTTCAAAACTCTTTATTGTTCTAATGATACACTTATACATATTTGATCATACAACTGATTCCACCTTGACAGGTCCAGATTCTGACAAGTTCTTCAGCCTGCTGGAGAACTCTCAGGGCAGACGACTCGATGACCAGCGAGTGACTCTTCCTTCATTGCCAGGGATACAAAATGGACGTACCACACCAACATCTTCTGCTGCAGAGACGGATGCAAGCTACTTGTGTTACATGGTCTCCAAAGTCCAGGTTGGCCCCATACATAGCGTGGTGTAACCATTTTTGCATAGAGAAAAAAGTATAACAATACATCCAACAACTTTGATCCAACATATCAACAATGAACCTCATTTTCCCCAAAACAGGGCTCAAGAATGGATGAACAGCGATGTTCTGCACCAAATACCTTACAAAATCAGGGTACCCCATCTACTCAGCGCAAAGATCATCCCATTGCAGATACATCTGATAAACTGTCTGCCTCCCTAAACCATGCCAAAACTGACCAACAACAGCGGGTGGGACGTCATGCTGCACAATAAACAGTCTTTAGTTTTACCAATACTTACACTTTCCAGTTAACCTGTATTCTTTTAAGCAATCAGTCATGGATCGTCTTTTGTCCAGTCTTTTGAAAAAATAATTGTAGCTGGTTCTTTTTTTCTCTTGAATATTTTGTGGCTGTTGTCGCAATTCTTACTGCTTTTCTCTCTTTAAATCTTTTTTAGGAGACATCTCCAGCTGAGCAGGAAGAGTTCTTTGAAATGATAAGTCATGCACAAAGTGGACGTATGGAAGAACAACGTTGCTCTTTGCAACCCAGCAGTAGTACACCTGCCACACCCAAACACAATGGAAGTGCTATAAATAATGTACCCACAGGTGGGACGAACACACATAGTCAAGTGTATGTTTCCTGTCTCTGAGACGTCATGGCAATAACTCTTGACTCTCTGTAACAGGTGCAGATGCTGACGCATTCTTCAAAATCATTTCCTCCAGTCAGGGACGACGGCTTGACGATCAGCGTGTTACACTTACTAAATTGCCAGGGATAGGTGGGGGTAGTGAAAGAAAAGAAAGTGGTATGAATTCAAAGGCTGGAATCCCTGTAAGTTACATAACCATTAAATTATTGGTGGTGCAAGCACATAGAATATTTCCAAATGCTGCTAATTTTAGTTCCTTGTTATTTTTATGCCATTCTCCTACAAAGCGAATGGTGTGCTGGATATTATGTGTGTATGTGAAGGCACTACAATGCTGACTCAAGAGCTACTAACAACAAATATGCCAATTACAGATATGGAGCATATATTTACCATCTGTATTTTATAGTAGAATACATATATGTTGACTTGGCAATTAACCTTAGACGTGGTGATTGACCCACAATTGATCAGGATTTAGTATATCACAACTATTGTGGTGGAATACATGACAGCTCAACTGCCTTTTGTTTTTGTTTTTCTTCTGCAAGGTTTCTCCACCACACATCACTGTAGCTGAAAGTACACCAACAACATCAAGGAAAGACGGTTCCAGACCTACCTCTCAACCTCAAAGGGCTCATGCAGAATCTGCAGAATCTGGCAGCCCCAGGGCAATACCCAAATCTGCTTCATTTACCTCTGAGACAGAATATCAGAAGAAGTTAAATTCCCCAGCACAGGTAAATTCTTCTCCTTAGACATAATAGTGTTTTGATTTCAAAACAGGTGCTAATGCTGAGAGAAAACAGCTATACATTATAGTTGAAGGAAATCAACATTGTATGAATTTATCATTTATCAATGAATGAATAGCTGAACAAGGGTCACTGAAACACTTTGTATAGAACAGTGACATGATGTTTCTTTACAGATGACAGTGAAGGTGTCCATGAGCTTCACGCCACAGCAGGTAAACTGTTCCACAGCCTGAACTAAAACCCCTCTCCAAAAATGTTGGGATGGCGTGTAAAACATAAATATAACAGAATTGAATAAGTTGTCAGTCCGTTTGGAGGTATAATCAATCCAACATTTGTGTAAATGCATGCTTATTCTTTTTGATACCAGCAATACATTTCAAACAAGTTGGGACAGGGGCAATAAAAGACTGGGATAGTCGTGGAATGTTCAAAAGCACCTTCTTGGAACAATGTTTTACACAGTGTCCCAAATCTTTTGGTACAGGGGTTGTAGATTGTGAGCTTTTTGGCCAAAGTCAATGACTTAACAAATATGTTTATTTTCATTGATTGTTATTTGACTCTTATCTGTCAAAGGGACACAAGACCCTCGATACATGTACATTCCCAGAAGTCTTCCTCACTCTAGGAGCCCCTGGAGATAACCTTGTGATACCTCTGAGCCCAATGCCTGGCAGACCCTTGTCTGTAAACTTAAATCTTGTTCCAAAAGAAGATGCCAAGTCCAGGCACAGCTCTCCAAGTCGTGGAAGTTCTATAAAAGGCAGCGCAAGGCCATCGTCTCCCAACCCGAGAGCAACCAGAGAAACACATCCTGAAACTTCATGTCCACATGAACTTGGGAAACTCGCATCCAGCCCTATCAGTCCAGATGAAGACTGTTTCTCTCTGATTGAGAAGGTTCACACAGCCCAGCTCCAGAAGGGGATGGCTCAAGGAGAACAAAAATGTAAAGGGGAGCAAGGAAAGGGAAAGGGGGATGGAAAGAAAGATAAGAAGAATGATGGGAATAAACAATAGTCAGGATTGCTACATTGTAAATGATCTATTGAGAAAAATAACTGAGAAAAAAAAATGTGAGATGTTTGGCTTGAAAAGAAATCTTGATTGAACATTGTTTATGAAATTATATTTGTTATTTTCTTATGTCCACACTAATTAGAAGCTCTTTTCTCTCTCTCGAAGGAACTTGTGTTATTCTGTTTATTGTTTTTAGGACTGAGTTGGGTACTTGTTTTTTCTCCTTTGCTAGTTGAATATTACATCGTATACATCTCTTATTTTCAATGTGAGAAAGCCATGTGGCTTTGTTTTTTCAAATGTAAATGTGATGCATAAAGTTATATATAATGCTGCTTATCCAAAGAAAGAAATTGTAGGTTGGTTGGAATTAAAGCTAGGCTTACGGCTAACTGTGTGAAACTATGACCAAACATGTATCACAATACAAATAGAAATACCTAAATTAAACCTGATTGCCAACTCATGTTAGCTCCTGATTTAGTTGAACCATATTAATGACAAATGAGTCGAGATTCAAAATTTTAATAATAACAGAAATCACTAACTCACTGCAACATTGAGCACGATTGTTTCAATTAATCATTGATGTATCTCAAGGGTAGCACAGGTGAAAAGAGGTGATCTCAACTGAAACTGCAGCAATGATATGAACAATATTTGACAGCTTGGTCTTCATATTGACACACTGTGTTCGAATGCAGTTCCATTAAACTTGGTTATCTAAGAAAATGTCAAACAAGGAGTAAGAAAACAGGATGCTTGGGATGAGTTTAAAATTTATTGAAGATTTACACAAGAAAATCACAGGGGTTCATATTGTATGTACCCTATTAAAATGGCTCATCTAGATCTTGTATTTCATTCGGCAGAGTCACTTCCCTGAAAGAAAAATAAATAATTATTATTTGTAGGCTGTTTTTGTTGGAGTGTATCACAGTAGAAATACAATAACATTCAGCATGTTTTAAAGAAAAAAGTATTTTTTATCATGACAAAATGCGAATTAAGGCTTTGATATTCATTAAAATGTTGATTTGTTATCAACAGTAGATCTTGTGGAATACCACACTACAACTGGTAATTCATTATGATACATGAGAGAATTAAAAAGTTACCTTTCCAGCGTCACGGCTCTTGACTCTCAACTTGTTGACCTGGGACTCAGCGATGTCAGCGCGCTCCTGAGCTTCCTCCAGCTCATGCTGAACTTTCCTGAGCCTGGACATGTGGGTGTTGGCCTGCTCCTCCTGTGAAGGGATTGGGTTATATTAATTTAATTTTTAATGGTGATATCATTATTGAACTGCAAGAACGGTTACATCCAATCCATATAGACTTACAGCCTCCTCAGCCTGTCTTTTGTAGGCCTTGACTTTAAGCTGCAGCTTGTCCACCAGATCCTGGAGTCTGTTTACATTCTTCTTGTCCTCCTCAGTCTATACAGATAAAGAATGATCACTTATAATATATGTATTTACATACTTTAAAGTAATAATAGGAAGCAACAATGTAAAATTATTCAATACAAGTAAGAGTCCTGCATTTAAAATATTACTAAACTACAAGTACATACATATTATCAGTAAATTGTAGGCCTTTACAAGGAATAAAAAGTAGTCATTAGGCAAAGTGGACTTTTTTAATCATATATATTCAGGATTTGTTATACATTTATGTATAAGCAGCAATTTAATATTACAGCTCGTCAATGTGCAACAAAAGCTAAGTACTTATTTTGCTGTTTTATTTTTTAAATCTATAGTAATACATAACATTTTATAAGGGAACCATATGATTTGTATTTAAAATCATAAAGGCACCACACACACACTTTGGTGTTGTTGATTTTGTTGCAACTATTGGGAAGGGGTAATTTACCGGTTATAATTACGTAAGTAGTTGGATTTAGTTGGGTTTGATTCCAAGAATAGCTCCAACCAACTCATACCTGACCAGAGGTCGATTCAGACAATATAACTGATAACGCCTGTTATTGAATATGCAAATAACTATGTTTTTTTTTTTAAGTGTAGTGAAGCAAAAGTACAATATTTGCCTCTGAAATGTAGTGGACTAGACGGATAAAGCAGCATAAAATGTGAATACCTCAACATTGAATTAAAGTAAAGGACTATGTAACTGTAAATGTATTAAATTGCTGTCCACCAATGGAACCAGAAAGAAATTATGGTGATATTTTGTGAAATTAAATTTACCTGGTATGTCAGCTCCTTCACTCTCCTCTCATATTTGCGTACACCTTTAACAGCATCAGCTCCACGTCTCTGCTCGGTTTCAACTTCAGACTCCAGCTCACGTACCTTTAATGGAATGATAAATAATCAATTCGTTTTTTACAAAGATCTGAATGTGGATTAAAAAGGCAAAGTTAATTTAATGCAAGTGTGATTTTTTGAATTCTTATACCAATTTCTAAGGATTCATATACAGTTCATACCCTGGACTCAAGTTTCTGGAGCTGCTTCTTGCCACCCTTCATGGCGAGGTTCTCAGCCTCATCCAGACGGTGCTGGAGGTCCTTTACTGTGACCTCCAGGTTTTTCTTCATCCTCTCCAGGTGAGCACTGGTGTCCTGCTCCTTCTTCAGCTCCTCAGCCATCATGGCAGCCTGCAATGATGAACAGTCTCTAATTAATTCATGATCTATAACAGACTTAATGTAATCCGTACATGGAAGTAGATCGAAAAACATAACATAGGTGATTTAGAGATGTAAGCTCACATCAGTAATAGCCTTCTTGGCTTTCTCTTCAGCATTTCTTGCTTCTTGGACACAATCATCCACTTCACCTTGAACCTGGACGAAGTCAGCCTCAAGCTTCTTCTTGGTGTTCAGAAGACTAGTGTTCTGAATGTTTAAAAAAAACCATGATCAGTATGATATTTATGATGTAGGTTTTAAAATGATAGTTTCATATGAATCAATGAAAACACACCTGAGAGTGAAGCAGGCCGACGCGCTCACTAGCATCAACCAACTCCTGCTCAGCCACTTTGCGTCCTCTCTCTGTCTGCTCCAGAGCGGCTCTCAGCTCCTCGATCTCAGCCATCATCAGGCCATTTCTGCGCTCCACCATGGCAACCTGCTCCTTCATGTCTTCCTGTCCTCTGACAGCATCATCAAGGTGCAGTTGGGCATCCTGCCAACATGAAAAGTAAAGAGTGAATCCTAACTTTGTCTTTATCATTCACCAATCAACCAAAAATCAAACCTATGTTACCTTGAGCTGTCCCTGGACATTCCTCAGTTGTTTCTGAGCCTCAGCAGCCTGCCTGTTGGCATGGCTCAGCTGAATCTCCATCTCATTCAGGTCTCCCTCCATCTTCTTCTTGACTCTCAGGGCATCATTCCTGCTCCTGACCTCGGAATCAAGAGTGCTCTGCATGGAGTCAATCACCCTCTGGCTGTTCCTCTTGATCTGCTCCATCTCCTCATCCTTTTCTGACAGCTTCCTGTCAACCTCACCTTTGATTTGGTTGAGCTCAAGTTGGACACGGAGAATCTTTGACTCCTCATGCTCCAGTGTGCCCTGTAAGAAAAGTCAGCAAAGTATGGCTGAGAACCAAAATGACTATTCTCTGATTACTGCAAAACATATTTGAAATTAGTAAGAACTAATGGCATATAGCACTGAATGAACTGTTGGATTAACAAATGAGTGAGATACAAAAGATTTTACCTCAGCTTCCTCCAGGGCAGTCTGAATTTCAGACTTCTCACTCTCTACAGCCTTCTTAGCCTTTTCCAGCTCATGGATGCTTTTTCCAGTCTCACCGATTTGTTCAGTCAGGTCTGAGATCTCCTCTGCAGAGTAAATAAGTAAGTAAGTGAGATAAACATTCTTTGACTATTCACAGCTAGTAATAAAATCACTAGCTACTACTCTTAAAAGCACTTTGCTTTTAATGTACATATCAGTCGACATACGCTGCAGGTTCTTGTTCTCTCTCTTCATGGTCTCCAGGTGATCCAGAGCCTCCTCATAAGAGTTCTTCATCTTGAACAGTTCAGTGCTGAGAGAACGAGCCTCCTTCTGAGCTCCCTCCAGCTCTGCCTGGCCCTCTTCATACTTCTGTTTCCATTCTGCAAGGACCTACAATTGCATAGGTCAAAATATATTAATTAAAACTTTTATTTATTAATAAAGGTGCTTGTTTCTCACTACAAACTGGTACTGGCATTGATACTGGTGTTGATTACCAGTTTAACCATTTACCTTATCAAAGTTCCTCTGCTTTTTGTCAAGGTTGGCAGCCAGAGCATTGGCTCTCTCAACGTCAATCATGAGGTCCTCCACCTCACCCTGCAGCCTCTGCTTGGTCTTTTCCAAAGAGGCGCACTTGGAGTTCACAGCCTCAATGGATTCCTCAGCATCCTGCAAGCGCTGGGCAAGCTTTTTCCTGTAGTGAAGAGTTTTTGGATTTAATTTATCAGAAATGCATGAAGTGGCATAATATTGGATCGAAAACACAATTGTTTATGAAAAAAACAAAAGACAAAAGGTTTTATGTACTTGGCCTCCTCCAGCTCCTCAGTGCGCTGGATAGCATCAGTCTCATATTTGGTTCTCCACTGAGCCACCTCACTGTTGGCCTTGGACATTCCTCTCTGTAGCTCAGCTTTGGCCTCCTGCTCCTCCTCAAACTGCTCTCTGAGCAGATCACAGTCATGGCGGGCTGACTGAACTGCATGGGCCAGGGCATTCTTGGCCTATAAATTTATCATATGAATCAAGAAAGTCTTAATTATTACTGTTAACATACTATAGTAAATAAACAAAATATTCTCTTGAAACAAGTATCCACTGTCCTTGTGGGGATAATGAAAAATCTGTTATCCTAATGAAGAAACATCTTTCTGGGAAATTTGTATGATTGGTTTACATTGTAGAGAGACATCTTCCATCCAGGTTTTGTTAAAAAAAACTTGTTTGTGGATATTGCAAATATAAGATTCCATACCTTCACTTCCTCCTCAATGTGCCTCTTGAGCTCCTCAATCTGCTGTGTGTAAGCCTGTTTTCCTCTGGTCAGCTGGGAAATAAGAGCATCCTTCTCTTCAAGCTGGCGAGCAGACTCACCTGAATGAATATGAATGAGTAAGAGTTAGAATAGGATTTGGAGGGCTTCTTTCATACCTGAAATGTTGCTGAAAGTACTTTACGTTAAAGGAAAATACGTGATTTGAATGAAAAAATTATACATGTGACACTGTCTTTCATATTCCCTTAAGCAGGACATATAACACATGACCTCAATTATTATGCTATTACAACATTTCAACATCAATTATTGGAATAATTACAATGTTTTTACGAATCACCCTGTATCCATAGAAAACAAAAAACAATCATCATTAAAGACCACTGCAATAAATCACATCTGAACTTAAAAAGGCACAAAGCAATTTTATATCAAATGTTTCACATCTTTAGATACGCACCATTCTCTGTTTGCAGTCTTGCCCGCTGTGCACTCAGGTCATTTAGCTGGCGAACATTCTCGTCATTTTTAGACTTGATTTCACTTAACTGATCTTCAAGAGTTCGGCACATTTTCTCCAGATTGGCCTGTAATTGGCATGTAATTAACATGACTAAAATGCAGTGAACATGGAACTTACTGATCAGATATATTGTCATTCATTCTCCACTTTCATTATTTGGATTTTTGCTGAAATCTTATACAATTGTGTTTTCTTGAAAAAAAAACCCAACTATAAACCAGTATCTACCTTCGCTTTAGCAACAGCCTCCATGTTGCTGGAGAGGTCATCAATCTCCATCTTGTACTCGCTCTTCTCCTTCTCCAGCTTCTGCTTGACACGCTGGAGGTTGTCGATCTGCTCTCCCAGCTCTGCAACACTGTCTGCCTGCTTCTTGCGGAGAGCTGCTGCAGTGGCTTCATGTTGCAGTGTTGACTCTTCAAGATCCCGGCGCAACTTCTGGAACTCAGCTTCACGCTTCTTGTTCATCTCAATCTGAGCAGCTGTTGCTCCACCAGCCTCCTCGAGCCTCTCACTGATCTCCTCAAGCTCCCTGGAGAGGTCAGCCCTCTGCTTCTCAACCTTAGCCCGAGCAGCCCTCTCAGCCTCAATCTCTTCCTCCAGCTCCTCAATGCGAGCCTAGATTTGATGATATCAATATAAACACTAAGAAGTAAAGTCTTAACTTTAGCATGTTGTTTTTGATTGACTGAATTTAATATTCATATAAAACACATTACCTGGAGCTCCTTGATCTTCTTCTGAAGCTGAGAACCAAGTGACTGCTCGTCCTCAATCTTGCTGAGGAGCTGGCTGGTTTCAAAGTCTTTCCTAATGTGTAAAACAAAATGATATGCTCAGCTCAGTATTTTCTGACGGTGTATGTGAAAGCAGGTATTCATTACTAACTTATTTTTTCACATACTTCTTGAGCTTCTCATCAGATTGCTGTTTGTCATTCTCCAGATCCATGATGGATTCCTGAGCCAGTTTCAGATCTCCTTCAAGCTTCCTCTTGGCTCTCTCAAGGTCCATGCGGAGCTTTTTCTCT
This sequence comes from Diplodus puntazzo, assembly GCA_963678695.2. Lineage (NCBI taxonomy): Eukaryota > Metazoa > Chordata > Actinopteri > Spariformes > Sparidae > Diplodus > Diplodus puntazzo. The sequence continues at coordinate 5,456,230 of OZ023174.1, forward strand.
TGCTCCAGTGACCCCTCAAGCTTTTTAAATAAAACATCTTATATCAGCACAATGGGATATAAATTATAAGACTGCTAAGACTGCTTTATACTACTGCTAATAACTTCAAAATGAATGTTTTCTTACATCGTCCACTTGCTGTTCCAGCTTTGTCTTGGCTTTGGTCAGAGTGTTGACTTTGTCTTCCTCTGCTTGGAGATCATCAAGTGTTTGCTGGTGGGCCTCTTGGAGGGCTTTCTTCTCCTTGGTTAACTTGGCAATAGACTCATCTTGAGATGCCATCTCCTCTGTCAGGTTTTTCACCTAAAATGATGTGAAAGGTACATTATTCCCATCACATTATATTCATATGGTCTGTGTTTAAATGAATTTGGGTTTGAAATAATTCAAACCTTGTTTTCTGTGGCATGTTTCTCCTTCTCCACTTTAGCCAAAGTGAGCTCCAAGTCATCAATGTCTTTCTTCAGCTCAGAGCATTCATCCTCCAGCTTCCTCTTCTTGGCAGTCAGCTCAGCATTGATTTCCTCTTCATCCTCCAGTCTCTCGGTTGTCTCTTTAAGTTTGGCCTCGAGTTGGATCTTGCTCTTAATGAGCCCTTCACATCTTTCCTCAGCATCAGAGAGGTTCTCACCTTCCTATAGTTTGAACATACATATGATTTGATTTTTATTGAAACACATTTCCAAAATTTTGTTTGGTGCATTCCTTTGGTATAGCAATACATCTGATTGAAGAAGATCTGACTTATGATATAGCTAGTTTAGTTAGTTTATAGTTTTTTCAGTGAATATATGAACATGAAGTTTGCTGTTGCATTTTACTCACAGATGCTACTTGGAGTTGCAGATCATTCTTCTCCTGCAGCAGGGAAACCATCTTCTCCTCCAGTTCCTTCTTCTTGGCCAGGGCAGTAGTCAGGTCTGTTTGCATTTTGCCATAGTTCTCCTTCATCTGCTGCAGCTCCTTCTCAGTCTCAGCACTCTTCAGGAGAGGCTTGATCTTGAAGTACAGATGCATCCATGGCCAGTTTTTAACATTCATGAATGAACGAATGTTGTACTGGATGGTGAAGATTGCATCTCTAAAAACAGAACATCAAATAATGTAAACATATTGCTTTTGTTTAATATTCCATGTTAATTTAAAAAGCAATTAATTATACTGTATGAGAATCCTACCTCCTTTCCATCATCTTAACAAACTCCTTCCTCATGAGGTATCCTCTGCAGAGAGCCTGAGTCATGGTCACCAGCGTAGCCAGTTTCTCATCTCTCATCTCCTCCAGGGTGCCCAGCAGACCAGCTTTGAAGAACACCTATGTTGTCAAGTAAGGGAAATTAGTAGGCAGAACACATGCATACAACAGTACAAACATATAAGAATCTGTCAGAATTGTCTATAAGGATGAACCTTTGTGTGTCCAAACTTGTACTGAGTGTGGTCCACATCAATAGAGCCCAGCAGCTTCTCTGAAGCTTTCTTGTTGTCAATGAACTGTCCCTCAGGGATGACACTGGCATTCAATACTTTGTATCTACAAGAGAGGACAGTGTTGTTATTTATGTCTATATCGCATTTAAGATTTGTGTTTTACATAACAATTTGCATTAATTCTAATAAAAAATCACCTCTGCTTGAAGTCACCGTAGAGGATTCTGCTGGGGAAGCCCTTTCTGCAGATTCTGATGCCCTCCAGCACACCATTACACCTCAACTGGTGGATGACCAAGTGGTTCTCCATAAGACCTGCACATTGTACAAAATAGGTTAGTGTAATAAGCACTTTGATGATTCAAAGTACCTACATTTGAGGGGGGGGGGAGAAGACAAAACAACAGCACAAAAACACTAAACCTGGGGTCTTTGATTCATTTGGAATCAGACAGCGGACAAAGTGAGGGTGAGTGCTCCTCAAGTTGGTCATCAGCTTGCCCAAGTTCTCCTGTGGATAAGCATAAAATATTATGTCAGAAACATTCTAAGATTAGATTCTTTATTATTATTCAAACATAGGAAGATATACATACTCTAAATAGAGCAGATACAGTCTGGAAGGAACCACCCTTCTTCTTGCCTCCCTTCTTGCCGCCACCACCAGCAGCCTCTATTTTGCAAAACAAGGCGCCAGCAAATAATTAATTCTCTATCTATTGCTCAGGCTTATATTATAAAATAAACCACATTTTTTAATTAAATGAGTAAATGAATTGCCACACAGGCATTACAGTATTATCATATTACCATCAGCTCCAGCATGAGACGCATACAACATGGCCAACAGTTTGTTTGCAGATTTCTGGTAAAGCTGAACAACTGAGTCGTTCAGGGGGTCCTTGTTCTTGTCCAGCCAGCCATTGATATTGTAGTCCACTGTACCAGCATAGTGAACCAGGGAGAAGTGAGCTTCAGCCTTGCCCTTTGCAGGTTTTGGCTTCTCAAAGGCCTTGGTCTTGCCAAGATGCTGATCATGCAGCTTGTTCTTGAAAGACGTGTCCGTGGCCTTGGGGAACATGCACTCCTCTTCAAGGATGGAGAAGATGCCCATTGGCTAAGAAGAAATTATGTCATATTACAGATAATCAACAATTGAGCATGCACTCAGAAAACAGGATTTCGGTTCTGTCAGATAGACTTGTCTTACCTTCTCAATAAGCTCAATGCAGGCAGCCAAATCCATACCGAAGTCAATGAACTCCCAGTCAATACCTTCCTTCTTGTACTCCTCTTGCTCCAGGACAAACATGTGGTGGTTGAAGAACTGTTGCAGTTTCTCATTGGTGAAGTTGATGCAGAGTTGCTCCAAGCTGTTGAACTGCAGTTTTTAAGATATACTCAGTCCAATGGAAAAACACAGATTACATGTGATTGGACTGAAGTGGTCATCAAATTACTTACATCAAAGATCTCAAATCCAGCGATATCCAACACTCCAATGAAGAACTGTCTTGGTTGCTTTGTGTCCAGCATCTCATTGATACGGATGACCATCCACAAGAACATTTTCTCATAGACGGACTTACACAGAGCGCTGACAGCATTGTTGACCTAGAGAAAAGGATCATAGTGTGGGACAGTTCCTGTGTTCATATGAAAACACAAAAATGCAAATATTTCCCTCATTTTTGCAAACATCAGATTTTGTTTTTATTACCTGTGGGACAGTCTGACCTTTGGTCACCATCTCATTGCCGACCTTGACTCTTGGGTAGCACAGAGCTTTCAGCATATCAGCTGAGTTCAGGCCCATGAGGTAGGCAATTTTATCAGCCTCTGATAGAGAGAATAAGAAGAAGTCATAAATACACAATAACTGTGTAGTATTTTACACACCAGGAAACTTGCATGATAAGATTTTCTTTTTTTAGCAATTACCCTCAGTGCCATCTGGTTCACCCTGCTCCTCACGCTGCTTCTGCTTGAATTTCATGTTACCATGATGCATTACAGCTCCAGTCAGCTTGTAGATGGCAATCTTCTCCTCACCAGTGAAGCCCAAGATGTCAATAGCAGTCTGCAATTTATGTACACAAAACATTTTAGAGATATATCATTTTAAATGTAGCTGCTGTTATTCTACACATTATTATCAACTTACATCTGTTGCAATGAATTCCTCCACATCATTGATGCTTTTCACAGTGATTTCACCCTGACTGATCATGTGGTAGTCATAGGGGTTGGTGGTGATTAGAAGGGCCTCTAAAAGAAAGTAGAGGAAATGCATGAGTGGGGACCCTCACTTATTTTTCTCTTATGTTTTATTTATTTTGTTATAACATACCCAAGAGCTCAGGTTTGTGGCCAGTCATCAGCTGATAGAAGATATGGTAGCTCCTCTCAGCAGACAACTGGAAGGTGACACGGGACTTCTCCAGCAGATCTGTGAGAATTGATGAGGAATATGAATCAAACATGGCAAGACACTATATTTGTACACCACTTAGGTTGGCAACTACAAAGGGGAAACAACTATAACTTACATGTTTCAATATCAGCTGAGGACAACTTGCCAGAAGTGGCAAAGTGGATCCTGATGAATTTACCCTAAACATTTACCAGATAATGTCAGTTTGACTTTAAACAACAATATGCAGAAAGTTATGTGAATGTATAATGTGAACACTTACAAAACGAGAAGAGTTGTCATTCCTCACAGTCTTGGCATTACCGTAAGCCTCCAGCAGAGGGTTAGCTGCAATGATCTGATCTTCCAGCGAACCCTACAAAAGAGACATTATGAGGTTGTTTGAAATCAGCCAAAACATTCAACTGTGACACTTTTCTTTTTAACAGAAAGCCAATTTTACTTGTATTTTGCCAGATGATTGCTCTGATTTCTTGCCAGGGCCAGCCACTGCAATTGTTGCAAAGTACTGGATGACACGCTTGGTGTTGACAGTCTTTCCGGCACCAGATTCTCCACTGGGGATTTAAAGGATATCCTTTATTTACATGATGGCCATTAAGTTCTTTGAGAATTGTCCTAACAAGTTGTCTTATACTCACGTGATAAGGACAGACTGGTTCTCACGATCTGAAATTTAAGCAAACACACTCAAGTTAAACTGATTCTTCTTTGTCCCATCCACTCAAGTTCTATGGTAACTTGGATCTTACCAGTGAGCATGAACTGATAGGCATTATCAGAGATTGAGAAAATATGGGGTGGAGCTTCAATCCTCTTCTTGCCTCTGTATGCCCCAACAACCTGAGCATCGTACACAGGAAGCCACTTGTAGGGGTTCACAACGACACAGAACAAGCCGGAGTAAGTCTGTCACAACAAAGAAATAAACATTTTTACATTTGATGCACAGGCTTGAAGATACAGTATAAGCATTCTATAAACTAAGTTTGAAACTTACGTAGATCATCCATGATGCAAAACGCTCTTTGAGGTTATACAGCACAGCAGGCTCATTGAGGTGGGTCATCATGGCCATGTCCTCTATTTTGTCGTACTTTGGAGGGTTCATGGGTAGGACCTCATCCTCTTTCACAGTGACAGTCTGAATGCGAAAATACAATAAATAAATGTTTTTAATTAAATACCTACCAAGGTAGTTTCATAAAATAGGGTGGATAAAATCATTCTCATTCTGTTTTGTTAAGAGATTTGGTGAAGTTAATGGCATCATTAAACTTACCTTTCCTGTCACTGTCTCAACAGTGGCTTTGCCACCCTCCTTTTTGATGAGTTTACCCTTGACATACATGTCTTCAGTATCAGTCGCAAAGACGGCTGATTTGGCATCAAAGGGAGTAGTCTGAGCCTCAATCCTCTCCTTCTCAGGCTTCCGGAGGTATATGGCCGCAGGCCCATAAGCCTCCATCTCAGCGTCTGTGCTCATGATTGCACTTTAAGAGACTGAAAATAAGGAGAGGTCATACAAATTACATTTTTTTTTTGTATTTCTTTCAGTGATAGACTTGTCAGTTGAGGTGTGTTTTGAAATTGTGGATATTGCCTGAAATTAACCATATTTTACCTCCTTTGGTCCCAACAGAAGATGTAATACAATCAGGTCTGTTCTTTTGGTCCTATTGATAAATGGTCAAGTATTAGCATAAATAATCTATACAAAGTATATACACAGTACTTATCAATTGAAGTTTACCTACCTGAGTTGGAGGCCTACCAGTTATTGAGAGTCCCTGAGCAGACTCTTTTATAGAGGGAGGACTGTCTCCTCAGTAGGTGTGCCCTGCTCAATTTGGTCATGCATTCTTTTCATGTTGTCATGCCCTTAATCCTCTGACAGTGACATTCACAATGATTGATATTGCTTTGTACCCACATTTGTTGCAGTAAGTATTTTTTGTCCCTCTGTGGCTCACACTGTATGATCAAAAACCATTGTGTGAGCAAAATGATCTAACATAGTAACAGTGTATTTTAGACAATATGATGCATATAATTGTTACCATATATTAGATTTTCTAACAAATAACTTACTAGCTTTGCATTACACTATCTATTAATAGACATGCATACAATACAGAGCAGGACTGTTGTTGTTGGCTTTTTGTTTAATTTGATCATAAATAGAATATTGTATTGATACAGATTATCTTTAATACTGACAAAAATTAAAAATTAAAATTGACATTTACACTAACTCAAATATATATGAATATTGCAGAGGTTGGTAATGACAAATTTTAAAACTGTTAAGATATTCAATCTTTCATTATTACTATTGTGACTAATTCATTGATCTATGCAAAATATGGAGGTATGGTTTTATGTAACTCTGATGATTGTGGGGGATCTTCTTTTTAGTTCTGGAGAAGCATACAAATGTCACTGGTGTACTGTTGCAGGACCTTCACATGTCACACATTTGGTAGTCTAATAAAACAAGGTCAACTATTCTGTAAAATAAGGTCAGAGCCATTAAATTTAGGATTTAAGATATAAAAATATGTGTGTCTTAGAGGACTTGTGGCTCATATGTTTCTTCATTCTGAAATATATATTTAAATTATTAATCCTACTTGGTCCTCATTTGCTTCTGTATTATCCATTTTAATTGAGTTGTATAACCCTCTGTTACAACTGTAATTTTTAAACAAAACATATAAATAGGGATATTAAGTCCCATGAAAATGTTTGCAGTGTTTGTATGCACTTTGGAATTTGGAAGTTAGTTAAAAGCAAATTTCAAAATTATATTTTTAATCTAATTGTTATTGACTATTTCATAATTTTACAATACAAGTGTCTGTCATAAACAATCACTCATTCATTTGTAGGATATTTGCAAAAACGTTTGTCCACTAGAAAAACTATACTTTATGATAACAGACAAATTCTTCACCTACATCTTTCAATAACAAAATGCAATTTCCTTAATGATCTTGTGTGTTCGTAATCAAAGTCTTACTGCAGTATGTAAAGGCAGGCACAGGCCGAGGTTTTGGAGAAGCATATAAATGTCACTGGTATACAGTTGCAGGACAACCAGACCATCTCGGATGTCTGAAATAAAATTGGGGCTGAGAGCCATTCCATAAAAGCTGAGGAGGGATTACATATCGCCTTGGAATGGAGTGGACGAACAGTTGCCATCTAGGCTGGGATAAGACCCAAAATAAGTCCTGTGCCAATAAACAAGATGTTAGAAATTCCAGAACTGTAATAGTACCATGAATGAAAAGTGTATCCACAATTAGTTTGACTTGAATGTATAAGTCAGGGAAAATACATTTTTTATTTGAATTTTTCTGAATAACTTTGATGTATTTTTAAATCTGGATGGCTGAGTGACGTTGTTATTGTCTTTTCTTTCTGTTACCTAACCTACTTCCTCCAAAAAAGGAGATGACCTTGAGTAATGTCACCCATATGACCTCAATAGGTAGGTGGGCTATTGTGCAAACATATGTCTCACACAAACTATTCAAGTAGGTTCAAAGGTCCTCTGTTTTTTCAGTCGGCTTGAATAACATGTGTCAAACAGGCTATTCAAGTGAGGTTAAGGGTCCTCAGCTGTTTTTTTTAGACAGCTTGTTCAACCGAAGCCATGGCATGCTTAAATACATGAGGTGGTTTTTTGTTCTGCTCCTGTACAATATTAGTGTTTTAAGATAAGCCTGTACTTCCAGTACAATCATCTAAAAGCACATTTCTGAGTCTGAACAATTTGTTAAATGTATGTATGGTTATGTGCTATGTCACCTTAAATACAAAAAATTGTGTGCAAACCAGACCCATTTTATATACTGTCTCACCTCTGGAGACAGAATGCACAAGCTGTTTTGAGTTGTATTTAAACCCTTTAAAAAGAGACATCCCAAATTTGACATATAATTATTGCTGTTTTAGGGTTAGGGTTAGCAGCATCAAAGTTCTATATTATATTTTGCTAGAGTTTAAATGTGAGCCTAAGGTAAATAATTTCAATGAGAATCCCATCTATAATGCATTATAAGCAAATTGAGAAGACATAGTAATGCATTTGTTAAGCTTCATAAAACTCTACACGTTTTTATAATCATGCATGACAACTTGTAACAAGATTAATAGGCATTGGTTAACATAATGCGTTACAGGGTAAGCATTTATAATGGTTTATATCGCAAAGATTAACCGGCAAAATTGAGTCTTTTGCTAATTAACTGTATTAAGTAAACGCTACAACAAATTTCATGTGCTATGGTCTTAAGGCAAGTGTTCACTGTAAACTTTAATATGAGTCAGTTTCTTAATAAGGCTGTAAGTGAAAGACCAAGCATTTTTCAGAAGGTGAAGAGAAGATGGACACCAGTGAGGACAGATTGTCCCTACTAACCTCTCCTTTGTATGCCCTTGAGTCTAGATGCTTATAGATGAGCCTTGGCAATAAGCCCTTGAACTGAAATAAAACACGCCAAATACGTCTGTTGAGGAGGAGCCTAAGCAGGTTTAAAAGGGTGTTAGACTGGGTATTAACACTGAGAGAGACAACGTTGGTGTGGGTTTAGCTCTCGTTGATTGTCTTTGTTTGATTTATTTTTTTCTTGTTTGCTTTAAGAATAAAGGTCACAGACAGAACAGGGAAGGATATCCGGTGTGCTTAATTTTGGAGGTTGAGGTTTTAGATTTGTGAGATTGACAACCTAGCTCAACAGTCTAGCATGAAATGCACATTTGTGAAGAGATAACATGGAAAGAATGTTGTAGAATGTGAGCCTAACTGGGGGCTAGCCAAATAAAGTTTACTGTTTGTGCTTCAGCAAAATCTATTGCACAAGACCATTGGCAATCTAATGGTAATTAGCATGTTGTAACCAAAGCATAATTTGCATTAAAATAATCTTGATTGTTGTCTTACATATTATAGTACGGTGGTCAGGACAATAAATTGAAGCAACATTCCTATATATTTATGTGAGACACGAGACAATATTCAACAGTAGCTATTTACTATGTTCGAGCTTATCATTGTTTCATGCTAAATGAGTCATCAATCAATCATTCACTAAATACATACAGGCAGCTGTGTTGAATGGTCATTTGATACTGTCCTTGTCATTTTAAACAAAGGAAACATCAAATGCCTTGTTGGCCACACCTAAAAATATCACTGTACACAAATAGACAACCAGTTAATGTGCCTTGTTATCATAAATAGCGTTTACCCAGAGCTCAAACAACACCTGTTCTTCCTATACAGACTGTGAGGGTTTTAAGCCACAAAGACAAAAGCACCTTTAAATGCTGTTAATAAATCCGTCCTATAACCTTGTATACAGTATATAGATAGCTTTATTCATGTTCTACAAATGGCAATTTTGGATTACAGGGGCTACCATAGCTGTGCTGAATAAATGAGTAAATTAATAGGAAAGCAATCCCCCTACTCTTCAAAGAATGCACCATGTGGGGCGTGCAGGTGGTTGAGTGGTTAGAGCGCATGCCATAAACGCAGCCGACCCCGGTTTGATTCTGGCCGGAGGTCCTTTGCTGCATGTCACATCCCCTCTCTCTCCCATGTCTCCTCCCTGTCTATTGCTAATAAAGGTGTCTATGCCCAAAATAAATCTTAAAAAAAATAAAGCACCATGTGCATCCTGTAGTTTTTCTTTTACTTTAATCACATAATTTTTTTATGGTAAGAACCCTTCTAAAAACCCTGTGATACTATCTGAACACTGCCTGTTTCAAAACTCACTATTCTACAACGCTGAATGTAAAATGTTGTCCACCAGATGTACATTAATCAGGTTCTCAAACTGTAATAAAATAAAGAATGATTTAATCATCAGTCAATGATTTTTTAAATCATAATGTAACACTTAAAGGAGCTGCTGTTGGTTGATGTGACCTTTATCAAGAACTTGGTTTCTTTTGATTTAGCCAGTCAGCACTATGTGTATGACTGGGCCCTGTTGGCAACAAGCAGGGATGGTCATAAATTTAGAGTGCTATTAGGATTCCTATTAATTTATACCCACTGTGACCTCTTGGAACACTCAAAGCGCCAGGCACTCTAGCCAGCAAAGTTACTGCAGGGGAGTGCTTGAATTCCTGTTGTGGTTTTGAGCTTATAGCTAGCCAATTGTCATTCCATAACAGTGAGTGTTTCACTGTCACAAATGTCATTGACTCACTGTTAAATCCTATCATAATCTCAGACAGCAGCTTGTCAGTGGTTTCCGTTTTACATTCTTGTAAAAGTGATTTGTGTGAGATGACTTTATAGACTGCTTCAGTCCATAAATAATAATAACACTAATAATAATAATAATAACAATAATAATAATAATAACAATAATAATAACAACACTAATAACAATAATAATAATAATAATAATAATAATAATAATAATAATAATAACAATAATAATGATAATAATAGCCCTTAATACAAATTGACAGTAGATAATATACTAATATAGTAATATATCAAATAACAGAGTAGGCCTGAAAAAATCATACATGTGCAGTATGTGGCACACTCACCTGAAGCTATGGTTGAAGCATTGAGCTTGGCTATCTGGTGGAATTATTTTGGAGGATTCCTGAAATAAGATTTAAACAGAGTGACTTTCTGCGACCAGCAGTCTCATTAGTCCAAGACAACATCCACTTTTATTCAAATGTACTTTATTAATTGCCGAAGCTGACTGAAGTTTTAGCTAGCTAAATTAGGTAAGATGTGCTAGCACGTCTATGTGCTAGCATGTATATTTAAATGTTGGTAACTGTCATTACGAGACATGTTTTGTGGGAAAAGAACATCAAACTGAAGGACTGTGAAATTGTGAGAGGTAAGTGTGGGTGAAAAATCTGTTTACTGCCTTCTGTATACTACCAAGTTATTTGACTTACTTCCCTTTACTCTTATTCTCAGCTGTAAATGACAGAATGATGGCGATATCTGACCTAACGTTCACTTTTATCTAGCTAATTAAGCTAGCCCTCATATTTTGTCTAGCTAGCTAGCAAACCGGTTTGTCCAACTTAATCATCAGAATAAATGTTAGCGTAGTACGTTTCTGCTAAGCCGTAGATACCTGATAAGTGGAAGTTTCTTTATGCTGCAACTTTGACTTTGAGAATGTTGAATTTCTTTTTTTCTCCTGTCACACGGCTGTGTGTATGCTCTGCTTAATGTTAGATTTAGGCACATATAAAGCACTAAGGTTGAGAAAAACATCGTGCCCACCTGTTTAGTGGCAAAGATCACGGATGGAGATGGTCAGGGTCCCCAGGAAAAAGCCTCCCCCCATCCTCCTCTTGTCTTTCATGTTATCATTCCTGCTCCTTGCAGCATCGAGCATTGCTCTAAACAAATTCCTTTTGCAAGATGCCTTGAGTAATGTCAATCTAGCAAAATGGTATTTGCTGAAAGCCAGATTTTATAAGATTTGCAAATGGCAATCGTAAGACATATCACTCTTAGCGTGTCATCTGAAAGTATCATCAAGTCATCAGTTGTATTTGCATGTGTACAATTCCAATGTTGTCGTTGTCATCCAACAGAATGAATGCCTTTTCGTGTTATGGCTCTTGGATCTCATCTTGTTAATCTTCGACAATGTCAGCGCGGTCCTGAACCTCCTCCAGCTCATGCTGAACCTTCCTGAGCCTAGACATGTGAGTTTTGGCCTGCTCCTCCTGTGAAGGGTTTGGGGTTATACTTAATTATGACTTAGATGGAAGACAGTTAATGGTGACATCATAATTACAGCTGTAACTAGTGAGTCATATTAATGGTTAAAGATAGAGGGCAACATGATTGAGATTGTGCTCTCTTTATAAGCTATTGGCAGCTTGTTGTGCAGTTGGTAATGTTACGAGAGGTGCTACAAGTTTGTAGTGACGGGTATACTGTGTGTCTGTTTCTCTTGGATCAGCCTCATAAAATGTGATGACTATTATTAAGTAATATACTATACAGACCTAGGTTCTGGTGGACAAGCTGCAGCTCGAACTTGTCCAGCCAGCTGATAATATTGTAGCCCACTGTGCCAGCACAGTGACCCAGGGTAAACCTCAGTTTGCCCTTCCAGGCCTTTGGCTTTTCAAAGTCCTTGGTCTTGCCAAGATTGTGATCATGCAGTTTGTCCTTTCAGTTGTGTCATTAGGCCTTGTGTACCATGCTGTCAAGGAGATCACACAGGACTTCTCCAGCAGATTTGAGAATAACAAATAAATAGATTGAAAATAAATTTTTGCACAATCATTATGGCAATCACTTCAAACATTTACCCTGATAATATTCACACTAAACCCAAACTTCACCATAATACTTTTATGTGAGAAGTGAACTGTTTTTTGTTCTATTGTTTCTAAACCTTTTGTGAGACGTGAACATTTTCTTGTTCTTAATCATGTTCAAGTGCCTGCATGGTTGCTTTTATTCTTTTTTGCTATCGGTTAGTTTGAGCTACAGGGTTTAGATTTTAGTTCTAGCTGTATCCAATGGTCTCTAAAGGTGTAGGGTAAGGTAGTCACTTTGATTAAAATGTCAGGTCAAAAGATACAAAGTAAATTCAACCCCAATGCTGTATTCTAATTATTGAGATAGTCTATTTCCAATTTTCATATGGTTGATCAAATAGCATGTATATACCGCTTTGTGTCTGTTTCAGTACATTAGTGTACAGACTACAAATGTCCTCTACTTTTGAGTGTGTGTAGGAGATGTGTTGGTATGCTGATAAAAGTGAGTAAAAGTAGAGGCAATTTTTCAGTCATCTTAGAAAGTAAAGGAGACCATAGACATCCTAGGTAATATGAACTCTGAGGAAATTGAAACTAAACCCAATCAGCATCATCTCTATTAATGTAGATTTTTTTAAATTAAGCATTTGGTTAGTTTCACTGGGTTGAGGGTTGCTGGGTTAGTAGCAGAGCATTATGTTGCTGGTACTACACATCCATCTGAAAAACATAAAACACAAGGTTTTGAATCAGATAAGAAAGAACATCTTCAAAGAGAGGTCCAGTCTATCACAACGATGCCAAAATCATTGTTCTAAAGACAGATAAGTAAGGTAAGTAAGGCTTTGATTTTGACCTATTGGTGTGAGAATCCACCATGCCTGTGGGGTGTTATTTTTAATAATTGAATTAAAAAATTAGAAATAATTGGAATATCTTAAAGATGAAGTACACATTTCAGATTTTCAGATCTAAGCTCCATCATCTTTTGTCAATTTAAAAGTCTATTTCAATTAATTTGAATCATTTTCTGTTTCCCAATGTGAAACAATATCAGATTTAAAAAATGGCATGTGTAAATTATCTGATGACGGTACATGTTTTCCAAGAGGGTAAGGACATATAGCGGAAAAAGTGGAAATGCATCTGCAAGACTGGGGTCATTTGTCAGAATTAATCCACATGAGAAACTTCTAGAGTCTCCAGTAGTACCTCCAGGAAGATATTTTATGTCTCCCTGGTTGTATAATTGAGTCAGAAAAGCTTGATGCCTTTGCGTTAGAGATTCTGTTTTGTGTGTAGCAACTGACATGGCATGTGTTACTTTCAACTTCCAAGTTGTTAAAGTGGCTTGTGTGCAGCACAGCTTGATCAGAACTGAATATAAGTATTAATACATGCAGTTCTGTAGAAAATAAATGTTCAGTTGAGATTTTTTTTCTTCCATACTGTCAGAGATATCTTATACTAAATATATTTAGAATAAGAACAAAAATAAACAGGAAGCATGAAATATGTTTCAACGTTTATTGAACATTTACATTCCCAGGGGTTCATATTGTATGAACTCCATGAAAATGTCTCAGCTGGATCTTCACTCAGCCTCAGCTCCCTGAAAGGAAGAGTTAATACGTACTTAGTATATGAATGTGTAATGGTAGGAATGCAGTAACATTTGGTATGTATTGGCGTAAAAAGCAATGCAACATTTTATGGAACAACAAAACTGGAACTAAGGTGTGGATATTGTTAAAGCAAGTTTTTAGTTGTTATGCATTTGGTCATTAATTTCAAAGGTCGATGTGTGTAATAATAGGTATTTTACATAAATGTTTCTCACTGGAATGTAGAAATCATTGTTGTATAGATGAAGTATTTGCATATGGTTGATAGATGACACTGTTAAAAAGAATGAATGGTTACCTTTCCAGCATCACGGCTCTTGGCTCTCATCTTGTTGACCTGGGACTCAGCGATGTCAGCGCGTTCCTGAGCTTCTTCAAACTCATGCTGAACCTTCCTCAGCCTGGACATGTGAGTGTTGGCCTGCTCCTCCTGTTAAGTATTTAGAGGTATGTTGGCGTAGTTACAAGACAGTTAATAGTGATGTTATTATTAAATCAGCTGTCAATGATGTGCCACATTATGTATTTGACTTACAGCCTCCTCAGCCTGTCTTTTGTAAGCCTTCACTTTAAGCTGCAGCTTGTCCACCAAATCCTGAAGTCTGTTCACATTCTTCTTGTCCTCCTCAGTCTGTACAGATACAAGATTATACAGTATGTGAAGAAGACTAGAGAATGAATCAGAGGTTAGGGAGTTTTTCAGCAAAGCATTACCTGGTATGTCAGCTCCTTCACTCTCCTCTCATATTTGCGAACTCCTTTTACAGCATCAGCTCCACGTCTCTGCTCGGCCTCAACTTCACTCTCCAGCTCACGTACCTGTAATGTGATGATAAATAATATATCAGTCTTACACGCAGAGGTTTTAGTTGAAATAATAAAGAGCATAATAAAAGTGATGTGCCTCCAAAAATGACCTATTATGAATTTTATATACAGTTCATACCCTGGACTCCAGTTTCTGGAGCTGCTTCTTGCCACCCTTCATGGCGAGGTTCTCAGCCTCATCCAGACGGTGCTGGAGGTCCTTGACTGTGACCTCCAGGTTCTTCTTCATCCTCTCCAGGTGAGAACTGGTGTCCTGCTCCTTCTTCAGCTCCTCAGCCATCATGGCAGCCTTAAACGATGAACAGTTTAGAAACATGTATTTTTTCTTGATATTAAATATATTAATTATTATTAATAATTAATGAAGCATAAACAAGCATTTCTTGAAGCAGTATTTGCATAAAAACATGACTCACGTCAGTAATAGCCTTCTTGGCTTTCTCCTCAGCATTTCTTGATTCCTGAATAGCATCATCCACTTCACCTTGAACCTGGGAGAGGTCAGACTCCAGCTTCTTTTTGGTGTTCATAAGACTGGTGTTCTGAAATTGACCAAGAATAGACAGTGTTAATTGGTATGTGTCTCACATCTTTGATTAGATAAAATTCTTGTGAATTAATGAAAACATACCTGAGAGTGAAGTAGTCCAACACGCTCACTAGCATCAACCAGTTCCTGCTCTGCCACTTTGCGTCCTCTCTCTGTCTGGTCCAGAGCTGCTCTCAGCTCCTCGATCTCAGCCACCATCAGGCCATTTCTGCGCTCCACCATGGCAACCTGCTCCTTCATGTCTTCCTGTCCTCTGACAGCATCATCAAGGTGCAGTTGGGCATCCTGACATTGAACAGAGAAAAATGATATGTATGTAATTTCCCTTTGATTAAAAAAACAAAAAGACATTTAGTTATGAAACAAATCGTACCTTGAGTTGTCCCTGGACATTCCTCAGTTGTTTCTGAGACTCAGCAGCCTGCCTGTTGGCATGGCTCAGCTGAATCTCCATCTCATTCAGGTCTCCCTCCATCTTCTTCTTGACTCTCAGGGCATCATTTCTGCTCCTGACCTCAGAATCAAGAGTGCTCTGCATGGAGTCAATCACCCTCTGGCTGTTCCTCTTGATCTGCTCCATCTCCTCATCCTTCTCTGCCAGCTTCCGGTCAACCTCACCTTTGATCTGGTTGAGCTCAAGCTGGACGCGAAGAATTTTGGCCTCCTCATGCTCCAATGTGCCCTTAAAAAGTCACAAACACAACAAAAGGTATGTTTGGCAGGAATAAATTCAAAATGAATGCATAGCTACAATTTAACCATGTATTTTATCATAGTGGTTCAATAATGTCATCAAGATTGTACCTCAGCTTCCTCCAGCGCTGACTGAATTTCAGACTTCTCAGTCTCTACAGTCTTCTTGGCTTTCTCCAACTCATGGATACTCTTTCCAGTCTCGCCAATCTGTTCAGTCAGGTCTGAGATCTCCTCTGTAGATAAACCAAAGTCAAATATAGTCAGAACTGTATGTGCAGATTATATCTGGAAAATGTGTCAGTGTTTCCATGACCGAATAATGCTCATAGACTACACTACTAGAGGTCTAAGAAGAACCCTTGTCCATTACATTAAATACAGTAAGATTGGCATACGCTGCAGGTTCTTGTTCTCTCTCTTCATGGTCTCCAGGTGATCCAGAGCCTCCTCATAAGAGTTCTTCATCTTGAACAGTTCAGTGCTGAGAGAACGAGCCTCCTTCTGAGCTCCCTCCAGCTCTGCCTGGCCCTCCTCATACTTCTGTTTCCATTCTGCAAGGACCTGGAATTGTATAGGTTAAAATATATTAATTCAATGACCATTCATTAATTAAGGTGCTTGTTTCTCGCTGCAAAACTGGTGTCGATTACCAGTTCAATCATTTACCTTATCAAAGTTCCTCTGCTTCTTGTCAAGGTTGGCAGCCAGAGCATTGGCTCTCTCAACGTCAATCATGAGGTCCTCCACCTCACCCTGCAGCCTCTGCTTGGTCTTCTCCAAAGAGGCACACTTGGAGTTGACAGCCTCAATGGATTCCTCAGCATCCTGCAAGCGCTGGGCAAGCTTTTTCCTGTAGTGATGAGGAGTAATTTGAGCTTAAGTGAACAAAGATAGCAAAAATGGACTTATCTTTGAAAAAGTAGAAAGGATTATATACTTGGACTCCTCCAGCTCCTCAGTGCGCTGGATAGCATCAGTCTCATATTTGGTTCTCCACTGAGCCACCTCACTGTTGGCCTTGGACATTCCTCTCTGTAGCTCAGCTTTGGCCTCCTGCTCCTCCTCAAACTGCTCTCTGAGCAGATCACAGTCATGGCGGGCTGACTGAACTGCATGGGCCAGGGCATTCTTGGCCTGTTGACGATGACAAAACATTAGTATCATACCTATGAAGTGGAAGTACTTTTTAAAGGTCAATCATTTTGATGTCGCCATTTAGTTTTGAATCCTCAATACTATTTCTGCATCTATCACATTTGATACTCAGTATCATGTAACTTTTCATCATCTGTCAAAAAATGTAATTCATGAAAGGTCTTACTAGAGTATTATGGTACATATTATGAATGACTACATTTGAAAAAGAGAATAAACCCCCTGTGGACATGTCACAACATGGCATGTAAACGTGTTTACCTTGACTTCCTCCTCAACGTGTCTCTTAAGCTCCTCAATCTGCTGAGTAAAGGCCTGTTTTCCTCTGGTCAGCTGGGAAACAAGAGCTTCCTTCTCTTCAAGCTGGCGGGAGAACTCACCTGAATGACAACGTATGAATGAGATTTTTTATTATTAAAATTCTCATTAATAGCTTTCATCAGTAATTTACATTCCATTACACTCACCATTCTCTGTCTGCAGTCTTGCCTTCTGTCCATTAACGTCGTTCAGCTGGCGAACATTCTCATCATTTTTGGCTTTGAGCTCACTCAACTGGTCCTCAACAGTTCTGCACATTTTTTCTAAGTTGCCCTGTCAACAACGAAACATGATGTACGTTGATGTTTTTCTCTCTAAATTTAAGACTACTGCCATATATAAACAAACAACTCACCTTAGCTTTAGCAACAGCCTCCATGTTGCTGGAGAGGTCATCAATCTCCATCTTGTACTCGCTCTTCTCCTTCTCCAGCTTCTGCTTGACACGCTGGAGGTTGTCGATCTGCTCTCCCAGCTCTGCAACACTGTCTGCCTGCTTCTTGCGAAGAGCTGATGCGGTAGCTTCATGTTGCAGGGTTGACTCTTCAAGATCACGGCGCAGCTTCTGGAACTCAGCTTCACGCTTCTTGCTCATCTCAATCTGAGCAGCTGTTGCTCCACCAGCCTCCTCGAGCCTCTCACTGATCTCCTCAAGCTCCCTGGAGAGGTCAGCCCTCTGCTTCTCAACCTTAGCCCGAGCAGCCCTCTCAGCCTCAATCTCTTCCTCCAGCTCCTCAATACGAGCCTAGATTTGATGAAAGAAGGTTATTAACTGGAATACATTGTGTTGTTTTTGAATCTTTTTTGCGTGCATGTAATACTGTATGCATGATGAACATGTCACCTGGAGCTCCTTGATCTTCTTCTGAAGCTGAGCACTGAGAGACTGTTCATCCTCAATCTTGCTGAGGAGCTGGCTGGTTTCAAATTCTTTCCTTGATGAGGATAAAAAGAAAGCTTTCATTGTCACAGTTTGTACTGTTGTTGGAATGTTATGACTGAGATGCTGAAAAGAGGATTAGTTAACTAAATCAAAAACCTTACTTCTTGATTTTCTCATCAGATTGCTGTTTGTCATTCTCCAGATCCATTATGGATTCCTGGGCCAGTTTCAGATCTCCTTCAAGCTTCCTCTTGGCTCTCTCAAGGTCCATGCGGAGCTTTTTCTCTTGCTCCAGTGACCCCTCGAGCTATCACATGACAGGCAATGATAAATTATTTAAGGTATTCAAATGACAGTGTGTCATTACAAAGAAACATGATTCACATTATACATCATTTTGAATTTGTATCATGGAATGTCAATTAAAACACAGGCTACTTGACAATAGAAACACACTAATGAAACAGTTGTTTTCTTACATCGTCCACTTGCTGTTCCAGCTTTGTCTTGGCTTTGGTCAGAGTGTTGACTTTGTCTTCCTCTGCTTGGAGATCATCAAGTGTTTGCTGATGGCTCTCTTGGAGGGCTTTCTTCTCCTTGGTTAACTTGGCAATAGACTCATCCTGAGATGCCATTTCCTCTGTCAGGTTTTTCACCTAAAATGATGCGACAGGCACATTATTTTCATCACATGATATATATATATATATATATATATATATATATATATATATATATATATATATATATATATATATATATATATATATATGCACATATGTATGTATGTATATATGTATACATATATGCACATTTCTGCATTTAAATAAATGGGGGTTTAAAATAATCCAAACCTTGTTTTCTGTGGCATGTTTCTCCTTCTCCACTTTTGCCAAAGTGAGCTCCAAGTCATCAATGTCTTTCTTCAGCTCAGAGCATTCATCCTCCAGTTTCCTCTTCTTGGCAGTCAGCTCAGCGTTAATTTCCTCTTCATCCTCCAGTCTCTCAGTTGTCTCTTTAAGTTTGGCCTCGAGTTGGATCTTGCTCTTAATAAGCCCTTCACATCTTTCCTCAGCATCAGAGAGGTTCTCGACTTCCTATATTTTCAACATGAATGTGATAAACATACTCCACTGAGAATCAGGTTTTTTTTACCCAGATCCGAGTTCTTTAATATTTAGTAAATGTCCATACCGAGTCCCGATCCAATACTTAGCCTTAACTAATATTTTCCTGTAATACATCTGCATTAAGAAAAAAAGTACCTACATCCAAGCTGTTCCTTAATAGGTTTTTTTATTTTGTTGAAATAAAGTATAAAATTTCATATGGCATCTATGATGTTGCACTGTGACAGCAGACCCTCATGTACAGCCAGCTGAAGTGTGGAAGTGTGGTACCTCCATATCATCCATTGCTTTTTTCACATTCCTTTCATTGTCACGTAAAATGACATCAACCTGTGGCTTGGCTATTTCACATGTGTTCAGCATCTCCTTGATTGCCTGTTTCACATGCTTTGCTGTATGAGACCCATGAAACTAGTGCACATACTGGCACGTTGTAAAGTGAAAGTGGAATCAATCCAATGTAATGCCGAGATGATAGGGCATACCAGGGATTCAAAAACTCCAGATGACGTAAAAAACCCAAATCTTCTACCATGGAGATGAGCTGTTTATCCAGAGTGAAGAATTAAATTATCTTCTCTCTAATATTTTATCGTACCAAATTTGTAGTATTAAATGCAGTTCTTTTGTTACCCCTCTCAAAATGGTCGTATTGCAGATGTAACATGTCACCGCTGTACTACTTTGGCTTTCTAATTTAAAATATTTCCACCCTGCCGACATTTTATCCACAGGTTTGCTAGAGAAACGTTGCACCCCTCTGCGTTCTCCCACAAATTGTGCCTTGACAAAAAAAAAAAAAAATTGGGCTTGGGTCTACGTTCAAAGTTATTGATCCTGATCAGTGGAAAAATGCCCATATCTGCCCCAATCCCGATCCTGCCAATCGGATCAGGACATCCCTGATAATATGCATTGTTATTCAGACAAGTAGTCTACATTACTGACTAAGCCATTAACATTAAATACATTTAAACAAAACAAAAGAGACAACAGTGTTCCGTCTCTGTGGTGTATATGTAATAGCATTACACTTCCTTTGCTTTCTTTTGTTTTCTACTCACTGCAGCCACTTGGAGTTGCAGGTCATTCTTCTCCTGCAGCAGGGAAACCATCTTCTCCTCCAGTTCCTTCTTCTTGGCCAGGGCAGTAGCCAGGTCTGTTTTCATCTTATCATAGTTCTCCTTCATCTGCTGCAGCTCCTTCTCAGTCTCAGCACTCTTGAGGAGAGGCTTGATCTTGAAGTAGAGATTCATCCATGGCCAGTTTTTAACATTCATGAATGAACGGACGTTGTACTGAATTGAGTAGATAGCTTCCCTGGAAAATAAGATAGATGTAGACAGTGTCACTTCTTCTGAAACATAAATTTCTAAGACTTTTAAGTCTAACAGTTAAAAAAATATATATCAGCTACATAATAGGACAGTACAGTTTAGTGTACAGCAAAATAATCCTACCTCCTCTCCATCATCTTAACAAATTCCTTCCTCATGAGATATCCTCTGCAGAGAGCCTGAGTCATGGTCACCAGTGAAGCCAGTTTCTCATCTCTCATCTCCTCCAGGGTACCCAGCAGACCAGCTTTGAAGAACACCTATGTTGTCAAGCAGGGCAAATTAGTATTCAGTGCATATGGGTACAACAGGACAACCACACAGGTCAATGTGTTAGTACTGTCGTTGAGGATGAACCTTTGTGTGTCCAAACTTGTACTGCGTGTGGTCCACATCAATGGAGCCCAGCAGCTTCTCTGAAGCTTTCTTGTTGTCAATGAACTGTCCATCAGGGATGACACTGGCATTCAATACTTTGTATCTGCAAGATAGTTAATTAACAAAATTATGTGGTTCCTTTTATCTTCCTTCCACTTTCCTTTTCTTGGTGTTCACCATTCTAATACCTCTATGGAAATCAACTTGACTTGCTTATAATGAAAACTGCAGTCACCTCTGCTTGAAGTCACCGTAGAGGATTCTGCTGGGGAAGCCCTTTCTGCAGATTCTGATGCCCTCCAGCACACCATTACACCTCAGCTGGTGGATGACCAAGAAGTTCTCCATAAGACCTGCACATTGCAAACTCATTGTATCAAAAAAATTTCTTTACATGACCATGTCACACACAGTGCACAAATCTGGGTTATGTGCTTCTTACCTGGGGTCTTTGTTTCATTGGGAATCAGACAGCGGACAAAGTGAGGGTGAGTGCTCCTCAAGTTGGTCATCAGCTTGCCCAAGTTCTCCTGTGATTGAGTATCACAAAATAATAGATCATCAATATTTAAGATGTATTCTACGAATATTTTAAGAACAAATACGAAACAATACATACCCTGAAAAGAGCAGACACAGTCTGGAAGGAACCACCCTTCTTCTTGCCTCCCTTCTTGCCGCCACCAGCAGCCTCTATTTTGCAAAACATGACATTTTTATTAATGGTACCAAATAGTAATAATAGTAATAATAATATACTGCAGTAAGTGGTTTAAGTTTTGATCCATGTTGACTGTGTATTTTTCCATTTCAGTTTCAACCAGCAGCCTCTGTTTTGCAAAATACTGAATGTTATTACTGGCATTGGATTACACAGCAGAAACCTTTTGTCTCTGAAATGTTGATTTCACTTTTTAAAATTTACCTAAAGGACAATATTATCACAGAGAAGTTACCAGTTTCTTACTTGGTCCAACTCAATTGAAACAGACACACTGTTTTTTCACTACAAAGTCAATGCAATGCTTGTAACTTTCCAAACTCCACTTTTCAGTAAGCAGCCAATAGCTATAAAAAGAGATGGCAACAATGTTTACTATCTTCAACAGTAGAAAATAGGAGGTTGACACATCTGTACTGGATACACAGAGTTGCTATATACTCTGCTCACTTTTCTGTCTTACCCTCAGCTCCAGCATGGGCTGCATACAACATGGCCAACAGTTTGTTTGAAGCTTTCTGGTAAAGCTGAACAACTGATTCGTTCAAGGGGTCCTTGTTCTTGTCCAGCCAGCCAATGATATTGTATTCCACTGTGCCAGCATAGTGAACCAGGGCGAAGTGAGCTTCAGCCTTTCCCTTTCCAGGTTTTGGCTTCTCAAAAGCCTTGGTCTTGCCAAGATGCTGATCATGCAGCTTGTTCTTGAAAGTTGTGTCAGAGGCCTTGGGAAACATGCACTCCTCTTCAAGGATGGAGAAGATGCCCATTGGCTGAGAAGAATTTACATTTCATGGTCAGAAAAAAAATTACCTGAGGAAGCAAACATTTGTACTTGAATGGAGAAATCTAACTTGTTTAACAAAGTGGTATGTTACCTTCTCGATAAGCTCAATGCAGGCAGCCAAGTCCATACCGAAGTCAATGAACTCCCAAACAATACCTTCCTTCTTGTACTCCTCTTGCTCCAGGACAAACATTGTGTGGTTGAAGAACTGTTGCAGTTTTTCATTGGTGAAGTTGATGCAAAGTTGCTCCAAGCTGTTGAACTGTAGTTAGAAAAGCATTTAGTGTCATGCCAAAATAAGTTTGAACATTTTGAATTTCTCAGGAAGACTGATTTTCTAAAACTTACATCAAAGATCTCAAATCCAGCGATATCCAACACTCCAATGAAGAACTGTCTTGCCTGCTTTGTGTCCAGCATCTCATTGATACGGATGACCATCCACAAGAACATTTTCTCATAGATGGATTTGCACAGAGCGCTGACAGAATTGTTGACCTAAATATAAGAATTTAAGTGTGGGGATTTATAAGTGTGATATTTTTGTGTAAACATTTCCCTTTCCAAACACCCAAATTCCGTCTTTTTACCTGTGGGACGGTCTGACCTTTGGTCACCATCTCATTGCCGACCTTGACTCTTGGGTAGCACAGAGCTTTCAGCATATCAGCTGAGTTCAGGCCCAGGAGGTAGGCGATTTTATCAGCCTCTGATGGAGAGAAAAAAAAAAGTTATGAGAATCAATGAATGAAGGAATACTTTGTTTACGGGTTTGGTCATGAACATGACCCATCCCTCATGGAATTATAAATACACACTGACTTGCGTAGTATCTTACATACCAGAAAGGTTGAATCAGAAGAGCGTATTATTTCAGAAATTACCCTCAGTGCCATCTGGTTCAGCCTGCTCCTCACGCTGCTTCTGCTTGAATTTCATGCCGCCATGATGAATCACAGCTCCAGTCAGTTTGTAGATGCCCATTTTCTCCTCAGCAGTGAAGCCCAAGATGTCAATAGCAGTCTGCAGTGTAAATTAAGCAAAGTTATTGGTATGTTAGATATTTTCCCCTGTATACTATCTCTTTAACTAAATTGTTGTCTTACATCTGTTGCAATGAACTCCTCCACATCATCGATGCTTTTCACAGTAATTTCACCCTGACTGATCATTGGGTAGTCATAGGGGTTGGTGGTGATCAGAAGAGCCTCTAGAGGAGGACAGTAGAATTACATATGGCTGATTGACGGATATTGTTATTATTTAAAATACTTATTTAAAATTAGTGTAGTAACATACCCAAGAGTTCAGGCTTGTGGCCAGTCATCAGCTGGTAGAAGATATGGTAGCTCCTCTCAGCAGACAACTGGAAGGTGACACGAGACTTCTCCAGCAGATCTAAGAAGAAGAAATTTAAATTGCTAACTTTATCAGAGCCTAGATCATAATTTAAATGGATGTTGACTAATACCATGGTTGAAACTTACATGTTTCAATATCAGCTGAAGCCAGCTTTCCACTAGTGCCAAAGTGGATCCTAATAAATTTACCCTAAACAGCCAGATCATAAATATCATCAGTTTTTTTAAAATGTAGGAACGAAAAAACTCTCAAGATATTTTCTCCAGTACTTACAAAACGAGAGGAGTTGTCATTCCTCACAGTCTTGGCATTACCATAGGCCTCCAACAGAGGGTTGGCTGCAACAATTTGGTCCTCAAGAGAGCCCTTCAAGAGAAGATTTGAATTACATGAGCTATACATTCAAATGAACTTTCCTCTGACAAACTCTTTCATCTTACACAACCAATTTTACCTTGATTTTGCTTTGCTGTTGCGGTCCATCAGCCTTCTTAGCTCCAATAGCTGCAATTGTTGCAAAGTACTGGATGACACGCTTGGTGTTGACAGTCTTTCCAGCACCGGATTCTCCACTGGGGTACATGAGACATATTATCAAGATCTTGCTTGATTATCATTAAGTTAATAAAGTTATAGCAAGATAGTGTTTTATACTCACGTAATCAGGACAGACTGGTTCTCACGATCTGAGACACAAACATAAATGCTTGACATGAGTTTCTTTTAATAAACATCAACGGAAGATGTTACCTCTGTGTTGTTAGCCTAACACCAATATGTTTATCTTACCAGTGAGCATGAACTGATAGCCATTGTCAGAGATGGAGAAGATGTGGGGTGGAGCCTCAATCCTCTTCTTGCCTCTGTATGCTGCTACACATGTAGTATCATACACAGGAAGCCACTTATAGGGATTCACGACAACGCAAAACAACCCAGAGTAGGTCTGAAATAGTAAAAAGCATAAACATAGTGTGATTTTGTTTAAATTTTGTTTGATTTCCATGTAGATACACATACTCTATACATATTTACATATACATTAGATTAGCATAGTGTGAAAACTCACGTAGATCATCCATGATGCATAACGCTCTTTGAGGTTATACAACACGCAAGGCTCATTGAGGTGAGTCATCATGGCCATGTCCTCAATTTTGTCATACTTGGGAGGGTTCCTGGGATGAATTTCATCCTCTTTTACTGTGATCGTCTGAACAGCAAATACAGTATAATGTATTTAACTAAGAAATAATTTCAAACAGAAAAGTTCATCACATGGATCACATTGTTGTTCACAGTGTCAGTCTGAGCCTTACATACAATGAGAAACAAAGAGTTAACTGAATGTTTTGCTAAGACATTTCAATAAATGTCAATCCTATCCTGGTATATACAAGGTGTCTCAGTTGGAAGTAGTTTTGTTGAAAAAGGTAAAAAAATGAATGACTTACCTTTCCACAGTCGGTTTCCACCGTGGCTTTTCCACCCTCTTTCTTTACAAGTTTACCCTTGAGGTACATCTCTGTGGGCTCAGCCACAAAATAGGCGGTTTTGGCATCAAAAGGAGCGGTTTGTGCCTCAATCCTCTCCCTCTCTGGCTTCCGGAGGTAAATGGCCGCCGGGCCATACTGCTCCATCTCCGCATCTGTACTCATAGTGGCACTTGAGTGGAGACTGAAATTATAAGCGATTTAAACATAAATCATAAGTTTGTTATAGAACCTGTGATTGACTTATTTACATTATTTATGTTTTTACGAATTTACCTCTACTGGTGCAAAGAGAAATTCCTTGGTACCCTGTGTTTGTCAAGGTGCAATAAAACAAATATTAGATTGACCAGTGTCAGTCTTTGTAATTCCATCTAAAACTACAACAGTACATTTAACGCACAAAGTATAAAAATGTAAAATAGCCAAATTAAGTAAAAAGTAAAAGATAAGAGCCACATAAGTATTAATTAACAAAAATACAGTATGTAAATGTAATAGACAGCAGTTGTGTGCACTCACGTGTCTTTGATGGCAATCAGTTGGAGCAGATCTTCCGACCTGCTGGTTTTATATACAACGAGTCTGCCTCCTCAGCACAAGTGCCCTACTCGATTTGGTCAGGCATGCTTGACACCTCGTTGCTTGATAGTGATATATTCTGTCCATATAAATGCATAACTGGAATAAATGCAAAGCATATTTCATTTTTTTTTTTTTTACATATATTTACTATTTAACAATGATGTATTGGAAATGTAAGCATCCTTTTAGTTGTATATTTTAGTATAACAAATACAGAATAACACCAGATATATTGCAATTCAATTGAACAGTCTGTTTATGTGTACCAAAATTTACATTTAAAAATTGCAAATAAATTACTTCATTTTTAAAATTCCATTTATATCTACATTGTTGACATATAACTCTGATTCCTGTATTTTCCGACACAATATAAATACCTCTCACACAATCCTCAATGAATACCATTGTTAAAAGGTAATGTCAGTAACAATTAACTATAATATTAGATATTAGACACCAGTGATATCCACAGTATTCCCAATGGTTAAGTGCATTGGATAGTGTGTGGGGTATTAGAAAATCTAGATTTAGATAAAAATGACTTTAAATGAAATCATTTTGAGTTAATACATCCAGCATGTATTTATAGTTATGTATTACTTTAAATTACAGATGATGGTAGGCATCTCTGTCCTGTTAATTTTAATATCACAGTCAGTTATGGGTTTTCAAATCTGCAGTAGTGTTAAGATGTCTGGTGTATAGTTACAGGACATGCAAAATACACGCTGATGGACTTTCCATCAACGCTGAGCTAGTGTTATATATCTCCTGGGAATGGACTTTAGGACGGATTGCCAACTCAGATAATTTAACACCAGAAATACTTCCTCGCAAATACCATTAATATGTTGGAGGAATGAAAATTACACAGTTTAAGAGTAGAAAGGTTTGATTTACTGACTGACTGACTGACAAGTTATTTAATGAAAGCAAAGTCTTGGATCACATCCAGGATCAACTTTCCTATCCAAGTTTTATACAGACTTGGCTCATAAATTGCAATCTTACCAGCATCACAAGGTATTAGCATGGTCAAAAATAAATCCAGCTCAGGGCGGGAGCAGTGATTCGTATTTGGCATAGATGGAAGGATATATTTATAGGGCACATTTAGATATGTTGTTAACACCATATTAAAAGTTTAAAGAGATTCATCTTCTCAAATAATCTGTTAATTTCTCAAATGTATTTTAATTAAGATAATAATGTCTGTGTAGGAAAGGTGAGGCCACTGCCAGGAATTTGTCAGGTTCAATACATTATGTTTGTTTATTGTTAATGTCTGAGGATGGGTAGACTTGATAAAGTGCTGAGCTGACACATAGCTTTA
Organism: Diplodus puntazzo; assembly: GCA_963678695.2. Taxonomy (NCBI): domain Eukaryota; kingdom Metazoa; phylum Chordata; class Actinopteri; order Spariformes; family Sparidae; genus Diplodus; species Diplodus puntazzo. The sequence goes on from OZ023174.1 coordinate 5,483,568, forward strand.
GAGCAGGAGTCACAACCAAAACAGGAAAATGACTGAGCTGCTTAACTGTGACATGTGCAGGGAAGATGCAAGATGGTCTTTTTTTCCCCAAAAGCACGAATGCAAGTGCAAACTAGAAGCATAGATGTGTTTGATAACTTCAATTTTGGCATAGCATGATACAACACTGAAGACAGGCTGAATACATCTATAAAAGAAGGAGTAAAAAAACAGCTGGTGTATGATCCTGGTAAAATGTGGTCCTGAAGACAACATTGTGGCAGCTTTGACATTGCCAAACACATGTACTTTACATCTGTGGACAGATGTTGTTGCTACCAAAGCATCACAACTGTGCAAGATACAGTCACAAAACTTTACAGATGTGTACTGTAGCTGAAATCAAAATAAAGGTTGTGTTTAAAGATGACTGTGGTCCAATAGTCTGCTGTCAAGCCAAAATCCGAAGTATTTATACTACTCAGCCAGATAAATATGGGTGCCAAGTGAAAGCTAATGGCAGGATAGTTTCATAGTGAGGATCGCTCAAAAGGCACTTGGAGCTCAGATATCAGTAATGAAGTACATTTTGCGGGTTAGAGCCATTTGATCAATTTCTGAGACTTGGTAAATATTTTTCAAAGATAATTAGTTAGTCATGGCTAATGCAAAACTAGCATAGGAGCTGTTTATGCCCCCTTGAAATTTGAGTCTCTCAAGGCTTATTTTTATTTTCTCTGATATTGTCGACTGTACTTATGAATTGACTAAACCTTGACTTTTAAATATTCTCACAGAGTGACAATACCAATTCTATTGCACAACCTTTTCACTTTTAAGGTTGCCTTTTGTTGTTAACATTGTAAACTCATGTGACAAATATTTAATGAACACAAATTCATTGCATGCATTACTAATGTTAGAAATGTACTTCAAGAACATAATTGTTTAATTTGTCACAATCGACTCTGGGGAAGCTTAAATCAAATTCCACATATGTCACTTTTTCTGAATCACTATATTTTGGATGGGTAGAATATAAATGTTGCCAAAGCTGAAATGTGTGCTGTGCTGTGAGGGAGATATCAGATTTGAAAGAGGCCTGTGCTATTTACTTGATGACTTCCTACATTTACAATTAGGGTAAGGTTGTGGGCCTACAGCATGAGCAAAAATAGAAAGGCATCTGAAAGTCTGGATTCATATTTCTCTCTCTGCCAACAGTAACAGAATGACAGAGACTTCCAGAGAGTATATGAAGGGTTCATTTGTAAACACAGATACTTCCAGATAACATTTATTTATTTTGCATAATCATGTTTTTTTTGTGTGTTTTGTGTGTGTGTGAAGGATTTCTTGCTTGTACAGTAAGTGTGCCTTTGCTCAATATATGCACAGTTGTTTTTACTTTGTTTTCTTACTGTGTTAACAATATTTTTCCCAATTGTTGAACTAACTATCTATTGAACAGTTAGTTCAGTAGTTTTTCCAATTCATACGCTGACAGCTGTGAAAAGGCTTTGGTTCAGATGAGATGTATGTAAAATGGCATGCTAAGCTTACTGTAAGACAAAGAAGAATGGTCAAACCAGTTTCAGTTTCAGTCTGTTGTTGGAATGGAATATGCTAAGCTGCATTGAGAACTCAGTATTTTATAAAAAAAATTAGAACATCATCATCTTACACATTTAGATTTTTTCAATAAACATATAAGCTGCACACGCATTTAGAATCACAAATTTCACCATGGTATGTTGTATCAGTGATTTAGATTTATGGTAGCGTACATGGACTGACTATATAAAAAGTTAAAATTGTAAGGATTAGATCTCTAACAGTTTTTAGTTAGCTCCTCACTGCAACTATGGTGAATAGCAGCTTTCATTTGATTTTGTCAGTTTTCTTTTTTTTTTTTTTTTTTTTTTAGCACCAAGAGGACACCAGTTCCAAGGGGAATACAGCTATGGGGAAGATACAGTGAGGCATGTTGTGTTGTTGTTGAAGTCATTGTTGGATTTACCCAGTCAAGCTTTGAAATAAAACTCAGTCTTCCATCATTTTACTGCTCTATCTGAATCATTGATTTGATGATCTGACATTTATGGTAACTTACTGGTCAAAGTCAGCTGATTGGACCATCTTCAGCATGTTGATTACTCTAACTCAGTTTCAAGCAAATACAGTCTTGATACATTTGCAGTTATGTTGTGTTTTGCCCAATATGATGATATTCAAGGTCTGAGATTTATTAAAGGAATTCACTATCTGTAAATAAAATATTTAATTCCATGTAATGTATAATACTGAATATATGTTGTTAATGGTTTAGGGATAAGTTTAGACACTACTTATTATCCACCTAAGAATAAGAAATAATTGTGGTCCTGAAGCTTATATTTAGTCTGTGATGCTTTATTTTTCCCAGTAAAATATGAAGGTGTCACAAAATGGTGTTTTAAGTTTCAATGATGATGCTATAAAAGCACCTTTGGAGAACACTATGCAATAGTGCTCTCAAGACTTGACTGGACCTTGCCCTATGGGTATGAATCATTATTATTTGGAGGGAAAGAAAATCTTAATGTTGACCTGCATAACTTCACACTCAGTTAACCAAGCAGCCAACTGCCAAACAACCACACACATTCCAGCCAAGTAAACTGATGAGACTTTACCCAACTACAGTGTTGAACAATGCCTGAGATAAAAGTTTATTGACATTTCATGAAGACAGTTCAACAGTTAGTTCATATTTTATGCACTCTCTGTCAAAAGGCTCTAAAAGGTTGTCTCTCATTCAGCACTGTCAGACTAGAAAAAAGGAAGAAAAATGAAATCAGTAAGCATGTATGATGAACATTTAAGCTATCAATCTAATGCGGTCATTACAGTTATCAAATTTGATGGGTGAATTTACATTATCAACATCTCTACACCATCTATGCAAGAAATTAAATAAAGGTATTAAAGATCCATTTTAAAGTGCCCACATAGTAATTTTCTGTAAAATATGACCACAGAATGGTTACCTTTCCAGTGTCACGGCTCTTGGCTCTCATCTTGTTGACCTGGGACTCGGCGATGTCGGCGTGCTCCTGAGCTTCCTCAAACTCATGCTGAACCTTCCTGAGCCTGGACATGTGGGTGTTGGCCTGCTCCTCCTGTGAAGGCACTGGAGTTCGAGTATGTTGTATTTTCCAATTTTCCATTCTAATTTTAGTACATATACATATATTTGTTTACTTTAGGTACCTTCTCATATGTAAGCACATATAACATTTGACTTACAGCCTCCTCAGCCTGTCTCTTGTAAGCCTTCACTTTAAGCTGCAGCTTGTCCACCAGATCCTGAAGTCTGTTCACATTCTTCTTGTCCTCCTCAGTCTGTACAGGTAAAGGTTTGTTATTGAAAGAATAGAGACTTACATAGCTGTTTTTTTGTGTAAAATGAATTACCTGGAATGTCAGCTCCTTCACTCTCCTCTCATATTTGCAGACTCCTTTTACAGCATCAGCTCCACGTCTCTGTTCAGCCTCAACTTCACTCTCCAGCTCACGCACCTGTAGTATGATTATAAATAATTCACCGGATTTTAGCTTGACTAGCTGAATGTATTATAACATGCATTAAAAGTGCAATTTACATACAACTCAAATATCATGAGCATGCAAAGCATATACAGTTCATACCCTGGACTCCAGTTTCTGGAGCTGCTTCTTGCCACCCTTCATGGCGAGGTTCTCAGCCTCATCCAGACGATGCTGGAGGTCCTTGACTGTGACCTCCAGGTTCTTCTTCATCCTCTCCAGGTGAGCACTGGTGTCCTGCTCCTTCTTCAGCTCCTCAGCCATCATGGCAGCCTTAAACGATTGAAATTCAACTCATGACCAAATTGAATCAGTGTCAGTGCATGGTAGTACATGGTATTTAATTTTTTTATTAAAATAGCAAAGGTGAAGATGTAAACTCACATCAGTAATAGCCTTCCTGGCTTTCTCTTCAGCATTTCTTGATTCCTGAACAGCATCATCCACTTCACCTTGAACCTGGACGAGGTCAGCTTCCAGCTTCTTCTTGGTGTTCATAAGACTGGTGTTCTGAATATTGACCAAGAATAAACAGTGTTACTTGGTATGTGTCTCACATCTTTGATTGGATAACATTTTTGTGAATTATCGAAAACACACCTGAGAATGAAGCAGTCCAACAGGCTCACTAGCATCAACCAACTCCTGCTCAGCCACTTTGCGTCCTCTCTCTGTCTGCTCCAGAGCGACTCTCTGCTCCTCGATCTCAGCCACCATCAGGCCATTTCTGCGCTCCACCATGGCAACCTGCTCCTTCATGTCTTCCTGTCCTCTGACAGCATCATCAAGGTGCAGTTGGGCATCCTGACATTGCAGAGAAAAAGAAAGCATATATAATTTCCTTTACTTTTTTTTTTTTTTTTTACATTTAGTTATGAAACAAATCTTACCTTGAGCTAGCCCTGGACATTCCTCAGTTGTTTCTAGGCCTCAGCAGCCTGCCTGTTGGCATGGCTCAGCTGAATCTCCATCTCATTCAGGTCTCCCTCCATCTTCTTCTTGACTCTCAGGGCATCATTCCTGCTCCTGACCTCAGAATCAAGAGAGCTCTGCATGGAGTCAATCACCCTCTGGCTGTTCCTCTTGATCTGCTCCATCTCCTCATCCTTCTCTGCCAGCTTCCTGTCAACCTCACCTTTGATCTGGTTGAGCTCAAGCTGGACATGGAGAATTTTGGCCTCCTCATGCTCCAATGTGCCCTTAAAAAGTCACAAACACAACAAAAGGTATTTTTGGCAGAAATAAATTGAAAATTAACACATAGTTACATTTTAATTATGTATTTTATCATAGTTGTTCCATATTGTCATTAAGATTTTACCTCAGGTTCCTCCAGTGCTGACTGAATTTCAGACTTCTCAGTCTCTACAGTCTTCTTGGCTTTTTCCAACTCACGGATACTCTTTCCAGTCTCGCCAATCTGTTCAGTCAGGTCTGAGATCTCCTCTGTAGAGCGACCAAAGTCAAATGTAGTTAGAACCATATATGCAGATTACATCTGGGAATATGTGTCAGTGCATTTACAACCAAATAATGCTCACAGACGTCACTACTAGAGGGCTATCATGGCGGGCAGACTGAACCGCATGGGCCAGGGCATTCTTGGCCTGTTGAAGATGACAAAACATTTGTATCATACCTATGAAGTGGAAGTACTTTTTTTTTTAAAAAGTTTAATCATTTCGATGCAGCCATTTAGTTTTGAATCCTCAAGACTACTCCTGCAAAGTGTCACTTCTTCTGAAACATTATTTTATAGAACTTCTATGTCTAACAATTTAAAATATATATATCAACTTCATAATAGAACAGTACAGTTTAGGGTACAGTAAAATAATCCTACCTGCTCTCCATCATCTTAACAAACTCCTTCCTCATGACATATCCTCTGCAGAGAGCCTGAGTCATGGTCACCAGCGTAGCCAGTTTCTCATCTCTCATCTCCTCCAGGGTACCCAGCAGACCAGCTTTGAAGAACACCTATGTTGTCAAGTGGGGCAAAATAGTATTCAGTGCATATGGCTATAATAGGACAACCACAAAAGTTAATGTGTTAGTACTATTGTTGAGGATGAACCTTTGTGTGTCCAAACTTGTACTGCGTGTGGTCCACATCAATGGAGCCCAGCAGCTTCTCTGAAGCTTTCTTGTTGTCAATGAACTGTCCATCAGGGATGACACTGGCATTCAATACTTTGTATCTGCAAAAGAAAATTACGTGGTTCCTTTTATCTTCCTCCCAATTTTTCTCAGTGTTTATCATCCTAATACCTCTACGGAAATCAACTTGACTCGCTTATAATGAAAACTGCAGTCACCTCTGCTTGAAGTCACCGTAGAGGATTCTGCTGGGGAAGCCCTTTCTGCAGATTCTGATGCCCTCCAGCACACCATTACACCTCAGCTGGTGGATGACCAAGAAGTTCTCCATAAGACCTGCACATTGCAAACTCATTGTATCAAAACATTTCTTAACACGACCATGTCACACACAGTGCACAAATCTGGGTTATGCGCTTCTTACCTGGCGTCTTTGTTTCACTGGGAATCAGACAGCGCAGTGAAGGTGAGTGCTCCTCAAGTTGGTCATCAGCTTGCCCAAGTTCTCCTGTGGATGAGCATCACAAAATAATAGCTCATCAATATTTTAAGATGATATTGTTGATTGTTGTCCAAAAATATGAAACAATACATACCCTAAAAAGAGCAGACACAATCTGGAAGGAACCACCCTTCTTCTTGCCACCCTTCTTGCTGCCACCACCACCAGCAGCCTCTATTTTGCAAAACATGACATTTTTATGAAAGGTACCAAATAATAATAATAATAATAATAATAATAATAATAATAATAATAATAATAATAATAATAATAATGATAATACACTGCAGTAAGTGGTTTAAGTAACCAGCAGACTCTGTTTTGCAAAATTAATCAATTGAAACAGACATATCGTTTTTTCACTACAATGTCAGTGCACTGTATGTAACTTTCCAGACCTCAATTTTCAGTAAGCAGCCAATAGCTATGAAAAGAGATGGCAATAAACCTCACTGTCTTCCACAGTAGAAAATAGGACATCAACAGATCTGTACAGGGCACACAGAGTTTCTGTAAACTCTGCTCACTTTTCTTTCTTACCCTCAGCTCCAGGCATGGCTGCATACAACATGGCCAACAGTTTGTTTGAAGCTTTCTGGTAGAGCTGAACAACTGAATCGTTCAGGGGGTCCTTGTTCTTGTCCAGCCACCCAGTAATATTGTAGTCCACTGTACCAGCATAGTGAACCAGGGAGAAGTGAGCTTCAGCCTTGCCCTTTCCAGGCTTTGGCTTCTCAAAGGCCTTGGTCTTGCCAAGATGCTGATCATGCAGCTTGTTCTTGAAAGTTGTGTCAGAGGCCTTGGGGAACATGCACTCCTCTTCAAGGATGGAGAAGATGCCCATTTGCTGAGAAGAATTTACATTTCATGGTCAGAAAAAAATTTACCTGAGGAAGCAAGCATTTGTACTTGAATCAAGAAATCTATCTAATGTAACAAAGTGGTATGTTACCTTCTCGATGAGCTCGATGCAGGCAGCCAAGTCCATACCGAAGTCAATGAACTCCCAAACAATACCTTCCTTCTTGTACTCCTCTTGCTCCCGGACAAACATTGTGTGGTTGAAAAACTGTTGCAGTTTTTCATTGGTGAAGTTGATGCAGAGTTGCTCCAAGCTGTTGAACCGTAGTTATAGAAAAGCCTTTATTTTCATGCCAAAATAAGTTTGAACTTTGAATCTCTCAGAAAGGTTGATTTTCTAAAACTTACATCAAAGATCTCAAATCCAGCGATATCCAACACTCCAATGAAGAACTGTCTTGCCTGCTTTGTGTCCAGCATCTCATTGATACGGACCACCATCCACAAGAACATTTTCTCATAGATGGATTTGCACAGAGCGCTGACAGAATTGTTGACCTGAATATAAGAATTTAAGTGTGGGGATTTATGAGTGTGATTTTTCTATTAGGAATGTAAACATTTCCCTTTCCAAACACCCAAATTCCATTTTTATACCTGTGGGACGGTCTGACCTTTGGTCACCATCTCATTGCCGACCTTCACTCTTGGGTAGCACAGAGCTTTCAGCATATCAGCTGAGTTCAGGCCCAGGAGGTAGGCGATTTTATCAGCCTCTGATTGAGAGAAAAACAAGAAGTAATAGGAATGAATGAATGAAGGAATACTTTGTTTTTATGTTTGGTCATTAACATGACCCATCCCTCATGAAGTTATAAATATACACTGACTTGTGTAGTATCTTACACACCAGAAAACCTACATGACAAGAGTGTATTATTTTAGAAATTACCCTCGTTGCCATCTGGTTCAGCCTGCTCCTCACGCTGCTTCTGCTTGAATTTCATGCCACCATGATGAATGACAGCTCCAGTCAGCTTGTAGATGCCCATTTTCTCCTCAGCAGTGAAGCCCAAGATGTCAATAGCAGTCTGCAGAGTAAATTAAGCAAAGTTATTGCTATGTTAAACATTTTCCCTGTATACTATATCTTTAACTAAATTGTTGTCTTACATCTGTTGCATCAAACTCCTCCACATCATTGATGCTTTTCACAGTGATTTCACCCTGACTGATCATTGGATAGCCATAGGGGTTGGTGGTGAGCAGAGGACAATAGAATTACATACTATTGTTTGATTTTTTTTCTGATATTGTTTAAAGCTTTATTTAAAATTGGTGTAGTAACATACCCAAGAGTTCAGGCTTGTGGCCAGTCATCAGCTGGTAGAAGATATGGTAGCTCCTCTCAGCAGACAACTGGAAGGTGACACGAGACTTCTCCAGCAGATCTAAAAAGAAGACATTTAAATTGCTAAATTTATCAGAGCCTAGATCATAATTTAAATGGATATTAACAAATACCATGGTTGAAACTTACATGTTTCAATATCAGCCGAAGCCAGTTTGCCAGTAGTGCCAAAGTGGACCCTAATAAATTTACCCTAGGCAGCCAGATCATTAACATCATCAGTTTTTTAATTGGAGAAACTAAAAAAGTCTCAAGATATTTCCTACAGTACTTACAAAACTAGAGGAGTTGTCATTCCTCACAGTCTTGGCATTACCATAGGCCTCCAACAGAGGGTTGGTCGCAACAATTTGGTCCTCAAGAGAGCCCTTCACGAGAAGATTTGAATTACATGAGCTATACGTTCAAATGAACTCTGACAAACACTTTCATCTTACACAACCAATTTACCTGCATTTTGCCAGGTGTCGGCTCAGCCTTCTTTGCTCCAATAGCTGCAATAGATTTCAACACCGATATTTTTATCTTACCAGTGAGCATGAACTGATAGCCATTGTCAGAGATGGAGAAGATGTGGGGTGGAGCCTCAATCCTCTTCTTGCCTCTGTATGCTTGTTCACATACAGTATCGTACACAGGAAGCCACTTATAGGGATTCACGACAACACAGAACAACCCAGAGTAGGTCTGAAATAGTAAAAAGCATAAACATAGAGTTATTTTATTTAGATTTTGTTTGTTTGTCATTTACTCTATACATATCTACATATACATTACATTAGCATAATGTGGAAACTCACGTAGATCATCCATGAAGCATAACGCTCTTTGAGGTTATACAACACGCAAGGCTCATTGAGGTGGGTCACCATGGCCGTGTCCTCAATTTTGTCATACTTGGGAGGGTTCCTGGGATGAATGTCCTCCTCTTTTACTGTGATTGTCTGAACTGCACATACAGTGTAATGTATTTAACTAAGAAATAATTTCAAACAGAAAAGTTCATCACATGGAACATATTGTTACTCACGGTGTCAGTTTGAGTCTAAAATAGAATGGGAAAAAAATAGTGAATGTTTTAGTAAGATATTGTTTTAAATAAATGTCAATCTTATCCTTGTATATACAAGGTGTCTTAGATGGAAATCGATTGAGTACTTTAGTTGAAAAAAGTAAAATAATAAATGACTTACCTTTCCACAGTCGGTTTCCACCGTGGCTTTTCCACCCTCTTTCTTTACAAGTTTACCCTTAAGGTACATCTCTGTAGGCTCAGCCACAAAATAGGCAGTTTTGGCATCAAAAGGAGTGGTTTGTACCAAAATCCTCTCCTTCTCTGCCTTCTCACATGTGATGTGATGTGATGTGATGTGATTTGATGTGATTTGGTTTGATTTGATTGTAACCTTGGATGTAATGTGGACAATGTGATGATTAAATGCTTTCATAAGACATACTACCTATGACCCAAGTCTCCCTTCAGTTCCTCAAAATAGGAACTGCAGCACAGAGCAAAGAGTTGCTGAAATTGCACGTGCAAAAGTTGCTATGTGAAAATATTGAAAACATGAAAATATTCCCGTCAACATAATAAGGTTTATGGAAGCATGAATGTGAAATCGCTTCGAGAGAAAGAAGCAGTTGCTTGCGCATTTCTGCTGTAAGCTCTCTTGGAAGTTACAGGCTTGCTGCTTTAAATGTTGGTTCACTCTCCCTCTTGTGTGCACACATTGCAGTGATGGCCAAATTCAATTATTCATTTCATAGTGCAGAATGTGGTTTGTATGTGATTCCAATCATTATAATCCTTGATTTAAGTGACGTTGACGTTGGGATTTATTTTGAACATCTTTCCTTTGGACATCATTTTCTTCCAAAAAACACTCGTATTCAATTTCAGGACACTTGAGTTCACCCCTTAATTATAGTAATATGAGCATTGTAGTTGTATACACATGTTTATTAAATAATAAAATGCATCATTAATACAAACATATAGGTTGTACTGATATCATTACCATGAAATGTATAGATGTGGTTGTGCTGTATTTGACCTTATAAATGAAAGTCAGAGCACAGTATTTATGGATTTTAAATTGCATTACTGTTTGTGAGTCATGCCACATGAATGCAAAGAGCTTAGTTTTGGAAATGTCCCCAAATGTTTGTAGTTTATAGTTACAGCAGACTGGCACATCTCATATTCCTGTAATAAAAGTTTAGACGAGGTACTATCCATATCATTCAATCATCTGTTGGATAACTCCCTAAACGGACATTAAAACAGTTGGCAACTCCTGTGAGATCAGGACCAAAATAAATAGATCTTCTCCAGTTACTACATTTGATACGTAGGAGGTGACATCTATTAAAGTATCACTGTAAGTGCCATAAAAAGTCATGCCAAAGGGGTCATGTCATTTATTGCCTTTTTGAGTCAAAGTGGCATCCACACATATTCACACTGAAACACTAAACCCCTGTCAGAAAGAGGGTGAACCGTTTTCTCAACTTTGTTCTTAATTTATGTTGAGTTCTTGAGTTGGCTTTTAGGACACATAATGATTTGAGCAGGTGGTAAAAGTGTCCAAGTGACTGACACCAGTATTTTCAACCATTGATTAAAGTTATTTGCTCCTGATATTGATTACATTTTAAGTTAGATTTGTATCAATTCTATGAATGAATATACAATGTGTTCAGAATGTATTCAGACCCCTTCACTTTAAAGGGGTCTGAATACTTTCTGAATGCACTGTATGTTTTAACATATGTGCTTTTGTAACAGTGTGTGTGTGTGTGAGATTGTGTGGTTGTATGTGTGTGTGAGAGACACATATGACAGATATGAAAGGAGGGAACATACCATTTACCAGCTACCCAGAAGCCTTTGTTTGCTGTGCAGAATACATTTTGAGTTCATCCAGGGAGTGTGTTATGTTTGTAATAAGACACAATGAAAGACTAGTTCACTTATTTGGAACCATTTGTTGTATTTGTTCTTCATTTAACATTTTGGATTCTGCTATGAAATGGACCTCATTCTCCTCCTGGCTATCATTGTGTCTTCCTGTACACCATGGCCTTTCCCAATTGTATTGGTGCCTGGAAAAGATGGTTGCCCCCCTTCCGGTTCTGTGTAGATTTCTTTCATGTTAATGAACAGAGTGAGGGAGATTCCTATCCTCTGTCAGCCATTTCTGAGATGCTTGATACACTGGTATGCAGGTGGAAATGGACTCTGAAAGCCAGACCCTGATGGCGTTTGTCACGTCTTTTGGGTGTTTTTTTTTCTTTATTTGGGTCATGCCTTTTTGTTTAAAGGGTGCTCCAGCCACCTTCCAAATGCTGCTGAATCATGTGCTGTGGGGCTGTCTTGTAGACTGCTGCATAGTGTATCTGAATGACATAGTCATCTATTCTTAAGACATCAATGCCCAAAACCTAAATTCCCGGGTCGTGTTGAGAGTATGGATTTAGATGGAGGACATCCTTCAAAGACAGAGGCACTTCATGACAGCGGGGTGCAAAGGAACCCATCCCTAACTTTTCAAGGATTGCAGAGCCTCTTAATGTATCATAAGGTTTTTAGTACAGTGCTGGTAATACTCTACCATATGACATTACAAGGCTAATTGCTCTAGGTAGTTTCAGACTGATTTTTCTGTCAGACTGTTTCAAATAAATTATTCATCAGAAAGGAAGTGACAGGATTCAGGATAATGATGAAAGGCATAGTCTTTATTGTAAAGAAACCCCAACCATTGTTCATATTTTATGAACTCCGTTGAAAGGTCTAAAGGATGATGACACTTACTCAGCAGAATCAGACTAAAAAAAGAGGGATAAAAATCAAGAATTATTATTTGGGTATCATTTAAGATGTAATATTGATTCACGCTGTCATCAGTGAAAGTTCACAGCATCAAATTATTTCGATAACAAACATACCTTTCCAGTGTCACGGCTCTTAGCTCTCATCTTGTTGACCTGGGACTCGGCAATGTCAGCGCGCTCCTGAGCTTCCTCAAACTCATGCTGAACCTTCCTGAGCCTGGACATGTGGGTGTTGGCCTGCTCCTCCTGTTAAGGGTTTAGAGGTATGTTGGCATAGTTACAAGACAGTTAATGGTGATGTTATTATTAAATCAGCTGTCAGTGATGTGGCACATTATGTATTTGACTTACAGCCTCCTCAGCCTGTCTCTTGTAAGCCTTCACTTTAAGCTGCAGCTTGTCCACCAGATCCTGAAGTCTGTTCACATTCTTCTTGTCCTCCTCAGTCTGTACCGTTACAAGATTATACAGTATGTGAAGAAGACTAGAGAATGTATTAGAGGTTAGGGGAGTTTTTCAGTACGGCTTACCTGGTATGTCAGCTCCTTCACTCTCCTCTCATATTTGCGAACTCCTTTTACAGCATCAGCTCCACGTCTCTGCTCGGCCTCAACTTCACTCTCCAGTTCACGTACCTATAATGTGATGATAAATAATATATCAGTCTTCCATGCAAAGATTTTAGTTGAAATAATAAAAGGCATAATAAAAGTGATGTGCCTCCAAAAACTACCTATTATTAATTTTTATATACAGTTCATACCCTGGACTCCAGTTTCTGGAGCTGCTTCTTGCCACCCTTCATGGCGAGGTTCTCAGCCTCATCCAGACGGTGCTGGAGGTCCTTGACTGTGACCTCCAGGTTCTTCTTCATCCTCTCCAGGTGAGAACTGGTGTCCTGCTCCTTCTTCAGCTCCTCAGCCATCATGGCAGCCTGAAATGATGCACAGTTTAGAAATATAATTTTTAGTCTTGATATAAATGATAATAATAATCAGTAATATTTAATGAAGTGTAAACAAGTATTTCTTGAAGCAGTATTTACATAAAAACAAGACTCACGTCAGTAATAGCCTTCTTGGCTTTCTCCTCAGCATTTCTTGATTCCTGAACAGAATCATCCACTTCACCTTGAACCTGGACGAGGTCAGCTTCCAGCTTCTTCTTGGTGTTCATAAGACTGGTGTTCTGAATATTGACCAAGTACAGACAGTGGTAATTGGTACGTGTCTCACATCTTTAATTAGATAAATTTTTGTGAATTAATGAAAACATACCTGAGAGTGAAGCAGTCCAACACGCTCACTAGCATCAACCAACTCCTGCTCAGCCACTTTGCGTCCTCTCTCTGTCTGGTCCAGAGCTGCTCTCAGCTCCTCGATCTCAGCCACCATCAGGCCATTTCTGCGCTCCACCATGGCAACCTGCTCCTTCATGTCTTCCTGTCCTCTGACAGCATCATCAAGGTGCAGTTGGGCATCCTGACGTTGCACAGAGAAAGCGCAAATGTATGTAATTTCCCTTTGATTAAAAGAAAAAAATACATTAACTTTTTAAACAAATCTTACCTTGAGCTGTCCCTGGACATTCCTCAGTTGTTTCTGAGACTCAGCAGCCTGCCTGTTGGCATGGCTCAGCTGAATCTCCATCTCATTCAGGTCTCCCTCCATCTTCTTCTTGACTCTCAGGGCATCATTCCTGCTCCTGACCTCAGAATCAAGAGTGCTCTGCATGGAGTCAATCACCCTCTGGCTGTTCCTCTTGATCTGCTCCATCTCCTCGTCCTTCTCTGCCAGCTTCCTGTCAACCTCACCTTTGATCTGGTTGAGCTCAAGCTGGACACGGAGAATTTTGGCTTCCTCATGCTCCAGTGTGCCCTTAAACAGTCAGAAAAACAACAAAATGTATTTTTGGCAGAAATAAATTGAAAATGAATACATGGTCACATTTTAACCATGTAGTTTATCATAGTGGTTCAATAATGTCATTAAGATTTTACCTCAGCTTCCTCCAGCGCTGACTGAATTTCAGACTTCTCAGTCTCTACAGTCTTCTTGGCTTTTTCCAACTCATGGATACTCTTTCCAGTCTCGCCAATCTGTTCAGTCAGGTCTGAGATCTCCTCTGTAGAACAACCAAAGTCAAATATAGTCAGAACTGTATGTGCAGATTGTATCTGGAAAATGTGTCAGTGCTTGTTTGACCAAATAATGCTCATAGACTACACTAGTAGAGGTCCAAGAGGAACCCTTGTAATTACTATGACCATTACATTAAATACAGCAAGATTGGCATACGCTGCAGGTTCTTGTTCTCTCTCTTCATGGTCTCCAGGTGATCCAGAGCCTCCTCATAAGAGTTCTTCATCTTGAACAGTTCAGTGCTGAGAGAACGAGCCTCCTTCTGAGCTCCCTCCAGCTCTGCCTGGCCCTCCTCATACTTCTGTTTCCATTCTGCAAGGACCTAGAATTGTATAGGTCAAAATATATTAATTTAATGGCTATTTATTGATTAAGGTTGTTTTTTTTCTCACTACAAAACTGGTGTTGATTACAAGTTTTTATCAATTTACCTTATCAAAGTTCCTCTGCTTTTTGTCAAGGTTGGCAGCCAGAGCATTGGCTCTCTCAACGTCAATCATGAGGTCCTCCACCTCACCCTGCAGCCTCTGCTTGGTCTTCTCCAAAGAGGCACACTTGGAGTTGACAGCCTCAATGGATTCCTCAGCATCCTGCAAGCGCTGGGCAAGCTTTTTCCTGTAGTGATGAGGAATCATTTTTGCTTAAGTGAACAAAGATAGTAAAAATGGACTTATCTTTGGAACAGTAGAAAGGATTATATACTTGGACTCCTCCAGCTCCTCAGTGCGCTGGATAGCATCAGTCTCATATTTGGTTCTCCACTGAGCCACCTCACTGTTGGCCTTGGACATTCCTCTCTGTAGCTCAGCTTTGGCCTCCTGCTCCTCCTCAAACTGCTCTCTGAGCAGATCACAGTCATGGCGGGCTGACTGAACTGCATGGGCCAGGGCATTCTTGGCCTGTTGACGATGACAAAACATTAGTATCATACCTATGAAGTGGAAGTACTTTTTTCAGTTCAGTCATTTTGATGTAGCCATTTAGTGTTGAATCCTCAAGGCATTTTCTGCATCTATCATATTTGCTACTCAGTATCATGAAAATCTTCATCATCTGTCAAAAATGTAATTCATAAAAGGTTCACTTAGCAATAATAGCAGTATGCCTGAATGTTTTGCAGCGCAAATAGATTCTCGAACTTTACCATTTAAATCTCACTAGAGTATTATGGTACATATTATAAATGACTACATTTGAAAAAGAAAATATGTGTAAACCTGTTTACCTTGACTTCCTCCTCAACGTGTCTCTTAAGCTCCTCGATCTGCTGCGTAAAGGCCTGTTTTCCTCTGGTCAGCTGGGAAACAAGAGCTTCCTTCTCTTCAAGCTGGCGGGAGAACTCACCTGAATCACAATGTATGAATGAGATTTTTTATTATTAAAATTGCCATTACAGTTTTTTCCAATTTTTTCCAATTGCTAACACGCTAAAATGACATGCATAGCACACATCTTTAAACTGAGACACAGAGACCAAAACTTCTTCTCAAGTCTTCAAAACTTTAAACACATTTTCTGCTTTACACACATTTTGCAATTCAAAATTGCACTTTTTAAATGCACTGAACACGGTTCTCTGCATAAGACACAACAATCTGACATAAAGTCACATGCTTGCCATTTCAAAATGACACTACATGAGCTAATTGGCCACTATATGTGCCACCTGACCAAAAAATTGTTACTGTAATTGTTACCACTTCAATCAGGAAGTAAGCTATAAAAGACCACAGGTGAGCACCTTTTTTTCCAACAACAATGGAAGACGTTGCAGAGAGAGGAAGAGGAAGAGGAAGAGGGAGGGTGAGAATGAGGGGGAGAAGTGTGTACTTGGTTAGAAAAAAATCTGTATTATGAATGAAGTGCGAGTCATTGGGTGCAAAAGTTTGATTTTGATAATACTATATGTAGTTTTGGTTGGAGTGCTTCATTTTGCAGGATATATGAGGCATTTTGCAGTTTGGCTGTGTGGTTTTGTGAATGAATTAATTGAATTGTGAATTTTGATAAAACCAGCCTAGTTTGCAAAATTGTGTTTTATCAATTGGAAAAAAACTGTAATAACTTCCATGCATAGTTTCTATTCCATTACACTCACCATTCTCTGTCTGCAGTCTTGCCTTCTGTCCATTAACGTCGTTCAGCTGGCGAACATTCTCATCATTTTTGGCTTTGAGCTCACTCAACTGGTCCTCAACAGTTCTGCACATTTTTTCCAAGTTGCCCTATCAACAACAAAACATAATGTACATTTATATATTTTTTTCTAAATTCAATGCAACTGCAATATATATTGTTTGAAGGTCATGTTTCTGAGCATAACGATAGGCAAATACCTCATCTTTAAACAAATGACTCACCTTAGCTTTAGCAACAGCCTCCATGTTGCTGGAGAGGTCATCAATCTCCATCTTGTACTCGCTCTTCTCCTTCTCCAGCTTCTGCTTGACACGCTGGAGGTTGTCGATCTGCTCTCCCAGCTCTGCAACACTGTCTGCCTGCTTCTTGCGGAGAGCTGCTGCAGTAGCTTCGTGCTGCAGGGTTGACTCTTCAAGATCACGGCGCAACTTCTGGAACTCAGCTTCACGCTTCTTGCTCATCTCAATCTGAGCAGCTGTTGCTCCACCAGCCTCCTCGAGCCTCTCACTGATCTCCTCAAGCTCCCTGGAGAGGTCAGCTCTCTGCTTCTCAACCTTAGCCCGAGCAGCCCTCTCAGCCTCAATCTCTTCCTCTAGCTCCTCAATACGAGCCTAGATTTGATGAAAGAAGGTTTATTGACTTGAATATGATGTGTTTTTTTTTGATATACTGAGTTTGATTTGGATGCATATAAAATTGTATAGCTCCTCACCTGGAGCTCCTTGATCTTCTTCTGAAGCTGAGCGCCGAGAGACTGTTCATCCTCAATCTTGCTGAGGAGCTGGCTGGTTTCAAAGTCTTTCCTTGATGAGGATAAAAAGAAAGCTTTCATTGTGATAGTTTGTACTGTGGTTGGAGTGTAATGTTTAAGATGCTGAACTGAGGATTAATAACTTAAATCAAAAACCTTACTTCTTGATTTTCTCATCAGATTGCTGCTTGTCATTCTCCAGATCCATTATGGATTCCTGGGCTAGTTTCAGATCTCCTTCAAGCTTCCTCTTGGCTCTCTCAAGGTCCATGCGGAGCTTCTTCTCTTGCTCCAGTGACCCCTCGAGCTATCACATGACAGTTAATGATGAGTGATTTGAGGCATTCAAATGACAGTGTTTCAGTACAAAGAAACATGATTTACATCATATATTACTTTCAATTTGTATCATGGAATGTCAATTAAAACACTAGCTACTCGAAAATAGAAACACTCTATCGAAACAATTGTTTTCTTACATCGTCCACTTGCTGTTCCAGCTTTGTCTTGGCTTTGGTCAGAGTGTTGACTTTGTCTTCCTCTGCTTGGAGATCATCAAGTGTTTGCTGATGGCTCTCTTGGAGGGCTTTCTTCTCCTTGGTTAACTTGGCAATAGACTCATCCTGAGATGCCATCTCCTCTGTCAGGTTTTTCACCTAAAAAGATTTGAAAGGTACATTATTTCCATCACATTATATCGATATGGTCTCTTTTTAAATCAATGTGGATTTCAAATAATTCAAACTTTGTTTTCTGTAGCATGTTTCTCCTTCTCCACTTTAGCCAAAGTGAGCTCCAGGTCATCAATGTCTTTCTTCAGCTCAGAGCATTCATCCTCCAGCTTCCTCTTCTTGGCAGTCAGCTCAGCATTGATTTCCTCTTCATCCTCCAGTCTCTCGGTTGTCTCTTTGAGTTTGGCCTCGAGTTGGATCTTGCTCTTAATGAGCCCTTCACATCTTTCCTCAGCATCAGAGAGGTTATCCACTTCCTATTGTACACAATAAACATACGATACATTTAAAGTTTGAAAAGATTGATATACTCTCTGGTATTAGAAGTCAGTGGCCTCTTCTTATCTCACCTAGATATCTGATAATTTAAGCAACATGGTAAAATTGGTGAAGGGTATATGTAATAGAATTATACTTTCTTTGTTTCCTACTTACTGCAGCCACTTGGAGTTGCAGGTCATTCTTCTCCTGTACCAGGGAAACCATCTTCTCCTCCAATTCCTTCTTCTTGGCCAGGGCAGTAGCCAGGTCTGTTTTCATCTTATCATAGTTCTCCTTCATCTGCTGCAGCTCCTTCTCAGTCTCAGCACTCTTCAGGAGAGGCTTGATCTTGAAGTAGAGATTCATCCATGGCCAGTTTTTAACATTCATGAATGAACGGATGTTGTACTGAATTGAGTAGATAGCTTCCCTGGAAAATTAGACAAAAGTACAAATTGTCATTTCTTCTGAAACATTATTTTATAGAACTTCTATGTCTAACTATTTAAAAAAATATATATCAACTTCTATGTCTAACTATTTAAAAAAATATATATCAACTACACAACTGGACAGTACAGTTTAGGGTACAATAAAAGAATCCTACCTCCTCTCCCACATCTTAACAAACTCCTTCCTCATGACATATCCTCTGCAGAGAGCCTGAGTCATGGTCACCAGCGCAGCCAGTTTCTCATCCCTCATCTCCTCCAGGGTACCAAGCAGACCAGCTTTGAAGAACACCTATGTTGTCAAGTGGGGCAAATTAGTATTCAGTGCATATGGCTATAATAGGACAACCACACAAGTAAATGTGTTAGTGCTGTCGTTGAGGATGAACCTTTGTGTGTCCAAACTTGTACTGAGTGTGGTCCACATCAATGGAGCCCAGCAGCTTCTCTGAAGCTTTTTTGTTGTCAATGAACTGTCCATCAGGGATGACACTGGCATTCAATACTTTGTATCTACAAGAGAAAATTATAATAATAATATAATAATAATAAACTTTATTTATATAGCGCTTTTTGAAAACAGAGTTTTACAAAGTGCTTTGACAAGACAATGCAAAATTTGTGGAAGACAACAGATGTGAGGGAAGTAGTCGAATAACATAAGTAAGAATAGGAAAAAGAAAAAGAAATGGGTTAAATCAACAAAACAGGAACAACAATGTAGTCAACTCAGACGGTAGGAGCAAAGTAAAAGGAAGACGTCACATAAAAGCAAGCCTATAAAAATGTGTTTTAAGAAGAGATTTAAAAGAGGTTACTGATCCTGCAAGCCTTATCTCCTCAGGCAGGGCGTTCCAAAGCCGAGGGGGCCCTGATGGCGAAGGCACGATCACCTTTGGTTTTTAACCTTGACTTTGGAACGGTTAGAAGGCCCCCGCCTGAGGATCTAAGGCTGCGCGCTGGCTCATAAGGAGTTAAAATGTCTGTTATGTAACTCGGGGCCAGCCCCCCAAGTGCTTTAAAAATGATCAGTAAAATCTTAAAATCAATTCTAAAACGGACAGGGAGCCAATGAAGGGAGGCTAGAACAGGGGTAATGTGGTGTCGTCTGTTAAAACCGGTTAGAAGCCTAGCTGCAGAGTTTTTTGTATTAATTGGAGGCGAGAGAGTGATTTGTGGTTGATACCGGAGAGAAGGGAGTTACAGTAATCTAGTCTGGAAAAAATGAAGGCATGAATGATTTTTTCCAGATCGGGGGGTGAGACCATATGCTTGATTCTGGAGATTGATCGTAATTGGAGAAAACAGGACTGGACCAGTTTGCTTACATGCGGGATGAAAGTGAGTTCTGAATCGAATTGGACACCAAGATTTCGTGCAGTGGGTTTTATGTTGGCGGACAGTGGACCGAGGGCTTGGTGAAGAAGGCTGGTATGGTCTTGGGGGCCGAACAGTATGATTTCAGTTTTTGAGCTATTGAGTTGTAAGAAATTTAGAGCCATCCAATGTTTGATGTCTGTGAGACAGTGTAAGACAGCAGCTAGGCTTCCAGGGTCACCGGGCCTCAGCGGGAAGTATATTTGTGTGTCGTCAGCATAACAGTGGAATGAAACATTATGGTTTTCAATGATCTGGCCGAGTGGGAGCATATAAATAGAGAATAAAATCGGACCTAAGATAGAACCTTGCGGTACACCACAGGTAATGGGCACACCACAGGTAATGGGTTCCTTTTATCTTACTTCATTTTTTCTTGGTGTTTACCATCCTAATACCTCTATGGAAATCAACTTGACTTGCTTATCATGACAACTGCAGTCACCTCTGCTTGAAGTCACCGTAGAGGATTCTGCTGGGGAAGCCCTTTCTGCAGATTCTGATGCCCTCCAGCACACCATTACACCTCAGCTGGTGGATGACCAAGAAGTTCTCCATAAGACCTGCACATTGCAAACTCAATGTCTCAAAACATTTCTTTACATGACCATGTCACATACAGTGCACAAATCTGGGTTATGCGCTTCTTACCTGGGGTCTTTGTTTCATTGGGAATCAGACAGCGGACAAAGTGAGGGTGAGTGCTCCTCAAGTTGGTCATCAGCTTGCCCAAGTTCTCCTGTGGATGAGTATCACAAAATAATAGCTTATTGATATTTTAAGATCAGATTGTAAATTGTTGTCCAAAAATATGAAACAATACATACCCTGAAAAGAGCAGACACAGTCTGGAAGGAACCACCCTTCTTCTTGCCACCCTTCTTGCCGCCGCCACCACCTGCAGCCTCTATTTTGCAAAACATGACATTTTTACTAATGGTACTGAATAATAATAATACACTGCAGTAAGTGGTTTAAGTTTTGATCTATGTTGAATGTGTATTTTTCAATTTCAATTTCAACCAGCAGCCTCTGTTTTGCTAAATGTATTAATCAATTGAAACATGAAAGACACACCGTTTTTTCCTACAAAGTCACTGCACTGCCTGTAACTTTCCAGATCTCAATTTTAGTGAGCATTGTTGCCATCTCTTTTCATTCAGTAAGCAGCTATTGGCTGTTTCCTGAATGAGCAGCCAATAGCTTCAGTAAGCAGCTATTGGCTGCTTACTGAATGAAAAGAGATAGCAACAATGCTCACTATCTTCAGTAGTAAAGTAGAAAATAGGAGGTTAACACATCTGTACAGGGCACACAGAGTTTTTATATACTCTGCTCACTTTTCTTTCTTACCCTCAGCTCCAGGCATGGCTGCATAAAGTAACGCCAGCAGTTTGTTCGAAGCTTTCTGGTAAAGCTGAACAACTGAATCGTTCAGGGGGTCCTTGTTCTTGTCCAGCCAGCCAATGATGTTGTATTCCACTGTGCCAGCATAGTGAACCAGGGCGAAGTGAGCTTCAGCCTTGCCCTTTCCAGGCTTTGGCTTCTCAAAGGCCTTGGTCTTGCCAAGATGCTGATCATGCAGCTTGTTCTTGAAAGTTGTGTCAGAGGCCTTGGGGAACATGCACTCCTCTTCAAGGATGGAGAAGATGCCCATTGGCTGAGAAGAATGTACATTTCAGGTTAAGAAAAAAAATTACCTGAGGAAGCAAACGTTTGTACTTGAACAGAGAAATCTAACAAAGTTTAACAAGGTGGTATGTTACCTTCTCGATAAGCTCAATGCAGGCAGCCAAGTCCATACCGAAGTCAATGAACTCCCAAACAATACCTTCCTTCTTGTACTCCTCTTGCTCCAGGACAAACATTGTGTGGTTGAAGAACTGTTGCAGTTTTTCATTGGTGAAGTTGATGCAGAGTTGCTCCAAACTGTTGAACTGTAGTCATAAAAAAACACTTAGTTTCATGCCATAATAAGTTTGAATCTCTCAGAAAGGTTGATTTTGTAAAACTTACATCAAAGATCTCAAATCCAGCGATATCCAACACTCCAATGAAGAACTGTCTTGCCTGCTTTGTGTCCAGCATCTCATTGATACGGACCACCATCCACAAGAACATTTTCTCATAGATGGATTTGCACAGAGCGCTGACAGCATTGTTGACCTAAATATATGAATTTAAGTGTGGGGATTTATGAGTGTGATTTTTCTATTTGAAAATGTAAACATTTCCCTTTCCAAACACCCAAATTCCGTCTTTTTACCTGTGGGACGGTCTGACCTTTGGTCACCATCTCATTGCCGACCTTGACTCTTGGGTAGCACAGAGCTTTCAGCATATCAGCTGAGTTCAGGCCCAGGAGGTAGGCGATTTTATCAGCCTCTGATTGAGAGAGAAAAAAACACTAGTTAAAAGAAAGAATGAATGAAGGAATACTTTGTTTTTGTGTTTGGACATTAACATGACCCATCCCTCAGGGAATTATAAATACACACTGACTTGTGTAGTATCTTACACACCAGAAAGCTTGCATGAGAAGAGTGTATTGTTTTAGAAATTACCCTCAGTGCCATCTGGTTCAGCCTGCTCCTCACGTTGCTTCTGTTTGAATTTCATACCGCCATGATGAATGACAGCTCCGGTCAGCTTGTAGATGCCCAATTTCTCCTCAGCGTTGAAGCCCAAGATGTCAATAGCAGTCTGAAGTTGAATTAAGCAAAGTTATTTGTATGTTTGACGTTTTCCCCTGTATACTATCTCTTTAATTAAATTGTTGTCTCACATCTGTTGCAATGAACTCCTCCACATCATCGATGCTTTTCACAGTGATTTCACCCTGACTGATCATTGGGTAGTCATAGGGGTTGGTGGTGATCAGAAGAGCCTCTAGATGAGGACAGGAGAATTAAATAGTATTGATTGATATTGTTTAAAGTCTTATTTAAAATTGGTTTAGTAACATACCCAAGAGTTCAGGTTTGTGGCCAGTCATCAGCTGGTAGAAGATATGGTAGCTCCTCTCAGCAGACAACTGGAAGGTGACACGAGACTTCTCCAGCAGATCTAAGAAGAAGACATTTAAATTGCTAACTTTATCAGAGCCTAGATCATAATTTAAAAGGATAGTAACGAATACTATGGTTGAAACTTACATGTTTCAATATCACATGAAGACAGCTTGCCAGTAGTGCCAAAGTGGATCCTGATAAATTTACCCTAAACAGCCAGATCATTAATATTGTAATTTTTTTCTAAATGTAGGAACGAAAAAAATCTCAAGATATTTCCTACAGTACTTACAAAACGAGAGGAGTTGTCATTCCTCACAGTCTTGGCATTACCATAGGCCTCCAACAGAGGGTTGGCTGCAACAATTTGGTCCTCAAGAGAGCCCTTCAAGAGAAGATTTGAACTACATGAGCTATACATTCCAATGAACTTTCCTCTGACCAACACTTTCATCTTACACAACCAATTTTACCTTGATTTTGCTTTGCTGTTGCGGTGCATCAGACTTCTTAGCTCCAATAGCTGCAATTGTTGCAAAGTACTGGATGACACGCTTGGTGTTGACAGTCTTTCCAGCACCGGATTCTCCACTGGGGTACACAAGACATAATATCAAGATTTTGCTTGATTATCATTAATTTAATAAAGTTATAGCAAGATAGTGTGTTTTATACTCACGTAATCAGGACAGACTGGTTCTCACGATCTGAAACACAAACATAAATGTTTGACATGAGTTTCTTTTAATAAATATCAACGAGATATTACCTTTGTGTGTTTAAATTCCAACACCGATATTTTTATCTTACCAGTGAGCATGAACTGATAGCCATTGTCAGAGATGGAGAAGATGTGGGGTGGAGCCTCAATCCTCTTCTTGCCTCTGTATGCTGATACACATGTAGTATCATACACAGGAAGCCACTTATAGGGATTCACGACAACGCAGAACAACCCAGAGTAGGTCTGAAATAGTAAAAAGCATAAACTTAGTGTGATTTATCTAGATTTGGTTTGATTTCCATGTAGGTACATATACTATATACATATTTACATAGATAATAAATTAGCATAGTATAGAAACTCACGTAGATCATCCATGATGCATAACGCTCTTTGAGGTTATACAACACGCAAGGCTCATTGAGGTGGGTCATCATGGCCATGTCCTCAATTTTGTCATACTTGGGAGGGTTCCTGGGATGAATGTCCTCCTCTTTTACTGTGATCGTCTGAACACCAAATACAGTGTAATGTATTTAACTAAGAAATAATTTCAAACAGAATAATTTATCACATGGATCACATTGTTGTTCACAGTGTCAGTTTGAGCCTAAAATACAATGAGAAATAAATAGTTAACTGAATGTTTTACTAAGATACTGTTTGAAATAAATGTCAATCCTATTCTTGTATATACAAAGTGTCTTGAGTAGTCTGTTGAACAAAGTAAAATAGTGAATGACTTACCTTTCCACAGTCGGTTTCCACCGTGGCTTTTCCACCCTCTTTCTTTACAAGTTTACCCTTGAGGTACATCTCCTCAGGCTCAGCCACAAAAAAGGCGGTTTTGGCATCAAAAGGAGTGGTTTGTGCCTCAATCCTCTCCTTCTCTGGCTTCCGGAGGTAAATGGCCGCCGGGCCATACTGCTCCATCTCTGCGTCTGTGCTCATGGTGGCACTTCAGTGGAGACTGAAAAGATGTGTTAACATATCAACATGACATAGCTATAGTCTTCTGCCCAGCTTATTATCGAGATTTAAAGTTTTTTTCTGGTGAAATCTTTTACCTTAGCTGGTTCCAAAAACAACTGAGCGTTGGCGTCTCTGGTGGAGTTGGGAGATCCTGTAAATACATGATTAGACATGAGTACAATTACTTTTTCTAATTTCAATTTCATTTTTCTGTGGAAATTTAGCCAATTATAAAACAGATGAAGGTAAAGATGGCAAAATGTTAATAGACTTATAAAATATATTCAAACTGTAATTAATTGAGTCATTAAAGTCAAAGTCTGTCATTAAACTATTAAAATACTCTTCAATCCCCTCAACTGCCCTCACTAGCAGAGAAATAGTATTGCTCTTAACAATCAGTCAGTATGTATGTGATGAAACATAGTCTGTATTAGATGCAAATACAAACTAACAAACTGATTCTTTAATTTTGCAAGAACCTACTTCTTAAATGTGATAGGAGTATATCAAGAAAATTGTTTTGGAATAATGTCTGGTCAAGACTACCACCCAGGTAACTCTGCCATAGAATTCTTGACAATATGCAAAAGTAATTAGCAACACATTCACTTCACTCACTAATAAAGAATAGTAAAAACTGAGGTCAAAGTGAATACACTCACCTGTGATGGAGGTTCAGTTAATGCAGTAGCTCAGAGCTGCCTCTTTTATAGAGAGCGGCATTGCCTGGTCAGCAGCAGTGTCTCGCTTGGTTTGGTCATAGATTCCTTTCATCCTGTTGATTATTTGTGACACTGATGTTTAAGGACAGGGTTTGCATAATTCTTTTTAACTACAGCTTTAAAATTACAGGATACATTATGATGTTGTACCAATTGATTTGGGTTGATTTGGTTTGATTTGATTGTAACCTTGGATGTAATGTGGACAGTATGTCTGTTTGAATTTAAATCATGATTAAATGCTTTCATAAGGCATGTTACCTATGACCCAAGTCTCCCTTCAGTTCCTCAAAATAGGAACTGCAGCACAGAGCAAAGAGCTGCTGAAATTGCACAAAAGTTGCTATGTGAGAACATGAAAATATTCCAGTCAACAAAATAAGGCTTATGGAAGCATGACGGTCAAATTACTTAGAGAGAAAGAAGCAGGTGCTTATTCATTTCTGCTCTGAGCGTTCTTGTAATTTACAGACTTGCTGCTTCAAATGTTGGTTCACTTACCCCCATATGTACAGACATGGCAGTGATTGCCAAATTCAATTATTCATTTCATAGCGCAGAATGTGGTTTGTGTAGGATTCCAATCATTATAATCCTTGATTTAAAAGAGGCTTAAGTTAGGAGTTGTTTTTAACCTTTTTATTTAAATGAATGGACAGCATTGGGGGATGGTTTTGAAAAGTTTTCCAAAATCCATTAGTATTCAATTCCAGGACACTTGAGTTCACCTCTAAATGACGGTAATATGAGCGTTGTAGTTGTATACACATGTTTATTAAAAAAAAAAAATGCATCCTCAATACAAACATAGAGGTTGTACTGATATCATTACCATGAATTGTGTAGATGTGGGTGTGCTCTATTTGACCTTATAAATGAAAGTCAGAGCACAGTACTTGTGGATTTTAAATTGCATTACTGTTTTTGAGTCATGTCAGGTGAATGCAAAGAGCTTAGCATATCTCTAATTCATGTAATAAAAGTTTAGACAAGGTACTATCCATATCATTCAATCATCTGTTGGATAACTCCCTAAATGGACCTGAAAACAGTTGGCAACTCCTTTGAGATCAGGACCAAAATAAATTGAACAAAATGAACTTCTCCAGTTACTACACTTGATACGAAGGAGGTGACATCTATTCAAGTACCACTATAAGTGCCCTAGAAAATCTTAAGGGTCATGTCATGTATCGCCTTTTTGAGACAAAGTGGCATCCACACATATTGACAAGCACTAAACCCCTATGTGTGTGTGTGTGTGTGTGTGTGTGTGAGTGTGTGAGTGTGTGTGTGTGTGTGTGTGTGTGAGAGAGAGAGAGAGAGAGATCGTGTGATTGTATGTGTGTTTGTGAGACATATGACAGATATGGAAGGAGGGATTATACCATTTACCAGCTACCCAGAAGCCTTTGTCTGCTGTAAATAATACATTTTGAGTTCATCTAGGGAGTTTGTTATGTTTGTGTGTGTGTGTATGTATGTGCGTGTGTGTGTGTGTGTGAATGTGTTTGTGTGTGTGTGTACATGTTGTTTTGTATCCAGTCTTTCTGTTGTGCGAAAAACAACTACAGCCGACATGATCTCCTAAAGTTTGGAGTTTCCTGCGTTTCCTCTGATTTTCTCCACTCACACAACATTCCTCCGGACATCGCAAGGTGCCCCGGCTCTCCGTGGATAACCATCCCAGCAGGTAGCAGGAGAAGGCGGCACAGGGAGAGGAAACAAAAGCAGGGCTGCAGGGCTGGCGCGCTAGCAAGGCTACGGAGGAAACAACACAAACCACCTCTTCCCAGCATCCTCACCAACGCAAGATTGCTTGCTAATAAAATGAGGCTTCAGGTTGCAACAAACAATGCCATCAAAGACAGTTGCATCCTGTTAATCAAGGAAACCTGGCTTCACTCACTCATCCTGGACTCAGCTATCCAGCTAGCAGGCTACACAGCACAGCGCCAGGACAGGATGGGTAACTCCAGTAAGAGCAGAGGAGGGGGACTGTGTGTGTATGTCAACAACATCTGGTGCACCAACACAGTGACTTTAGACCGTCACTGCTCCCCAGACCTGGAGCATGTGACTATGAAATGTCGTCCCATTTATCTCCCTAGAGAGTTTACTGTAGTCCTGATCGCTGCTGTGTACATTTCACTGGATGCTAACGCTAACGCAGCTCTCAGACTTTTAAATGGCAGCATTATCAGTCAGCAGAGCAGGCATCCTGATGCAGTGTTTATGGTTGGGGGGGACTTCAACCACGTGGACTTAAAAGCATTGCTCCCAAAATTCCATCAGCACGTAAAGTGTGCAACCAGAGGAGCTAACACACTGGACAAGGTCTACTCAAACATCAAGCGGGGCTACAGGGTCAGCCCACTACCACACCTGGCCCAGTCCGACCACCTGTCACTGCTTTCAGTCCCGGCATACACCCCCCTCAGGAAAACCACTCCTACCATCACAAAGACTGTTAAAACATAGCATGATGGAGCCTCTCAGCAGCTGCAGGACTGCTTCGACAGGACCTGCTGGGACATGCAGATCTGAATATGTTTACGGACAGTGTTCTGTGTTACATTAAAAACTGCATAGACATTGTCACAGTAGACAAACCAGGAGCCTGGATGACTAGGGAGGTCCAGTAACTACTAAAAGAGAGGAACACCACCTTCAGATCAGGTGACGGGGCTCTCTACAGCGCAGCACGTACCAATCTGAAGAGGGGCATCCAAAAGGCCAAGTCGGACTACAGGAGGAAGATCGAGAACCACCTGGACAGCAACAACAGCAGGCAGGTGTGGCAGGGAATCCAGCACATCACCAACTACAGGACCAACCTTGGGACCGCCGAAGGGGATGCCTCACTGGCGGAGGTGCTGAACCACTACTTCGCCCGTTTCGAGGTTAAGCCACCAGAGGCAGCCACGCCACACCCAGCAGCCCACAGCAACACCATCCTCACGGTAGTGGAGCATGAGGTGAGGCGTACGTTGTGGGCAGTCAACCCGCAGAATGCGGCTGGACCTGACGTTGTCCAAGCTGTCTAACATTGGAATACCACACTCCACCTGCCTTTGGATTAAGGACTTTCTGACAGACCGCACTCAGAGGGTAAGAATGGGCCCCCATACATCCACGGCCCTCAGCCTCAGCATTGGCTCCCTGCAGGGCTGCGTGCTGAGTCCCCTGCTATATACCCTCTACACCCATGACTGTACCCCTGCTCACCCCAGCAACACCTTCGTCAAATTAGCCTATGACATCACAGTAGTGGGGCTCATCTCGAGGGGGGATGAGTCCGACGACAGAGACGAGGTGGAGCGATTGGCGGTGAGGTGCAGAGTTAACAACTTGTTCCTCAACACATCAAAGACCAAGGAGCTCATTGTGGACTTCAGGAGGAAGAAAAGGGACATCAAGACGCTGCTCATAGGCGGGACCTGTGTGGAGAGGGACTTCCGCTTCCTGGGAGTCAACATCATGGAGGACTTGACCTGGAGCATCAATACCACTGAGCTAGTAAAGAAGGCCAAGCAGAGACTTTACTTCCTGAGAATTCTCAGG
Organism: Diplodus puntazzo; assembly: GCA_963678695.2. NCBI lineage: Eukaryota > Metazoa > Chordata > Actinopteri > Spariformes > Sparidae > Diplodus > Diplodus puntazzo. Next base: position 5,512,634 of record OZ023174.1, read on the forward strand.
AGGAACAACATCCCCCCAAAACTGCTGGTGTCCTTCTACCGCTGCTCAATTGAGAGCATCCTGTCATACTGTCCCTGTATGTGGTTTTCAAGCTTGCAAGCTCCAGGGGATCACAAAGGCAGCACAGAAAATCATTGGCTGCCCTCTCCCCTCTCAAGAAGAACCTCACAGTTACCGCTGCCTCAGAAAGGCCAAAACCATCCTACAGGACTCATCACACCCCGGTCACACACTGTTCAGACTACTGCCGTAAGGCAGGTGATACAGGCCCATAAAAACTAGAACAAACAGACTACAAAACAGTTTTTTATCCAACAGCCATAAGTGCATTGAATAGTGCTACTAAAGCACTTAATTTAGTTGTATCTGTTACAATGACAATAAAGATTTTCTGATATGTCTGTATTCTGTTCTGATCCTGCAGATTTACCCTCAGGATCCGGTCTTTCGTCACAAATGACGCAACGCAACTCCTGGTCCAAGCGCTGATCATCTCCCATCTGGACAACTGCAACTCCCTCTTGGCTGGACTCCCAGCCTCTGTGACTAAACTGCTGCAGCGTATCCAGAACACAGCGTGCCTCGTTTACAATCTTCCCAAATTCCCCCATGTGACCCTCCTCCTTCGTGACCTCCAGTGGCTTCCTGTTGTGGCCCGCATTTGATTCAAGACAATGGGGCTCGCCTTCAAAGTAACTGCGCCGTCTACCTCCAAACACTGGTCGGACCACATGCTCCAGCAAGAGCACTTCACTCTTCAACATCAGCTGGCCGGCTGGTACCCCCATCGCTCAGAGCAAACAACCCTGCTCAGTGAAGTCGCGACTCTTCTGTTTTGGCACCTCAGTGGTCGAACCATCTCCCGACCAATGTCAGGACAGTGGAATCACTCTCCATCTTCCGACAAAGACTCAAGACTCATTTGTTCAGATTTCACCTCAACCCTGCATAGCATGCCCCCCCCCAAAAAAAAAATTTAAAAAATGGATAGACTTGTATGTTCGTATCGTAAGCATTTCAATCATAGCCAGGCCCGGTTCTAGACTGCCTTGATTGGGGGGGCAGTAAGAAATATTGATGAGTCACCAACTGCTACTGTTTTGAGAGCCATAGGGATGACGTTTTTTTGTATGCCTACCAGTCTATGATGCCAACCCAGACGTAAGCATCGCAGATTCGCCGTGGTTCCATTGGCAAAGCTCTAACAGGAATTATTTTTCTGGATTGACAAAGAAAACAAATTCTGTGGCCAACAAATTATTGATGTCAGTCTACTAACATATTTTCTATTTAAATTTGAAGCTACAATGTAATTGGCATTTTAAATTTTAAACCCACCTCCACCCCCCCCCATTGTAGGAGGACAACTTTATAAATCCCCAATTATAATTAGTTATCTAATATTAAATGGAATCTAACCCTAATTCATTCAGGAACACTCTCGTCATTGATTTAATTATTTATTGCAACAAATGATATACAGTTAGGCTTGGCGCTGAAGGCTCCGCTCCAAAAGCTCCCCGACAAGCAGCGTGCTGAGTCAATCTGGGAAGCGCGTTGCATACCCCCTGCAGGATTGGAGTCGAAGCAACTAGATAAATTAGCCATTTTAGGCTCAGATTAAGCAGGTGGAGGCTGGGGTGGTGGTGGCAGGCTTGCCGACAGCGGTGATGTGCGTGCAGCAGTTTTGAAGGAGAGATCAGTGAATGACGGATTGGGTTTAAATGGACCGCCTAATTTGGAAGAGTGGATGTGGTTGGTCAGAGACTGATGCTGATCTGATCAGCTGGCTGTCAGCTGACTAGAGCTGGGGCTCATGACTTCCGTGTCCTGCATGAATTTGCGCTATGCTTCATATATTGCGCAACTGGCAGATAGAACTTTTGACACACGGAAAGAACACACACTTTTGATGCCCCACTGACGCTATAAACAACTGCACCAAAACATGGACATATCAATGCATAACCCCAATACATAAAAAAAAGAAATGAATCATCAGAGCCAGCTGTTCCATAATAAAAACGTCTTGCCATCATTTGTTATCCATGTCTACCTCTTCTAGCTGAAGCTGCACTTGATTTTAAAAACAAATCAGTCAGTTTGCAGCATTTTTCACCGTCAGCCAACAGTGCTCTCTTAGATTTCTCTCTTTTTCTCTGCTCCCCCCTTGTGTCGCTTGATGCCTTGACTCATTTTTTTTGCTAGCCTAATCTCAGTCAACTTGCAATTTCCAATCTCCAACTTCCAACAACCACGCAGACGCGGTCCACTCGATTAATTCCCAGAAGGCATTGCTTCATTTTTAACTTTTGCAAACAAATAATCAAATAAAAAAATGGAGGTAGATTTGTATTATTTCAAACCGTGCACGTTTTTGAACATATGAATAAGAAATTTTGCTACAAAAGAATGCAGACTGATGTAAAAGTTTGTGACTATAGACTGTATGTAGAGGGTAACTGTGACTGTGATATGGAGATTTGTATGTGGTATATAAATTGCGATCAGATTATTGTTTTGGCAGATGTCAAGGAATTGGAGAGACTTAATAGTCATTTAGCCTATGAATAATGCTTGACAGGAAATAGAGTGATTAGTCGCCGGCCCACAAGGGCTTGTGGTTGCTCTGGCGTCTGCCCATGTTCAAGATTTCCAGTCCGTCACAGATCGTGGTAGATGAGAAGGGAGGTTGGGAAATTTGGTGGTGGAGCAAAATGTAAGTTTCTTTATAATCTGTGACAAAACAATTTTGTAAACAGCGCTATAAAAATAAATAAATAAATCTTGACAGATTGATTGTTGTTATATTATTGTGCACCACTTTCTCCCGCTTCGGAAAGTCGTGTGTGCCTGCCTGGGTTCCCTGTTTCTCCCTGCTTGATGCCAGCACCCTCAGATTAGCCACTGTCGGAGGCTCTGGCCCCAGGTAGTAAACAGTAGCCGGCGGCGCTAACCTGAATTTACGGGTAATTTAGTCCCCTATCACTAACGTGTGTTGTTTAATCCTGTCGGCGGGGGTGGCGGAGGCTCGCGGGCCAACAGGACTAACAGCGGGGCTAGCAAGAGTTGAAAGTTGAAACCCGCTTCACAACTGGTACCTAGCTTGCCCTTGTGAGGCTTCCTGTGTCGCGGAGCGGGATAGAGACAAACTCCGCAGCAGCTGCTGGGACTGTGCTACTACTAGCAGTTGCTAGCAGGCATGCTAACAACTAACAAGCCTGTGGCTAAAACTATCTGGAGTGCCCGTGGTATCTAATGTGATGCTAACCGGGAGAAGCTGCTACTGACTGTATGCATGGCGCAAGAGAGAGAGAGAGACCCGGCTCTGTTGGCAGGAGAGCCGTGGACAGTGATTACTCTGAGCATTTATGGGAATAAATTACAATATTATATATTTGAATATACTTTTTTTTTGTTGTTGTTTTTTGGATTTTTGGAATGAAGCGGGGTTGGTTTGGTGGGGCAGCTGAAGCATTTGGGGGGGGCATTGCCAAATCTTAATATTGTTTGTGTAAAAAGGAGATCGCTTATTTGGATCCATTTGTTGTATTTGTTGTTCCTTTAAAATTTTGGATTCTGCTATAAAATGAAATCCGCTGAGGACCTCATTCTCTTCCAAGATGCAAAATGCCAGGTCAAGGTTTATTTGAGCCTTTTTCTTTAGCATTGTTTTTTAAATTTTGGAAATACAACATATTTTTCCATATAACAGTTTATCGTGGTGGAATGACCTTTTTGGCTGCTTAGTGGTCTATGGTCTTAAGAGTGTGTCTACTTGAATACAGCAGTAGAGTCATCTGCTTCCACTCCCATTGTCACTTGCATTTGGCTGTCCTTGCTTCACCCCATTGTTTTTTTTTGTTTTTTTGTACATTTTCTCAAATGGTAACAGCAGAGAAGATATTTCTGGCCCAATGTCACCTACTTACAGGGTGCATGGAGGGAAAAAGTCTGAGGAAGTCAAAATGTTCATACTATACTGCAAGTTTTGTTGGACTTCAGACCTTGTGGCAGGCTCATTGTGCAGTCTGTTGCACCTATAGACTGCCCCTTCAGAAGTGGAAGATTTATAAGGAGCAGATGGAAGACATGTTCCAACAGGGTATCATTGTGCATTCCTGTTGACCATGGGCTTTCCCTATTGTAATGATTCTCCCAGGGTTTTGTGTAGATTTTTGTCGTATTAATGAACTGAGTGAGGGAGATTCCTATCCTCTGCCAGCCATTTCTGAGATCTTTGAATCACTGGCATGCTCAACTGTTTTCACCACCCTAGATTTTAATAGTGGTTATTAGCAGGTGGAAATGGACCCTGAAAGCCAGCCCCTGACGGGGTTTGTCACATCTTTTGGGTTGTTCCCTTTTTTGGGTCATGCATTTTTGTTTGAAGGGCGCTCCAGCCACCTTCCGGGAGCTGCCTTGAAGACTGCTGCATAGTGTGCCTGGAAGACATAGTCATCTATTCTAAAGACATCCATGCCCCAAACTTCAATTCCTGGGTCACGTAGTTAGTATGGATGTAGATTGTGGAGGTCCGGTAAAGACGGAAGCGCTGCATAACTACTGGGTGCAAAGGAACCCATCCCTGACTTTTCAACGATTGCAGAGCTTCTTAACGCTCTGAAAGGGAAAGAAGCTGTGTTTCAGTGGATGGATGAGTGTCAGAGGGCATTTCAGTGTCTCAAAGACCATCTGTCCTCGCCTCCTGTCCTTGGTCACCCCAATATGTGTAACACATTTGTTGTCTATACTGATGTACATTCTACAGGTGTTGGAGCTGTCTTTGCGCAAAGATCTGACACCTCCTTCCAAAAGCAGGTCATTGCTTATGGAAGCTGCTCTCATTCCAGCGCAGAGCGAAATTACACTGAAGGTGAGTGTCTGGCAAGGGCTGGAGTTCAGATAAATGGAGACATTATTTGGAGGGAAAACCTTTAGTGGTCATCACTCTACTCTATATTGATGTAGGTCTGAAACACCACGAAAGCCGGCACCAGGCTTATTCACTGGGTTCTGGATTTTTGCTCAGGAAGTATCATAAGGGTAAGTTCAACAATGCACCTGATTCTCTAACGCAGGCCACATTTCTGACCTTCTTCTGACAAGAAATGTGTTCCTTTTTCCCTGACAGATGAGGATATGTGGAAAGCTCAGAGGAATGATCCAGAAGTCCAGAAAAGTATGTGAGGCACTGCTTATGGATGACACATCATCTGGTGAAGCAGACTCTGGTTAACCAAACATCCTGACCAAGGTGACCTACCTGTAGCAGTCCCATTGTGCATCTTTTTGTGTTTTGGGCTAAATTTCGAAATCCTCTGGACTGATTGCAGTGGATTCAGATCACTTATGCGCAGGATGAGGAGACTGACTTTTGATTAATGAAGCAGCTTGGGTCATTCCCCTCCCAGCCAATCGCGATGTGACAACGCCCCTTTGTGAGAGCTAAAGAGAGGTGGGGAATGGCACCCAGGTTGGACTCACTCTCATTCTGAATCTGTCCATGACACTGCAGACTGCACATTTCAGTCTTTCACATTTTATGTCATTGGGGTCTTGACAGCTTGAAAGGATGTTTCAGTTTGATTATCCCCTGAAGAGGTTTTATGTGTATTACAGAATTAGTTGACACTTGGCATTCCCTGTAGATATACATATTTTTGTTTATGTTTTTGTGTAGCTTGGGGCTGGTTTGTGAGCATGTTACTGCTACTATTGCCACAACCTCACCAGTGTTTCACAAACCATGCCACCAATGGAAGAACCAAGCTTTTTAAAAAGCGCCAAATGTTTTAAAGCAAAATGACTATGATAATTACTAAAAACCCTGAAAGTATTACTCTTTTACCATATTGAAAATGTTTGCTTGTTGATCAGTAACGTGCTGCAAATACTCGACCTCGACTACATAAATTATTAAAGAAAAGAAGTGACAGGATTCAGGATAATGATGAAAGGTATCGTCTTTATTGTATAGAAACCCCAACCATGGTTCATATTTTATGAACTCTGTTGACAGGCCTAAAGGATGATGACACTTACTCAGCAGAATCAGACTAAAAAAAGAGGGATGAAAATCTATTATTATTATTTGGGAATCATCTAAGATGTGATATTAATTCACACTGTCATCAGTGAAAGTTCACAGAATCAAATTATTTTAAAAACAAACATACCTTTCCAACGTCACGGCTCTTGACTCTCAGCTTGTTGACCTGGGACTCAGCAATGTCAGCGCGCTCCTGAGCTTCCTCAAACTCATGCTGAACCTTCCTGAGCCTGGACATGTGGGTGTTGGCCTGCTCCTCCTGTTAAGTGTTTAGAGGTATGTTGGCGTAGTTACAACACAGTTAATAGTGATGTTATTATTAAATCAGCTGTCAATGATGTGCCACATTATGTATTTGACTTACAGCCTCCTCAGCCTGTCTCTTGTAAGCCTTCACTTTAAGCTGCAGCTTGTCCACCAGATCCTGAAGTCTGTTCACATTCTTCTTGTCCTCCTCAGTCTGTACAGATACAAGATTATACAGTATGTGAAGAAGACTAGAGAATGAATCAGAGGCTAGGGGACTTTTTCAGTATGGCTTACCTGATATGTCAGCTCCTTCACTCTCCTCTCATATTTTCGAACTCCTTTTACAGCATCAGCTCCACGTCTCTGCTCAGCTTCAACTTCAGTCTCCAGCTCACGTACCTGTGATGTGATGATAAATAATATATCAGTCTTCCACGCAAAGATTTAAGTTGAAATAATAAAAGGCATAATAAAAGTGATGTGCCTCCAAAAACAACCCATTATGATTTTTTATCTACAGTTCATACCCTGGACTCCAGTTTCTGGAGCTGCTTCTTGCCACCCTTCATGGCGAGGTTCTCAGCCTCATCCAGACGGTGCTGGAGGTCCTTGACTGTGACCTCCAGGTTCTTCTTCATCCTCTCCAGGTGAGAACTGGTGTCCTGCTCCTTCTTCAGCTCCTCAGCCATCATGGCAGCCTGAAATTATGCACAGTTTAGAAATATAATTTTTAATTTTGATATTAATGATAATAATAATAATAATTAATGAAGTGTAAACAAGTATTTCTTGAAGCAATATTTACATAAAAACATGACTCACGTCAGTAATAGCCTTCTTGGCTTTCTCTTCAGCATTTCTTGATTCCTGAACAGCATCATCCACTTCACCTTGAACCTGGGTGAAGTCAGACTCCAGCTTCTTCTTGGTGTTCATAAGACTGGTGTTCTGAATTTGACCAAGAATAAACAGTGTTACTTGGTATGTGTCTCACATCTTTGGTTAGATAAAATTCTTGTGAATTAACGTAAACACACCTGAGAGTGAAGCAGTCCAACACGCTCACTAGCATCAACCAGTTCCTGCTCAGCCACTTTGCGTCCTCTCTCTGTCTGCTCCAGAGCTGCTCTCAGCTCCTCGATCTCAGCCACCATCAGGCCATTTCTGCGCTCCACCATGGCAACCTGCTCCTTCATGTCTTCCTGTCCTCTGACAGCATCATCAAGGTGCAGTTGGGCATCCTGACATTGAACAGAGAAAAAGAAAGTGTATATAATTTCCCTTTAATTCTTTTTTTTTTTACATTTAGTTATGAAACAAATCTTACCTTGAGCTGTCCCTGGACATTCCTCAGTTGTTTCTGAGACTCAGCAGCCTGCCTGTTGGCATGGCTCAGCTGAATCTCCATCTCATTCAGGTCTCCCTCCATCTTCTTCTTGACTCTCAGGGCATCATTCCTGCTCCTGACCTCAGAATCAAGAGTGCTCTGCATGGAGTCAATCACCCTCTGGCTGTTCCTCTTGATCTGCTCCATCTCCTCATCCTTCTCTGCCAGCTTCCTGTCAACCTCACCTTTGATCTGGTTGAGCTCAAGCTGGACACGGAGAATTTTGGCTTCCTCATGCTCCAGTGTGCCCTTTAAAAGTCACAAGCACAACAAAAGGTATTTTTGGCAGGAATAAATTCTAAATGAATACATGGTTACATTTTAACCATGTATTTTATCATAGTGGTTCAATAATCATCAAGACTTTACCTCAGCTTCCTCCAGTGCTGACTGAATTTCAGACTTCTCAGTCTCTACAGTCTTCTTGGCTTTCTCCAACTCATGGATACTCTTTCCAGTCTCACCAATCTGTTCAGTCAGGTCTGAGATCTCCTCTGTAGAACAAGAAAAGTCAAATGTAGTTAGAACTGTATGTGCAGGTTAGATCTGGAAAATGTGCCAGTGCTTTTACAACCAAATAATGCTCACAGACTTCACTACTAGAGGGCTAAGAAGAACCCTTGCAATTACTGTGATCATTACATTAAATACAGTAAGATTGACATACGCTGCAGGTTCTTGTTCTCTCTCTTCATGGTCTCCAGATGATCCAGAGCCTCCTCATAAGAGTTCTTCATCTTAAACAATTCAGTGCTGAGAGAACGAGCCTCCTTCTGAGCTCCCTCCAGCTCTGCCTGGCCTTCCTCATACTTCTGTTTCCATTCTGCAAGGACCTAGAATTGTATAGGTCAAAATACATTAATTCAGTGACTATTCATTAATTAAGGTGCTTGTTTCTCACCAAAAAACTGGTGTTGATTAGCAGTTTAACCATTTACCTTATCAAAGTTCCTCTGCTTCTTGTCAAGGTTGGCAGCCAGAGCATTGGCTCTCTCAACGTCAATCATGAGGTCCTCCACCTCACCCTGCAGCCTCTGCTTGGTCTTCTCCAAAGAGGCGCACTTGGAGTTGACGGCCTCAATGGATTCCTCAGCATCCTGCAAGCGCTGGGCAAGCTTTTTTCTGTAGTGAAGAGGAATCATTTGAGCTTAAGTGAACAAAGATAGCAAAAATGGATTTACCTTAAAAAAGTAGAAAGGATATATATACTTGGACTCCTCCAGCTCCTCAGTGCGCTGGATAGCATCAGTCTCATATTTGGTTCTCCACTGAGCCACCTCACTGTTGGCCTTGGACATTCCTCTCTGTAGCTCAGCTTTGGCCTCCTGCTCCTCCTCAAACTGCTCTCTGAGCAGATCACAGTCATGGCGGGCAGACTGAACTGCATGGGCCAGGGCATTCTTGGCCTGTTGACGATGACAAAACATTAGTATCATACCTATGAAGTGGAAGTACTTTTTTAAAAAAGTTTAATCATTTTGATGTCGCTGTTTAGTTTTGAATCCTCAAGACTACTCCTGCATCTATCATATTTGCGACTCGGTATCATGAAAATCTTCATCTTCTGTCAAAAATGTAATTCATAAAAGGTTCACTTAGCAATAATAGCAGTATGCCTGAATTTTGTGCTCTGGGAATAGATTTTTGAGCTTTGATCGTTTAAATCTTACAACAGTATTATGGTACATTATGGATTTTATAAATATTATGAATGACTACATTTGAAAAAGAGAATATACCCCCTGTTGACATGTAATAACAAGGCATGTAAACTTGTTTACCTTGACTTCCTCCTCAACGTGTCTCTTAAGCTCCTCAATCTGCTGAGTGAAGGCCTGTTTTCCTCTTGTCAGCTGTGAAACAAGAGCTTCCTTCTCTTCAAGCTGGCGGGTGAACTCACCTGAATGACAATGTGTAAATCCAATTTTTGTTATTAAAATTCTCATTAATAACTTCCATCAATAACTTTTATTCCATGACACTCACCATTCTCTGTCTGCAGTCTTGCCTTCTGTCCATTAATGTCGTTCAGCTGACGAACATTCTCATCATTTTTGGATTTGATCTCACTCAACTGGTCCTCAAGAGTTCTGCACATTTTTTCCAAGTTGCCCTATTAACAACAAAATATGATGTACATTGGGTTTTTTTCTTTTAAATTTAATGCTACTGCCATTAGTTAGAGGTCATGTTTCTGAGCGTAACGACTCACCTTAGCTTTAGCAACAGCCTCCATGTTGCTAGAGAGGTCATCAATCTCCATCTTGTACTCACTCTTCTCCTTCTCCAGCTTCTGCTTGACACGCTGGAGGTTGTCGATCTGCTCTCCCAGCTCTGCAACACTGTCTGCCTGCTTCTTGCGGAGAGCTGCTGCAGTAGCTTCATGCTGCAGGGTTGACTCTTCAAGATCCCGGCGCAACTTCTGGAACTCAGCTTCACGCTTCTTGCTCATCTCAATCTGAGCAGCTGTTGCTCCACCAGCCTCCTCGAGCCTCTCACTGATCTCCTCAAGCTCCCTGGAGAGGTCAGCCCTCTGCTTCTCAACCTTAGCCCGAGCAGCCCTCTCAGCCTCAATCTCTTCCTCCAGCTCCTCAATGCGAGCCTAGATTTGATGATATCAATATAAAAAAGTAATAAGTAAAGTATTAACTTTAGGATGTGGTTTTTTATTGAATGAATTTAATATTGATATAAAACACAGTACCTGGAGCTCCTTGATCTTCTTCTGAAGCTGAGCACCGAGAGACTGTTCGTCCTCAATCTTGCTGAGGAGCTGGCTGGTTTCAAAGTCTTTCCTTGATGAGGATACAAAGAAAGCTTTCACTGTCACAGCTTATACTGTTGTTGGAGTATAATGTTTAAGATGCTGAAAAGGTGATAAATAACCTAAATCAAAAACCTTACTTCTTGATTTTCTCATCAGATTGCTGTTTGTCATTCTCCAGATCCATTATGGATTCCTGGGCTAGTTTCAGATCTCCTTCAAGCTTCCTCTTGGCTCTCTCAAGGTCCATGCGGAGCTTCTTCTCTTGCTCCAGTGACCCCTCAAGCTTTTTAAATAAAACATTTTATATCAGCACATTTGTATATAAATCATAAGAACTGCAAAGACTACTTTATACTACTGCTAATAACTTCAAAATTAATGTTTTCTTACATCGTCCACTTGCTGTTCCAGCTTTGTCTTGGCTTTGGTCAGAGTGTTGACTTTGTCTTCCTCTGCTTGGAGATCATCAAGTGTTTGCTGGTGGGCCTCTTGGAGGGCTTTCTTCTCCTTGGTTAACTTGGCAATAGACTCATCCTGAGATGCCATCTCCTCTGTCAGGTTTTTCACCTGAATAGATTTCAAAGGTACAGTATTTCCATCACATTATATTGATATGGTCTGTGTTTAAATTAATGTGGGTTTAAAATAATCCAAACCTTGTTTTCTGTGGCATGTTTCTCCTTCTCCACTTTAGCCAAAGTGAGCTCCAAGTCATCAATGTCTTTCTTCAGCTCAGAGCATTCGTCCTCCAGCTTCCTCTTCTTGGCAGTCAGCTCAGCATTGATTTCCTCTTCATCCTCCAGTCTCTCGGTTGTCTCTTTGAGTTTGGCCTCGAGTTGGATCTTGCTCTTAATGAGCCCTTCACATCTTTCCTCAGCATCAGAGAGGTTATCCACTTCCTATTGTGCACAATGAACATATGATACATTTAAAAGTTTGAAAAGATTGATATATTCTCTGGTATTAGAAGTCAGTGGCCTCTTCTTATCTCACCTAGATATCTGATAATTTAAGCAACATGGCAAAATTGGTGAAGCGTATATGTAATAGAATTATACTTTCTTTGTTTCCTACTTACTGAAGCCACTTGGAGTTGCAGGTCATTCTTCTCCTGTACCAGGGAAACCATCTTCTCCTCCAGTTCCTTCTTCTTGGCCAGGGCAGTAGCCAGGTCTGTTTTCATCTTATCATAGTTCTCTTTCATCTGCTGCAGCTCCTTCTCAGTCTCAGCACTCTTCAGGAGAGGCTTGATCTTGAAGTAGAGATTCATCCATGGCCAGTTCTTAACATTCATGAATGAACGGATGTTGTACTGGACAGAATAGATAGCTTCCCTAGAAAATAAGATAGATGTAGAAACTGTCACTTCTTCTGAAACATTATTTTGTAGAACTTCTAGGTCTAACAATTTAGTATCAAATATCAACTACATAATAGGACAGTACAGTTTAGGGTACAGTAAAATAATCCTACCTCCTCTCCATCATCTTAACAAACTCCTTCCTCATGACATATCCTCTGCAGAGAGCCTGAGTCATGGTCACCAGCGCGGCCAGTTTCTCATCTCTCATCTCCTCCAGGGTACCCAGCAGACCAGCTTTGAAGAACACCTATGTTGTCAAGTGGGGCAAATTAGTATTCAGTGCATATGGATATAATAGGACAACCACACACAGTAAATCTTATAGAACTGTCTTTGAGGATGAACCTTTGTGTGTCCAAACTTGTACTGAGTGTGGTCCACATCAATGGAGCCCAGCAGCTTCTCTGAAGCTTTCTTGTTGTCAATGAACTGTCCCTCAGGGATGACACTGGCATTCAATACTTTGTATCTACAAGAGAAAATTATGTTGTTCCTTTCTTCTTCCTCTCACTTTTTCTTGGTAATTATCATCCTAATACCTCTATGGAAATCAACTTGACTTGCTTATAATGAAAACTGCAGTCACCTCTGCTTGAAGTCACCATAGAGGATTCTGCTGGGGAAGCCCTTTCTGCAGATTCTGATGCCCTCCAGCACACCATTACACCTCAGCTGGTGGATGACCAAGAAGTTCTCCATAAGACCTGCACATTGCAAACTTATTGTATCAAAACATTTCTTTACATGACCATGTCACACACAGTGCAAAAGATCTAGGTTCTGTGCTTCTTACCTGGTGTCTTTGTTTCATTGGGAATCAGACAACGGACAAAGTGAGGGTGAGTGCTCCTCAAGTTGGTCATCAGCTTGCCCAAGTTCTCCTGTGGATGAGCATTACAAAAGAATAGATTTATCATTATTTTAAGATGTTATCCAAAAATATTAAACAATACATACCCTGAAAAGAGCAGACACAGTCTGGAAGGAACCACCCTTCTTCTTGCCTCCCTTCTTGCCACCACCACCACCAGCAGCCTCTATTTTGCAAAACATGACATTTTTATTAATGGTACATAATAATAATAATAATAATAATAATAACAATAATAATAATAATAATAATAATAATAATAATACACTGCAGTAAGTGGTTTAAGTTTTGTTCTATGTTGAATGTGTATTTTTCAATTTCAATTTCAACCAGCAGCCTCTGTTTTGCAAAATTAATCAATTGAAACAGACACATCGTTTTTTCACTACAAAATCACTGCACTGTCTGTAACTTTCCAGACGTCAATTTTCAGTAAGCAGCCAATAGCTATGAAAAGAGATGGCAATAAACCTCACTATCTTCCACAGTAGAAAATAGGACATCAACAGATCTGTGCAGGGGACACAGAGTTTCTGTAAACTCTGCTCACTTTTCTTTCTTACCGTCAGCTCCAGGCATGGCTGCATACAACATGGCCAACAGTTTGTTCGAAGCTTTCTGGTAAAGCTGAACAACTGAATCGTTCAGGGGATCCTTGTTCTTGTCCAGCCAACCATTGATATTGTAGTCCACTGTACCAGCATAGTGAACCAGGGCGAAGTGAGCTTCAGCCTTGCCCTTTCCAGGCTTTGGCTTCTCAAAGGCCTTGGTCTTGCCAAGATGCTGATCATGCAGCTTGTTCTTGAAAGTTGTGTCAGAGGCCTTGGGGAACATGCACTCCTCTTCAAGGATGGAGAAGATGCCCATTGGCTGAGAAGAATGTACATTTCAGGTTAAGAAAAAAAAAATACCTGAGGAAGCAAACATTTGTACTTGAATGGAGAAATCTAACTTATTTAACAAAGTGGGATGTTACCTTCTCGATAAGCTCAATGCAGGCAGCCAAGTCCATACCGAAGTCAATGAACTCCCAAATAATACCTTCCTTCTTGTACTCCTCTTGCTCCAGGACAAACATTGTGTGGTTGAAGAACTGTTGCAGTTTCTCATTGGTGAAGTTGATGCAGAGTTGCTCCAAGCTGTTGAACTGTAGTTATAGAAAAGCATTTAGTTTCATGCCAAAATAAGTTTGAACTTTTGAATCTCTCAGAAAGGTTGATTTTCTAAAACTTACATCAAAGATCTCAAATCCAGCGATATCCAACACTCCAATGAAGAACTGTCTTGCCTGCTTTGTGTCCAGCATCTCATTGATACGGATGACCATCCACAAGAACATTTTCTCATAGATGGATTTGCAGAGAGCGCTGACAGAATTGTTGACCTAAATATGAGAATATAAGTTTTGGGATTTATGAGTGTGATTTTTCTATTTGAAAATGTAAACATTTCCCTTTCCCAACACCCAGATTCCGTCTTTTTACCTGTGGGACGGTCTGACCTTTGGTCACCATCTCATTGCCGACCTTGACTCTTGGGTAGCACAGAGCTTTCAGCATATCAGCTGAGTTCAGGCCCAGGAGGTAGGCGATTTTATCAGCCTCTGATAAAGAGAGAAAAAAAACACTAGTTAAAAGAAAGAATGAATGAAGGAATACTTTGTTTTTGTGTTTGGTCATTAACATGACTCATCCCTCAGGGAATTATAAATACACACTGACTTGTGTAGTATCTTACACACCAGAAAGCTTGCATCATAAGAGTGTATTATTTTAGAAATTACCCTCAGTGCCATCTGGTTCAGCCTGCTCCTCACGCTGCTTCTGCTTAAATTTCATGCCGCCATGATGAATCACAGCTCCAGTCAGCTTGTAGATGCCCATTTTCTCCTCAGCGTTGAAGCCCAAGATGTCAATGGCAGTCTGCAGAGTAAATTAAGCAAAGTTCTTGGTATGTTAAACATTTTCCCCTGTATACTATATCTCTAACTATGTTGTTGTCTTACATCTGTTGCAATGAACTCCTCCACATCATCAATGCTTTTCACAGTGATTTCACCCTGACTGATCATTGGGTAGTCATAGGGGTTGGTGGTGATCAGAAGAGCCTCTAGAGGAGGACAGCAGAAGTACATAGTATTGTTTGATGTTTTTTTCTGATATTGTTTAAAGTCTTATTTAAAATTGGTGTAGTAACATACCCAAGAGTTCAGGCTTGTGGCCAGTCATCAGCTGGTAGAAGATATGGTAGCTCCTCTCAGCAGACAACTGGAAGGTGACACGAGACTTCTCCAGCAGATCTAAGAAGAAGACATTTAAATTGCTAATTTATCATGATCATATCATAATTTAAATGGATATTGACAAATACCATGGTGAAACTTACATGTTTCAATATCAGCTGAAGCCAGCTTGCCAGTAGTGCCAAAGTGGATCCTGATAAATTTACCCTACACAGCCAGATCATTAATATCTTCAGTTTTTTTTAAATGTAGGAAGGAAAAAATACTCAAGATATTTCTTTCAGTACTTACAAAACGAGAGGAGTTGTCATTCCTCACAGTCTTGGCATTACCATAGGACTCCAACAGAGGGTTGGCCGCAACAATTTGGTCCTCAAGAGAGCCCTGCAAGAGAAGATTTCAATTACATGAGCTATACATTCAAATTAACTTTCTTCTGACAAACACTTTCATTCGACACAACCAATTTCACCTTGATTTTGCTTTGCTGTTGCGGTGCATCAGACTTCTTAGCTCCAATAGCTGCAATTGTTGCAAAGTACTGGATGACACGCTTGGTGTTGACAGTCTTTCCAGCACCGGATTCTCCACTGGGGTACATGAGACATATTATCAAGATATTGCTTCATTATCATCAAGGTAATAAAGTTATAGCAAGACAGTGTGTTTTATACTCACGTGATCAGGACAGACTGGTTCTCACGATCTGAAACACAAACATAAATGCTTCACATGAGTTTTCTTTTTTGTTTAATAAATATCAAAGAAAGATTTAACCTCCGTGTGTTTAGATTCCAACATTGATATTTTTATCTTACCAGTGAGCATGAACTGATAGCCATTGTCAGAGATGGAGAAGATGTGGGGTGGAGCCTCAATCCTCTTCTTGCCTCTGTATGCTTGTACACATGTAGTTTCATACACAGGAAGCCACTTATAGGGATTCACGACAACGCAGAACAACCCAGAGTAGGTCTGAAATAGTAAAAAGCATTAACATAGTGTGATTTTGTTTAAATTTTGTTTGATTTCCATGTAGGTACACATACTCTATACATATTTACATATACATTAAATTAGCAGAGTGTGGAAACTCACGTAGATCATCCATGATGCATAACGCTCTTTGAGGTTATACAACACACAAGGCTCATTGAGGTGAGTCATCATGGCCATGTCCTCAATTTTGTCATACTTGGGAGGGTTCCTGGGATGGATGTCCTCCTCTTTTACTGTGATTGACTGAACAGCAAATACAGTGTAATGTAATTAACTAAGAAATCATTTCAAACAGAAAAGTTCATCACATGAATCATAGTGTTGTTCACAGTGTCAGTTTGAGACTAAAATACAATGAGAAAATCGTTAACTGAATGTTTTACTAAGATATTGTTTTAAATAAATGTAAATCCTATCCTTGTATATACAAGGTGTCTTAGATGGAAATCGATTGAGCACTTCAGTTGAAAAAAGTAAAATAGTGAATGACTTACCTTCCCACAGTCAGTTTCCACCGTGGCTTTTCCACCCTCTTTCTTTACAAGTTTACCCTTGAGGTACATCTCTGTAGGCTCAGCCACAAAAAAGGCAGTTTTGGCATCAAAAGGAGTGGTCTGTGCCTCAATCCTCTCCCTCTCTGGCTTCCGGAGGTAGACCGCCGCCGGGCCATACTGCTCCATCTCTGCGTCTGTGCTCATGGTGGCACTTCAGTGGAGACTGAAAAGATGAAGTCCACAATAGTGTTAACATATCAACATGACATAGCTATGGTCTTCTGCCCAGCTGATTATGGAGATTTAAAGTTTATTATGGTGAAATCTTTTACCTTAGCTGGTTCTGAAAACAACTGAGCGTTGGCGTCTCTGGTGGAGTTGGGAGATCCTGTAAGTACATGATTAGACATGAGTACAATAACTTGTTTCAGTTTGTTTTTCTGATTTCAAATTTTTTCAGTGGAAATTTAGCCAATTAGAAAACAGATGAGGGTAATAATGGCAGAATGTTTGTAGACTTATATTCAAACTGTAATGAATTGAATCATTAAAGTCAAAGTCAGTCATTAAACCAGTAAAATACTCTTCAATCCCCTCAACTGCGTGAACGTAGTGTGTATTAGATGCAAGTACAAACTAAGTGTTTTGTTTTTTTCTTTTCTTTTGCAGGAACCTACTTCTTAAATGTGATAGGAGTATATCAAGAAAATTGTTTTGGAATAATGTCTAGTCAAGACTACCACCTAGGTAACTCTGCCATAGAGTTCTTGACAATAAGCAACAGTAATTAGCAACACATTAACTTCACTGACTAATAAAGAACAGTAAAAACTGAGGTCAGAGTGAAAACACTGACCTGTGATGGAGCTTTAGTTAATGCAGTAGCTCAGAGCTGCCTCTTTTATAGAGGGTGGGATTGCCTGGTCAGCAGCAGTCTCTCACTCGGTTTGGTCATGGCCTCTTTTCATCCTGTTGCTTATTTGTGGCAGTGATGTATAAGGACAGGGTTTGCATATTTCTTTGTAACTACAGCTTAGCATTGTAGGAAACATTGTGATGTTTTACCAATTGACCCGATTTGATTTGATTTGATTGTAACCTTGGATGTAATGTGGACAATGTGTCTGTTTGAATTTAAATCATGATTAAATGCTTTCATAAGGCATGTTACCTATGACCCAAGTCTCCCTTCAGTTCCTCAAAATAGGAATTGTGGCACAGAGCAAAGAATTGCTGAAATTGCACTTGCAAAAGTTGCAATGTGAGAAAATGAAAATATTCCAGTCAACATAATAAGGCTTATGGAAGCATGAATGTGAAATTACTTAGCGAGAAAGAAGCAGGTGCTTATTCATTTCTGCTGTAAGCTCTCTTGCAAGTTACAGGCTTGCTGCTTCAAATGTTGGTTCACTCCCCCTCTTGTGTGCACACATGGCAGTGATGGCCACATTTAATTATTCATTTCATAGTGCAGAATGTGGTATGTGTGTGATTCCAATCATTATAATCCTTGATTTAAGCGACGCTGACGTTGAGATTTGTTTTGAACATCTTTCCTTAAATGAATGGACAGCTTTGGGGGTTGGTTTTCCATAAAGGCTTCCACAGTCCATTAGTATTCAATTTCAGGACACTTGAGTTCACCCATAAATGACACTTAAATGTGCGTTGTAGTTGTATACACATGTTTATTAAATAATAAAGTACATCCTTAATACAAAAATAGAGGTTGTACTGATAGCATTACCATAAAATGTTTAGATGTGGTTGTGCTCTATTTGACCTTATAACTGAAGGTCAGAGCACTGTGCTTGTGGATTTTACATTGCATTACTGTTTGTGAGTCATGTCAGATGAATGCAAAGACCTTTGGTTTGGAAATGTCCTAAAATATTTCTAGTTTACCATTACAGGAGGCACATCTCATATTCCTCTAATAAAAACAGGAATCTTTTGGATAACTCCCTAAATGGACATGAAAATAGTTGGCAACTCCTTTGAGATCAGGACCAAAATAAATTGATAAACAGAATGCACTTCTCCAGTTACTACACTGCATACGAAGGAGGTGACATCTATTCAAGTACCATTATAAGTGCCCTAGACAATCTTAAGGGGTCATGTCATTCATTGCCTATGGCATATACACATATACATGGAAACACTAAACCCCTACTAGAAAGAGGGTGAACCGTTCAACTTTCTTCTTAATTTATGTTGAGTTGTTTTGAGTTGGCTCTTAGAACACATACTGATTTGAGCAGGTGGTGTCCATAATAAAAGTGTCCAAGTGACTGACACTAGTATTTTCCACCACTGATTAAATTTATTTGCTGCTGATATTGATTACATTATTGGATATACGGCGACTCTCTGAATGTACTGTATGTTTTTACATATGTGCTGGTGCAACAATGTGTGTGTGTGTGTGGGCGTGCGTGTGTGTGTGCGCGCGTGTATGTTGCGTATGTAATCCACTGAGGACCTCGTTCACCTTCAAGGTGCAAAACCCCAGACCTTGCAGCAGGCTCATTGTGCAGTCCCGATGCCCCTTTAGACTGCCCCTTCAAAAATGGAGGCTATTTAAGGAGCAGACGGAAGACATGTTCCAACAGGGCATTATTGTGCCTTCCTGTTCACCGTGGGCTTTTCCAATTGTATTGATGCCTAAAAAAAATTGGTTTCTCCCCCGGTTTTGTGAAAATTTCTGTCGAATTAATGAACAGAGTGAGGGAGATTCCCATCCTCTGCCAGCCATTTCTGACATCCTTGAGTCACTGGCTTGCTCAACTGTTTCCACCACCCTAGATTTTAACAGTGGTTATTTGCAGGTGGAAATGGACCCTGAAAGCCAGGCCCTGACAGGGTTTGTCACATCTTTTGGATTGTTCCGTTTTTCGGGTCATGCCTTTTTGTTTGAAGGGCGCTCCAGCCACCTTCCTGAGGCTGCTAATTCATATGCTGAGGAGTGGCCTTGGAGACTGCTGCATGGTGGACCTAGATGACATAGTCATCTATTCTAAAGACATCCATGCCCCAACTACTTTTCAACGATTGCAGAGCCTCTTAAAGCTCTGAAAGGGAAAGGAGCTGTGTTTCAGTGGATGGATGAGTGTCAGAGGGCATTTCAATGTCTCAAAGACCATCTGACCTTGCCTCGTGTCCTTGGTCACCCCAATATGTGCAACACATTTGTTGTCTACACTGATGGAAGTTCTACAGGTGTTGAAGCTGTCTTTGCACAAAGATCTGACACCTCCTTCCAAGAGCAGGTCGTTGCTTATGGAAGCTGCTCTCACTCCAGTGCAGAGCGAAATGACACTGAAGGTGAGTGTCTGGCAAGGGCTGGAGTTTAGATAAATGGAGACATTATTTGGAGGGAAAAGTGGTCATCATTCTACTCAATATTGATGTAGATCTTAAACACCACGAAAGCCAGCTCCAGGTGTATTCACTTGGTGCTGGATTTTTGCTCACCAAGTATCATAAGGGTAAGTTCAACAATGCACCTGATTCTTAAACACAGGCCACATCTCTAACCTCCCTGGCATTGTTATTCACCTTCTCTGTCATGTGACAAGATGAGGATATGTGGAAAGCTCAGAGGAATGATCCAGAAGTCCAGAAAAGTATGTGAGGCACTGCTTACGGATGACTCGTCATCTGGTGAAGCAGACTCTGGTTAACCAAACATCCTGACTGAGGTGACCTACCTGTAGCAGTCCCATTATGCATCTTTTTGTGTTTTGGGCTAAATTTCAATATCCTCTGGACTGAATCCAGAGGATTCAGTTCACTTGTTCACAGGGTGAGGAGACTGACTGCTAATGAACGAAGCAGCTTGGGGCATTCCCCTCCCAGCCGATCACAGTGTGACGACGCCCCTTTGTGAAGGCTAAAGAGAGGTGGGGAATGGCACCCAGGTTGGACTCACTCTCATTCTGAATCTGTCCATGACACACTGCAGACTGCACATTTCAGTTTTTCACATTTCATGTCATTGGGGACTTGAGAGCTTAAAATGCACATTTCAGTTTGATTATTTCCTGAAGAGGCATTTTTTGATTATCCCCTGAAGAAGTATTTGTTTATTACAGAAGTAGTTGACACCTGGCATTCCCTGTAAATATACATTTTTTGTTTATATTTTCATGAAGCTTGGGGCTGGTTTGTAAGCATTTTACTGCTAGTACCGCCACAACTTCACCAGTGTTTCACAAACCATGCCACCAATGGAAGAACCACGCTTTTAGAAAAATTCCAAATGTTTTTAAAGCAAAACAGATTTGAAAATTTAAATATAATAATTACTAAAACCCTTGAAAGTATTATTCTTTTACCATATTGAAAACGGTGTTTGCTTGTTGATCAGTACCGTGCTGCAAATGCTCTACCATATGACATTACAAGGCTAATTGCTCTTCTTAGTTTTGGACTGATTTCGCTGGTCAACCAAATAAATTCTTAAAGAAAGGAAGTGACAGGATTCAGGATAATGATCAAAGTAGAGATGCACCGATCCAGTTTTTTCCGATCCAATCCCGATACCGATACCTGGACTGAGCGTATCGGCCGATACCCGATACCGATCCGATGCCGTTGTTGAATTAATAATAAACTGTATACCTTCCACCATGTGAAAGGGACTAAAGGCACCAGACTTTCCTAACTAAGACAAAATAATCAAACAGTTACCGAACATTGTAAGCATGTGTAACATTAATAATAACAATGATAATAATAATACATTTAATTTATATAGCGCCTGTCAGGGTACCCAAGGACACACGTAACAAAGTGGAACAAACAAAACAAAGAATGAATGTATGTAGCGCCTGTCAGTCAGCACGGAGGGAACACTAGCACCGAAGTCAGTAGCACCGTCTGTAAACAAACTAGCGTCTGGAGGCTCCGTGCACACAGCGGGGCGACCATCCAGCATCGCTGCGAGCCAGGGAGACCGCAGCAGCAGAGGAGGAGACAAAGCAGCCCGGCGGTGAATAACCCTGAGGTTGTGGTGGAGCGAGGACCAACGGAGCAACGATGGACAGCCCACATAGTATTGAATACGTTGGTTTGAAAGTTAGCGTTGCTAGGCTAACAGCTGATCGGTGAGGCTAACAACTGATGGCGGGGCTAACAGCTAATCAGCGGAGAAATGTGACATGAGTAAGTGTAACGTCCTGCAAACAGGAATACAAAATAAAACATAGCAGCTGAACCTGAGAATAAACTAATAAAGAGTTGGTCAAACAACAACTTGCGCTCTTCCAGCATGCGACACACTGACGCTGACGAATGACGTAGGATGTGCTGCGACGGCGAAAAAAAAAAAAAAAAAAAAACTGGATCGGCCGGTGGATCTGTTTCATTTTACCGATCCCCGATCCAGCCGTTTTGTCAATATCGGGGCCGATATCCGGTCATAATATTGGATCGGTGCACCCCTAGATAAAAGGTATTGTCTTTATTGTAAAGAAACACCAACCATGGTTCATATTTTATGAACTCTGTTGATGACGCTTACTCAGCAGAATCAGACTAAAAAAAGAGGGATAAAAATCTATTATAATTATTTGGGTATCATTTGAGATGTGATATTGATTCACTCTGTCATCAGTGAAAGTTCACAGCATCAAATTATTTTAAAATTCGAACATACCTTTCCAGCGTCACGGCTCTTGACTCTCAGCTTGTTGACCTGAGACTCAGCAATGTCAGCGCGCTCCTGAGCTTCCTCAAGCTCATGCTGAACGTTCCTGAGCCTGGACATGTGGGTGTTGGCCTGCTCCTCCTGTTAAGTGTTTAGTGGTATATTGGTGAAGTTACATGACAGTTAATAGTGATGTTATTATTAAATCAGCTGTCAATGATGTGTCACATTATGTATTTGACTTACAGCCTCCTCAGCCTGTCTCTTGTAAGCCTTCACTTTAAGCTGCAGCTTGTCCACCAGATCCTGATGTCTATTAACATTCTTCTTGTCCTCCTCAGTCTGTACAGATTCAAGATTATACAGTATGTGAAGAAGACTAGAGAATGAATTAGAGGTTAGGGGAGTTTTTCAGTACGGCTTACCTGGTATGTCAGCTCCTTCACTCTCCTCTCATATTTGCGAACTCCTTTTACAGCATCAGCTCCACGTCTCTGCTCAGCTTCAACTTCGCTCTCCAGCTCACGTACCTGTAATGTGAAGATAAATAATCCATCAGTCTTCAACACAAAGATTTAGGTAGAAGTAATAAGTATAACAAAAAGTGATGTGCCTCCAAAACAACCTTTTATGAATTTTTATCTACAGTTCATACCCTGGACTCCAGTTTCTGGAACTGCTTCTTGCCACCCTTCATGGCGAGGTTCTCAGCCTCATCCAGACGGTGCTGGAGGTCCTTGACTGTGACCTCCAGGTTCTTCTTCATCCTCTCCAGGTGAGAACTGGTGGCTGCTCCTTCTTCAGCTCCTCAGCCATCAAGGCAGCCTGAAATTATGCACAGTTTAGAAATATAATTTTTAATTTTGATATTAATGATAATAATAATAGTAATTAATGAAGTGTAAACAAGTATTTCTTGAAGCAGTATTTACTTAAAAACATGACTCACGTCAGTAATAGCCTTCTTGGCTTTCTCTTCAGCATTTCTTGATTCCTGAACAGCATCATCCACTTCACCTTGAACCTGGGTGAAGTCAGACTCCAGCTTCTTCTTGGTGTTCATAAGACTGGTGTTCTGAATTTGACCAAGAATAGACAGTGTTACTTGGTATGTGTCTCACATCTTTGATTGGATAACATTTTTGTGAATTATCGAAAACACACCTGAGAGTGAAGCAGTCCAACACGCTCACTAGCATCAACCAACTCCTGCTCAGCCACTTTGCGTCCTCTCTCTGTTTGCTCCAGAGCGGCTCTCAGCTCCTCGATCTCAGCCATCATCAGGCCATTTCTGCGCTCCACCATGGCAACCTGCTCCTTCATGTCTTCCTGTCCTCTGAGAGCATCATCAAGGTGCAGTTGGGCATCCTGACATTGAACAGAGAAAAAGAAAGTGTATATAATTTCCCTTTAATTCTTTTTTTTTTACATTTAGTTATGAAACAAATCTTACCTTGAGCTGTCCCTGGACATTCCTCAGTTGTTTCTGAGACTCAGCAGCCTGCCTGTTGGCATGGCTCAGCTGAATCTCCATCTCATTCAGGTCTCCCTCCATCTTCTTCTTGACTCTCAGGGCATCATTTCTGCTCCTGACCTCAGAATCAAGAGTGCTCTGCATGGAGTCAATCACCCTCTGGCTGTTCCTCTTGATCTGCTCCATCTCCTCATCCTTCTCTGCCAGCTTCCTGTCAACCTCACCTTTGATCTGGTTGAGCTCAAGCTGGACACGGAGAATTTTGTATCTACAAGAGAAAATAACGTTGTTCCTTTTATCTTCCTCCCACTTTTCCTTGGTGTTTACCATCCTTATACCTCCACGGAAATCAACTTGATTTGCTGATTATGAAAACCACCTCTGCTTGAAGTCACCGTAAAGGATTCTGCTGGGGAAGCCCTTCCTGCAGATTCTGATGCCCTTCAGCACACCATTACACCTCAGCTGGTGGATGACTAAGAAGTTCTCCATAAGACCTGCACATTGCAAAGTCATTGTATCAAAACATTTCTTAACATGACCATGTCACACAGTGCACAAATCTGGGTTATGCGCTTCTTACCTGGGGTCTTTGTTTCATTGGGAATCAGACAGCGGACAAAGTGAGGGTGAGTGCTCCTCAAGTTGGTCATCAGCTTTCCCAAGTTCTCCTGTATGAGCATCACAAAATAATAGCTCAGCAATATTTTAAGATGAGATCGTTAATTGTTCAAAAATATGAAACAATACATACCCTGAAAAGAGCAGACACAGTCTGGAAGGAACCACCCTTCTTCTGGCCTCCCCTCTTGCCAGTGACATTTAAGGACAAAGTTAGCATAATTCTTTGTAACTACAGCTTTAAAATTACAGGATACATTGTGATGTTATACCAATTGATTTGGGTTGATTTGGTTTGATTTGATTGTAACCTTGGATTTAATGTGGACAGTATGTCTGTTTGAATTTAAATCATGATTAATTGCTTTCATAAGGCATGTTACCTATGACCCAAGTCTCCCTTCTGTTCCTCAAAATAGGAATTGCAGCCCAGAGCAAAGAATTGCTGAAATTGCACTTGCAAAAGTTGCTATGTGAACACATGAAAATATTCCAGTCAAGAAAATAAGGCTTATGGCAGCATGACAGTCAAATTACTTAGAGACAAAGAAGCAGGAGCTTATGAATTTATGCTCTAAGCTTTCTTGTAAGTTACAGTCTTGCTGCTTCAAATTTTGGTTCACTTACCCCCATATGTGAACACATGTCAGTGATGGCTGATTCAATAATTCATTTCATATTGCAGAATGTGGTTTGTGTAGGATTCCAATAATTATAATCCTTGATTTTAAAGAGGCTGAAGTTGGGAGTTGTTTTGAACATTTTTATTTAAATGAATGGACAGCACTGGGGATTGGTTTTGAAAAGTCTTCCACAATCCATTAGTATTCAATTTCAGGACACTTGCACATTTGAGTTCACCCCTAAATGACACTATTATAAGAGTTGTAGTTGTATACACATGTTTACTAAATGTGAATAAGGCTAAATAAAATGCATCCTTAATACAAACATAGAGGTTGTACTGATATCATTACCATGAAATGTGTAGATGTGGTTGTGCTCTATATGACCTAGCACAGTGAGCACAGTATTTGTGGATTTTACATTGCATTACTGTTTTTGAGTCATGTCGGAAATGTCCCTAATGTGTGTAGTTTACAGTAACATGAGACTGGCACATGTCATTTTCCCAAAATTTTTTTTAGAAAAGGTACTATCCAAATTTTTCAATCATCTGTTGGATAACTCCCTAAATGAACAGGAAAACAGTTGGCAACTCCTTTGAGATCAGGACCAAAATGAACTTCTCCAGTTACTGCATTTGATATGAAGAAGGTGACATCTCTTCAAGTACCACTATAAGTGCCGTAGAAAATCTTAAGTGGTCAGGTCATTTATCGCCTTTTTGAGACAAAGTGGCATCCACACATATTCACATTGAAACACTAAACCCCTGTCAGAAAGAGGGTGAACCCTTTTCTCAACTTTTTTCTTCATTTATGTTGAGTTCTTTTGAGTTGGCTCTTAGGACGCATACTGATTTGAACAGGTGGTGTCCAAGTGACTGACACTAGTATTTTCCACCACTGATTAAAGTTATTTGCTGCTGATAGTGATTACATAATTTAAGTTAGCTTTTTATTGATCTAAGAACGGATATACAATGTGTTCAGAATGTATTCAGACCCCTTTACCTTAAAGGGGTCTGAATACTTTCTGAATGCACTGTATGTTTTGACATATGTGCTAGTGTAATAATGTTTGTGTGTGCATGTGTGTGTGTGTGTGTGTGTGTGTGTGTGTGTGTGTGTGTGTGCGTGTGTGCGTGTGTGCTGTAAAGAATACATTTGGAGTTCATCCAAGGAATTTGTTATGTTTGTAATCAGACAACCTTAAGAGTGTGTCTCGGAGAGTACAGCAGTAGAGTCATCTGCTTCCACTCCCATTGTCATTTGCATTTGGCTGTCCTTGCTTCAACCCATTGTTTTTTCTTACATTTTCTCAAATGGTAGCAGCAGAGAAGAGATCTTTGGCCCCATGTCACGTACTTACAGGGTGCATGGAGTGAAACAGTCTGAGGAGGTCAAAATGTTCATACTATACTGCAAGTGTTGCTGGACTTTAGACCTTGCAGCAGGCTCATTGTGCAGTCCCCGTGCCCCTATAGACTGCCCCTTCAAAAGTGGAAGACATGTTCCAACAGGGGTATCATTGTGCCTTCCTGTTCACCATGGGCTTTCCCAATTGTATTGATGCTCCCCCGGTTTTGTGAAGATTTCTGTTGTATTAATGAACAGAGTGAGGGAGATTCCTATCCTCTCCCAGCCATTTCTGAGATCCTGGAGTCACTGGCATGCTCAACTGTTTTCACCACCCTAGATTTTAATAGTGGTTATTGGCAGGTGAAAATGGACCCTGAAAGCCAGCCCCTTATAGGGTGTGTCATATTTTTTGGGTTGTTCCCTTTTCTGGGTCATGCCTTTTGTTTGAAGGGCGCTCCAGTGACCTTCCAGAGGCTGCTAAATCATATGCTGCGGAGCGGCCTTGGAGACTGCTGCATAGTGTATCTGGATGACATAGTCATCTATTCTTTTTTTTACATTCTTTTTTTTTAAGTTTGCTTACTTACTGTCTTTTTTTAAAAAAAGATATCTTTATTACTTTTCCAATTTATACAATAAAAGCACTGTACAAAAACATAAAAGTGCCTCATACTACACAGAACATGATGAACAAAAACCCCCACATGGTCAAAAAAAACATACTAATAAGTAAAAATAAATTCAAAGAAGATTAATATGAAGTACAGAAATATGAGAAAAGTAGAAAAAAAAACCCATGCAACAGCATTGAAAGCTGAAATTGACAGTTGAAGGAATACGTAAGTAGATATCCATTACAGTATTACTATATAGTGTTTGGTCGATACCAAAACTCAAGTGTGGTTCCTTCTAGGAATGTCTGACCAGATAAGTCTATAGATGCCCTTCTGTAGAGTCTGTGCACTCTCCATACCGATATAATTCAAAAAGAGGTTCCAAGTTTTATAAAATAACAGAGGTTTGTCCTTAAGCCAGTAGGTCATTGCTTCAGGGGGAATAAGTTCCATTATACCCTGTTGCCACTGTGAGATTTTAGGAGGTTTGTCAGAGATCCACTTAAGTAGGATACACCATCTGGCACCAAACAGAAGAACATCAAGCAGTCTCAGTATACAATATTTTAGATTCAGTGCAGGATGTAATCCAAGGATACAAGACAGTGGAGTGATATCCAGGTCTTTACCAAATATGTCAGAAATTCTTGCAAACCTTTCTGGTAGTATGATCCCTCTAAGATCTTGCATTTAAGATCTGGCAATTTAAGATGACCAGGGCCCTCTGCGGGAGAAGACAGAGCATTTTAGAATCTGGTTATCAGTTTTCAGGGCTCAGGGTCTTGCAGTACCTCTTCTATAGAAGAGTGAGAGAACCCACCAGGATACAACCTTGCTTTTGAAGAGACAAAGCTACAGATCTGCAGATACCTAAATAAATGTCTGGAGGGGAGGTCGTGTTGTTCAATGTTCAATTAGCTGGTTAAAGGATTTGACAGTGCCGTCAGCAACGAAGTCTCCTATCGTGCCAATTCCCTTTTCAGACCATAAGAAAAATGCGCTGTCTTCAAGGCCAGGTGGAAAATCTGTGTTTAAATGAATGGGAGTGAAAAGAGAGGATCCTCCTGATTCCCTATTTTATTTAAAATTCTCCAAACCTTTAATGTGTTTTGGAGGAGGTAAATGCCCCTTACTTTTAAGCCTGCGGGTGATGGTAGCATGAGACAAAACTTCCTTACCCTCAGCTAAATAAAATGATAAAAAATGGAAAAGAGCCTATATTATCTCTACCAAATGATTGGTGGTAGAAGGTGAAGGTCGCACAACCAGCAAGAAAAGTATTCTGAGCTGAAACGAAAGAATTCTTTATTGATCTGAGTCGTGATGTAAAAGAACTTAAACAAGAACTCAAGAACACCCAAGAACAGGTGGAGGAGGTGGAGGAGAGACTAGGTATGTGTGAAGAAAGAGAGACAATCCTCCAGGATATAACAACTCATCTACTGAGAAAGCAAAAAGAAATGACCATTAAGATGGACAATTTAGAGAGCAAAATCACGACAAAACTCAATCAGGATATACAATATGAAAGAAGGAGTCGAGGGAGACGACACAGTTGAATTTGTGAAAGGACTTCTAGTGGACAAACTGGGAATAGATCAAGACCTGCTAAAGCCAAGTAGAGCGCACCGCTCCTCTCCTGTGCGCGCAAATAATGCAGGAGCCCGACCACGCTCCATTGTGGTGAATTTCCTGAATTAGGATACAAGACAACAAGTGCTGAAAACCTGGGGAATAAAAGAAATTATGTTTCAGGGAAACAGACTCCACTTTGATCAAGACTTCACCGCAAAAGTGCAACAGGAAAGAAAAAGCCTGAATCCGATCCGAAAGCACCTTCAGGAAAAGCAGGTGAAATCACATATAACATTCCCAGCTAAACTAAAAGTGTTTGGAAAAGACGGTGTGGAGATTTATGAAGATGCCTAAGCTGCAGGACTGGCCCTGGGTTATAAGGTCCCAAGGGCATACCCCTGTGACTTGGAGGAGAAGCTACAGAAAACAGGCCTGTGGGAGACAATGACAACAAAAAGGGATTGGCGGAGGCTAAGGGAAGAAGAAAAACGTGACAGGAGAGATTCCGCCGGAAAAAACTGGGAAAATATGATCTTTATTCGTGGAACTGCCTAACCACTGGCTAAGTCTTGACCTTAATTAGCTGTTTAAAGTTTGTCTTTATTGAGAAGCTGTGCAGAGAAGAAATGGACTGTGATGAACAGAACTACTATGGTGTATATACTTGGAGAAGTGATTAGGAAACTTGGAGAGGTGGTAAGATGCCTGTAGAGTTTTGAAAGTAACAAATATAGCTGAGATATAATCGGAGCTGAATCAGTAATTTAGAGTAGATGATAAAATGGTTTTGACCCACTTTATTTCTATGTATTTTATTTTATTTCTTCCTATTTTATTATTAGTAGTAGTATTATAATTGTTATAATCATTATCATTATTTATTCTTCTTTCTCTCTCTGGGGATGGCTCCTTCCTGTTCCAACATGACTGTGCACCAGTGCACAAAGCAAGATCCATAAACATATGGATGAGAGAGTTTGGTGTGGATGTACTTGACTGGCCTGCACAGAGTCCTGACCTCAACCTGATAGAACACCTTTGGGATGAATTAGAGCGGACCTTCCCGTCCAACATAAGTGCGTGACCTCAAAAATGCACTTCTGGAAGAATGGTCAAAAATTTCTATAAACACACTCCTCAACCTTGTGGAAAGCCTTCCCAGAAGAGTTGAAGCTGTTATAGCTCTAGGAATAGAGACTTTTGACAACTTATCAAAACTATATAACAAACCGAAATCAGACTTTTATAAATATTTACAAGTGCGAAGCTACCTTGCGAAAGAAATAGGACTACATAAAACAGTGAAGGACATACACCCTTTAATGGCTTGTATATTAAACATATCTAACAAAGCTCATACAAAAAACATATTAGGTCGGATCTATCGTATTGTGGAAAAAGAATTTAGAAGTCAGGAAACTAAAGTAATTACCAGCTGGGAGAAGGAACTCTGATTGGGATGGCATCACTTG
Organism: Diplodus puntazzo; assembly: GCA_963678695.2. Taxonomy (NCBI): domain Eukaryota; kingdom Metazoa; phylum Chordata; class Actinopteri; order Spariformes; family Sparidae; genus Diplodus; species Diplodus puntazzo. The sequence continues at coordinate 5,542,452 of OZ023174.1, forward strand.
CCAGATCAGTGGATCTTGAGTGGTGGGTATGGCTTCCCAGGTTGTCCGGTCACTTTGTCTCTTTCCGTTGCACTCCATTTTACAGTAACGTGTGGTTGGAGATCACAAGGTGTTCATTTTGGGTGTGGTAGTGGCAGTTCACTTTTGTTGGGTCACTTGTGGTTGCAGCTTAGGTGTAAGCTGGCAACATTTGTGTGTAGCAGTGGCTACACAGTGACACCTTTTGTGCAGTGGCTGTTGCACTCCACGGTTGTGTTCACCTGTGGCTTTTTTTGGTGTGTGTGTGTTACCACAGTTGATGTATTCGTTTTTGTGTTCTCTCCTCATGGTGGTGGCCATTTTGTTTTTGGGAGTGACACCCAAAAACAAAATGATGATAATTGATAATGATAATAAGGTTTTGGGTCCTGTTTTATGTATATTGGTTTTAAGGGGGAACAGACTTGTAATTGCTCAACACCCAATTGTATGAACTTGAACATTTCTTTAAGGAGAAATGTTCAGTTTTAAGGGGGAAGGTGTTATGACCCTAGAGGTCATGTTTCTATTTGTCTGTTTTTAATATCCCTCTTTTAGCTGTGAGTATGAGTGTGTGTGACATTGGTTGCAGGTGTGTCTGTGATTGTAGGTTGTCCCTGGGAGCTGATTGGTTCCTGCCTGAAGAGAAGAGTTTAAAGGCCGGCTCTGCCCAGTTCCTGGGGGCTCTCCTCTGCTGTCCTGTCCCACACTGCCAGCATTTGTGATTGTGATAAATATGTTTGTTAATAAAAACTATTAAAAAATGCTTTGCTGCTGGTGGTGCTTGGAAGAAGAGAGGAGCCTTACACTCTTGTTGCACCGGGGTTTCCCCTAGGCCCTGGTCGTAACAGAACTTAACTATATCACCAGAAATATGGAAGGAGATAAGTAATAATACATGGAAAACCACAAGCTCAACCATTTGGAGAGAGCACTCTTGGAAAATCCAACTATGCTTCTTCATAACACCTGTTATTCAAGCAAAGTACTCTAAGGAGGTAACACCAAGTGGTTGGCGAAAATGTGGTGAGATAGAAGCCAACCACACCCATAAATTCTTCTCCTGTCCAGTTTTGCAGCAATATTGGATTGAAGTATGTGAAGCTATGGACTCCATATTCCAATGCCCACTCTTTCTGGGGCCTGAGCAACTATTACTTGGTAGAACACCACAGCCTCTGTCTCAGCAAGCCGATAAGTATCTCTTTAGAATTTTACGAGTAGCTGCACTTAGGCAGATAACAAAAAACTGTCTGAAACCAGCAGCACCTCAACTAAGCAAATGGAAGGACTTCATTAATTAAATATATAAAATGGAAATAATAAATCACAGGATTAGGAATTTATCTAAACTGTTTGATGTGAGATGGAAGAGGATACAGATATTCCCTGAGCCCTGAGAAATTCCCTGAACCAAATATAGGCCTATATGTGTGAATATATATATATTTTTTTATGTGTATATACATCTGTAGGCTTGTCTAATTCTACTTTTGTGTATCTGTTTTTGTTTTTTTTGTCTTGTGTTTTTCTTTTCTTTTTTTATTGTGGGACTTTGGGACCATGGGGTGGGATGGGTTTGGGGAAATGTACAGTAGTTACCGTAAAACTGGGTGACAAGTAACTATTGTAAGGGATTAATTTGATACAAAAAAATTGCCCCTTTGTTCGATACCCATTTTTTAGAAACATACATAATATTACGAAGAGGAACTGGATCCAATGCTAAGCCAAGTGGATAATTTCTAAACCATTCCCAGAGATAGCGGCCGAGGCAAGCCAATTGATAATATTTTTAGCAGTGGCAACCCTCCCTCTCTTAGGCGAAGTTGTAACTTTTGTAATTTCAATCTGGCCGTTTGTTCCTCCACAAAAAAGGAAGACAATGAACTATTTAGGATGGAGAGTGACTTTCTAGTCAGAAGAACTGGGACCATTTGGAACACGTAAAGCAGACGAGGAAGTATGTTCATCTTAAAAAGGTTTACCCTACCTATAAGAGATAATGAAAGACTGGTCCAGCGTGCCAGATTCTCTTTAATTTTACAGAATAAAGGTTTAAAATTGTCTTTATAAAGACCAGAGAGGGAGGGAGTTATATGTATACCAAGACAGATGATCCCAGAGGGTGACAATTGAAAAGGGGCAGCATTAGAAGAGGTCCAGGGGGTATGAAGGGTTAGGGGCATAGCCTCTGACTTCGAATAATTAATCTTGTAGCCTGAAAACTGGCCGAAGGTTTTAATAATTTCAACAATTCTGACAATAGAGATCTCAGGGTTACTTAGAAAGAGCAACATGTCTTCCACATAAAGGGAAATGGTGTGCTTTTGGGGATCTATAGTAATGCCAGCGACCTGAGGACCGCTCCTTATCGCCTCTGCCAAGGGCTCAATGCAAGTGTAGCATCCCCGGCTGAATGATGGTAAGACTCTCTAACTGATGGTCCAAAGTGTTTATTGCGAGAACCTTGTACACTCGAACACACCATCGTAAGAGCTATGAAAAAAGGTATAAAAATAAATCTAATTATTTTCCTTCATGACCTTATTGTATCATAAATTCACTCAAAACCATTCGTTCTTCTTTTAGCTGCTTCAATCACTGCTACATTCACGGAAAAATCACATTTTAATCTGCTTTAACTCAAATGACAACCTCTATTAGAGAGGTGTATGTATTGTTTAAACTTAAAATACAACTTTTAACCAGTATTTGTATTAACTATGAACCTTTAACTTTATATATCAAAGCCAATACAAAACACAAAATGCGTGTCTTTATATTAATAAGCATACAAATGAAATGACCATCCTCATCTCCATTTCTCTGTACCGACAGGATAGCTGAGATAATGCTAATTAGCGATCCTTTTAGCTTAAACACGTTATATCAAACTGTACAAAACCGTAAAAGTTACCGTGATATGAACTAAACATTAAACATGTCATGAAGCGATATGACAACAAACCTTGTGCCCTTTATCAGCCATGTGCTAAGTAAACGGAATGATCCTCTGATGGTCTGCCCTTCTTCAGAATCAACGAAATGCTGGTATCCATCATAATACTTGGGAGGAGGCTAGAATCAAACGAGTGGGATAACATTTTAAGCAGAGGGTCAACTAGAAGGCTCTGAAAAGATTTAAAAAACTCAGGAGGCAGGCCATCGGGCCCCGGGGCCTTGTTATTTTGCAGTTAATTAATAGCAGCAATGACTTCCTCTTGTGAGATGGGACTGGTTAACAGATCTTTCTGGGTCTGAGAAGCCTGAGGTCAATTGAGGGCTGACAGAAAGTTTTGCACCAGGGCCTCAGACTAAGGCTCAGTTTCAGATTTATATAAAGATTCATAAAACACCAACAGAAAGGATATCAACAGAAAGCATCTGTTGATATCCTTCTATAATGGACAACTTTACCTGTCTCATCTTTTATTGCTATAATAGCCTGTGAGTCAGACCTAGTCCTAACTGAATTTGCCAAGTATTTACTGGACTTATTCCCAAACTAATACATTCTGTGTTTAGCAAAAATCAGGGATTTCAAATTCTGCTGTTCTGCCTCCTTGTGTTAGAGATGAGCAGAAAAAGATATTGTAATGCTCCTAGACACAGCTTTAGCAGTCTCCCAAAGCACATTAGGAGAGACTTCTGGGGTATCATTCTAAGCCAAATAGAGCTTGAACTGCTCTGTAAAATATTGCATGAAATCAGGGTTTTTAAGAAGATACATAGGACATAAACAAAAACAACGGGGAATGATCTGAAATAACAATATTACCAATTGAGCATGAGATGACTTTTTGAAGGGCATGACTAGGTGTGAAAAACTAATCAATCCTCAAGGAGGATTTGTGGACCTTAGAATAGAATGAATGTTGTTTGTCTATAGGGTGGAGGGCCCTCTAGGTGTCGATGAGATTTGAATATCTACAGCATCCTAAAGGAGTCTGACTAGTACCAACACTAGATCTCGCCCCAGTATGTGATTTATCTAGGCGAGGGTGGAGAAAGCAATTAAAATCGCCCGCAATTACTGAGGATTAAACAATCCAATCAGAAAACAGGGAGAATACTTTGGTGTGGAAGTCAGGAGGACGTATTGGTGGAGCATAGACATTTAAATAAGAAACATTGTCACCATATAGTGTCCCTGAGATCATTACATAACGTCCAAGTTTATCACTCTTGACCTTCACTGCAGTAAGAGACAGGGCTTTATGGTCAGAATTGCAACGCCTATACTCCTCGATGTAAAGGAGGAATAAAAAATCTGGCCAACCCAATCTCTCTTTAATTTTTGGTGTTCTTCATTACTCCAGGATGAAACCTGTACCTTTTCCCTCTTTAGAAAGTTAAGAACTTTCTTCCATTTAACAGGACTCTGGATCCCGTGTACATTCCATGAGCAGAGTTTAATTGTTGAGTTATCAACCATAATCGAGCAAATTTCAAATAGACAAATGCATGCCTGAGATAGTCACAGAAATATGTTTAACCCCCAATGTCAATCTGAAAAAAGTGCTTGAGATCAAACAATCAAGAAACAAAAAAACAAAAAACACACGTGTGGGAGATTAAAATCAAATAATAATAATAAAAACTGCCCCACCTCCCCGAGTACTTCCCTAAACGAAGCACTAGACCAGTACCAGATGTACATATGTGCATTAGCACATCGTCCACTTGCTTACTTGTTCCAGCTTTGTCTTGGCTGTGGTCAGAGTGTTGACTTTGTCTTCCTCTGCTTGGAGATCATCAAGTGTTTGCTGGTGGGCCTCTTGGAGGGCTTTCTTCTCCTTGGTTAACTTGGCAATAGACTCATCTTGAGATGCCATCTCCTCTGTCAAGTTTTTCACCTAAAATGATGTGAGAAGTACATAATTTCCATCACATTATATTGACATGGTCTGTGTTTAAATGAATGTGGATTTAAAACAATTCAAACCTTATTTTCTGTGGCATGTTTCTCCTTCTCCACTTTAGCCAAAGTGAGCTCCAAGTCATCAATGTCTTTCTTCAGCTCAGAGCATTCATCCTCCAGCTTCCTCTTCTTGGCAGTCAGCTCAGCATTGATTTCCTCTTTATCCTCCAGTCTCTTGGTTGTCTCTTTGAGTTTGGCCTCGAGTTGGATCTTGCTCTTAATGAGCCCTTCACATCTTTCCTCAGCATCAGAGAGGTTCTCGACTTCCTGTTGTACACAGTGAACATAAGATTGTAACGCCCGCCAATGTAATAATGTCCGCAAAGGTAATAAAACACAAACGTAATAAAAATCTGCAGCATTTAATGTAATACACCCACAAATGTAATACATTTTCCACAAACGTAATAGCCACAGCCTACTACAAAAGTAACACGCGATTTCCCACAAATGTAATAACTATTGTTTGCAGGGATTTATTATGTTTATAGGGAAGTGAAAATCTTTATTGTAATAACTTCCCACAAATGTATTAATACAATGAATAATGGTCGTTATGGTTGTTGTTTGTTTGTTTGCCTATACACCTACTAATACTACTGACCAAGGGTGCAAAATCCAGCTGCTGACTCTCCGCTATCACACAAGAGGCCCCTCCCCCCTTTTTTAAAAATTGTTTTGTGGCATATAAATATCTAGTTTAAACAGATTTATTTCTTTGCATAAGCAAAATGCTTCTTGTTAACACTAGAAGGGCCGGAATTCCAACACTACTAGAACGGCCGTTAGCTGTCATTTTGACCACTAGATTTTAAACTCTATAATCTTTCATGTACACTGAACAAAAATATAAATGCAACACTTTTGTTTTTGCTCCCATTTTTTATGAGCTGAACTCAAATTTTTTCTATATACACAAAAGATCCATTTCTTTCAAATATTGTTAACAAATCTGTCTAAATCTGTGTTAGTGAGCACTTCTCCTTTGCCGAGATAATCCATTCCTCCTAACAGGTGTGGCATATCAAGATGCTGATTAGAGAGCATGAATATTGCACAGCAATTGAAGAGGAGTGGACCAACATTCCACAGGCCACAATCAACAACCTGATCAACTCTATGTGAAGGAGATGTGAGGCAAATGGTGGTCACACCAGATACTGAGTGGTTTTCTGACCCCCCCAGACCCCCCCAATAAAGCAAAACTGCACATTTCAGAGTTGCCTTTTATTGTGGCCAGCCTAAGGCACACCTGTGCAATATTCATGTTGTCTAATCAGCATCTTGATATGCCACACCTTTGAGGTGGGATGGTTTATCTCGGCAAAGGAGAAGTGCTCACTAACACAGATTTAGACAGATTTGTGAACAATATTTGAGAGAAATGGATCTTTTGTGTATATAGAAAAAGTTTTAGGTCTTTGAGTTCAGCTCATGAAAAATGGGAGCAAAAGCAAAAGTGTTGCATTTATATTTGTATTCAGTGTAAATACCCAATTGAGTGATGAATGCATTCAGAGTGTCAGGATATTTAAAAAAACAAACAAAATAACACCAAAATGTACATTCTAACAAGTTTAATTTTACATTTATCAATATTCATAGCATCGCACATAGTAAACCGTAATTATTGCATATATTTACACAAGATTTTAATAGAGAAAACTCAAAACACGAAAATTAACAATTAAAAGTGACTCATTTGATTATGAAACATTTTATTTTAACACAATAATATACAATAATTTTAAAAAATAATAACTGAAAAAGTTAGAAACGAGCTGATCTAAAACAAAAACAAAAAAGAGCCGTTGCGATCAATGGTCACACGTCTACACAGATTACCTCCGCTCTCCCCACACTATTTCCACACACGGGCTTGTGGCATTTCAAGTGTCTGACGTTGTGTTCTGTTTGCAGCTCTTTCAGACCGGCACTGCCTCCGTGTCCTTGTCTGCTGCTGCGGTGGTTGTTTCCGTTGCTGCCCACCTTGTGCCAACTGCCGCGTGGCCCCTTTCCCCTCCATGTATTCTGCCCTCAGCTCCGCTGCCAGTTGCTGCAGGAACTTCCTCCAGGTGCTGGTGGTCCTTGAATAAGATGCGGGCATTGATCCCAGCCAGGTCGAAGAGACCACCACTGGCCATCCTCGCATACCGCCTTTGACGGAGTACACCCTCGCCATCTGGTCTGGGATGTCCACGCCATACTCCGTGTTGTTATAGTGCATAACACATTCTGGCTTTGCCTTCGCCCCATTAAAGGTGCCCACAGCTGTGTGCACGGTGCTCAGGATGCAGACATTCTTCCTCGGCTTTCCCTGGTACACAGTCAGAGTCACATGACTTCAGCAGCTTGTGTTGAACAGCTCCGCTTGCTGTTTCACAGAGGGGGCAACTCCCGTTTTTGTTTGCCCATGGTGCCAACCAGGCTAAATAATACAACTATATAATAATGAACTTACAAGTAAATTTGTAAAGAAGCACAGCTGGAGACCGCTAACAAAGTTAGAGACAAGAGAGACAATGAAATTAGCAAACTGCCCAAAAAATGTAACAATGAAACCCTGCAAAATGATGTGCAGTCAATATGATCGCTTATGGCCGAAATAGGTAAAACATATAATATTTTCTTTTTCTTTTGTGTAATTTATATAAAAAAAATTTCTAGATAAAAGCTGCAAGCAGCGATGAACAGACCCTCACGGTCCACGCGCGTCGGGGCATGCTGCCGTTGGGGCTTGTTCACGCAACACATTACGTTGAGGAAATCGTTCCTTTATAATTTGGTTGCCTGCTCCTGCCAGTATTAACTAATGTAAGCTGAAGTCAGAAGAACTCCCTGCAATGTACATACAGAACAAATAATGAGAGAAGTACACTGTGTGACCCTACAGACTGTTAAACAGAGGTTTGTATCCATTAGCAAGGCAGCACTGCCCTATGGTGGAGAAAGCCTGTCCACTCTAAGGTGAAAGCATTCAGGCAGTTCTTTCGTCATTTAGTCCCAAAAGTGCCATGTATTGTGAGATTTGCACAGAATTATGCGCAAAGCCTCATCGGGCCATGGAACACAATTGACAAAAGTGTTGTGGTAATCAGACTGTATTTGGTGAAGATATACAAGACTGTCTGTTCTGAACATAATGTGCAGGAATTTGTTGTTTTATATTTTGGGCATTTTTTTGGACTATCAAAATTATTTTGATAATTTTTTGTCAAGAGGGTCCAGAAATGCTTCATGCAAAGTTTGGTGCAAATGGGTGAAATCGCCAAGGAGGAGTTCGAAAAAGTATGTTTTTGATTTTTGGAGATTTTGCGAATGGAAATTTACAACGAAAGTTGGCGTGGCCTACATCACACAATTCAGCTGAATTTCAGCAACACTTAGATATAAGGTTTTAAAATGTGTGCCATATTATGTGGGAGTTATTTGGCACCACTTGCTGGTCATTTTTGGTGTGTGAATTACAGGGGCCAGTCTATACCACGCCTATGAATTTCATTGACATAATGGTTATGGCGTGAGCACAGTGACAAATATTTGATGCCACCAGAGCGGATTGGTGGATTGGTGACAGTTTGTCAGCTGTCCTCAGGAGGGCATTGGCAAAAATTGTACCAAGTCTTGTCTTAATCCGACCAAACAATGTTGAGATATAAAATACTTCAATTTAAAGAGCGCCACCTAGTGGTCATCAGCCAAAATTTTGCACAGACCCTAAGTGGTTCATGGGGAAGTAGTTACTTGAGTTTCATGTCATTGAGACAGACCAATGTGGAGATATGCAACACTTTGTGTTTTGAGCAAAATGTACAGGAAGTTGTTATTTCATAACTTGAGTATTGTTTGGAATATCAAAACTCTTTTAATAACTTTTTGTAAGGAGAGTCCACAGATGCTGTGTACAAAGTTTGGTGCAAATCGGTGAAATCGCCTGGGAGAAGTTCGAAAAAGTAGGTTTGTGACTTTTTCGCGAATTTGCGGGAAAAACGGTAGGCAGAAATGGGGGCCTATACCACGAGATTCAGTCACAATTCAGTGAACGCGTGGATATAAGGTTTTTGAATGTGCGACAAAGTATATGTGAGTTATAAGCTAAAATGAAGTTTCCTTGATTAAAAAAATTATGAAATCGGGGATGACAACAGATTCTGAAATTTTTCGGCAGGTGTGATGTATAATTATATAAATGTGGTGAGTTTTGGGGCATGTTCAGGCAGTGAAAAATGCGATCATTTGGGACGAAAAAGTTGTCATTCGAAAAACAGTAGGGACCTGGCAGGTCGAGACCTGCTCGGGCCTAAATTAAAATACAGACGCTTTCAGGAATAGTCATTTAACAGCAGTATTGCATTTTTATATTCAACAAAGTTATTGCACATGTAAATTTGAAAACGGTTAAAATGACTGTCTTGGCCGTTCTAGTGAGGATCATCTCGCTCACTCTCACCGCTGTCCGCTGTGCTGAACCAAAGAAGTCCTGATGCATCACTACCTGCCAAGTCTATTGATTTTCCCCACTCAAAAATGTGTTTTTCATATTGTTCCTACACTTTAATGTTTGAGTTTCAAGCTTTTGGGATGACATATTAACAAGATAAGGGCCTACTTTACCTTTTTGTGTGTGAAAACTATATCAGTCACATTATTATTCAAAGAAAAGTATTTATAGGCTACACCTTGAAACATGTCTAGAAGGTGTCTTTAATGATTCAGTTTTGTTATTATTATTACACACACACACACACACACACACACACACAGCAAATATAAACTACTACTACTCTTTCGTGGTTCTTGGTGCTTTAGCAATATTGTTGTTGTGGCATTCATGCGAATTTGAATTGAATTGAATTAATAAACCTTTAGATTCTTGCCTATAGACATACGTGTTGTGTTTATAAATGAGCAATGAATCCACATTTTTTTTCAGATTTTTATTGCCAATGAGAATTTAAATTTAAATGTCAGGCGATGTTTTCCTCACAGAATTTTTTTTTTCAAGCTCGCTATCTCCCTCTGTCAACCACAATCTGTCTCCTCTGTCAATAAACTCTATTCAGCGCTGTCAATTAACAGGTGTTTGGGGGAAAACCCTCCGACCTAATGTTACTATCCGTCGTGTGCTAGCGGAGAGTCAGCAGCTGGATTTTGCACCCTCGGTCAGTAGTATTAGTAAGTGTATAGGCAAACAAACAAACAACAACCACAATGACCATTATTCATTGTATTATTACATTTGTGCAAAGTCATTACATTAAAGATTTTCACTTCCCCACAACTGTAATAAATCCCATCCATCATGGAATTATAAATACACACTGACTTGTGTAGTATCTTACACACCAGAAGGCTTGCATGATAACGGTGTATTATTTTAGAAATTACCCTCAGTGCCATCTGGTTCAGCCTGCTCCTCACGCTGCTTCTGCTTGAATTTCATGCTGCCATGATGAATCACAGCTCCAGTCAGCTTTTAGATGCCCAATTTCTCCTCAGCGTTGAAACCCAAGATGTCAATAGCAGTCTGCAGAGTAGATTAAGCAAAGTTATTGGTATGTTAAACATTTTCAACTGTATACTATCTCTTTAACTAAATTATTTTCTTACATCTGTTGCAATGAACTCCTCCACATCATTGATGCTTTTCACGGTGATTTCACCCTGACTGATCATTGGGTAGTCATAGGGGTTGGTGGTGATCAGAAGAGCCTCTAGAGGAGGACAGTAGAAGTACATAGTATTGTTTGATGTTTTTTTTAATATTGTTTATATATTGTCTCATTTAAAATTGGTGTAGTAACATACCCAAGAGTTCAGGCTTGTGGCCAGTCATCTGCTGGTAGAAGATATGGTAGCTCCTCTCAGCAGACAACTGGAAGGTGACACGAGACTTCTCCAGCAGATCTAAGAAGACATCTAAATTGCTAACTTTATCAGAGCCTAGATCATAATTTAAATGGATAGTGACGAATACCATAATTGAAACTTATATGTTTAAATATCAGCTGAAGCCAGTTTGGCAGAAGTGCCAAAGTGGATCTTGATAAATTTACCCTAGACAGCCAGATCAATAATATCATCAGTTTTTTTTAAATATAGGAACGAAAAAGGTCTCAAGATATTTCCTACAGTGCTTACAAAACGAGAGGAATTGTCGTTCCTCACAGTCTTGGCATTACCATAGGCCTCCAACAGAGGGTTGGCTGCAACAATTTGAGCCCTGCAAGAGAAGATTTGAATTACATAAGCTACACATTCAATTTAACTTTCCCCCTGACAAACACTTTCATCTTCCACAACCAATTTCACCTTAATTTAGCTAGTTTGTGCCTCAGCCTTCTTACCTCCAATGGCTGCAATTGTTGCAAAGTACTGGATGACATGTTTGGTGTTGACAGTCTTTCCAGCACCGGATTCTCCACTGGGGTGCACAAGACATATTATCAAGATTTTGCTTCATTATCATTAAGTTAGTAAAGTTATAGCAAGATAGTGTGTTTTATACTCACATAATCAGGATAGACTGGTTCTTCTCACGATCTGAGACACAAACATAAATGCTTGACATGAGTCTTCTTTTTCTTTTTATAAATATCAATGGAAGATTTTACATCTGTGTGTCTAAATTCGAACACCAATATCTTTATCTTACCAGTGAGCATGAACTGATAGCCATTGTCAGAGATGAAGATGTGGGGTGGAGCCTCAATCCTCTTCTTGCCTCTGTATGCTACTACACATGTAGTATCATACACAGGGACTTACAGGCCACTTATAGGGATTCACGACAACGCAGAACAGCCCAGAGTAGGTCTGAAATAGTAAAAAGTATAAACATAGTGTGATTTTATTTTGATTTTGTTTGATTTCCATGTAGGTACACATACTCTATACATAGTTACTTATACATTAGATTAGCATAGTGTGGAAACTCACGTAGATCATCCATGATGCATAACGCTCTTTGAGGTTATACAACACGCAAGGCTCATTGAGGTGGGTCATCATGGCCATGTCCTCAATTTTGTCATACTTGGGAGGTTTCCTGGGATGGATGTCCTCCTCTTTTACTGTGATGGACTGAACAGCAAATACAGTATAATGTATTTAACTAAGAAATCATTTCAAACAGAAAAGTTAATCACATGGATCACATTGTTGTTCACAGTGTCTGTTTGAGCCTAAAATACAATGAGCAACAAATAGTTAACTGAATGTTTTACTAAGACATTGTTTTAAATAAATGTACATCTTATCCTTGTATATACAAGGTGTCTTAGATGGAAATCGATTGAGTACTTAAGTTGAAAAAAGTAAAATAGTGAATGACTTACCTTTCCACAGTCGGTTTCCACTGTGGCTTTTCCACCCTCTTTCTTTACAAGTTTACCCTTGAGGTACATCTCTGTAGGCTCAGCCACAAAAAAGGCAGTTTTGGCATCAAAAGGCAAGGTTTGTGCCTCAAGCCTCTCCTTCTCTGGCTTCCGGAGGTAGACCGCCGCCGGGCCATACTGCTCCATCTCTGCGTCTGTGCTCATGGTGGCACTTCAGTGGAGACTGAAAAGATGAAGTCCACAATAGTGTTAACATATCAACATGAGATAGCCATTGTCTTCTCCCCAGCGGCTTATGGAGATTTAAAGTTCATTATGGTGAAATCTTTTACCTCAGCTAGTTCTGAAAACAACTGAGCGTTGGCGTCTCTGGTGGAGTTGGGAGATCCTGTAAATACATGATTAGAAACGAGTACAATAACTTGTTACAGATTGTTTTTCTAATTTCAAATTTTTTCAGTCGAAATTTAGTCAATTAGAAAACAGATGAGGGTAACAATGGCAGAATGTTTATAGACTTATATAATATATTCAAACTGTAATGAATTGAATAATTAAAGTCAAAGTCAGTCGTTAAACCAGTAAAATACTCTTCAGTCCCCTCAACTGCCCTGACTAGCAGAGAAATAGAATTGCTCTTTATGATTAGTCAGTATGTATGTGATGAAACGTAGTGTGTATTAGATGCAAGTACAAACTAAGTGTTTTGTTTTTTTCTTTTCTTTTGCAGGAACCTACTTCTTAAATGTGATAGGAGTATATCAAGAAAATTGTTTTGGAATAATGTCTAGTCAAGACTACCACCTAGGTAACTCTGCCATAGAATTCTTGACAATAAACAAAAGTAATTAGCAACACATTAACTTCACTGACTAATAAAGAACAGTAAAAACTGAAGTCAAAGTGAATACACTCACCTGTGATGAAGCTTCAGTTAATGCAGTAGCTCTGAGCTGCCTCTTTTATAGAGGGTGGCATTGTCTGGTCAGCAGCAGTCTGTCGCTTGGTTTGGTCATGGATTCCTTTCATCCTGTTGCTTATTTCAGGCAGTGATGTTTAAGGACAAGGTTAACATGTTTCTTTGTAACTACAGCTTAGCATTGCAGGAAACATTGTGATGTTGTACTAATTGACTTGATTTGATTTGATTTGATTTGATTTTAACCTTGGATGTAATGTGGACAATGTGTCTGTTTGAATTTAAATCATGATTAAATGCTTTCATAAGGCATGTTACCTATGACCCAAGTCTCCCTTCAGTTCCTCAAAATAGGAATTGTGGCACAGAGCAAAGAGTTGCTGAAATTGGACTTTCAAAAGTTGCTATGTGAGAACATGAAAATATTCCAGTCAACAAAATAAGGCTTATGGAAGCATCAATGTCAAATTACTTAGCGAGAAAGAAGCAGGTGCTTATGCATTTCTGCTCTAAGCTTTCTTGTAAGTTACAGGCTTGCTGCTTCAAATGTTGCTTCACTTCCCCCCTAATGTGCAGACATGGCAGTAATGGCCAAATTCAAGTTTTCATGTCATAGTGCAGAATGTTGTTTGTGTAGGATTTCAATCATTATAATCCTTGGTATTTGTTTTGAATATCTTTCCTTAAATGAATGGACAGCTGGGTTTGTTTTGAAAAGTCTTCCAAAATCCATTAGTATTCAATTTCAGGACACTTGAGTTCACCCATAAATGACACTTATATGAGTGTTGTAGTTGTATACACATGTTTATCAAATAATAAAGTACATATTTAATACAAACATAGAGGTTGTACTAATATCTTTATCATGGAATGTATAGATGCGGTTGTGCTCTATTTGACTTTATAAATGAAAGTCAGAGCCCAGTACTTGTGGATTTTAAATTGCATCACTGTTTGTGAGTCATGTCAGATGAATGCAAAGACCTTAGTTTTGGAAATGTCCCCAAATGTTTCTAGTTTACGATTACAGGAGACTGGCACATCTCCTATTCCTCTATTAAAAACAGGAATCTTTTGGATAACTCCCCAAATGGATACGAAAACAGTTGGCAACTCCTTTGATATCAGGACCAAAATACATTGAACAAAATGAACTTCTCCAGTTACTACATTTGATACCAAGAAGGTAACATTCATCAAGTACCATCATAAGTGCCCTAGATAATCTTAAGGGGTCATGTCATTTATCGCCTTTTTGAGTCAAAGTGGCATCCACACATATACACATGGAAACACTAAACCCCTACTAGAAAGAGGGTGAACCGTTTAAATTTTTTCTTAATTTATGTTGAGTCCTTTTGAGTTGGCTCTTAGGATGCATACTGATTTGAGCAGGTGGTGTCCATAATAAAAGTGTCCAAGTGACTGACACTAGTATTTTCCACCACTGATTAAAGTTATTTGCTGCTGATAGTGATTACATCATTTAAGTTAGATTTGTATCGATCTAAGAATGGATATATAGCGACTTTCTGAATGCACTGTATGTTTTGACATACAAATTTTTGCACATTGTGCAACAATGTGTGTGTGTGTGTGTCAGTAACAGTGTGTGTGTATGTAGGTTATATAAGTTATCCAACTTATCAGTCCTCATTCTCCTCGACTTATCCTCTGCGTTTGACACAGTCATCCACCAAATCCTCCTCTCAACTCTGGCAGATATTGGCATTGTTGAATCTGCTTTAACCTGGTTCACATCATACCTGACAAATCGCACCTTTCAGGTCACATGGAACGGCTCCTTGTCTAAACCCAGCTTTCTGGAAACTAGTGTCCCTCAAGGCTCAGTATTAGGACCGCTTCTGTTTTCACTATACACTAGAACAGGGGTCCCCCACCACCGGTACCGGTCCGTGGGTCATTTGGCACCGGGCTTCAGAAAAAACATAAATATGGTATTTTATTTCTGTTATATTGACGATCATCCTCGGAAAGTTGTTTCATTTTGAAAAACTGATTCTCTTTTAACAACATCCATCTGTTCCTGTTGGTGCGCTTGACACGTACCTGTTTCAGTCATGGTGTACCCTAAAAAATAGGCCCTCAAGCTTGCTAAAATAAGTGTAAAACAAACATCTTCGGAGAGTTACTTTGCAAAGAAAAAAGGAATCCCCCCCTCCCGGTCTGTGAAATTATGTCGTACATGAGACTGGTCTGTGCTGCAAAAAAGGTTGGGGACTACTGCACTAGATAACTAGGATTCTCATACCACTATTGTGCTGACGACACCCAACTGTTCCTCTTTTTTTCCCAATCCTCCAACACCAAAGTTGCAACACGCATCTCGGAATGTTTGGCAGAAATCACCTCAAACTCAACCTTAGCAAAACTGAACTCCTCTTCATCCCGGGGAAAGACTTCCCTTGCATGGACCTGTCAGTCACTGTCGAGGATGTCATAGTATGGCCTTCATCGTCGGCGAGGAACCTGGGCATAATCCTCGACGATGGACTGTCCTGCGCCCCCAACATCACTGCTGTGGGCCGATCCTGCAGATTTGCCCTGAGGATCCGGTCTTTCCTCACAAAAGACGCAACGCAACTCCTGGTCCAAGCGTTGGTCATCTCCTGCCTGGACTACTGAAACCCCCTCTTGGCTGGACTCCCAGCCTCTGTGACTAATCTGTTGCAGCATATCCAGCACGCGTTTACAATCTCCCCAAATTCTCCCATGTGACCCCCCTCCTCCATGACCTCCAGTGGCTTCTTGTTGGGGCCCGCATCTGATTCAAGATGATGGTGCTGGCCTTCAAGGCCGTCAACGGAACTCCGCCAGTCTACCTCCAAACACTGGTCACACCACATGCTCCAGTGAGAGCACTCCACTCTTCTACATCAACTGGCCGGCTGGTACCCCCATCGCTGAGAGCAACCAAAGCCCGCTCAGCGAAGTTGCGACTCTTTTCTGTTTTGGCACCTCAGTTGGATTCTGCTATGAAATGAAATCCACTGAGGACCTCATTCTCTTCCAAGACGCAAAATGCCAGATCAAGGGAACCATTGTTTTTTCATTTTTGGAATTATAACATGTTTTTCCTCATAACAGTTGTTAGATCCCAAGTTTTACCCTTATCCAGGAGGCACTCGACCAGCTCTCCGTTTAAAGGGTTAGATCCCTAAACCTAGAAGAGGTTGCTTAAAAACTGGCAATTTAAATAGGGATTGCTTAAGCTGGTGGTGAGGAGACTCGCCTAGCTTCTAACTGCCTGAATCCAAACGTCTACCCTGCTTCTTCTGGTTTGGAACCTGACATGAATAGCCCTTGAGTCAGATACGGCCACCAGCCACGCCCGTTATGGCAGGTCTCCTCTAAATTATCTGTGCGCTTGGTATGGTGCTAGGTTGGATTTTAAGGGCTTTTGATAAACCCTAAGGGACTGTTTCAATTTGGTTGGCTAGAGTAACCTTAAAAAACCAGTTAACACCTGACTCTTACTTCCATCAAAGAGACATAAAATCAATGTGAAGAACTTTAACTTTAACTATATTATGTAGGTTTTATTGCATAGACTTCAACAAGGGTAAAGCATACAGTGCAATACTTATTTCAATTAATATAAATCATTATCAAAAATACTTATTGATAAATCACAATACTTTAAATAACAAATTAATCTAAAAGAGCTGAGGCCTGCTTAGAAATACTTAAATTTAGGTGAGATGGAGAGGGTCAGGTCTTTCTATGGCTTGCCTTTCCCTTCCCGCTTAAAGTCCAAGTCCTTGAGGCAAAGCACAACCCCACCTGAGGTCTCTCAATTTCACTAAAATCCAAACTTCACGCCAGCAGAGTGAACAAAAGTAATCCAATATCCAAATTGTAACCCAAAGCATGTTGGCATAAATGGTTAATCCGTTGTGCTTTTAATTCCTTGGTCTGTTTCTGCTGAAGCGGAAGTCCTTTCTGCGATGTTTAGGCTGCTCACGTTCTCTGTCCCAGGTGTTTCTTCAAGGCTTGAGCGAGTGGAAGAAAGAACTTTAGTCTGTGCTCCTCAGGTTATATACACTCTTGCTTCGGACACAGGTTTGGTTTTGTGTCCTTGTTAGGACATTTTCCCACCATTTCTCCATTCAATGACTAAAAGTCCCTTGATGACGGCTAACGATTTCATAATGATATACACGCCTCAGTCACGGTCTGCGCCCGTGCCCAAAGCGTGATCAGATTTCGACACATCCTTTTGGCCTCATGTTGACCTGACCAGTTCTTTGACACTTTCTCATGACCTCAGCTCAACACTGTTTCTTTATTAATTTTCATTAGATCTCTGTACTTCAATACATCATGGTTACACCTTGCACCTCCTTTAACTTTGAAAAGTTAATACTTAATCAAAAATGATCATCAGAGACAAAATGACAGACAGAGCTTTGAGTGAAACACATCTTTTGCCATTTCCTCTTCACTTCCTATATCAACACACCTTTAATGTAATGGTTTAACACTTTCCAATAAATTTATAGCAAACACAAGTCAGCAGGCAAAGCTTTAATATATTTCAGAATCGTTTCAGGACTAAGTATAATGTCCCTTTCTTGTATTTGTGCCTGGCAAGTGTGTATGAATCTCAACTTTTCTGACATTGTCTCCGTGTGTGTGTACATGCTGGTGTTTTAGACATGAGTAAATGGATCTCAACTATTTTGACACAGTTTATCATGGAGGAATGACCTTTCAGGCTGCTTAGTGGTCTATGGTCTTAAGAGTGTTTCCAGTTGATTGCAGCAGTAGAGTCATCTGCTTCCACTCCCGTTGATACTTGCATTTGGCTGTCCTTGCTTCAGCCCATTGTTTTTTATTTATTTATTTATTTTTTTACATTTTCTCAAATGATAGCTGCAAAGAAGAGATTTCTGGCCCAATGTCTCCTATTTACAGGGTGCATTGAGTGAAAAAGTCTGAGGAGGTCAACATTTTCATACTGTACTGCAAGTTTTGCTGGACTTCAGACTTTGCAGCAGGCTCATTGTGCAGTCCCGGTGCATCTATAGACTGCCCCTTCAACAGTGGAAGATTTTTAGGGGCAGATGGAAGACATGTTCCAACAGGGTATTATTGTGCCTTCCTGTTCACTATGGGCTTTCCCAATTATATCGATGCTCCCCCAGTTTTGTGTAGATTTCTGTCGTATTAATGAACAGAGTGAGGGAGATTCTTATGCTCTGCTAGCAATTTCTGAGATCCTTGAGTTACTGGCATGCTCAACTGTTTTCATCACCCTAGATTTTAACATTGGTTATTGGCAGGTGAAAATGTGACCCTGAAAGCCAGCTTCTGATGGGGTTGTGAAATCTTTTGGGTTTTTCCCTTTTCTGGGTCATGCCTTTTTGTTTGAAGGGCGCTCCAGCCACCTTCCTGAGTCTGTTAAAACATGTGCTGCAAAGTGGCCTTGGAGACTGCTGCATAGTGTAACTGGATGACATAGTCATCTTTTCTCAAGACATTCATGCCCCAAACTTTAATTCCTGGATCATGTAATTAGTATGGATGTACATTGTGGAGGTCCGGCAAAGAAGGAAGCCCTGTATAACTACTGTGTGCAAAGTAACCCATCCTTAACTTCTCAACGATTGCAGAGCCTCTTAACGCTCTGAAAGGGAAAGGAGCTGTGTTTCGGTGGACAGATGAGTGTCAGAGGGCATTTGAGTGTCTCAAAGACCATCTCACCCCACCTCCTGTCCTTTGTCATCCCGATATGTGTAACACATATGTTGTCTACACTGATGTAAATTCTACAGGTGTTGGAGCTGTCTTTGCACAAACATCTGACACTTCATTCCAAGAGCAGGTCATTGCTTGTGGAAGCTTCTCTTATTCCAGTGCAGCGCAAAATGACACTGAAGGTGAGTGTCTGAAAAGGGCTGGAGTTTAGATAAATGGAGACATATTTGGAAGGAAAACCCGTAGTTGTAATCACTCTACTCTATATTGCTGTACGTCTCCAGGCTTATTTGCTGGGTGTTGGATTTATACTCACAAAGTATCTGAAGGGTAGTGATTGTTCACTACCAGTTTGATTGTTTCCTGAAGAGGCATTTTTTACTTATCTCCTGAGGAGGTATTTGTTGTTGTGTCCGTGTAGATATACATATTTTTGTTTTTATTTTTATGTAGGTTGGGGCTGTTTTGTATTGCTGGTGCTGCTACAACCTCACAAACCATGCAACCAATGAAAGAACCATACTTTTTAAAAGCACTTAATGTTTTTAAGTAGTTTTTTGGCCTTTTATGAATAATACAGCTGAAGAGGATGACAGGAAACAGGGAGAGAGAGAGGGGGAGTGACACGCAGCAAAGGGACACAGGCCGGGATTCAAACCCAGGTCTGCTGCAGAATCTCAGCACATGGGATGCCCGCTGTACCAACTGAGCTAAACGACACCTAGCACTAAATGTTTTTAAAGCAAAAATATATCTAAAAAATGACTGCAATAATTACAAAAAGCCCTGAAAGTATTGTTTTTTTTCATGTTGAAAATGGTGTTTGCTTGTTGATCAGTGCTGTGATGCAAATGCTCTACTTAGGTTTGGACTGATTTCTATGGTGAACCAAATAAATTATTGAAGAAAGGAAGTGAAAGGATTCAGGATAATGATGAAAGGTATCGTCTTTATTGTAAAGCAACCCCAACCATGGTTCATATTTTATGAACTCTGTTGAAGGCCTAAAGGATGATGACGCTTACTCAGCAGAATCAGACTAAAAAAAGAGGGATGAAAATCTATTATTATTATTTGGGCATCATTTAAGATGAGATATTGATTCACACTGTCATCAATAAAAGTTCACAGCATCAAATTATTTTAAAAACAAACATACCTTTCCAGTGTCACGGCTCTTGACTCTCAGCTTGTTGACCTGAGACTCAGCAATGTCAGCGCGCTCCTGAGCTTCCTCAAGCTCATGCTGAACCTTCCTGAGCCTGGACATGTGAGTGTTGGCCTGCTCCTCCTGTTAAGTGTTTAGTGGTATGTTGGCATAGTTACAAGACAGTTAATAGTGATGTTATTATTAAATCAGCTGTTGTGCCAGGTTATGTATTTGACTTACAGCCTCCTCAGCCTGTCTCTTGTAAGCCTTCACTTTAAGCTGCAGCTTGTCCACCAGATCCTGAAGTCTGTTCACATTCTTCTTGTCCTCCTCAGTCTGTACAGATACAAGATTATGCAGTATGTGAAGAAGACTAGAGAATTAATTAGAGGTTAGGGGAGTTTTTCAGTATGGCTTACCTGGTATGTCAGCTCCTTCACTCTCCTCTCATATTTGCGAACTCCTTTTACAGCATCAGCTCCACGTCTCTGTTCAGCCTCAACTTCACTCTCCAGCTCACGTACCTGTAATGTGATGATAAAAAATTCATCATAAATGTTTGAAAAGCTGAATTTATTCATTTATTAATGCATTAAAAGTGCAATTTACATAAAACTCAAATATTATGAGAGTATAAAGCATATACAGTTCATACCCTGGACTCCAGTTTCTGGAGCTGCTTCTTGCCACCCTTCATGGCGAGGTTCTCAGCCTCATCCAGACGGTGCTGGAGGTCCTTGACTGTGACCTCCAGGTTCTTCTTCATCCTCTCCAGATGAGAACTGGTGTCCTGCTCCTTCTTCAGCTCCTCAGCCATCATGGCAGCCTGAAATGATGCACATTTTAGAAACATAATTTTTAGTTTTGATATTAATGATAACAATAATCAATAATAATTAATGAAGTGTAAACAAGTATTTCTTGAAGCAGTATTTACATAAAAACATTACTCACGTCAGTAATAGCCTTCTTGGCTTTCTCCTCAGCATTTCTTGATTCCTGAACAGCATCATCCACTTCACCTTGAACCTGGGTGAAGTCAGACTCCAGCTTCTTCTTGGTGTTCATAAGACTGGTGTTCTGAATTTGACCAAGATTAGACAGTGTTAATTGGTATGTGTCTCACATCTTTGGTTAGATAAAATTCTTGTGAATTAACGAAAACCTGAATACGAATACCTGAGAGTGAAGCAGTCCAACACGCTCACTAGCATCAACCAACTCCTGCTCAGCCACTTTGCGTCCTCTCTCTGTCTGGTCCAGAGCTGCTCTCAGCTCCTCGATCTCAGCCACCATCAGGCCATTTCTGCGCTCCACCATGGCAGCCTGCTCCTTCATGTCTTCCTGTCCTCTGACAGCATCATCAAGGTGCAGTTGGGCATCCTGACATTGAACAGAGAAAAAGAAAGTGTTTGTACTTTCCCTTTAATTCTTTTTTTTTTTTACATTTAGTTGTAAAACAAACCTTACCTTGAGTTGTCCCTGGACATTCCTCAGTTGTTTCTGGGCCTCAGCAGCCTGCCTGTTGGCATGGCTCAGCTGAATCTCCATCTCATTCAGGTCTCCCTCCATCTTCTTCTTGACTCTCAGGGCATCATTCCTGCTCCTGACCTCAGAATCAAGAGTGCTCTGCATGGAGTCAATCACCCTCTGGCTGTTCCTCTTGATCTGCTCCATCTCCTCATCCTTCTCTGCTAGCTTCCGGTCAACCTCACCTTTGATCTGGTTGAGCTCAAGCTGGACACGGAGAATTTTGGCCTCCTCATGCTCCAGTGTGCCCTTAAAAAGTCACAAACACAAGAAAAGGTATTTTTGGCAGGAATAAATTCTAAATGAATACATAGTTACATTTTAACCATGTATTTTATCATAGTGGTTCAATAATGTCATTAAGATTTTACCTCAGCTTCCTCCAGTGCTGACTGAATTTCAGACTTCTCAGTCTCTACGGTCTTCTTGGCTTTCTCCAACTCATGAATACTCTTTCCAGTCTCACCAATCTGTTCAGTGAGGTCTGAGATCTCCTCTGTAGAGCGACCAAAGTCAAATGTAGTTAGAACTGTAAGTGCAGATTGGATCTGGAAAATGTGTCAGTGCTTTTACAACCAAATAATGCTCACAGACTTCACTACTAGACGGCTAAGAAGAACCCTTGCAATTACTGTGATCATTACATTAAATACAGTGAGATGGGCGTACGCTGCAGGTTCTTGTTCTCTCTCTTCATGGTCTCCAGATGATCCAGAGCCTCCTCATAAGAGTTCTTCATCTTGAACAATTCAGTGCTGAGAGAACGAGCCTCCTTCTGAGCTCCCTCCAGCTCTGCCTGGCCCTCCTCATACTTCTGTTTCCATTCTGCAAGGACCTAGAATTGTATAGGTCAAAATATATTAATTCAGTGACTATTCATTAATTAAGGTGCTTGTTTCTCACCAAAAAACTGGTGTTATTTAGCAGTTTAACCATTTACCTTATCAAAGTTCCTCTGCTTCTTGTCAAGGTTGGCAGCCATAGCATTGGCTCTCTCAACGTCAATCATGAGGTCCTCCACCTCACCCTGCAGCCTCTGCTTGGTCTTCTCCAAAGAGGCACACTTGGAGTTGACGGCCTCAATGGATTCCTCAGCATCCTGTAAGCGCTGGGCAAGCTTTTTCCTGTAGTGAAGAGGAATTATTTGAGCTTAAGTGAACAAAGATAGCAAAAATGGACTTATCTTTGAAAAAGTAGAAAGGATTATATACTTGGACTCCTCCAGCTCCTCAGTGCGCTGGATAGCATCAGTCTCATATTTGGTTCTCCACTGAGCCACCTCACTGTTGGCCTTGGACATTCCTCTCTGTAGCTCAGCTTTGGCCTCCTGCTCCTCCTCAAACTGCTCTCTGAGCAGATCACAGTCATGGCGGGCAGACTGAACTGCATGGGCCAGGGCATTCTTGGCCTGTTGACGATGACAAAACATTAGTATCATACCGATGAAGTGGAAGTACTTTTTTAAAAGTTTAATCATTGTGATGCAGCCGTTTAGTTTTGAAACCTCAAGACTACTCCTGCATCTATCATATTTGCGACTCGGTATCATGAAAATCTTCATCATCTGTCAAAAATGTAATTCATAAAAGGTTCACTTAGCAATAATAGCAGTATGCCTGAATTTTGTGCTCTGGGAATAGATTCTTGAGCTTTGATCTTTTAAATCTTAAAACAGTATTATGGTACATTATGGATTTTATAAATATTATGCATGACTACATTTAAAAAAGAGAACATACCCCCGGGTAAAATCTAATAACAAGGCATGTAAACTTGTTTACCTTGACTTCCTCCTCAATGTGTCTCTTAAGCTCCTCAATCTGCTGAGTGAAGGCCTGTTTTCCTCTGGTCAGCTGGGAAACAAGAGATTCCTTCTCTTCAAGCTGGCGGGAGAACTCACCTGAATGACAATGTGTAAATCCAATTTTTGTTATTAAAATTCTCATTAATAACTTCCATCAATAACTTTTATTCCATGACACTCACCATTCTCTGTCTGCAGTCTTGCCTTCTGTCCATTAACGTCGTTCAGCTGGCGAACATTCTCATCATTTTTGGATTTGATCTCACTCAACTGGTCCTCAAGAGTTCTGCACATTTTTTCCAAGTTGCCCTATCAACAACAAAATATGATGTACATTGAGTTTTTTTTCTAAATGTAATGCTACTGCCATTAGTTAGAGGTCATGTTTCTGAGCGTAACAACTCACCTTAGCTTTAGCAACAGCCTCCATGTTGCTGGAGAGGTCATCAATCTCCATCTTGTACTCGCTCTTCTCCTTCTCCAGCTTCTGCTTGACACGCTGGAGGTTGTCGATCTGCTCTCCCAGCTCTGCAACACTGTCTGCCTGCTTCTTACGGAGAGCTGCTGCAGTAGCTTCGTGCTGCAGGGTTGACTCTTCAAGATCCCGGCGCAACTTCTGGAACTCAGCTTCACGCTTCTTGCTCATCTCAATCTGAGCAGCTGTTGCTCCACCAGCCTCCTCGAGCCTCTCACTGATCTCCTCAAGCTCCCTGGAGAGGTCAGCCCTCTGCTTCTCAACCTTAGCCCGAGCAGCCCTCTCAGCCTCAATCTCTTCCTCCAGCTCCTCAATACGAGCCTAGATTTGATGATATC
The DNA here is from genome assembly GCA_963678695.2 of Diplodus puntazzo. Taxonomy (NCBI): domain Eukaryota; kingdom Metazoa; phylum Chordata; class Actinopteri; order Spariformes; family Sparidae; genus Diplodus; species Diplodus puntazzo. Next base: position 5,566,671 of record OZ023174.1, read on the forward strand.
AGTATAAAAAAGTAATAAGTAAAGTATTAACTTTAGGATGTTGTTTTTTATTGAATGAATTTAATATTAATATAAAACACATTACCTGGAGCTCCTTGATCTTCTTCTGAAGCTGAGCACCGAGAGACTGTTCATCCTCAATCTTGCTGAGGAGCTGGCTGGTTTCAAAGTCTTTCCTTGATGAGGATGCAAAGAAAGCTTTCACTGTCACAGTTTATACTGTTGTTGGAGTATAATGTTTAAGATGCTGAAAAGGTAATAAATAACCTAAATCAAAAACCTTACTTCTTGATTTTCTCATCAGATTGCTGTTTGTCATTCTCCAGATCCATTATGGATTCCTGGGCCAGTTTCAGATCTCCTTCAAGCTTCCTCTTGGCTCTCTCAAGGTCCATGCGGAGCTTCTTCTCTTGCTCCAGTGACCCCTCAAGCTTTTTAAATAAAACATTTTATATCAGCACAATTGTATATACATCATAAGAACTGCAAAGACTACTTCATACTACTGCTTATAACTTCAAAATGAATGTTTTCTTACATCGTCCACTTGCTGTTCCAGCTTTGTCTTGGCTTTGGTCAGAGTGTTAACTTTGTCTTCCTCTGCTTGGAGATCATCAAGTGTTTGCTGGTGGCTCTCTTGGAGGGCTTTCTTCTCCTTGGTTAACTTGGCAATAGACTCATCTTGAGATGCCATCTCCTCTGTCAGGTTTTTCACCTGAATAGATTTCAAAGGTACAGTATTTCCATCACATTATATTGATATGGTCTGTTAATGTGGGTTTAAAATAATCCAAACCTTGTTTTCTGTGGCATGTTTCTCCTTCTCCACTTTAGCCAAAGTTAGCTCCAAGTCATCAATGTCTTTCTTCAGCTCAGAGCATTCGTCCTCCAGCTTCCTCTTCTTGGCCGTCAGCTCAGCATTGATTTCCTCTTCATCCTCCAGTCTCTCGGTTGTCTCTTTGAGTTTGGCCTCGAGTTGGATCTTGCTCTTGATGAGCCCTTCACATCTTTCCTCAGCATCAGAGAGGTTATCCACTTCCTATTGTACACAATGAACATATGATACATTTAAAGGTTTGGAAAGATTTATATATTCTCTGGTATTAGAAGTCAGTGGCCTCTTCTTATCTCACCTAGATATCTGATAATTTAAGCAACATGTTAAAATTGGTGAAGCGTATATGTAATAGAATTATACTTTCTTTGTTTCCTACTTACTGAAGCCACTTGGAGTTGCAGGTCATTCTTCTCCTGTACCAGGGAAACCATCTTCTCCTCCAGTTCCTTCTTCTTGGCCAGGGCAGTAGCCAGGTCTGTTTTCATCTTATCATAGTTCCCTTTCATCTGCTGCAGCTCCTTCTCAGTCTCAGCACTCTTCAGGAGAGGCTTGATCTTGAAATACAGATGCATCCATGGCCAGTTCTTAACATTCATGAATGAACGGATGTTGTACTGGACAGAGTAGACAGCTTCCCTGGAAAATTAGATAGATGTAGAAACTGTCACTTCTTCTGAAACATTATTTTGTAGAACTTTTAGGTCTAACAATTTAAAAAGTATCAAATATCAACTACATAATTGGACAGTACAGTTTAGGGCACAGTAAAAGAATCCTACCTCCTCTCCATCATCTTAAGAAACTCCTTCCTCATGAGGTATCCTCTGCAGAGAGCCTGAGTCATGGTCACCAGCGTAGCCAGTTTCTCATCTCTCATCTCCTCCAGGGTACCCAGCAGACCAGCTTTGAAGAACACCTATGTTGTCAAGTGGGGCAAATTAGTATTCAGTGCATATGGATATAATAGGACAGCCACAAAAGTTAATGTGTTAGTACTGTTGTTGAGGATGAACCTTTGTGTGTCCAAACTTGTACTGAGTGTGGTCCACATCAATGGAGCCCAGCAGCTTCTCTGAAGCTTTCTTGTTGTCAATGAACTGTCCCTCTGGGATGACACTGGCATTCAATACTTTGTATCTACAAGAGAAAATTATGTTGGTCCTTTTATCTTCCTCTCACTTTTTCTTGGTAATTATCATCCTAATACCTCTATGGAAATCAACTTGACTTGCTTATCATGAAAACTGCAGTCACCTCTGCTTGAAGTCACCGTAGAGGATTCTGCTGGGGAAGCCCTTTCTGCAGATTCTGATGCCCTCTAGCACACCATTACACCTCAGCTGGTGGATGACCAAGAAGTTCTCCATAAGACCTGCACATTGCAAACTCATAGTATCAAAACATTTCCTTACATGACCATGTCACACACAGTGCACAAATCTGGGTTATGTGCTTCTTACCTGGGGTCTTTGTTTCATTGGGAATCAGACAGCGGACAAAGTGAGGGTGAGTGCTCCTCAAGTTGGTCATCAGCTTGCCCAAGTTCTCCTGTGGATGAGCATTACAAAATAATAGATTTATCATTATTTTAAGATGTTATCCAAAAATATGAAACAATACATACCCTGAAAAGAGCAGACACAGTCTGGAAGGAACCACCCTTCTTCTTGCCACCCTTTTTGCCACCACCACCACCACCACCAGCAGCCTCTATTTTGCAAACAAAATTTATTTTGTTATATATAATATAATAATTATTATATATATTTTGAAACAGACACATCGTTTTTTCACTACAAAGTCACTTCACTGTCTGTAACTTTCCAGACCTCAATTTTCAGTAAGCAGCCAATAGCTATGAAAAGAGATAGCAATAAACCTCACTATCTTCCACAGTAGGACATATGACATCAACAAATCTGTACAGGTGACACAGAGTTTCTGTAAACTCTGCTCACTTTTCTTTCTTACCCTCAGCTCCAGGCATGGCTGCATACAACATGGCCAACAGTTTGTTTGAAGCTTTCTGGTAAAGCTGAACAACTGAATCGTTCAGGGGGTCCTTGTTCTTGTCCAGCCAGCCATTGATATTGTAGTCCACTGTGCCAGCATAGTGAACCAGGGCGAAGTGAGCTTCAGCCTTGCCCTTTCCAGGCTTTGGCTTCTCAAAGGCCTTGGTCTTGCCAAGATGCTGATCATGCAGCTTGTTCTTGAAAGTTGTGTCAGAGGCCTTGGGGAACATGCACTCCTCTTCAAGGATGGAGAAGATGCCCATTGGCTGAGAAGAATTTACATTTCAGGTTAAGAAAAAAAAAATACCTGAGGAAGCAAACATTTGTACTTGAACTGAGAAATCTAACTTATTTAACAAAGTGGTATGCTACCTTCTCGATAAGCTCAATGCAGGCAGCCAAGTCCATACCGAAGTCAATGAACTCCCAAATAATACCTTCCTTCTTGTACTCCTCTTGCTCCAGGACAAACATTGTGTGGTTGAAGAACTGTTGCAGTTTCTCATTGGTGAAGTTGATGCAGAGTTGCTCCAAGCTGTTGAACTGTAGTTATAGAAAAGCATTTAGTTTCATTCCAAAATAAGTTTGAACTTTTGAATCTCTCAGAAAGGTTGATTTTCTAAAACTTACATCAAAGATCTCAAATCCAGCGATATCCAGCACTCCAATGAAGAACTGTCTTGCCTGCTTTGTGTCCAGCATCTCATTGATACGGATGACCATCCACAAGAACATTTTCTCATAGATGGATTTGCAGAGAGCGCTGACAGAATTGTTGACCTAAATATAAGAATTTAAGTTTTGGGATTTATGAGTGTGATTTTTCTATTTGAAAATGTAAACATTTCCCTTTCCCAACAACCAGATTCCGTCTTTTTACCTGTGGGACGGTCTGACCTTTGGTCACCATCTCATTGCCGACCTTGACTCTTGGGTAGCAGAGAGCTTTCAGCATATCAGCTGAGTTCAGGCCCAGGAGGTAGGCGATTTTATCAGCCTCTGATTAAGAGAGAAAAAAACACTTGTTAAAAGAAAGAATGAATGAAGGAATACTTTGTTTTTGTGTTTGGTCATTAACATGACCCATCCCTCAGGGAATTATAAATACACACTGACTTGTGTAGTATCTTACACACCAGAAAGCTTGCATCATAAGAGTGTATTATTTTAGAAATTACCCTCAGTGCCATCTGGTTCAGCCTGCTCCTCACGCTGCTTCTGCTTAAATTTCATGCCGCCATGATGAATCACAGCTCCAGTCAGCTTGTAGATGCCCATTTTCTCCTCAGCGTTGAAGCCCAAGATGTCAATGGCAGTCTGCAGAGTAAATTAAGCAAAGTTATTGGTATGTTAAACATTTTCCCCTGTATACTATATCTCTAACAATGTTGTTGACTTACATCTGTTGCAATGAACTCCTCTACATCATCAATGCTTTTCACAGTGATTTCACCCTGACTGATCATTGGGTAGTCATAGGGGTTGGTGGTGATCAGAAGAGCCTCTAGAGGAGGACAGCAGAAGTACATAGTACTGTTTGATGTTTTTTTCTGATATTGTTTAAAGTTGTATTTAAAATTGGTGTAGTAACATACCCAAGAGTTCAGGCTTGTGGCCAGTCATCAGCTGGTAGAAGATATGGTAGCTCCTCTCAGCAGACAACTGGAAGGTGACACGAGACTTCTCCAACAGATCTAAGAAGAAGACATTTAAATTGCTAACTTATCATAATCATATCATAATTTAAATGGATATTGACAAATACCATGGTGAAACTTACATGTTTCAATATCAGCTGAAGACAGCTTGCCAGTAGTGCCAAAGTGGATCCTAATAAATTTACCCTAGACAGCCAGATCATTAATATCATCAGTTTTTTTTAAATGTAGGAAGGAAAAAATACTCAAGATATTTCTTTCAGTACTTACAAAACGAGAGGAGTTGTCATTCCTCACAGTCTTGGCATTACCATAGGACTCCAACAGAGGGTTGGCCGCAACAATCTGGTCCTCAAGAGAGCCCTGCAAGAGAAGATTTCAATTACATGAGCTATACATTCGAATTAACTTTCCTCTGACAAACACTTTAATCTTACACAACCAATTTCACCTTAATTTTGCTTTGCTGTTGCGGTGCATCAGACTTCTTAGCTCCAATAGCTGCAATTGTTGCAAAGTACTGGATGACACGCTTGGTGTTGACAGTCTTTCCAGCACCGGATTCTCCACTGGGGTACACGAGACATATTATCAAGATATTGCTTCATTATCATCAAGGTAATAAAGTTATAGCAAGACAGTGTGTTTTATACTCACGTGATCAGGACAGACTGGTTCTCACGATCTGAAACACAAACATAAATGCTTGACATGAGTTTTCTTTTTCTTTTAATAAATATCAATGGAAGATTTAGCCTCCGTGTGTTTAGATTCCAACATTGATATTTTCATCTTACCAGTGAGCATGAACTGATAGCCATTGTCAGAGATGGAGAAGATGTGGGGTGGAGCCTCAATCCTCTTCTTGCCTCTGTATGCTTGTACACATGTAGTTTCATACACAGGAAGCCACTTATAGGGATTCACGACAACGCAGAACAATCCAGAGTAGGTCTGAAATAGTAAAAAGCATTAACATAGTGTGATTTTGTTTAAATGTTGTTTGATTTCCATGTAGGTACACATACTCTACACATATTTACATATACATTAAATTAGTAGAGTGTGGAAACTCACGTAGATCATCCACGATGCATAACGCTCTTTGAGGTTATACAACACGCAAGGCTCATTGAGGTGGGTCATCATGGCCATGTCCTCAATTTTGTCATACTTGGGAGGGTTCCTGGGATGGATGTCCTCCTCTTTTACTGTGATTGACTGAACAGCAAATACAGTGTAATGTAATTAACTAAGAAATCATTTCAAACAGAAAAGTTCATCACATGGATCATATTGTTGTTCACAGTGTCAGTTTGAGCCTAAAGTTCAATGAGAAAATAGTTAACTGAATGTTTTACTAAGATATTGTTTTAAATAAATGTAAATCCTATCCTTGTATATACAAGGTGTCTTAGATGGAAATCGATTGAGTACTTAAGTTGAAAAAAGTAAAATAATGAATGACTTACCTTTCCACAGTCAGTTTCCACTGTGGCTTTTCCACCCTCTTTCTTTACAAGTTTACCCTTGAGGTACATCTCTGCAGGCTCAGCCACAAAAAAGGCAGTTTTGGCATCAAAAGGAGTGGTTTGTGCCTCAAGCCTCTCCCTCTCTGGCTTCCGGAGGTAGACCGCCGCCGCCCCATACTGCTCCATCTCTGCGTCTGTGCTCATGGTGGCACTTTAGTGGCGACTGAAAAAATGAAGTCCACAATAGTTTTAACACATCAACATGACATAGCTATGGTCTTCTGTCCAGCTGATTATGGAGACTTAATGTTTATTATGGTGAAATCTTTTACCTCAGCTGGTTCTGAAAACAACTGAGCGTTGGCGTCTCTGGTGGAATTGGGAGATCCTGTAAATACATGATTAGACATGAGTACAATAACTTGTTTCAGTTTGTTTTTTGATTTCAAATTTTTTCACTGGAAATTTAGCCAATTAGAAAACAGATGAGGGTAACAATGGCAGAAGGTTTATAGACTTATATAATATATTCAAACTGTAATGAATTGAATCATTAAAGTCAAAGTCAATTATTAAACATTAAAATATTCTTCCATCCCCTCAACTGCCCTCACTAGCAGAGAAATAGTATTGCTCTTAATGATTAGTCAGTATGTATGTGATGAAACATAGTGTGTATTAGATGCAAGTACAAACTAAGTGTTTTGTTTTTTTCTTTTCTTTTGCAGGAACCTACTTCTTAAATGTGATAGGAGTATATCAAGAACATTGTTTTGGAATAATGTCTAGTCAAGACTACCACCCAGGTAACTCTGCCATAGAATTCTTGACAATAAGCAAAAGTAATTAGCAACACATTAACTTCACTGACTAATAAAGAACAGTAAAAACTGAGATCAAAGTGAATACACTCACCTGTGATGGAGCTTCAGTTAATGCAGTAGCTCACAGCTGCCTCTTTTATAGAGGGTGGGATTGCCTGGTCAGCAGCAGTCTCTCGCTCGGTTTGGTCATGAATTCTTTCATCCTGTTGTTTATTTCTGGCAGTGATGTATAAGGACAGGGTTTGCATATTTCTTTGTAACTACAGCTTAGAATTTCAGGAAACATTGTGATGTTGTACCAATTGACTTGATTTGATTTGATTTGATTGTAACCTTGGATGTAATGTGGACAATGTGTCTGTTTGAATTTAAATCATGATTAAATGCTTTCATAAGGCATGTTACCTATGACCCAAATCTCCCTTCAGTTCCTCAAAATAGGAATTGTGGCACAGAGCAAAGAATTGCTGAAATTGCACTTGCAAAAGTTGCAATGTGAGAAAATGAAAATATTCCAGTCAACATAATAAGGCTTATGGAAGCATGAATGTGAAATTACTTAGCAAGAAAGAACAGGTGCTTATGCATTTCTGCTGTAAGCTCTCTTGTAAGTTACAGGCTTGCTGCTTCAAATGTTGGTTCACTCCCCCTCTTGTGTGCACACATGGCAGTGATGGCCACATTTAATTATTCATTTCATAGTGCAGAATGTGGTATGTGTGTGATTCCAATCATTATAATCCTTGATTTAAGCGACGCTGACGTTGGGATTTTTTTTGAACATCTTTCCTTAAATGAATGGACAGCTTTGGGGGTTGGTTTTGAAAAGTCGTCCACAATCCGTTAGCATTCAATTTCAGGACACTTGAGTTCACCCATAAATGACACTTAAATGTGCGTTGTAGTTGTATAAACATGTTCATTAAATAATAAAGTACATCCTTAATACAAAAATAGAGGTTGTACTGATAGCATTACCATAAAATGTTTAGATGTGGTTGTGCTCTATTTGACCTTATAAATGAAGGTCAGAGCACTGTGCTTGTGGATTTTACATTGCATTACTGTTTGTGAGTCAGATGAATGCAAAGACCTTAGTTTTGGAAATGTCCTAAAATATTTCTAGTTTACCATTACAGGAGACTGGCACATCTCATATTCCTCTAATAAAAACAGGAATCTTTTGGATAACTCCCTAAATGGACATGAAAATAGTTGGCAACTCCTTTGCGATCAGGACCAAAATAAATTGATAAACAGAATGCACTTCTCCAGTTACTACACTGCATACGAAGGAGGTGACATCTATTCAAGTACCATTATAAATGCCCTAGACAATCTTAAGGGGTCATGTCATTCATCGCCTATGGCATATACACATACACATGGAAACACTAAACCCCTACTAGAAAGAGGGTGAACCATTCAACTTTCTTCTTAATTTATGTTGAGTTCTTTTGAGTTGGCTCTTAGAACACATACTGATTTGAGCAGGTGGTGTCCATAATAAAAGTGTCCAAGTGACTGACACTAGTATTTTCCACCACTGATTAAATTTATTTGCTGCTGATATTGATTACATTATTGGATATACGGCGACTCTCTGAATGTACTGTATGTTTTTACATATGTGCTGGTGCAACAATGTGTGTGTGTGTGTGGGCGTGCGTGTGTGTGTGCGCGCGTGTATGTTGCGTATGTAATCCACTGAGGACCTCGTTCACCTTCAAGGTGCAAAACCCCAGACCTTGCAGCAGGCTCATTGTGCAGTCCCGATGCCCCTATAGACTGCCCCTTCAAAAATGGAGGCTATTTAAGGAGCAGACGGAAGACATGTTCCAACAGGGCATTATTGTGCCTTCCTGTTCACCGTGGGCTTTTCCAATTGTATTGATGCCTATAAAAAAATTGGTTTCTCCCCCGGTTTTGTGAAGATTTCTGTCGAATTAATGAACAGAGTGAGGGAGATTCCCATCCTCTGCCAGCCATTTCTGAGATCCTTGAGTCACTGGCATGCTCAACTGTTTCCACCACCCTAGATTTTAACAGTGGTTATTTGCAGGTGGAAATGGACCCTGAAAGCCAGGCCCTGACAGGGTTTGTCACATCTTTTGGGTTGTTCCCTTTTTCGGGTCATGCTTTTTTGTTTGAAGGGCGCTCCAGCCACCTTCCTGAGGCTGCTAATTCATGTGCTGAGGAGTGGCCTTGGAGACTGCTGCATGGTGGACCTAGATGACATAGTCATCTATTCTAAAGACATCCATGCCCCAACTACTTTTCAACGATTGCAGAGCCTCTTAACGCTCTGAAAGGGAAAGGAGCTGTGTTTCGGTGGATGGATGAGTGTCAGAGGGCATTTCAATGTCTCAAAGACCATCTGACCTTGCCTCCTGTCCTTGGTCACCCCAAAATGTGTAACACATTTGTTGTCTACACTAATGTAAATTCTACAGGTGTTGGAGCTGTCTTTGCACAGAGATCTGACACTTCCTTCCAAGAGCAGGTAATTGCTTATGGAAGCTGCTCTCACTCCAGTGCAGAGCGAAATGACACTGAAGGTGAGTGTCTGGCAAGGGCTGGAGTTTAGATAAATGGAGACATTATTTGGAGGGAAAAGTGGTCATCATTCTACTCTATATTGATGTAGATCTTAAACACCACGAAAGCCAGCTCCAGGCTTATTCACTGGGTGCTGGATTTTTGCTCACCAAGTATCATAAGGGTAAGTTCAACAATGCACCTGATTCTTAAACACAGGCCACATCTCTAACCTCCCTGGCATTGTTATTCACCTTCTCTGGCATGTGACAAGATGAGGATATGTGGAAAGCTCAGAGGAATGATCCAGAAGTCCAGAAAAGTATGTGAGGCACTGCTTACGGATGACTCGTCATCTGGTGAAGCAGACTCTGGTTAACCAAACATCCTGACTGAGGTGACCTACCTGTAGCAGTCCCATTATGCATCTTTTTGTGTTTTGGGCTAAATTTCAAAATCCTCTGGACTGACTGCAGTGGATTCAGATCACTTGTTCACAGGGTGAGGAGACTGACTGCTAATGAATGAAGCAGCCTGGGGCATTCCCCTCCCAGCCGATCACAGTGTGACGACGCCCCTTTGTGAGAGCTAAAGAGAGGTGGGGAATGGCACCCACGTTGGACTCACTCTCATTCTGAATCTGTCCATGACACACTGCAGACAGCACATTTCAGTTTTTCACATTTCATGTCATTAGGAACTTGAGAGCTTGAAAGCATGTTTCAGTTTGATTATTTCCTGAAGAGGCATTTTCTGATTATCCCCTGAAGAAGTATTTGTTTATTACAGAAGTAGTTGACACCTGGCATTCCCTGTAAATATAAATTTTTTGTTTATATTTTCATGTAGCTTGGGGCTGGTTTGTAAGCATTTTACTGCTAGTACCGCCACAACTTCACCAGTGTTTCACAAACCATGCCACCAATGGAAGAACCACGCTTTTAAAAAATGCCAAATGTTTTTAAAGCAAAACAGATTTGAAAATTTAAATATAATAATTACTAAAACCCTTGAAAGTATTATTCTTTTACCATATTGAAAATGGTGTTTGCTTGTTGATCAGTACCATGCTGCAAATGCTCTACCATATGACATTACAAGGCTAATTGCTCTACTTAGTTTTGGACTGATTTCTCTGGTCAACCAAATAAATTCTTAAAGAAAGGAAGTGACAGGATTCAGGATAGTGATAAAGGTATTGTCTTTATTGTATAGAAACCCCAACCATGGTTCATATTTTATGAACTCTGTTGAAGGCCTAAAGGAGGATGACGCTTACTCAGCAGAATCAGACTAAAAAAAGAGGGATGAAAATCTACTACTATTATTTGGGTATCATTTAAGATGTGATATTGATTCACTCTGTCATCAGTGAAAGTTCACAGCATCAAATTATTTTAAAAACAAACATACCTTTCCAGCGTCATGGGCTCTTGACTCTCAGCTTGTTGACCTGAGACTCAGCAATGTCAGCGCGCTCCTGAGCTTCCTCAAACTCATGCTGAACCTTCCTGAGCCTGGACATGTGGGTGTTGGCCTGCTCCTCCTGTTAAGTGTTTAGTGGTATGTTGGTGTAGTTACAAGACAGTTAATAGTGATGTTATTATTAAATCAGCTGTCAATGATGTGTCACATTATGTATTTGACTTACAGCCTCCTCAGCCTGTCTCTTGTAAGCCTTCACTTTAAGCTGCAGCTTGTCCACCAGATCCTGAAGTCTGTTCACATTCTTCTTGTCCTCCTCAGTCTGTACAGATTCAAGATTATACAGTATGTGAAGAAGACTAGAGAATGAATTAGAGGTTAGGGGAGTTTTTCAGTACGGCTTACCTGGTATGTCAGCTCCTTCACTCTCCTCTCATATTTGCGAACTCCTTTCACAGCATCAGCTCCACGTCTCTGCTCGGCCTCAACTTCACTCTCAAGCTCACGTACCTGTAATGTGATGATAAATAATATATCAGTCTTCCACGCAACGATTTTAGTTGAAATAATAAAAGGCATAATAAAAGTGATGTGCCTCCAAAAACTACCTATTATTAATTTTTATATACAGTTCATACCCTGGACTCCAGTTTCTGGAGCTGCTTCTTGCCACCCTTCATGGCGAGGTTCTCAGCCTCATCCAGACGGTGCTGGAGGTCCTTGACTGTGACCTCCAGGTTCTTCTTCATCCTCTCCAGATGAGAACTGGTGTCCTGCTCCTTCTTCAGCTCCTCAGCCATCATGGCAGCCTGAAACATCATTTCTAGTCTTGATATTAATTATAATAATTATTGTTAATAATTAATGAAGTGTAAACAAGTATTTCTTGAAGCAGTATTTACTTAAAAACATGACTCACGTCAATAATAGCCTTCTTGGCTTTCTCTTCAGCATTCCTTGATTCCTGAACAGCATCATCCACTTCACCTTGAACCTGGGAGAGGTCAGACTCCAGCTTCTTCTTGGTGTTCATAAGACTGGTGTTCTGAATTTCACCAAGAATAGACAGTGTTACTTGGTATGTGTCTCACATCTTTGATTGGATAACATTTTTGTGAATTATCGAAAACACACCTGAGAGTGAAGCAGTCCAACACGCTCACTAGCATCAACCAACTCCTGCTCAGCCACTTTGCGTCCTCTCTCTGTCTGCTCCAGAGCGGCTCTCAGCTCCTCGATCTCAGCCATCATCAGGCCATTTCTGCGCTCCACCATGGCAACCTGCTCCTTCATGTCTTCCTGTCCTCTGAGAGCATCATCAAGGTGCAGTTGGGAATCCTGACATTACACAGAGAAAAAGAAAGTGTATATAATTTCCCTTTAATTCTTTTCTTTATATTTAGTTATGAAATGTCCCTGGACATTCCTCAGTTGTTTCTGAGACTCAGCAGCCAACCTCTTGGCATGGCTCAGCTGAATCTCCATCTCATTCAGGTCTCCCTCCATCTTCTTCTTGACTCTCAGGGCATCATTCCTGCTCCTGACCTCAGAATCGAGAGTGCTCTGCATGGAGTCAATCACCCTCTGGCTGTTCCTCTTGATCTGCTCCATCTCCTCATCCTTCTCTGCCAGCTTCCTGTCAACCTCACCTTTGATTTGGTTGAGCTCAAGCTGGACACGGAGAATTTTGGCCTCCTCATGCTCCAGTGTGCCCTTAAAAAGTCACAAACACAACAAAAGGTATTTTTGGCAGGAGTAAATTGAAAATGAATACATGGTCACATTTTAACCATGTATTTTATCATAGTGGTTCAATGATGTCATCAAGATTTTACCTCAGCTTCCTCCAGTGCTGACTGAATTTCAGACTTCTCCGTCTCTACAGTCTTCTTGGCTTTCTCCAACTCATGGATACTCTTTCCAGTCTCTCCAATCTGTTCAGTCAGGTCTGAGATCTCCTCTGTAGAACAACAAAAGTCAATGTAGTTAGAATTGTATGTGCAGATTACATCTGGAAAATGTGTCAGCCAGCCAAATAATACTCATAGACTACACTTACTAGAGGGCTCTAAAGCTTTATTGTTGTCAATGAACTGTCCCTCAGGGATGACATTGGCATTCAATTCTTTGTATCTACAAGAGAAAATAACGTTGTTCCTTTTATCTTCCTCCCACTTTTCCTTGGTGTTTACCATCCTTATACCTCCACGGAAATCAACTTGATTTGCTTATTATGAAAACCAGCTCTGCTTGAAGTCACCGTAGAGGATTCTGCTGATTCCTGCAGATTCTGATGCCCTTCAGCACACCATTACACCTCAGCTGGTGGATGACTAAGAAGTTCTCCATAAGACCTGCACATTGCAAAGTCATTGTATCAAAACATTTCTTAACATGACCATGTCACACAGTGCACAAATCTGGGTTATGTGCTTCTTACCTGGGGTCTTTGTTTCATTGAGAATCAGACAGCGGACAAAGTGAGGGTGAGTGCTCCTCAAGTTGGTCATCAGCTTTCCCAAGTTCTCCTGTAGATGAGTATCACAAAATAATAGCTCAGCAATATTTTAAGATGAGATTATTAATTGTTCAAAAATATGAAACAATACATACCCTGAAAAGAGCAGATATAGTCTGGAAGGAACCACCCTTCTTCTTGCCTCCCCTCTTGCCAGTGACATTTAAGGACAAAGTTAGCATATTTCTTTGTAACTACAGCTTTAAAATTACAGGATACATTGTGATGTTATACCAATTGATTTGGGTTGATTTGGTTTGATTTGATTGTAACCTTGGATTTAATGTGGACAGTATGTCTGTTTGAATTTAAATCATGATTAAATGCTTTCAAAAGGCATGTTACTTATGACCCAAGTCTCCCTTCTGTTCCTCAAAATAGTAATTGCAGCACAGAGCAAAGAGTTGCTGAAATTGCACTTGCAAAAGTTGCTATGTGAGAACATGAAAATATTCCAGTCAACAAAAAGGCTTATGGAAGCATGGATGTCAAAGTACTTAGAGACAAAGAAGCAGGTGCTTATGCATTTATGCTCTGAGCTTTCTTGTAAGTTACAGTCTTGCTGCTTCAAATTTTGGTTCACTTACCCCCATATGTGAACACATGTCAGTGATGGCTGATTCAATCATTCATTTCATATTGCAGAATGTGGTTTGCGTAGGATTCCAATAATTATAGTCCTTGATTTTAAAGAGGCTGAAGTTGGGAGTTGTTTTGAACATTTTTATTTAAATGAATGGACAGCACTGGGGATTGGTTTTGAAAAGTCTTCCACAATCCATTAGTATTCAATTTCAGGACACTTGCACATTTGAGTTCACCCCTAAATGACACTATTATAAGAGTTGTAGTTGTATACACATGTTTACTAAATGTGAATAAGGCTAAATAAAATGCATCCTTAATACAAACATAGAGGTTGTACTGATATCATTACCATGAAATGTACAGATATGGTTATGTTGACCAAGCACAGTGAGCACAGTATTTGTGGATTTTACATTGCATTACTGTTTTTGAGTCAAGTCGGAAAAGTCCCTAATGTGTGTAGTTTACAGCAACATGAGACTGGCACATGTCATTTTCCCCAAAAAATGTTTAGACAAGGTACTATCCAAATTTTTCAATCATCTGTTGGATAACTCCCTAAATGGACAGGAAAACAGTTGGCACCTCCTTTGAGATCAGGACCAAAATAAATTGAACAAAATGAACTTCTCCAGTTACTGCATTTGATACGAAGAAGGTGACATCTTTCAAGTACCATTATAAGTGCCCTAGAAAATCTTAAGTGGTCAGGTCATTTATCGCCTTTTTGAGACAAAGTGGCATCCACACATATTCACATTGAAACACTAAACCCCTGTCAGAAAGAGGGTGAACCCTTTTCTCAACTTTTTTCTGTTCTTATGAGTTGGCTCTTAGGACACATACTGATTTGAACAGGTGGTGTCCAAGTGACTGACACCAGTATTTTCCACCACTGATTAAAGTTATTTGCTGCTGATAATGATTGCATCATTTAAGTTAGCTTTTTATTGATCTAAGAACGGATATACAATGTGTTCAGAATGTATTCAGACCCCTTTACCTTAAAGGGGTCTGAATACTTTCTGAATGCACTGTATGTTTTGACATATGTGCTGGTGTAATAATGTTTGTGTGTGCATGTGTGTGTGTGTGTGTGTGTGTGTGTGTGTGTGTGTGTGTGTGTGTGTGTGTGTGTGTGTGTGTGTGTGCGTGTGTGCTGTAAAGAATACATTTGGAGTTCATCCAGGGAATTTGTTATGTTTGTAATCAGACAACCTTAAGAGTGTGTCTCGGAGAGTACAGCAGTAGAGTCATCTGCTTCCACTCCCATTGTCATTTGCATTTGGCTGTCCTTGCTTCAACCCATTGTTTTTTCTTACATTTTCTCAAATGGTAGGAGCAGAGAAGAGATCTTTGGCCCCATGTCACCTACTTACAGGGTGCATGGAGTGAAACAGTCTGAGGAGGTCAAAATGTTCATACTATACTGCAAGTGTTGCTGGACTTCAGACCTTGCAGCAGGCTCATTGTGCAGTCCCGGTGCCCCTATAGACTGCCCCTTCAGAAGTGGAAGACATGTTCCAACAGGGGTATCATTGTGCCTTCCTGTTCTTCATGGGCTTTCCCAATTGCATTGATGCTCCCCCCCGGTTTTGTGAAGATTTCTGTTGTATTAATGAACAGAGTGAGGGAGATTCCTATCCTCTCCCAGCCATTTCTGAGATCCTTGAGTCACTGGCATGCTAAAATGTTTTCACCACCCTAGATTTTAATAGTGGTTATTGGCAGGTGAAAATGGACCCTGAAATCAATCAATCAATTTTATTTATAGAGCACTTTTCATACATTGGTATGTAGCACAAAGTGAAAGCCAGCCTCTGACAGGGTGTGTCACATTTTTTGGGTTGTTCCCTTTTCTGGGTCATGCCTTTTGTTTGAAGGGCGCTTCAGTGACCTTCCAGAGGCTGCTAAATCATGTGCTGCGGAGCGGCCTTGGAGACTGCTGCATAGTGTATCTGGATGACATAGTCATCTATTCTTTCTTTTACATTCTTTTTTTTAAGTTTGCTTACTTACTGTCTTTTTTTTAAAAAAGATATCTTTATTACTTTTCCAATTTATACAATAAAAGCACTGTACAATAACATAAAAGTGCCTCATACTACACAGAACATGATGAACAAAAACCCCCACATGGTCAAAAAAAACAAACTAATAAGTAAAAATAAATTCAAAGAAGATTAATATGAAGTACAGAAATATGAGAAATGAAGAAAAAAAAACCCATGCAACAGCATTGAAAGCTGAAATTGACAGTTGAAGGAATACGTAAGTAGATATCCATTACAGTATTACTATATGGTGTTTGGTCGATACCAAAACTCAAGTGTGGTTCCTTCTAGGAATGTCTGACTAGATAAGTCTATAGAGGCCCTTCTGTAGAGTCTGTGCACTCTCCATACCGATATAATTCAAAAAGAGGTTCCAAGTTTTATAAAATAACAGAGGTTTGTCCTTAAGCCAGTAGGTCATTGCTTCAGGGGGAATAAGTTCCATTATACCCTGTTACCACTGTGAGATTTTAGGAAGTTTGTCAGAAATCCACTGAAGTAGGATACACCATCTGGCACCAAACAGAAGAACATCAAGCAGTCTCAGTATACAATATTTTAGATTCAGTGCAGGATGTAATCCAAGGATGCAAGACAGTGGAGTGAGATCCAGGTCTTTACCAAATATGTCAGAAATTCATGCAAACCTTTCTGGTAGTATGATCCCTCTAAGATCTTGCATTTTTTTTTTTTACAGTATTTGGAAAGTGTAGCATTACATTTATTGCGTAGCACTGGTGTAATCTGGAGTCCATGGGTAATTTTGAATTGAGATTCCTTAACTTTGTTGGTGGACAAACAGCCAGATGAGCTCAGCCACACCTCACCCCATTCACCATCTGAGATTGTTACCCCCAGGTCAGCCTCCCAGAGCAATTTAAGATGACCAGGGCCCTCTGCTGGAGGAGACAGAGCATTTTAGAACCTGGTTATCAGTTTTCAGGGCTCAGGGTCTTGCAGTACCTCTTCTATAGAAGAGTGAGAGAACCCACCAGGATCCAACCTTGCTTTTGAAGAGACAAAGCTACAGATCTGCAGATACCTAAATAAATGTCTGGAGGGGAGGTCGTGTTGTTCAATGTTCAATTAGCTGGTTAAAGTATTTGACAGTGCCGTCAGCTACTAAGTCTCCTATCGTGCCAATTCCCTTTTCAGACCATAAGAAAAATGCGCTGTCTTCAAGGCCAGGTGGAAAATCTGGGTTTAAATGAATGGGAGTGAAAAGAGAGAGAGAATACTCCTGAGTCCCTATTTTATTTAAAATTCTCCAAACCTTTAATGTGTTTTGGAGGAGGTAAATGCCCCTTACTTTTAAGCCTGCGGGTGATGGTAGCATGAGACAAAACTTCCTTACCCTCAGCTAAATAAAACGATAAAAAATGAAAAAGAGCCTATATTATCTCTACCAAATGATTGGTGGTAGAAGGAGAAGGTCGCACAACCAGCAAGAAAAGTATTCCGAGCTGAAACGAAAGAACTCTTTATTGATCTGAGTCGTGATGTAAAAGAACTTAAACAAGAACTCAAGAACACCCAAGAACAGGTGGAGAAGGTGGAGGAGAGACTAGGTATGTGTGAAGAAAGAGAGACAGTCCTCCAGGATATAACAACTCATCTACTGAGAAAGCAAAAAGAAATGACCATTAAGATGGAAAATTTAGAGAGCAAATCACGACAAAACTCAATCAGGATATACAATATGAAAGAAGGAGTCGAGGGAGACGACACAGTTGAATTTGTGAAAGGACTTCTAGTGGACAAACTGAGAATAGATCAAGACCTGCTAAAGCCAAGTAGAGCGCACCGCTCCTCTCCTGTGCGCGCAAATAATGCAGGAGCCCAACCACGCTCCATTGTGGTGAATTTCCTGAATTAGGATACAAGACAACAAGTGCTGAAAACCTGGGGAATAAAAGAAATTATGTTTCAGGGAAACAGACTCTACTTTGATCAAGACTTCACCGCAAAGGTGCAACAGGAAAGAAAAAGCCTGAATCCGATCCGAAAGCACCTTCAGGAAAAGCAGGTGAAATCACATATAACATTCCCAGCTAAACTAAAAGTGTTTGGAAAAGATGGTGTGGAGATTTATGAAGATGCTAAGCTGCAGGACTGGCCCTGGGTTATAAGGTCCCAAGGGCATACCCCTGTGACTTGGAGGAGAAGCTACAGAAAACAGGCCTGTGGGAGACAATGACAACGAAAAGGGAACAGCGGAGGCTAAGGGAAGAGGAAAAACGTGACAGGAGAGATTCCGCCGGAAAAAACTGGGAAAATATGATCTTTATTCGTGGAACTGCCTAACCACAGGCTAAGTCTTGACCTTAATTAGCTGTTTAAAGTTTGTCTTTATTGAGAAGCTGTACAGAGAAGAAATGAACTGTGATGAACAGAACTACTATGGTGTATATACTTGGAGAAGTGATTAGGAAACTTGGAGAGGGGGTAAGACGTCTGTAGAGTTTTGAAAGAAACAAATATAGCTGAGATATAATCTGAGCTGAATCAGTAATTTGGAGTAGATGATAAAATGGTTTTGACCCACTACTCTTTTCTTCTTTATTCCATTCTTTGTCTTTCTTTGTCTTTATTTATTTATTTCTATGTATTTTATTTTATTTCTTCCTATTTTATTATTAGTAGTAGTATTATAATTGTTATAATAATAATCATTATTTATTCTTCTTTCTCTCTCTCTCCCCTGTGAGGCATTTATTTATTTATTTGTGTTAACTCTGTTTAGCGTCTAAGGGGATTTATGTCTGGAGGGTATGGGGGGTAGAGAAAGGTAGTTTTAGCAAAATAGGGAATAAAAATAATATGTTTAGTATAAATGACTAGTTTAACAGACCTGTTTTATTGACAACATTGAAGGACATTATTATTTATTTATTGAAGCTTCTTTTCTTTTTACATATATATGTGTATGTATATCTATATGTGTGTGTATATGTATATATGTATATACACTATATTGCCAAAAGTATTCACTCACCCATCCAAATAATTGAAATCAGGTATTCCAATCACCTCCATGGCCACAGGTGTATAAAAGCAAGCACCTAGGCATGCAGACTGTTTCTGTTCAGACATTTGTGAAAGAACGGGTCGCTCTCAGGAGCTCAGTGAATTCCAGCTTGGTACTGCGATAGGATGCCAGCTGTTCAACAAGTCCAGTCATGAAATTTCCTCGCTTCTAAATATTCCACAGTCCACTGTCAGTGGTATTATAACGAAGTGGAAACGATTGGGAACGACAGCAACTCAGCCACAAAGTGGTAGACCACATAAAATGACGGAGCAGGGTTAGCGAATGCTGAGACGCACAGTTCACCAAATGCTGAATGTAACTAACAACAAGTAATCGGTAAAGTAACTAAGTAACTTTTTTAAATGCGTAATCAGTAATCTTTTTCAAGGTAACTGTGTCAAGTGTGAAGTTTGGTGGAGGGGGGATTATGGTGTGGGGTTGTTTTTCAGGAGCTGGGCTTTGCCCCTTAGTTTTAGTGAAAGGAACTCTAAATGCTTCAGCATACCAAGAGATGTTGGACAATTCCATGCTCTTGTGGGAACAGTTTGGGGATGGCTCCTTCCTGTTCCAACATGACTGTGCACCAGTGCACAAAGCAAGATCCATAAACACATGGATGAGAGAGTTTGGTGTGGATGTACTTGACTGGCCTGCACAGAGTCCTGACCTCAACCTGATAGAACACCTTTGGGATGAATTAGAGCGGACCTTCCCGTCCCACATCAGTGCGTGACCTCAAAAATGTGCTTCTGGAAGAATGGTCAAAAATTTCTATAAACACACTCCTCAACCTTGTGGAAAGCCTTCCCAGAAGAGTTGAAGCTGTTATAGCTCTAGGAATAGAGACTTTTGACAACTTATCAAAACTATATAACCTACCGAAATCAGACTTTTATAAATATTTACAAGTGCGAAGCTACCTTGCGAAAGAAATAGGACTACATAAAACAGTGAAGGACATACACCCTTTAATGGCTTGTATATTAAACATATCTAACAAAGCTCATACAAAAAACATATTAGGTCGGATCTATCATATTGTGGAAAAAGAATTAAGAAGTCAAGAAACTAAAGTAATTACCAGCTGGGAGAAGGAACTCTGATTGGGATGGCATCACTTGCCAGATCAGTGGATCTTGAGTGGTGGGTATGGCTTCCCAGGTTGTCCGGTCACTTTGTCTCTTTCTGTTGCACTCCATTTTACAGTAACGTGTGGTTGGAGATCACAAGGTGTTCATCTTGGGTGTGGTAGTGGCAGTTCACTTTTGCTGGGTCATTTGTGGTTGCAGCTTAGGTGTAAGCTGGCAACTTTTGTGTGTAGCAGTGGCTACACAGTGACACCTTTTGTGCAGTGGCTGTTGCACTCAACGGTTATGCTCACCTGTTGCTTTTTTTGGTGTGTGTGTGTTACCACAGTTGATGTATTCATTTTTGTGTTCTCTCCTCATGGTGGTGGCCATTTTGTTTTTGGGAGTGGCACCCAAAAACAAAATGATGATAATTGATAATGATAATAAGGTTTTGGGTCCTGTTTTATGTATATTGGTTTTAAGGGGGAACAGACTTGCAATTGCTCAACACCCAATTGTATGAACTTGAACATTTCTTTAAGGAGAAATGTTCAGTTTTAAGGGGGAAGGTGTTATGACCCTAGAGGTCATGTTTCTATTTGTCTGTTTTTAATATCCCTCTTTTACCTGTGAGTATGAGTGTGTGTGACATTGGTTGCAGGTGTGTCTGTGATTGTAGGTTGTCCTTGGGAGCTGATTGGTTCCTGCCTGAAGAGAAGAGTTTAAAGGCTAGCTCTGCCCAGTTCCTGGGGGCTCTCCTCTGCTGTCCTGTCCCACACTGCCAGCATTTGTGATTGTGATAAATATGTTTGTTAATAAAAACTATTAAAAAATGATTTGCTGCTGGTGGTGCTTGGAGGAAGAGGGGAGTCTCACACTCTTGTTGCACTGGGGTTTCCCCTAGGCCCTGGTCGTAACAGAACTTAACTATATCACCAGAAATATGGAAGGAGATAAGTAATAATACATGGAAAACCACAAGCTCAACCATTTGGAGAGAGCACTCTTGGAAAATCCAACTACCCTTCTTTATAACACCTGTTTTTCAAGCAAAGTACTCTAAGGAGGTAACACCAAGTGGTTGGCGAAAATGTGGTGAGATAGAAGCCAACCACACCAATAAATTCTTCTCCTGTCCAGTTTTGCAGCAATATTGGATTGAAGTATGTGAAGCTATGGACTCCATATTTCAATGCCCACTCTTTCTGGGGCCTGAGCAACTATTACTTGGTAGAACACCACAGCCTCTGTCTCAGCAAGCCGATAAGCATCTCTTTAGAATTTTACGAGTAGCTGCACTTAGGCAGATAACAAACAACTGTCTGAAATCAGCAGCACCTCAACTAAGCAAATGGAAGGACTTCATTAATTAAATATATAAAATGGAAATAATAAATCACAGGATTAGGAATTTATCTAAACTATTTGAAGTGAGATGGAAGAGGATACAGATATTCCCTGAGCCCTGAGAAATTCCCTGAACCAAATATAGGCCTATATGTGTGAATATATATATATTTTTTTATGTGTATATACATCTGTAGGCTTGTCTAATTCTACTTTTGTGTATCTGTTTTTGTTTTTTTTGTCTTGTGTTTTTCTTTTCTTTTTTTATTGTGGGACTTTGGGACCATGGGGTGGAATGGGTTTGGGGAAATGTACAGTAGTTACCGTAAAACTGGGTGACAAGTAACTATTGTAAGGGATTAATTTGAAACAAAAAAATTGCCCCTTACTTTGTTCGATACCCATTTTTTAGAAACATACATAATATTATGAAGAGGAACTGGATCCAATGCTAAGCCAAGTGGATAATTTCTAAACCATTCCCAGAGATAGCGGCCGAGGCAAGCCAATTGATAATATTTTTAGCAGTGGCAACCCTCCCTCTCTTAGGCGAATTTGTAACTTTTGTAATTTCAATCTGGCCGTTTGTTTCTCCACAAAAAAGGAAGATAATGAACTATTTAGGATGGAGAGTGACTTTCTAGTCAGAAGAACTGGGACCATTTGGAACACGTAAAGCAGACGAGGAAGTATGTTCATCTTAAAAAGGTTTACCCTATCTATAAGAGATAATGAAAGACTGGTCCAGCGTGCTAGATCCTCTTTAGTTTTACGGAATAAAGGTTTAAAATTGTCTTCATAAAGACCAGAGAGGGAGGGAGTTATATGTATACCAAGACAGATGATCCCAGAGGGTGACAATTGAAAAGGGGCAGCATTAGAAGAGGTCCAGGGGGTATGAAGGGTTAGGGGCATAGCCTCTGACTTCGAATAATTAATCTTGTAGCCTGAAAACTGGCCGAAGGTTTTAATTATTTCAACAATTCTGACAATAGAGATCTCAGGGTTACTTAGAAAGAGCAACACGTCTTCCGCATAAAGGGAAATGGTGTGCTTTTGGGGATCTATAATAATGCCAGCCACCTGAGGACCGCTCCTTATCGCCTCTGTCAAGGGCTCAATGCAAGTGTAGCATCCCCAGCTGAATGATGGTAAGACTCTCTAACTGATGGTCCAAAGTGTTTATTGCGAGAACCTTGTACACTCGAACACACCTTCGGAAGAGCTATGAAAAAAGGTATAAAAATAAATGTAATTATTTTCCTTCATGACCTTATTGTATCATAAATTCAATCTAAATAAAACCATTCGTTCTTCTTTTAGCTCCTTCAATCACTGTCACATTCACGGAAAAATCACAATTTAATCTGCTTTAAATCAAATGACAACCTCTATTAGAGAGGTGTATGTATTGTTTAAACTTAAAATACAACTTTTAACCAGTATTTGTATTAACTATGAACCTTTAACTTTATATATTAAAGCCAATACAAAACACAAAATGCGTGTCTTTATATTAATAAGCATACAAATGAAATGACCATCCTCATCTCCATTTCTCTGTACCGACAGGATAGCTGAGGTAATGCTTATTAGCGATCCTGTTAGCTTAAACATGTTATATCAAACTGTATAAAACCGTAAAAGTTACCGTGATATGAACTAAACATTAAACATGTCATGAAGCAATATGACAGCAAACCTTGTGCCCTTTATCAGCCAGGTGCTAAGTAAACGGAATGATCCTCTGATGGTCTGCCCTTCTTCAGAATCAACGAAATGCTGGTATCCATCATAATACTTGGGAGGAGGCTAGAATTAAACGAGTGGGATAACATTTTAAGCAGAGGGTCAACTAGAAGGCTCTGAAAAGATTTAAAAAACTCAGGAGGCAGGCCATCAGGCCCCGGGGCCTTGTTATTTTGCAGTTAATTAATAGCAGCAATGACTTCCTCTTGTGAGATGGGACTGGTTAACAGATCTTTCGGGGTCTGGGAAGCCTGAGGTCAATTGAGGGCTGACAGAAAGTTTTGCACCAGGGCCTCAGACTAAGGCTCAGTTTCAGATTTATATAAAGATTCATAAAACACCTGAAAGCATCTGTTGATATCCTTACTATAATGGACAACTTTACCTGTCTCATCTTTTATTGCTATAATAGCCTGTGAGTCAGACCTAGTCCTAACTTAATTTGCTAAGTATTTACTGGACTTATTCCAAAACTAATACATTCTGTGTTTAGCAAAAAACAGGGATTTCAAATTCTGCTGTTCTGCCTCCTTGTGTTTGAGATGAGCAGAAAAAGATATTGTAATGCTCCTAGACACAGCTTTAGCAGTCTCCCAAAGCACATTAGGAGAGACTTCTGGGGTATCATTCTAAGCCAAAAAGAGCTTGAACTGCTCTGTAAAATATTGTATGAAATCAGGGTTTTTAAGAAGATACATAGGACATAACCAAAAACAACGGGGAATGATCTGAAATAACAATATTACCAATTGAGCATGAGATGACTTTTTGAAGGGCATGACTAGGTGTGAAAAACTAATCAATCCTCAAGGAGGATTTGCGGACCTTAGAATAGAATGAATGTTGTTTGTCTATAGGGTGGAGGGCCCTCTAGGTGTCGAGGAGATTTAAATATCTACAGCATCCTAAAGGAGTCTGACTAGTACCAACACTAGATCTTGCCCCAGTATGTGATTTATCTAGGCGAGGGTTGAGACAGCAATTAAAATCGCCCGCAATTACTGAGGATTCAGCAATCCAATCAGAAAACAAGGAGAATACTTTGGTGCTAAAGTCAGGAGGACATATTGGTGGAGCATAGACATTTAAATAAGAAACATTGTCACCATATAGTGTCCCTGAGATCATCACATAACGTCCAAGTTTATCACTCTTGACCTTCACTGCAGTAAGAGACAGGGCTTTATGGTCAGAATTGCAACCCCTATACTCCTCGATATTAAGGAGGAATAAAAAATGTGGCCAACCCAATCTCCCTTTAATTTTTGGTGTTCTTCATTACTCCAGGATGAAACCTGTACCTTTTCCCTCTTTAGAAAGTTAAGAACTTTCTTCCATTTAACAGGACTCTGGATCCCGTGTACATTCCATGAGCAGAGTTTAATTGTTGAGTTATCAACCATAATCGAGCAAATTTCAAATAGACAAATGCATGCCTGAGATAGTCACAGAAATATGTTTAACCCCCAATGTCAATCTGAAAAAAGTGCTTGAGATCAAACAATCAAGAAACAAAAAAACAAAAAACACACGTGTGGGAGATTAAAATCAAATAATAATAATAAAAACTGCCCCACCTCCCGAGTACTTCCCTAAACGAAGCACTAGACCAGTACCAGATGTACATATGTGCATTAGCACATCGTCCACTTGCTTACTTGTTCCAGCTTTGTCTTGGCTGTGGTCAGAGTGTTGACTTTGTCTTCCTCTGCTTGGAGATCATCAAGTGTTTGCTAGTGGGCCTCTTGGAGGGCTTTCTTCTCCTTGGTTAACTTGGCAATAGACTCATCTTGAGATGTCATCTCCTCTGTCAGGCTTTTCACCTAAAATGATGTGAGAAGCATATAATTTCCATCACATTATATTGACATGGTCTGTGTTTAAATGAATGTGGATTTAAAACAATTCAAACCTTTTTTTCTGTGGCATGTTTCTCCTTCTCCACTTTAGCCAAAGTGAGCTCCAAGTCATCAATGTCTTTCTTCAGCTCAGAGCATTCATCCTTCAGCTTCCTCTTCTTGGCAGTCAGCTCAGCATTGATTTCCTCTTCATCCTCCAGTCTCTTGGTTGTCTCTTTGAGTTTGGCCTCGAGTTGGATCTTGCTCTTGATGAGCCCTTCACATCTTTCCTCAGCATCAGAGAGGTTCTCGACTTCCTATTGTACACAATGAACATAAGATTGTAACGCCCGCCAATGTAATAATGTCCGCAAAGGTAATAAACCACAAACGTAATAAAAATCTGCAGCATTTAATGTAATAAACCCACAAATGTAATACATTTTCCACAAACGTAATAGCCACAGCCTACTACAAACGTAATACACGATTTCCCACAAATGTAATAACTATTACGTTTGCAGGGATTTATTATGTTTATAGGAAAGTGAAAATCTTTATTGTAATAACTTCCCACAAATGTAATAATACAATGAATAATGGTCGTTGTGGTTGTTGTTTGTTTGTTTGCCTATACACCTACTAATACTACTGACCAAGGGTGCAAAATCCAGCTGCTGACTCTCTGCTGTCACACAACAGACCC
The DNA here is from genome assembly GCA_963678695.2 of Diplodus puntazzo. NCBI lineage: Eukaryota > Metazoa > Chordata > Actinopteri > Spariformes > Sparidae > Diplodus > Diplodus puntazzo. The sequence continues at coordinate 5,592,339 of OZ023174.1, forward strand.
CTCCCCCCCTTTTTTAAAATTGTTTTGTGGCATATAAATATCTAGTTTAAACAGATTTATTTCTTTCCATAAGCAAAATGCTTCTTGTTAACACTAGAAGGGCCGGAATTCCAACACTACTAGAACGGCCGTAAACTGTCATTTTGACCACTAGATTTTAAACTCTATAATCTTTCATGTACACTGAACAAAAATATAAACGCAACACCTTTGCTTTTGCTCCCATTTTTCATGAGCTGAACTCAAATTTTTTCTATATACACAAAAGATCCATTTCTCTTAAATATTGTTAACAAATCTGTATAAATCTGTGTTAGTGAGCACTTCTCCTTTGCCGAGATAATCCATTCCACTCGGCAAAGGAGAAGTGCTCACTAACACAGATTTAGACAGATTTGTGAATAATATTTGAGAGAAATGGATCTTTTGTGTATATAGAAAAAGTTTTAGGTCTTTGAGTTAGGCTCATGAAAAATGGGAGCAAAAACAAAAGTGTTTCATTTATATTTGTGTTCAGTGTAAATACCCAATTGAGTGATGAATGCATTCATAGTGTCATGATATTTAAAAAAAAAACCGAAATAACACCAAAATGTACATTCTAACAAGTTTAATTTTACATTTATCAATATTCATAGCATTGCACATAGTAAACCATAATTATTGAATATATTTACCCAAGATTTTAATAGAGAAAACTCAAAACACGAAAATTAACAATTACAAGTGACTCACTTGATTATGAAACATTTTATTTTAACACGTAATAATATATAATAATTAAAAAAAAAAAAAAATCGAAAAAGCTAGAAATGAGCTGATCTAAAACAAAAACAAAAAGGAGACCGCTAACAAAGTTAGAGACAAGAGAGACAATGAAATTAGCAAACTGCCCAAAAAATGTAACAATGAAACCCTGCAAAATGATGTGCAGTCAATATGATCGCTTATGGCCGAAATAGGTAAAACATATATTAAATAATGAATATAAACAATATTTTATATAAAAAATATTCGAGATAAAAGCTGCAAGCAGCGATGAACGGACCCTCACGGTCCACGCGTGTCGGGGCATGCTGCCGTTGGGGCTTGTTCACGCAACACATTACGTCGAGGAAATCGTTTCTTTATAATGTGGTTGCCTGCTCCTGCCAGTATTAACTAATTTAAGCTGAAGTCAGAAGAACTCCCTGCAATGTGCATACAGAACAAATAATGAGAGGAGTACACTGTGTGACCCTACAGACTGTTAAACAGAGGTTTGTATCCATTAGCAAGGCAGCACTGCCCTATGGTGTAGAAAGCCTGTCCACTCTAAGGTGAAAGCATTCAGGCAGTTCTTCGGTCATTTAGTCATAAAAGTGCCATGTATTGTGCGATTTGCATAGAATTATGCGCAAAGCCTCATCGGGCCATGGAACACAATTGACAAAAGTGTTGTGGTAATCGGACTGTATTTGGTGAAGATATGCAAGACTCTCTGTTTTGAACATAATGCGCAGGAATTTGTTGTTTTATATTTTGGGCATTTTTTTGGACTATCAAAATTATTTTGATAATTTTTTGTCAAGAGGGTCCAGAGATGCTTCATGCAAAGTTTGGTGCAAATGGGTGAAATCGCCATGGAGGTGTTCGAAAAAGTATGTTTTTGATTTCTGGAGATTTTGCAAATGGAAATTTACCACGAAAGTTGGCGTGGCCTACATCACACAATTCAGCTGAATTTCAGCAACACTTAGATATAAGGTTTTAAAATGTGGGCCATATGATGTGGGAGTTATTTGGCACCACCTGCTGGTCATTTTTGGTGTGTGAATTACAGGGGCCAGTCTATACCACGCCTATGAATTTCATTGACATAATAGTTATGGCGTGAGCACAGTGACAAATATTTGATGCCACCAGAGCGGATTGGTGGATTGGTGACAGTTTGTCAGCTGTCCTCAGGAGGGCATTGGCAAAAATTGTACCAAGTCTTGTCTTAATCCGACCAAACGATGTTGAGATACAAAATACTTCAATTTAAAGAGCACCACCTAGTGGTCATCAGCCAAAATTTTGCACAGACCCTTAGTGGCTCATGAGGAAGTAGTTACTTGAGTTTCATGTCATTGAGACAGACCAATGTGGAGATATGCAACACTTTGTGTTTTAAGCAAAATGTACAGGAAGTTGTTATTTCATAACTTGAGTATTGTTTGGAATATAAAAACTCCTTTAATAACTTTTGTAAGGAGAGTCCACAGATGCTGTGTACAAAGTTTGGTGCAAATCGGTGAAATCGCCTGGGAGAAGTTCGAAAAAGTAGGTTTGTGACTTTTTCGCGAATTTGCGGGAAAAACAGTAGGCAGAAATGGGGGCCTGTATCACGAGATTCAGCACAATTCAGTGAACGCATGGATATAAGGTTTTTGAATGTGCGACAAAGTATATGTGAGTTATAAGCTAAAACGAAGTTTCCTTGATTAAAAAAAATATGAAATCGGGGATGATAACAGATTCTGAAATTTTTCGGCAGGTGTGACGTATAATCATATAAATGTGGTGAGTTTTGGGGCATGTTCAGGCAGTGAAAAATGCGATCATTTAGGACGAAAAAGTCATAATTTGAAAAACAGTAGGGACCTGGCAGGTCGAGACCTGCTCGGGCCTAAATTAAAATACAGACACTTTCAGGAATAGTCATTTAACAGCAGTATTGCATTTTTATATTCAACAAAGTTATTGCACATGTAAATTTGAAAACGGTTAAAATGACTGTCTTGGCCGTTCTAGTGAGGATCATCTCGCTCTCTCTCACCGCTGTCCGCGGTGCTGAACCAAGGAAGTCCTGATGCATCACTACCTGCCAAGTCTATTGATTTTCCCCACTCAAAAATGTGTTTTTCATATTGTTCCTACACTTTAATGTTTGAGTTTCAAGCTTTTGGGATGACATATTAACAAGATAAGGGCCTACTTTAACTTTTTGTGTGTGAAAACTATATCAGTCACATTATTATTCAAAGAAAAGTATTTATAGGCTACACCTTGAAACATGTCTAGAAGGTGTCTTTAATGATTCAATTTTGTTATTATTATTACACACACACACACACACACAGCAACTATAACTACTACTACTCTTTCGTGGTTCTTGGTGCTTTAGAAACATTGTTGTTGTGGCATTTATGCCAATAAAACAAATTCGAATTGAATTGAATTAATAAAGCTTTAGATTCTTGCCTATAGACATACGTGTTGTGTTTATAAATGAGCAATGAATCCAGATTTCTTCAGATTTTATTGCCAATGAGAATTTAAATTTAAATATCAGGCCATGTTTTCCTCACAGAATTTTTTTTTTCAAGCTAGCTATCTCCCTCTGTCAACCACAGTCTGTCTCCTCTGTCAATAAACTCTATTCAGCGCTGTCAATTAACAGGTGTTTGGGGGAAAACCCTCCAACCTAACGTTACTATCGGTTGTGTGCTAGCGGAGAGTCAGCAGCTGGATTTTGCACCCTTGGTCAGTAGTATTGGTAAGTGTATGGGCAAACAAACAAACAACAACCACAACGACCATTATTCATTTTATTATTACATTTGTGCAAAGTTATTACATTAAAGATTTTCACTTTCCCACAACTGTGATAAATCCCATCCATCATGGAATTATAAATACACACTGACTTGTGTAATATCTTACACACCAGAAGGCTTGCATGATAAGAGTGTATTATTTTAGAAATTACCCTCAGTGCCATCTGGTTCAGCCTGCTCCTCACGTTGCTTCTGCTTGAATTTCATGCTGCCATGATGAATCACAGCTCCAGTCAGCTTTTAGATGCCCAATTTCTCCTCAGCGTTGAAACCCAAGATGTCAATAGCAGTCTGCAGAGTAGATTAAGCAAAGTTATTGGTATGTTAAACATTTTCAACTGTACACTATCTCTTTAACTAAATTGTTTTCTTACATCTGTTGCAATGAACTCCTCCACATCATTGATGCTTTTCACGGTGATTTCACCCTGACTGATCATTGGGTAGTCATAGGGGTTGGTGGTGATCAGAAGAGCCTCTAGAGGAGGACAGTAGAAGTACATAGTATTGTTTGATGTTTTTTTTTTATATTGTTTAGTTTATATATTGTCTCATTTAAAATTGGTGTAGTAACATACCCAAGAGTTCAGGCTTGTGGCCAGTCATCTGCTGGTAGAAGATATGGTAGCTCCTCTCAGCAGACAACTGGAAGGTGACACGAGACTTCTCCAGCAGATCTAAGAAGACATTTAAATTGCTAACTTTATCAGAGCCTAGATCATAATTTAAATGGATAGTGACAAATACCATATTTGAAACTTATATGTTTAAATATCAGCTGAAGCCAGTTTGGCAGAAGTGCCAAAGTGGATCCTGATAAATTTACCCTAGACAGCCAGATCAGTAATATCATCAGTTTTTTTTTAAAAATAGGAACGAAAAAGATCTCAAGAAGTTTCCTACAGTACTTACAAAGCGAGAGGAATTGTCGTTCCTCACAGTCTTGGCATTACCATAGGCCTCCAACAGAGGGTTGGCTGCAACAATTTGAGCCCTGCAAGAGAAGATTTGAATTACATAAGCTACACATTCAATTTAACTTTCCCCCTGACAAACACTTTCATCTTAAACAACCAATTTCACCATAATTTTGCTAGTTTGTGCCTCAGCCTTCCTACCTCCAATAGCTGCAATTGTTGCAAAGTACTGGATCCCAGAGGAAAATTTTACCGCTCAAAGCTTGCTCCTTTATGGCTATGGAGCCGTGAAGGAGCTCAATGAGAGTTCTCATTTCAGTCTCGTTGTCATCTTTTTTGGTCTCAAACATTTCTCATTTGTTTCTCCTAAAATTCCTTAGGAGCAATAGGTGAGACTTGAGACTTTACCGCTTAAACCTTGCTCCTTTCCAGCACTGGGGAGACATTCTGAAATTTCATTGAGAGCTTGATGAGATCTCCTTTGAAACTTACAGGGAGCCCAAGTTAAGATTTTCTGCACCTGTTTCTCAGGAGAAACAATTGAGAAACAGGAGAAATCAGCCACAGCCTCACTTTGGTCTCACATAGATCTCATAGTTGTCTAGGAGAAATGAATGAGACACTATTTAGATCTGTTTTCCAATTTTCATTTCCTCTGGGATGACACGTTTGGTGTTGACAGTCTTTCCAGCACCGGATTCTCCACTGGGGTACACGAGACATATTATCAAGATTTTGCTTCATTATCATTAAGTTAATAAAGTTATAGCAAGATAGCGTGTTTTATACTCACATAATCAGGATAGACTGGATCTCACGATCTGAGACACAAACAAATGCTTGACATGAGTCTTCTTTTTCTTTTAATAAATATCAATGGAAGATCTTACCTCTGTGTGTTTAAATTCCAACACCGATATCTTTATCTTACCAGTGAGCATGAACTGATAGCCGTTGTCAGAGATGGAGAAGATGTGGGGTGGAGCCTCAATCCTCTTCTTGCCTCTGTATGCTTGTACACATGCAGTATCATACACAGGAAGCCACTTATAGGGATTCACGACAACGCAAAACAACCCAGAGTAGGTCTGAAATAGTAAAAAGTATAAACATAGTGTGATTTTATTTTGATTTTGTTCGATTTCCATGTAGGTACACATACTCTACACATATTTACTTATACATTAGACTAGCATAGTGTGGAAACTCACATAGATCATCCATGATGCATAATACTCTTTGAGGTTATACAACACGCAAGGCTCATTGAGGTGGGTCATCATGGCCATGTCCTCAATTTTGTCATACTTGGGAGGGTTCCTGGGATCGATGTCCTCCTTTTTTACTGTGATGGACCGAACAGCAAATACAGTATAATGTATTCAACTAAGAAATCATTTCAAACAGAAAAGTTCATCACATGGATCACATTGTTGTTCACAGTGTCTGTTTGAGCCTAAAATACAATGAGCAACAAATAGTTAACTGAATGTTTTACTAAGATATTGTTTTAAATAAATGTACATCCTATCCTTGTATATCCACGGTGTCTTAGATGGAAATTGATTGAGTTGTTTTGTTGAGAAAAGTAAAATAGTAAATGTCTTACCTTCCCACAGTCAGTTTCCACCGTGGCTTTTCCACCCTCTTTCTTTACAAGTTTACCCTTGAGGTACATCTCTGCAGGCTCAGCCACAAAAAAGGCAGTTTTGGCATCAAAAGGTAAGGTTTGTGCCTCAAGCCTCTCCCTCTCTGGCTTCCGGAGGTAGACCGCCGCCGGGCCATAGGCCTCCATCTCTGCGTCTGTGCTCATGGTGGCACTTCAGTTGAGACTGAAAAGATGAAGTCCACAATAGTGTTAACATATCAACATGAGATAGCCATTGTCTTCTGCCCTTCAGCTGATTATGGAGATTTAAAGTTTATTATGGTGAAATCTTTTACCTCAGCTAGTTCCGAAAACAACTGAGCGTTGGCGTCTCTGGTGGAATTGGGAGATCCTGTAAATACATGATTAGACATGAGTACAGTAATTTGTTTCAGATTGTTTTCCTGATTTCAAATTTTTTCAGTCGAAATTTAGTCAATTAGAAAACAGATGAGGGTAACAATGGCAGAATGTTTATAGACTTATATAATATATTCAAACTGTAATGAATTGAATAATTAAAGTCAAAGTCAGTCGTTAAACCAGTAAAATACTCTTCAGTCCCCTCAACTGCCCTGACTAGCAGAGAAATAGTATTGCTCTTTATGATTAGTCAGTATGTATGTGATGAAACGTAGTGTGTATTAGATGCAATTACAAACTAAGTGTTTTGTTTTTTTCTTTTCTTTTGCAGGAACCTACTTCTTAAATGTGATAGGAGTATATCAAGAAAATTGTTTTGGAATAATGTCTAGTCAAGACTACCACCTAGGTAACTCTGCCATAGAATTCTTGACAATAAACAAAAGTAATTAGCAACACATTAACTTCACTGACTAATAAAGAACAGTAAAAACTGAAGTCAAAGTGAATACACTCACCTGTGATGAAGCTTCAGTTAATGTAGTAGCTCTGAGCTGCCTCTTTTATAGAGGGTGGCATTGTCTGGTCAGCAGCAGTCTGTCGCTTGGTTTGGTCATAGATTCCTTTCATCCTGTTGCTTATTTCAGGCAGTGATGTTTAAGGACAAGGTTAACATGTTTCTTTGTAACTACAGCTTAGCATTGCAGGAAACATTGTGATGTTGTACTAATTGACTTGATTTGATTTGATTTGATTTGACTTTAACCTTGGATGTAATGTGGACAATGTGTCTATTAAAATTTAAATCATGATTAAATGCTTTCATAAGGCATGTTACCTATGCCCCAAGTCTTCCTTCAGTTCCTCAAAATAGGAACTGCAGCACAGAGCAAAGAGTTGCTGAAACTGGACTTTCAAAAGTTGCTATGTGAGAACATGAAAATATTCCAGTCAACATAATAAGGCTTATGGAAGCATGAATGTCAAATTACTTAGAGAGAAAGAAGCAGGTGCTTATGCATTTCTGCTCTAAGCTTTCTTGTAAGTTACAGGCTTGCTGCATATAAATGTTGCTTCACTTCCCCCCTAATGTGCACACATGGCAGTAATGGCCAAATTCAAGTATTCATGTCATAGTGCAGAATGTGGTTTGTGTAGGATTTCAATCATTATAATCCTTGATTTCAGCGACACTGGCGTTGGTATTTGTTTTGAACATCTTTCCTTAAATGAATGGACAGCTGGGTTCATTTTGAAAAGTCTTCCAAAATCCATTAGTATTCAATTTCAGGACACTTGAGTTCACCCATAAATGACACTTATATGAGCGTTGTAGTTGTATACACATGTTTATCAAATAATAAAGTACATATTTAATACAAACATAGAGGTTGTACTGAATATCTTTACCATGAAATGTTTAGATGCGGTTGTGCTCTATTTGACCTTATAAATGAAAGTCAGAGCACTGTGCTTGTGGATTTTACATTGCATCACTGTTTGTGAGTCAGTCAGATGAATGCAAAGACCTTAGTTTTGGAAATGTCCTAAAATGTTTCTAGTTTACGATTACAGGAGACTGGCACATCTCATATTCCTCTAATAAAAACAGGAATCTTTTGGATAACTCCCTAGATGGACATGAAAATAGTTGGCAACTCCTTTGCGATCAGGACCAAAATACATTGATAACAGAATGCACTTCTCCAGTTACTACACTTGCATACGAAGGAGGTGAGCATTCATTCAAGTACCATTATAAGTGCCCTAGACAATCTTAAGGGGTCATGTCATTTCATCGCCTTTTGAGCAAGTGCATCCACACATATACACATGGAAACACTAAACCCCTGTCAGAAAGAGGGTGAACCGTTTAAATTTTTTCTTAATTTATGTTGAGTCCTTTTGAGTTGGCTCTTAGGATGCATACTGATTTGAGCAGGTGGTGTCCATAATAAAAGTGCCCAAGTGACTGACACTAGTATTTTCCACCACTGATTAAAGTTATTTGCTGCTTATATTGATTACATCATTTAAGTTAGATTTGTATCGATCTAAGAATGTATATATAGCGACTTTCTGAATGCACTGTATGTTTTGACATAGACATTGTTGCACATTGTGCCTGTCCATTTCTGAGATCCTTGAGTCACTGGCATGCTCAGCTGTTTCCACCATCCTAGATTTTGACAGTGGTTATTGGCAGGTGGAAATGGACCCTGAAAGCCACCTCTGACAGGGTTTGTCACATCTCTTGGGTTGTTCTCTTTTTCAGGTCATGCCTTTTTGTTTGAAGGGCACTCCAGCCACCTTCCTGAGGCTGCTAAATCATGTGCTGCGTAGCTGCCTTGGAGACTGCTGCATGGTGTACCTCGATGACATGGTCATCTATTCTAAAGACATCCATGCCCCAAACTTACATTCCCAGGTCATGTAGTTAGTATGGACGTAGAATGTGGAGATCCGGCAAAGACTGCGCTGCATGACTGAGGAACCCATCCCTAAGTTTTCAACAATTGCAGAGCCTCTTAACGCTCTGAAAAGGAAAGGAGCTGTGTTTCGGTGGACAGATGAATGTCAGAGGGCATTTCAGTGTCTCAAAGAACATCTGACCTCGTCTCCTGTCCTTGGTCACCCCAATATGTGTAACACATTTGTTGTCTACACTGATGGAAGTTCTACAGGTGTTGGAGCTGTCTTTGCACAAAGATCTGACGCTTCCTCCCAAGAGCAGGTCATTGCTTATGGAATCTGCTCTCTGTCCAGCACAGAGCAAAATGAGACTGAAAGTGAGTGTCTGGCAAGGGCTGGAGTTTGGATAAATGGAGACATTCTTTGGAGGGAAAACCTTTAGTGGTCATCACTCTACTCAATATTGATGTGGATCTTAAACACCACGAAGGCTAGCTCGAGGCTTATTCGCTGGGCTGTTCTGCAGAATTTTCGCTCACAGAGTATCATGAGGGCAAGTTTTACAATGCACCTGATTGTTTAACGCAGGCCACATTTCTGGCCTCCCTGGCATTGTTATTCACCTTCTCTGGTATGTGACAAGATGAGGATATGTGGAAAGCTCAGAGGAATGATCCAGAAGTCCAGAAAAGTATGTGAGGCACTGCTTATGGATGATGCATCTGGTTAACCAAACATCCTGACTGAGGTGACCTACCTGTAGCAGTCCCATTGTGCATCTTTTTGTGTTTTGGGCTGAATTTCAAAATCCTCTGACTAATTGCAGTGGATTCAGATCACTTGTGCACAGGGTGAGGAGACTGACTGCTAATTAATGAAGCAGCTTGGGCCATTCCCCTACCAGCCAATCACAGTGTCACAACGCCCCTTTGTGAGAGCTAAAGAGAGGTGGGGAATGGTACCCACGTTGGACTCACTCTCATTCTGAATCTATCCATGACACACTGCAGACTGCACATTTCAGTTTTTCACATGTAATGTCATTGGGAACTTGAGAGCTTGAAAGCACGTTTCAGTTTGATTATTTCCTGAAGAGGCATTTTTTGATTATCCCCTGAAGTGGTGTTTGTTTATTACAGAAGTAGTTGACACTTGGCATTCCCTGTAGATATACATATTTTTGTTGATATTTTTATGTAGGTTGGTTTGTAAGCATTTTACTGCTAGTACTGCCACAACTTCACCAGTGTTTCACAAACCATGCCACCAATGGAAGAACCAAGCTTTTAAAAAGCGCCAAATGTTTTTAAAGCAAAACATATTTGAAAATTTAAATATAATAATTACTAAAACCCTTGAAAGTATTATTCTTTTACCATATTGAAAATGGTGTTTGCTTGTTGATCAGTACCGTGCTGCAAATGCTCTACTTAGGTTTGGACTGATTCTATGGTGAACCAAATAAATTATTGAAGAAAGGAAGTGAAAGGATTCAGGATAATGATGAAAGGTATCGTCTTTATTGTAAAGCAACCCCAACCATGGTTCATATTTTATGAACTCTGTTGAAGGCCTAAAGGATGATGACGCTTACTCAGCAGAATCAGACTAAAAAAAGAGGGATGAAAATCTATTATTATTATTTGGGCACCATTTAAGATGAGATATTGATTCACACTGTCATCAGTAAAAGTTCACAGCATGAAATTATTTTAAAAACAAACATACCTTTCCAGTGTCACGGCTCTTGACTCTCAGCTTGTTGACCTGAGACTCAGCAATGTCAGCGCGCTCCTGAGCTTCCTCAAGCTCATGCTGAACCTTCCTGAGCCTGGACATGTGAGTGTTGGCCTGCTCCTCCTGTTAAGTGTTTAGTGGTATGTTGGCATAGTTACAAGACAGTTAATAGTGATGTTATTATTAAATCAGCTGTTGTGCCAGGTTATGTATTTGACTTACAGCCTCCTCAGCCTGTCTCTTGTAAGCCTTCACTTTAAGCTGCAGCTTGTCCACCAGATCCTGAAGTCTGTTCACATTCTTCTTGTCCTCCTCAGTCTGTACAGATACAAGATTATAAAGTATGTGAAGAAGACTAGAGAATGAATTAGATGTTAGGGGAGTTTTTCAATACGGCTTACCTGGTATGTCAGCTCCTTCACTCTCCTCTCATATTTGCGAACTCCTTTTACAGCATCAGCTCCACGTCTCTGCTCAACTTCAACTTCACTCTCCAGCTCACGTACCTGTAATGTGATGATAAAAGATTCATCATAAATGTTTGAAAAGCTGAATTTATTCATTTATTAATGCATTAAAAGTGCAATTTACATAAAACTCAAATATTATGAGAGTATAAAGCATATACAGTTCATACCCTGGACTCCAGTTTCTGGAGCTGCTTCTTGCCACCCTTCATGGCGAGGTTCTCAGCCTCATCCAGACGGTGCTGGAGGTCCTTGACTGTGACCTCCAGGTTCTTCTTCATCCTCTCCAGGTGAGAACTGGTGTCCTGCTCCTTCTTCAGCTCCTCAGCCATCATGGCAGCCTGAAATGATGAACATTTTAGAAATATAATTTTTAGTTTTGATATTAATGATAATAATAATCAATAATAATTAATGAAGTGTAAACAAGTATTTCTTGAAGCAGTATTTACATAAAAACATGACTCACATCAGTAATAGCCTTCTTGGCTTTCTCCTCAGCATTTCTTGATTCCTGAACAGCATCATCCACTTCACCTTGAACCTGGGTGAAGTCAGACTCCAGCTTCTTCTTGGTGTTAATAAGACTGGTGTTCTGAATTTGACCAAGATTAGACAGTGTTAATTGGTATGTGTCTCACAACTTTGGTTAGATAAAATTCTTGTGAATTAACGAAAACATACCTGAGAGTGAAGCAGTCCAACACGCTCACTAGCATCAACCAACTCCTGCTCAGCCACTTTGCGTCCTCTCTCTGTCTGCTCCAGAGCTGCTCTCAGCTCCTCGATCTCAGCCACCATCAGGCCATTTCTGCGCTCCACCATGGCAACCTGCTCCTTCATGTCTTCCTGTCCTCTGACAGCATCATCAAGGTGCAGTTGGGCATCCTGACATTGAACAGAGAAAAAGAAAGTGTTTATAATTTCCCTTTAATTCTTTTTTTTTACATTTAGTTGTGAAACAAATCTTACCTTGAGTTGTCCCTGGACATTCCTCAGTTGTTTCTGAGCCTCAGCAGCCTGCCTGTTGGCATGGCTCAGCTGAATCTCCATCTCATTCAGGTCTCCCTCCATCTTCTTCTTGACTCTCAGGGCATCATTCCTGCTCCTGACCTCAGAATCAAGAGTGCTCTGCATGGAGTCAATCACCCTCTGGCTGTTCCTCTTGATCTGCTCCATCTCCTCATCCTTCTCTGCCAGCTTCCTGTCAACCTCACCTTTGATCTGGTTGAGCTCAAGCTGGACACGGAGAATTTTGGCCTCCTCATGCTCCAGTGTGCCCTTAAAAAGTCACAAACACAACAAAAGGTATTTTTAGCAGGAATAAATTCTAAATGAATACATGGTTACATTTTAACCATGTATTTTATCATAGTGGTTCAATAATGTCATCAAGATTTTACCTCAGCTTCCTCCAGTGCTGACTGAATTTCAGACTTCTCAGTCTCTACGGTCTTCTTGGCTTTCTCCAACTCATGGATACTCTTTCCAGTCTCACCAATCTGTTCAGTCAGGTCTGAGATCTCCTCTGTAGAGCGACCAAAGTCAAATGTAGTTAGAACTGTATGTGCAGATTGGATCTGGAAAATTTCTCAGTGCTTTTACAACCAAAAAATGCTCACAGACTTCACTACTAGAGGGCTAAGAAGAACCCTTGCAATTACTATGATCATTACATTAAATACAGTAAGATTGGCGTACGCTGCAGGTTCTTGTTCTCTCTCTTCATGGTCTCCAGATGATCCAGAGCCTCCTCATAAGAGTTCTTCATCTTGAACAGTTCAGTGCTGAGAGAACGAGCCTCCTTCTGAGCTCCCTCCAGCTCTGCCTGGCCCTCCTCATACTTCTGTTTCCATTCTGCAAGGACCTAGAATTGTATAGGTTAAAATATATTAATTCAGTGACTATTCATTAATTAAGGTGTTTGTTTCTCACCAAAAAACTGGTGTTGATTAGCAGTTTAACCATTTACCTTATCAAAGTTCCTCTGCTTCTTGTCAAGGTTGGCAGCCAGAGCATTGGCTCTCTCAACGTCAATCATGAGATCCTCCACCTCACCCTGCAGCCTCTGCTTGGTCTTCTCCAAAGAGGCGCACTTGGAGTTGACGGCCTCAATGGATTCCTCAGCATCCTGCAAGCGCTGGGCAAGCTTTTTCCTGTAGTGATGAGGAATTATTTGAGCTTAAGTGAACAAAGATAGCAAAAATGGATTTATCTTTGAAAAAGTAGAAAGGATTATATACTTGGACTCCTCCAGCTCCTCAGTGCGCTGGATAGCATCAGTCTCATATTTGGTTCTCCACTGAGCCACCTCACTGTTGGCCTTGGACATTCCTCTCTGCAGTTCAGCTTTGGCCTCCTGCTCCTCCTCAAACTGCTCTCTGAGCAGATCACAGTCATGACGGGCAGACTGAACTGCATGGGCCAGGGCATTCTTGGCCTGTTGACAATGACAAAACATTAGTATCATATCTATGAAGTGGAAGTACTTTTTAAAAAGTTTAATCATTTTGATGCAGCCGTTTAGTTTTGGATCCTCAAGACTACTCCTGCATTTATCATATTTGCGACTCGGTATCATGAAAATCTTCATCATCTGTCAAAAATGTAATTCATAAAAGGTTCACTTAGCAATAATAGCAGTATGCCTGAATTTTTTGCTCTGGGAATAGATTCTTGAGCTTTGATCTTTTAAATCTTACAACAGTATTATGGTACATTATGGATTTTATAAATATTATGCATGACTACATTTAAAAAAGAGAATATACCCCCTGTTAAAATCTAATAACAAGGCATGTAAACTTGTTTACCTTGACTTCCTCCTCAATGTGTCTCTTAAGCTCCTCAATCTGCTGAGTAAAGGCCTGTTTTCCTCTGGTCAGCTGGGAAACAAGAGATTCCTTCTCTTCAAGCTGGCGGGAGAACTCACCTGAATGACAATGTGTAAATCCAATTTTTGTTATTAAAATTCTCATTAATAACTTCCATCAAAAACTTTTATTCCATGGCACTCACCATTCTCTGTCTGCAGTCTTGCCTTCTGTCCATTAACGTCGTTCAGCTGGCGAACATTCTCATCATTTTTGGATTTGATCTCACTCAACTGGTCCTCAAGAGTTCTGCACATTTTTTCCAAGTTGCCCTATCAATAACAAAATATGATGTACATTGAGTTTTTTTTTCTAAATGTAATGCTACTGCCATTAGTTAGAGGTCATGTTTCTGAGCGTAACAACTCACCTTAGCTTTAGCAACAGCCTCCATGTTGCTGGAGAGGTCATCAATCTCCATCTTGTACTCGCTCTTCTCCTTCTCCAGCTTCTGCTTGACACGCTGGAGGTTGTCGATCTGCTCTCCCAGCTCTGCAACACTGTCTGCCTGCTTCTTGCGGAGAGCTGCTGCAGTAGCTTCATGCTGCAGGGTTGACTCTTCAAGATCCCGGCGCAACTTCTGGAACTCAGCTTCACGCTTCTTGCTCATCTCAATCTGAGCAGCTGTTGCTCCACCAGCCTCCTCGAGCCTCTCACTGATCTCCTCAAGCTCCCTGGAGAGGTCAGCCCTCTGCTTCTCAACCTTAGCCCGAGCAGCCCTCTCAGCCTCAATCTCTTCCTCCAGCTCCTCAATACGAGCCTAGATTTGATGATATCAATATAAAAAAGTAATAAGTAAAGTAAAGTAAAGCATTAACTTTAGGATGTTGTTTTTTATTGAATGAATTTAATATTCATATAAAACACAGTACCTGGAGCTCCTTGATCTTCTTCTGAAGCTGAGCACCGAGAGACTGTTCATCCTCAATCTTGCTGAGGAGCTGGCTGGTTTCAAAGTCTTTCCTTGATGAGGATACAAAGAAAGCTTTCACTGTCACAGTTTATACTGTTGTTGGAGTATAATGTTTAAGATGCTGAATAGGTAATAAATAACCTAAATCAAAAACCTTACTTCTTGATTTTCTCATCAGATTGCTGTTTGTCATTCTCCAGATCCATTATGGATTCCTGGGCTAGTTTCAGATCTCCTTCAAGCTTCCTCTTGGCTCTCTCAAGGTCCATGCGGAGCTTCTTCTCTTGCTCCAGTGACCCCTCAAGCTTTTTAAATAAAACATTTTTTATCAGCACAATTGTATATACATCATAAGAACTGCAAAGACGACTTTATACTACTGCTAATAACTTCAAAATTAATGTTTTCTTACATCGTCCACTTGCTGTTCCAGCTTTGTCTTGGCTTTGGTCAGAGTGTTAACTTTGTCTTCCTCTGCTTGGAGATCATCAAGTGTTTGCTGGTGGCTCTCTTGGAGGGCTTTCTTCTCCTTGGTTAACTTGGCAATAGACTCATCTTGAGATGCCATCTCCTCTGTCAGGTTTTTCACCTGAATAGATTTCAAAGGTACAGTATTTCCATCACATTATATTGATATGGTCTGTCTTTAAATTAATGTGGGTTTAAAATAATCCAAACCTTATTTTCTGTGGCATGTTTCTCCTTCTCAACTTTAGCCAAAGTGAGCTCCAAGTCATCAATGTCTTTCTTCAGCTCAGAGCATTCATCCTCCAGCTTCCTCTTCTTGGCCGTCAGCTCAGCATTGATTTCCTCTTCATCCTCCAGTCTCTCGGTTGTCTCTTTGAGTTTGGCCTCGAGTTGGATCTTGCTCTTAATGAGCCCTTCACATCTTTCCTCAGCATCAGAGAGATTATCCACTTCCTATTGTACACAATGAACATATGATACATTTAAAAGTTTGAAAAGATTGATATATTCTCTGGTATTAGAAGCTAGTGGCCTCTTCTTATCTCACCTAGATATCTGATAATTTAAGCAACATGGTAAAATTGGTGAAGCGTATATGTAATAGAATTATACTTTCTTTGTTTTCTACTTACTGAAGCCACTTGGAGTTGCAGGTCATTCTTCTCCTGTACCAGGGAAACCATCTTCTCCTCCAGTTCCTTCTTCTTGGCCAGAGCAGTAGCCAGGTCTGTTTTCATCTTATCATAGTTCCCTTTCATCTGCTGCAGCTCCTTCTCAGTCTCAGCACTCTTCAGGAGAGGCTTGATCTTGAAATACAGATGCATCCATGGCCAGTTCTTAACATTCATGAATGAACGGATGTTGTACTGGACAGAGTAGACAGCTTCCCTGGAAAATTAGACAGATGTAGAAACTGTCACTTCTTCTGAAACATTATTTTGTAGAACTTTTAGGTCTAACAATTTAAAAAGTATCAAATATCAACTACAAAGTTGAACAGTACAGTTTAGGGCACAGTAAAAGAATCCTACCTCCTCTCCATCATCTTAAGAAACTCCTTCCTCATGAGGTATCCTCTGCAGAGAGCCTGAGTCATGGTCACCAGCGTAGCCAGTTTCTCATCTCTCATCTCCTCCAGGGTACCCAGCAGACCAGCTTTGAAGAACACCTATGTTGTCAAGTGGGGCAAATTAGTATTCAGTGCATATGGATATAATAGGACAGCCACAAAAGTTAATGTGTTAGTACTGTTGTTGAGGATGAACCTTTGTGTGTCCAAACTTGTACTGAGTGTGGTCCACATCAATGGAGCCCAGCAGCTTCTCTGAAGCTTTCTTGTTGTCAATGAACTGTCCCTCAGGGATGACACTGGCATTCAATACTTTGTATCTACAAGAGAAAATTATGTTGGTCCTTTTATCTTCCTCCCACTTTTTCTTAGTGTTTATCATCCTAATACCTCTATGGAAATCAACTTGACTTGCTTATAATGAAAACTGCAGTCACCTCTGCTTGAAGTCACCGTAGAGGATTCTGCTGGGGAAGCCCTTTCTGCAGATTCTGATGCCCTCCAGCACACCATTACACCTCAGCTGGTGGATGACCAAGAAGTTCTCCATAAGACCTGCACATTGCAAAGTCATTGTATCACAACATTTCTTTACATGACCATGTCACACACAGTGCATAAATCACAGTTATGCGCTTCTTACCTGGGGTCTTTGTTTCATTGGGAATCAGACAGCGAACAAAGTGAGGGTGAGTGCTCCTCAAGTTGGTCATCAGCTTGCCCAAGTTCTCCTGTGGATGAGCATTACAAAATAATAGATTTATCATTATTTTAAGATGTTATCCAAAAATATGAAACAATACATACCCTGAAAAGAGCAGACACAGTCTGGAAGGAACCACCCTTCTTCTTGGCTCCCTTCTTGCCACCACCACCACCACCAGCAGCCTCTATTTTGCAAAACATGACATTTTTATTCATGGTACCTAATAATAATAATAATAATAATAATAATAATAATAATAATAATAATAATAATAATAATACACTGCAGTAAGTGGTTTAAGTTTTGTTCTATGTTGAATGTGTATTTTTCAATTTCAAATTCAGCCTCTGTTTTGCTAAATTTATCAATTGAAACAGACACATTGTTTTATCACTACAAAATCACTGCACCGTCTGTAACTTTCCAGACCTAAATTTTCAGTAAGCAGCCAATAGCTATGAACAAAGATGGCAATAAACCTCACTATCTTCCACAGTAGAAAATAGGACATTAACAGATCTGTACAGGGGACACAGAGTTTCTGTAAACTCTGCTCACTTTTATTTCTTACCCTCAGCTCCAGGCATGGCTACATACAACAATGCCAACAGTTTATTTGAAGATTTCTGGTAAAGCTGAACAACTGAATCGTTCAGGGGGTCCTTGTTCTTGTCCAGCCAGCCATTGATATTGTAGTCCACTGTGCCAGCATAGTGAACCAGGGCGAAGTGAGCTTCAGCCTTGCCCTTTCCAGGCTTTGGCTTCTCAAAGGCCTTGGTCTTGCCAAGATGCTGATCATGCAGCTTGTTCTTGAAAGTTGTGTCAGAGGCCTTGGGGAACATGCACTCCTCTTCAAGGATGGAGAAGATGCCCATTGGCTGAGAAGAAATACATTTCAGGTTAAGAAAAAAAAATTACCTGAGGAAGCAAACATTTGTACTTAAACTGAGAAATCTAACTTGTTTAACAAAGTGGTATGTTACCTTCTCGATAAGCTCAATGCAGGCAGCCAAGTCCATACCGAAGTCAATGAACTCCCAAATAATACCTTCCTTCTTGTACTCCTCTTGCTCCAGGACAAACATTGTGTGGTTGAAGAACTGTTGCAGTTTCTCATTGGTGAAGTTGATGCAGAGTTGCTCCAAGCTGTTGAACTGTAGTTATAGAAAAGCATTTAGTTTCATTCCAAAATAAGTTTGAACTTTGGAATCTCTCAGAAAGGTTGATTTTCTAAAACTTACATCAAAGATCTCAAATCCAGCGATATCCAACACTCCGATGAAGAACTGTCTTGCCTGCTTTGTGTCCAGCATCTCATTGATACGGATGACCATCCACAAGAACATTTTCTCATAGATGGATTTGCACAGAGCGCTGACAGAATTGCTGACCTAAATATAAGAATTTAAGTGTTGGGAATTATGAGTGTGATTTTTCTATTTAAAAATGTAAACATTTCCCTTTCCAAACACCCAAATTCCATCTTTTTACCTGTGGGACAGTCTGACCTTTGGTCACCATCTCATTGCCGACCTTGACTCTTGGGTAGCACAGAGCTTTCAGCATATCAGCTGAGTTCAGGCCCAGGAGGTAGGCGATTTTATCAGCCTCTGATTGAGAGAAAAAAAAAAACCTTAAAAAAAAGAATGAATGAAAGAATACTTTGTTTTTGTGTTTGGTCATTAACATGACTCATCCCTCAGGGAATTATAAATACACACTGACTTGTGAAGTATCTTACACACCAGAAAGTTTGCATTATAAGAGTGTATTATTTTAGAAATTACCCTCGTTGCCATCTGGTTCAGCCTGCTCCTCACGCTGCTTCTGCTTAAATTTCATGCCGCCATGATGAATCACAGCTCCAGTCAGCTTGTAGATGCCCATTTTCTCCTCAGCGTTGAAGCCCAAGATGTCAATGGCAGTCTGCAGAGTAAATTAAGCAAAGTTATTGGTATGTTAAACATTTTCCTGTATACTATATCTTTAACTATGTTGTTGTCTTACATCTGTTGCAATGAACTCCTCTACATCATCAATGCTTTTCACAGTGATTTCACCCTGACTGATCATTGGGTAGTCATAGGGGTTGGTGGTGATCAGAAGAGCCTCTAGAGGAGGACAGCAGAAGTACATAGTATTGTTTGATGTTTTTTTCTGATATTGTTTAAAGTCTTATTTAAAATTGGTGTAGTAACATACCCAAGAGTTCAGGCTTGTGGCCAGTCATCAGCTGGTAGAAGATATGGTAGCTCCTCTCAGCAGACAACTGGAAGGTGACACGAGACTTCTCCAACAGATCTAGGAAGAAGACATTTAAATTGCTAACTTATCATGATCATATCATAATTTAAATGGATATTGACAAATACCATGGTGAAACTTACATGTTTCAATATCAGCTGAAGACAGCTTGCCAGTAGTGCCAAAGTGGATCCTAATAAATTTACCCTAGACAGCCAGATCATTAATATCTTCAGTTTTTTTTTTTTAAATGTAGGAAGGAAAAAATACTCAAGATATTTCTTTCAGTACTTACAAAACGAGAGGAGTTGTCATTCCTCACAGTCTTGGCATTACCATAGGCCTCCAACAGAGGGTTGGCCGCAACAATTTGGTCCTCAAGAGAGCCCTGCAAGAGAAGATTTGAATTACATGAGCTATACATTCAAATTAACTTTCCTCTGACAAACACTTTCATCTTACACAACCAATTCTACCTTGATTTTGCTTTGCTGTTGTGGTGCATCAGTCTTCTTAGCTCCAATAGCTGCAATTGTTGCAAAGTACTGGATGACACGCTTGGTGTTGACAGTCTTTCCAGCACCGGATTCTCCACTGGGGTACACGAGACATATTATCAAGATATTGCTTCATTATTATAAGGCAATAAAGTTATAGCAAGATAGTGTGTTTTATACTCACGTAATCAAGACAGACTGGTTCTCACGATCTGAAACACAAACATAAATGCTTGACATGAGTTTTCTTTTTCGTTTAATAAATATCAGTGGAAGATTTTACCTCTGTGTGTTTAGATTCCAACATTGATATTTTTATCTTACCAGTGAGCATGAACTGATAGCCATTGTCAGAGATGGAGAAGATGTGGGGTGGAGCCTCAATCCTCTTCTTGCCTCTGTATGCTTGTACACATGTAGTTTCATACACAGGAAGCCACTTATAGGGATTCACGACAACGCAGAACAACCCAGAGTAGGTCTGAAATAGTAAAAAGCATTAACATAGTGTGACATTGTTTCAATTTTGTTTGATTTCCATGTAGGTACACATACTCTACATATATTTACATATACATTAAATTAGCAGAGTGTGGAAACTCACGTAGATCATCCATGATGCATAACGCTCTTTGAGGTTATACAACACGCAAGGCTCATTGAGGTGGGTCATCATGGCCATGTCCTCAATTTTGTCATACTTGGGAGGGTTCCTGGGATGGATGTCCTCCTCTTTTACTGTGATTGTCTGAACATCAAATACAGTGTAATGTATTTAACTAAGAAATCATTTCAAACAGAAAAGTTCATCACATGGATCATATTGTTGTTCACAGTGTCAGTTTGAGCGTAAAATACAATGAGAAATAGTTAACTGAATGTTTTATTAAGATATTGTTTTAAATAAATGTAAATCTTATCCTTGTATATACAAGGTGTCTTAGATGGAAATCAATTGAGTACTTAAGTTGAAAAAAGTAAAATAGTAAATGTCTTACCTTCCCACAGTCAGTTTCCACCGTGGCTTTTCCACCCTCTTTCTTTACAAGTTTACCCTTGAGGTACATCTCTGCAGGCTCAGCCACAAAAAAGGCAGTTTTGGCATCAAAAGGTAAGGTTTGTGCCTCAAGCCTCTCCCTCTCTGGCTTCCGGAGGTAGACCGCCGCCGGGCCATAGGCCTCCATCTCTGCGTCTGTGCTCATGGTGGCACTTCAGTTGAGACTGAAAAGATGAAGTCCACAATAGTGTTAACATATCAACATGAGATAGCCATTGTCTTCTCCCCAGCGGCTTATGGAGATTTAAAGTTTATTATGGTGAAATCTTTTACCTCAGCTAGTTCCGAAAACAACTGAGCGTTGGCGTCTCTGGTGGAATTGGGAGATCCTGTAAATACATGATTAGACATGAGTACAGTAATTTGTTTCAGATTGTTTTCCTGATTTCAAATTTTTTCAGTCGAAATTTAGTCAATTAGAAAACAGATGAGGGTAACAATGGCAGAATGTTTATAGACTTATATAATATATTCAAACTGTAATGAATTGAATAATTAAAGTCAAAGTCAGTCGTTAAACCAGTAAAATACTCTTCAGTCCCCTCAACTGCCCTGACTAGCAGAGAAATAGAATTGCTCTTTATGATTAGTCAGTATGTATGTGATGAAACGTAGTGTGTATTAGATGCAAGTACAAACTAAGTGTTTTGTTTTTTTCTTTTCTTTTGCAGGAACCTACTTCTTAAATGTGATAGGAGTATATCAAGAAAATTGTTTTGGAATAATGTCTAGTCAAGACTACCACCTAGGTAACTCTGCCATAGAATTCTTGACAATAAACAAAAGTAATTAGCAACACATTAACTTCACTGACTAATAAAGAACAGTAAAAACTGAAGTCAAAGTGAATACACTCACCTGTGATGAAGCTTCAGTTAATGTAGTAGCTCTGAGCTGCCTCTTTTATAGAGGGTGGCATTGTCTGGTCAGCAGCAGTCTGTCGCTTGGTTTGGTCATGGATTCCTTTCATCCTGTTGCTTATTTCAGGCAGTGATGTTTAAGGACAAGGTTAACATGTTTCTTTGTAACTACAGCTTAGCATTGCAGGAAACATTGTGATGTTGTACTAATTGACTTGATTTGATTTGATTTGATTTGATTGTAGCCTTGGATGTAATGTGGACAATGTGTCTGATTGAATTTAAATCATGATTAAATGCTTTCATAAGGCATGTTACCTATGACCCAAGTCTCCCTTCAGTTCCTCAAAATAGGAATTGTGGCACAGAGCAATCCATCAGTATTCAATTTCAGGACACTTGACTTCACCCATGAATGACACTTAAATGTGCGTTGTAGTTGTATACACATGTTTATTAAATAAAAAAGTAGATCCTTAATACAAAAATAGAGGTTGTACTGATAGCATTACCATCAAATGTTTAGATGTGGTTGTGCTGGATTTGACCTTATAAATGAAGGTCACAGCACTGTGCTTGTAGATTTTACATTGCATTACTGTTTGTGAGTTAGATGAATGCAAAGACCTTAGGTTTGGAAATGTCCTAAAATATTTCTAGTTTACCATTACAGGAGACTGGCACATCTCATATTCATCCATTAAAAACAGGAATCTTTTGGATAACTCCCTAAATGGACATGAAAATAGTTGGCAACTCCTTTGAGATCAGGACCAAAATAAACTGATAAACAGAATGCACTTCTCCAGTTACTGCATACAAAGGAGGTGACATTTATTCAAGTACCATTGTAAGTTGCCTAGACAATCTTAAGGGGTCATGTCCTTTATCGCCTATGGCATATACACATACACATGGAAACACTAAACCCCTATTAGAAAGAGGGTGAACCGTTCAACTTTCTTCTTAATTTACGTTGAGTTGTTTTGAGTCAGCTCTTAGAACACATACTGATTTGAGCAGGTGGTGTCCATAATAAAAGTGTCCAAGTGAATGACACTAATGATTACATCATTGGATATACAGCGACTCTCTGAATGTACTGTATGTTTTGACATATGTGCTGGTGCAACAATGTGTGTGTGTATGTGTGTGTGTGTGTGTGTGTGTGTGTGTGTGTGTGTGTGTGTGTGTGTGTGTGTGTGTGTGTGTGTGTGTGTGTGTGTGTGTGCGTGCGTGCGTATGTCACAATGTAATCCGCTGAGGACCTCATTCACCTTCAAGGTGCAAAACCCCAGACCTTACAGCAGGCTCATTGTGCAGTCCCTATGCCCCTATAGACTGCCCCTTCAAAAGTGGAGGATATTTAAGGAGCAGACAGCAGACATGTTCCAACAGGGCATTATTGTGCCTTCCTGTTCACCATGGGCTTTTCCAATTGTATTGATGCCTAAAAGAAAGTGGTTTCTCCCCCGGTTTTGTGAAGGTTTCTGTCGTATATATGAACGGAGTGAGGGAGATTCCTATCCTCTGCCAGCCATTTCTGAGATCCTTGAATCACTGGCATGCTCAACTGTTTCCACCACCCTAGATTTTAACAGTGGTTATTTGCAGGTGGAAATGGACCCTGAAAGCCAGCCAGTGCATTCTACATTCCAGTGCAGAGCGAAATGACACTGAAGGTGAGTGTCTGGCAAGGGCTGGAGTTTGGATAAATGGAGACATTGTTTGGAGGGAAAAGTGGTCATCATTCTACTCTATATTGATGCAGGTCTTAAACACCATGAAAGCCAGCTCCAGGCTTATTCACTGGGTGCTGGATTTTTGCTCACCAAGTATCATAAGGGTAAGTTCAACAATGCACCTGATTCTTAAACACAGGCCACATCTCTAACCTCCCTGGCATTGTTATTCACCTTCTCTGGCATGTGACAAGATGAGGATATGTGGAAAGCTCAGAGGAATGATCCAGAAGTCCAGAAAAGTATGTGAGGCACTGCTTATGGATGACTCATCGATGTCATTGTGCATCTTTTTGTGTTTTGGGCTAAATTTGAAAATCCTCTGGACTGACTGCAGTGGATTCAGTTCACTTGTGCACAGGGTGAGGAGACTGACTGCTATTGAATGAAGCAGCTTGGGGCATTCCCCTCCCAGTCATTCACAGTGTGACAACGCCCCTTTGTGAGAGCTAAAGAGAAGTAGGGAATGTCACCCAGGTTGGACTCACTCTCATTCTGAATCTGTCGATGACACACTGCAGACTGCACATTTCGGGTTTTCACATTTCATGTCATTGGGGACTTGAGAGCTTGAATGCACATTTCAGTTTGATTATTTCCTGAAAAGGCATTTTTTGATGGTGTCCTGCTCCTTCTTCAGCTCCTCAGCCATCATGGCAGCCTGAAACATCATTTTTAGTCTTGATATTAATTATAATAATTATTGTTAATAATTAATGAAGTGTAAACAAGTATTTCTTGAAGCAGTATTTACATAAAAACATGACTCACGTCAGTAATAGCCTTCTTGGCTTTCTCCTCAGTATTTCTTGATTCCTGAACAGCATCATCCACTTCACCTTGAACCTGGACGATGTCAGACTCCAGCTTCTTCGTGGTGTTCATAAGACTGGTGTTCTGAATTTGACCAAGAATAGACAGTGTTAATTGGTATGTGTCTCACATCTTTGATTGGATAACGTTTTTGTGAATTATCGAAAACACACCTGAGAGTGAAGCAGTCCAACACGCTCACTAGCATCAACCAGCTCCTGCTCAGCCACTTTGCGTCCTCTCTCTGTCTGGTCCAGAGCGGCTCTCAGCTCCTCGATCTCAGCCACCATCAGGCCATTTCTGCGCTCCACCATGGCAACCTGCTCCTTCATGTCTTCCTGTCCTCTGACAGCATCATCAAGGTGCAGTTGGGCATCCTGACATTGCACAGAGAAAAAGAAAGTGTATATAATTTCCCTTTAATTCTTTTCTTTACATTTAGTTATGAAATGTCCCTGGACATTCCTCAGTTGTTTCTGAGCCTCAGCAGCCTGCCTGTTGGCATGGCTCAGCTGAATCTCCATCTCATTCAGGTCTCCCTCCATCTTCTTCTTGACTCTCAGGGCATCATTCCTGCTCCTGACCTCAGAATCAAGAGTGCTCTGCATGGAGTCAATCACCCTCTGGCTGTTCCTCTTGATCTGCTCCATCTCCTCATCCTTCTCTGCCAGCTTCCTGTCAACCTCACCTTTGATCTGGTTGAGCTCAAGCTGGACACGGAGAATTTTGGCCTCCTCATGCTCCAATGTGCCCTTAAAAAGTCACAAACACAACAAAAGGTATTTTTGGCAGGAATAAATTGAAAATGAATACATAGTTACATTTTAACCATGTATTTTATCATAGTGGTTCAATAATGTCATCAAGATTTTACCTCAGCTTCCTCCAGTGCTGACTGAATTTCAGACTTCTCAGTCTCTACAGTCTTCTTGGCTTTCTCCAACTCATGGATACTCTTTCCAGTCTCACCAATCTGTTCAGTCAGGTGTGAGATCTCCTCTGTAGAACAACAAAAGTCAATGTAGTTAGAATTGTATGTGCAGATTACATCTGGAAAATGTGTCAGCCAACCAAATAATACTCATAGACTACACTACTAGAGGGCTCTGAAGCTTTCTTGTTGTCAATGAACTGTCCCTCAGGGATGACATTGGCATTCAATACTTTGTATCTACAAGAGAAAATAACGTTGTTCCTTTTATCTTCCTCCCACTTTTCCTTGGTGTTTACCATCCTTATACCTCCACGGAAATCAACTTGATTTGCTTATTATGAAAACCACCTCTGCTTGAAGTCACCGTAGAGGATTCTGCTGGGGAAGCCCTTCTTGCAGATTCTGATGCCCTTCAGCACA
Source organism: Diplodus puntazzo (assembly GCA_963678695.2). Lineage (NCBI taxonomy): Eukaryota > Metazoa > Chordata > Actinopteri > Spariformes > Sparidae > Diplodus > Diplodus puntazzo. Next base: position 5,618,060 of record OZ023174.1, read on the forward strand.
CCATTACACCTCAGCTGGTGGATGACTAAGAAGTTCTCCATAAGACCTGCACATTGCAAAGTCATTGTATCAAAACATTTCTTAACATGACCATGTCACACAGTGCACAAATCTGGGTTATGTGCTTCTTACCTGGGGTCTTTATTTTATTGGGAATCAGACAGTGGACAAAGTGAGGGTGAGTGCTCCTCAAGTTGGTCATCAGCTTTCCCAAGTTCTCCTGTAGATGAGTATCACAAAATAATAGCTCAGCAATATTTTAAGATGAGATCGTTAATTGTTCAAAAATATGAAACAATACATACCCTGAAAAGAGCAGACACAGTCTGGAAGGAACCACCCTTCTTCTGGCCTCCCCTCTTGCCAGTGATGTTTAAGGACAAAGTTAGCATATTTCTTTGTAGCTACAGCTTTAAAATTACAGGATACATTGTGATGTTATACCAATTGATTTGGTTTGATTTGATTGTAACCTTGGATTTAATGTGGACAGTATGTCTGTTTGAATTTAAATCATGATTAAATGCTTTCAAAAGGCATGTTACCTATGACCCAAGTCTCCCTTCAGTTCCTCAAAATAGGAATTGCAGCACAGAGCAAAGAGTTGCTGAAATTGCACTTGCAAAAGTTGCCATGTGAGAACATGAAAATATTCCAGTCAACAAAAAGGCTTATGGAAGCATGGATGTCAAAGTACTTAGAGACAAAGAAGCAGGTGCTTATGCATTTATGCTCTGAGCTTTCTTGTAAGTTACAGTCTTGCTGCTTCAAATTTTGGTTCACTTACCCCCATATGTGAACACATGTCAGTGATGGCTGATTCAATCATTCATTTCATATTGCAGAATGTGGTTTGCGTAGGATTCCAATAATTATAATCCTTGATTTTAAAGAGGCTGAAGTTGGGAGTTGTTTTGAACATTTTTATTTAAATGAATGGACAGCACTGGGGATTGGTTTTGAAAAGTCTTCCACAATCCATTAGTATTCAATTTCAGGACACTTGCACATTTGAGTTCACCCCTAAATGACACTATTATAAGAGTTGTAGTTGTATACACATGTTTACTAAATGTGAATAAGGCTAAATAAAATGCATCCTTAATACAAACATAGAGGTTGTACTGATATCATTACCATGAAATGTACAGATATGGTTATGTTGACCAAGCACAGTGAGCACAGTATTTGTGGATTTTACATTGCATTACTGTTTTTGAGTCAAGTCGGAAAAGTCCCTAATGTGTGTAGTTTACAGCAACATGAGACTGGCACATGTCATTTTCCCAAAAAAATGTTTAGACAAGGTACTATCCAAATTTTTCAATCATCTGTTGGATAACTCCCTAAATGGACAGGAAAACAGTTGGCACCTCCTTTGAGATCAGGACCAAAATAAATTGAACAAAATGAACTTCTCCAGTTACTGCATTTGATACGAAGAAGGTGACATCTTTCAAGTACCATTATAAGTGCCCTAGAAAATCTTAAGTGGTCAGGTCATTTATCGCCTTTTTGAGACAAAGTGGCATCCACACATATTCACATTGAAACACTAAACCCCTGTCAGAAAGAGGGTGAACCCTTTTCTCAACTATTTTCTGTTCTTTTGAGTTGGCTCTTAGGACACATACTGATTTGAACAGGTGGTGTCCAAGTGACTGACACCAGTATTTTCCACCACTGATTAAAGTTATTTGCTGCTGATAATGATTGCATCATTTAAGTTAGCTTTTTATTGATCTAAGAACGGATATACAATGTGTTCAGAATGTATTCAGACCCCTTTACCTTATAGGGGTCTGAATACTTTCTGAATGCACTGTATGTTTTGACATATGTGCTGGTGTAATAATGTTTGTGTGTGCATGTGTGTGTGTGTGTGTGTGTGTGTGTGTGTGTGTGTGTGTGTGTGTGTGTGTGTGTGCGTGTGTGCGTGTGCGTGTGTGCTGTAAAGAATACATTTGGAGTTCATCCAGGGAATTTGTTATGTTTGTAATCAGACAACCTTAAGAGTATGTCTCGGAGAGTACAGCAGTAGAGTCATCTGCTTCCACTCCCATTGTCATTTGCATTTGGCTGTCCTTGCTTCAACCTATTGTTTTTTCTTACATTTTCTCAAATGGTAGGAGCAGAGAAGAGATCTTTGGCCCCATGTCACCTACTTACAGGGTGCATGGAGCGAAACAGTCTGAGGAGGTCAAAATGTTCATACTATACTGCAAGTGTTGCTGGACTTCAGACCTTGCAGCAGGCTCATTGTGCAGTCCCGGTGCCCCTATAGACTGCCCCTTCAAAAGTGGAAGACATGTTCCAACAGGGGTATCATTGTGCCTTCCTGTTCTTCATGGGCTTTCCCAATTGTATTGATGCTCCCCCGGTTTTGTGAAGATTTCTGTTGTATTAATGAACAGAGTGAGGGAGATTCCTATCCTCTCCCAGCCATTTCTGAGATCCTTGAGTCACTGGCATGCTCAACTGTATTCACCACCCTAGATTTTAATAGTGGTTATTGGCAGGTGAAAATGGACCCTGAAATCAATCAATCAATTTTATTTATAGAGCACTTTTCATACATTGGTATGTAGCACAAAGTGAAAGCCAGCCCCTGACAGGGTGTGTCACATTTTTTGGGTTGTTCCCTTTTCTGGGTCATGCCTTTTGTTTGAAGGGCGCTCCAGTGACCTTCCAGAGGCTGCTAAATCATGTGCTGCAGAGCAGCCTTGGAGACTGCTGCATAGTGTATCTGGATGACATAGTCATCTATTCTTTTTTTTACATTCTTTTTTTTAAGTTTACTTACTTGCTGTCTTTTTTTTAAAAAAAGATATCTTTATTACTTTTCCAATTTATACAATAAAAGCACTGTACAATAACATAAAAGTGCCTCATACTACACAGAACATGATGAACAAAAACCCCCACATGGTCAAAAAAAACAAACTAATAAGTAAAAATAAATTCAAAGAAGATTAATATGAAGTACAGAAATATGAGAAATGAAGAAAAAAAAACCCATGCAACAGCATTGAAAGCTGAAATTGACAGTTGAAGGAATACGTAAGTAGATATCCATTACAGTATTACTATATGGTGTTTGGTCGATACCAAAACTCAAGTGTGGTTCTTTCTAGGAATGTCTGACCAGATAAGTCTATAGAGGCCCTTCTGTAGAGTCTGTGCACTCTCCATACCGATATAATTCAAAAAGAGGTTCCAAGTTTTATAAAATAACAGAGGTTTGTCCTTAAGCCAGTAGGTCATTGCTTCAGGGGGAATAAGTTCCATTATACCCTGTTACCACTGTGAGATTTTAGGAAGTTTGTCAGAAATCCACTGAAGTAGGATACACCATCTGGCACCAAACAGAAGAACATCAAGCAGTCTCAGTATACAATATTTTAGATTCAGTGCAGGATGTAATCCAAGGATGCAAGACAGTGGAGTGAGATCCAGGTCTTTACCAAATATGTCAGAAATTCATGCAAACCTTTCTGGTAGTATGATCCCTCTAAGATCTTGCATTTTTTTTTTTTACAGTATTTGGAAAGTGTAGGATTACATTTATTCCGTAGCACTGGTGTAATCTGGAGTCCATGGGTAATTTTGAATTGAGATTCCTTAACTTTGTTGGTGGACAAACAACCAGATGAGCTCAGCCACACCTCACCCCATTCACCATCTGAGATTGTTACCCCCAGGTCAGCCTCCCAGAGCAATTTAAGATGACCAGGGCCCTCTGCTGGAGGAGACAGAGCATTTTAGAACCTGGTTATCAGTTTTCAGGGCTCAGGGTCTTGCAGTACCTCTTCTATAGAAGAGTGAGAGAACCCACCAGGATCCAACCTTGCTTTTGAAGAGACAAAGCTACAGATCTGCAGATACCTAAATAAATGTCTGGAGGGGAGGTCGTGTTGTTCAATGTTCAATTAGCTGGTTAAAGTATTTGACAGTGCCGTCAGCTACTAAGTCTCCTATCGTGCCAATTCCCTTTTCAGACCATAAGAAAAATGCGCTGTCTTCAAGGCCAGGTGGAAAATCTGTGTTTAAATTAATGGGAGTGAAAAGAGAGAGAGAATCCTCCTGAGTCCCTATTTTATTTAAAATTCTCCAAACCTTTAATGTGTTTTGGAGGAGGTAAATGCCCCTTACTTTTAAGCCTGCGGGTGATGGTAGCATGAGACAAAACTTCCTTACCCTCAGCTAAATAAAACGATAAAAAATGAAAAAGAGCCTATATTATCTCTACCAAATGATTGGTGGTAGAAGGAGAAGGTCGCACAACCAGCAAGAAAAGTATTCCGAGCTGAAACGAAAGAACTCTTTATTGATCTGAGTCGTGATGTAAAAGAACTTAAACAAGAACTGAAGAACACCCAAGAACAGGTGGAGAAGGTGGAGGAGAGACTAGGTATGTGTGAAGAAAGAGAGACAATCCTCCAGGATATAACAACTCATCTACTGAGAAAGCAAAAAGAAATGACCATTAAGATGGAAAATTTAGAGAGCAAATCACGACAAAACTCAATCAGGATATACAATATGAAAGAAGGAGTCGAGGGAGACGACACAGTTGAATTTGTGAAAGGACTTCTAGTGGACAAACTGAGAATAGATCAAGACCTGCTAAAGCCAAGTAGAGCGCACCGCTCCTCTCCTGTGCGCGCAAATAATGCAGGAGCCCAACCACGCTCCATTGTGGTGAATTTCCTGAATTAGGATACAAGACAACAAGTGCTGAAAACCTGGGGAATAAAAGAAATTATGTTTCAGGGAAACAGACTCTACTTTGATCAAGACTTCACCGCAAAGGTGCAACAGGAAAGAAAAAGCCTGAATCCGATCCGAAAGCACCTTCAGGAAAAGCAGGTGAAATCACATATAACATTCCCAGCTAAACTAAAAGTGTTTGGAAAAGACGGTGTGGAGATTTATGAAGATGCTAAGCTGCAGGACTGGCCCTGGGTTATAAGGTCCCAAGGGCATACCCCTGTGACTTGGAGGAGAAGCTACTGAAAACAGGCCTGTGGGAGACAATGACAACGAAAAGGGAACGGCGGAGGCTAAGGGAAGAAGAAAGACGTGACAGGAGAGATTCCGCCGGAAAAAACTGGGAAAATATTATCTTTATTCGTGGAACTGCCTAACCACAGGCTAAGTCTTGACCTTAATTAGCTGTTTAAAGTTTGTCTTTATTGAGAAGCTGTACAGAGAAGAAATGAACTGTGATGAACAGAACTACTATGGTGTATATACTTGGAGAAGTGATTAGGAAACTTGGAGAGGGGGTAAGACGCCTGTAGAGTTTTGAAAGTAACAAATATAGCTGAGATATAATCGGAGTTGAATCAGTAATTTAGAGTTGATGATAAAATGGTTTTGACCCACCACTCTTTTCTTCTTTATTCCATTCTTTGTCTTTCTTTGTCTTTATTTATTTATTTCTATGTATTTTATTGTATTTCTTCCTATTTTATTATTATTAGTAGTATTATAATTGTTATATTAATTATCATTGTTTATTCTTCTTTCTCTCTCTCTCCCCTGTGAGGCATTTATTTATTTATTTGTGTTAACTCTGTCTAGTGTCTAAGGGGATTTATGTCTGGAGGGTATGGGGGGTAGAGAAAGGTAGTTTTAAGAAAAATAGGGGATAAAAATAATATGTTTAGTATAAATGACTAGTTTAACAGATATATATATATACATTAGGGCTGTCAAACGATTATTTTTTTTAATTGCGATTAAACGCATTTTGTCAATATTTAACTCGCGATTAATCGCAAATTAATCGCAATTTTTTTGGCCCCTTTTTTTGTTCTAAATGTACTTTAAGGTATTTTTTTCATGTTCTTAATACTTTTTGACAACATAAGAAAGGGCAAATATGCTTGCTTTATGAAAATGTTTATTCAACACTTCAAATCATGCAGGAAAAAAAAACACTAAATGGGATCAAAACATGGTGATGTCTGCTTTTGGCAAGGGGGGGGGTTGGGCTCTTTGCATCTGCCGTGTGTCTGGCTTGCAAATGATATCTGAGCAGTGACGGACTGGGAACGCGCACGTGAAGAACAGGCACTTTTGATAGCCCCGGTGATAGTAAACATAAATTCTCAGGCTATCAACAACTACACTACGATACATAAAACACATTAATAAATCATCAGAGCCAGCCGCTCCATAATAAAAACGTGTCTAACCGTCACGCAGTCATCCATATCTATCTATATGCTCTCTGAGATTTCGCTCTTTTTCTCCGCTCTCCCCTTGTGTTGCTTGATGCCTCGATTCATTTTTTTGCGAGCTTAAACTCAAAAGAACACAGAGTGTTCAAAAAGAATGCAGAGTGATATAAAAGTTTGCGACTGTAGAAGGTAACCATGACTGTGATATAGACACACGTATGTGGCCTATAAAAACAGCTTAGCTTAGAAAATTCTGTAGGGAAAAGAATTAGGAGACGTTTGGATAGCCATTAGCATAGGAACCTTATTGATTCTTGAAATAGCTGGTAGAAATGAGCTTGGGGCTGCTCTGTGATTGGTCAGTCGGCCGCGAGCGGCCGCATCACCAGAGGGTCGCAGTGGCACTTGCCCACATTGCCCAATGGCCAGTCCGTCCCTGGTTGCCACCCATCGGTCTTGACATGGAACAACAGTCGATTATAAGCAAGAGAAAAAAAAAACTGTGACGGCTGCGCAGAGACCGGCGGCCGTCCTGCAGCTCAAAGAGTTGGAGAGCACTGAACGATTCGGTGTACGAATCATTTTAATGAACGGATTCTAGAGATTCAGTACAGTAAAAAGAACTACCGTTCCCATCACTGCTGGCAGTGTTTTGAAAGTGAATTTGCCGTTCATAAGTCCTTTCTCCATTTACTTTTGCTTTTGCTTTTCAGTCCACTGTGTTTTACCCGAACGCTAACCCTACTTCTTCTTCTTCTTCTTCTTCTGATTCCCTTTCTTATTCTTCAGCCACCCTCTGGATCAAGACTACAGATGCCATCGACGGCCATAAATCAATCAATGCGCATTTCTTTTTTTTCTTTTTTTAATACTGAGCGCTAATCGCGCATTTAAAAAATTAACAGCGTTAAGAGGATGTTGCGTTAACGAGTTATTAACACGTTAACTTTGACAGCCTGAATATATATATGTGTGTATATGTATATATGTATATACACTATATTGCCAAAAGTATTCACTCACCCATCCAAATAATTGAAATCAGGTATTCCAATCACTTCCATGGCCACAGGTGTATAAAAGCAAGCACCTAGGCATGCAGACTGTTTCTGTTCAGACATTTGTGAAAGAATGGGTCGCTCTCAGGAGCTCAGTGAATTCCAGCTTGGTACTGCGATAGGATGCCAGCTGTTCAACAAGTCCAGTCATGAAATTTCCTCGCTTCTAAATATTCCACAGTTCACTGTCAGTGGTATTATAACAAAGTGGAAACGATTGGGAACGACAGCAACTCAGCCACAAAGTGGTAGGCCACATAAAATGACGGAGCAGGGTCAGCGAATGCTGAGGCGCACAGTGCGCAGAGGTCGCCATCTTTCTGCAGAGTCAATTGCTACAGACCTCCAAACTTCATGTGGCCTTCAGATCAGCTCAAGAACAGTGTGTAGAGAGCTTCATGGAATGGGTTTTGTAAGAAAATTACATAGTTTTCCTGTTAGTGATCAAATGTGCTATAAGGACAGAGGGAGGAAGGGAGAATGTCATGTTGCTTGAGGTGTCAGAAGAGCCACAGTCGGGGGCACATCCCCCACATGAGAATATACAGAAGTGTAGATACGATGACATATGTTGTCCCATCTGTTGCATCAAAGAATCACTGTCCTGGGATAGACAGGATACACCCAAACATCAAAGAGTCATTATTATGTAAAGAAAATGCTCTTGCCTTTTCTCCACGCTGCGTGCATTAAAAAGACCTGATTCATACACTGAAGTCTGAAGTTCTTCGGAGACTTAGCAACTCTCTACCTCACAAAGGAGAATTTCCACAACAGTTTCCATGGCCGAGCAGCTGCATCCAACCATACATCAGCAAGTGCAATGCAAAGCTTCGGATGCAGTGGTGTAAAGCACACCGCCACTAGACTCTAGAGCAGTGGAGACTCATTCTCTGGAGTGACGAATCGCCCTTCTCCATCTGGCAGTCTGATGGACAAGTCTGGGTTTGGCGGTTGCCAGGAGAACGGTACTTGTCTGACTGCATTATGCCCAGTGATGCAGGTGATGCGTTACTTAGTAACGCATTTCTTAGTAACGCAGTGACACAAACACAAACAACAATGGAGGGAGGAGAGAGATGCGCAATTTCGAGCTGGAAATCCAGTCATTATTTTGAGTTCTTGTCAGTTAAAGATGAGAATATTAAGGTTCGTTGTACACTCTGTGCTGGTGAGAAAGGGTTAGAAGAAGTTGGTTGCGCGCTATGTTGTAGAGGAAATGCTGTCCTTAAACACGGTTGATTCGCCCTCATTTCGTGCCATAATAAACAAGATCCCACTACTATCAATGCCGTGCTGCCTAACAGAACATCTTTCTCTTCCTACCTGGAGAAAGAGTATGCAGAGATGGGGGGGGGTCGCCAAAAGCTGAATGTAGCTAACAACAAGTAATCGGTAAAGTAACTAAGTAACTTTTTTAGAGGCGTAATCAGTAATCTTTTTCAAGGTAACTGTGTCAAGTGTGAAGTTTGGTGGAGGGGGGATTATGGTGTGGGGTTGTTTTTCAGGAGCTGGGCTTTGCCCCTTAGTTTTAGTGAAAGGAACTCTGAATGCTTCAGCATACCAAGAGATGTTGGACAATTCCATGCTCCCAACTTTGTGGGAACAGTTTGGGGATGGCTCCTTCCTGTTCCAACATGATTGTGCACCAGTGCACAAAGCAAGATCCATAAACACATGGATGAGAGAGTTTGGTGTGGATGTACTTGACTGGCCTGCACAGAGTCCTGACCTCAACCTGATAGAACACCTTTGGGATGAATTAGAGCGGACCTTCCCGTCCAACATCAGTGCGTGACCTCAAAAATGCGCTTCTGGAAGAATGGTCCAGAATTTCTATAAACACACTCCTCAACCTTGTGGAAAGCCTTCCCAGAAGAGTTGAAGCTGTTATAGCTCTAGGAATAGAGACTTTTGACAACTTATTAAAACTATATAACCTACCGAAATCAGACTTTTATAAATATTTACAAGTGCGAAGCTACCTTGCGAAAGAAATAGGACTACATAAAACAGTGAAGGACATACACCCTTTAATGGCTTGTATATTAAACATATCTAACAAAACTCATACAAAAAACATATTAGGTCGGATCTATCATATTGTGGAAATAGAATTTAGAAGTCAGGAAACTAAAGTAATTACCAGCTGGGAGAAGGAACTCTGATTGGGATGGCATCACTTGCCAGATCAGTGGATCTTGAGTGGTGGGTATGGCTTCCCAGGTTGTCTGGTCACTTTGTCTCTTTCTGTTGCACTCCATTTTACAGTAACGTGTGGTTGGAGATCACAAGGTGTTCATCTTGGGTGTGGTAGTGGCAGTTCACTTTTGTTGGGTCACTTGTGGTTGCAGCTTAGGTGTAAGCTGGCAACATTTGTGTGTAGCAGTGGCTACACAGTGACACCTTTTGTGCAGTGGCTGTTGCACTCCACGGTTGTGCTCACCTGTTGCTTTTTTTGGTGTGTGTGTGTTACCACAGTTGATGTATTCATTTCTGTGTTCTCTCCTCATGGTGGTGGCCATTTTGTTTTTGGGAGTGGCACCCAGAAACAAAATGATGATAATTGATAATGATAATAAGGTTTTGGGTCCTGTTTTATGTATATTGGTTTTAAGGGGGAACAGACTTGTAATTGCTCAACACCCAATTGTATGAACTTGAACATTTCTTTAAGGAGAAATGTTCAGTTTTAAGGGGGAAGGTGTTATGACCCTAGAGGTCATGTTTCTATTTGTCTGTTTTTAATATCCCTCTTTTAGCTGTGAGTATGAGTGTGTGTGACATTGGTTGCAGGTGTGTCTGTGATTGTAGGTTGTCCCTGGGAGCTGATTGGTTCCTGCCTGAAGAGAAGAGTTTAAAGGCCGGCTCTGCCCAGTTCCTGGGGGCTCTCCTCTGCTGTCCTGTCCCACACTGCCAGCATTTGTGATTGTGATAAATATGTTTGTTAATAAAAACTATTAAAAAATGCTTTGCTGCTGGTGGTGCTTGGAGGAAGAGGGGAGTCTCACACTCTTGTTGCACCGGGGTTTCCCCTAGGCCCTGGTCGTAACAGAACTTAACTATATCACCAGAAATATGGAAGGAGATAAGTAATAATACATGGAAAACCACAAGCTCAACCATTTGGAGAGAGCACTCTTGGAAAATCCAACTACGCTTCTTTATAACACCTGTTATTCAAGCAAAGTACTCTAAGGAGGTAACACCAAGTTGTTGGCGAAAATGTGGTGAGATAGAAGCCAACCACACCCATAAATTCTTCTCCTGTCCAGTTTTGCAGCAATATTGGATTGAAGTATGTGAAGCTATGGACTCCATATTTCAATGCCCACTCTTTCTGGGGCCTGAGCAACTATTACTTGGTAGAACATCAAAGCCTCTGTCTCAGCAAGCCGATAAGTATCTCTTCAGAATTTTACGAGTAGCTGCACTTAGGCAGATAACAAAAAACTGTCTGAAACCAGCAGCACCTCAACTAAGCAAATGGAAGGACTTCATTAATTAAATATATAAAATGGAAATAATAAATCACAGGATTAGGAATTTATGTAAACTGTTTGATGTGAGATGGAAGAGGATACAGATATTCCCTGAGCCCTGAGAAATTCCCTGAACCAAATATAGGCCTATATGTGTGAATATATATGTATATATATATATATATATTTTATGTGTATATACATCTGTAGGCTTGTCTAATTCTACTTTTGTGTATCTGTTTTTGTTTTTTTTGTCTTGTGTTTTTCTTTTCTTTTTCTATTGTGGGACTTTGGGACCATGGGGTGGGATGGGTTTGGGGAAATGTACAGTAGTTACCGTAAAACTGGGTGACAAGTAACTATTGTAAGGGATTAATTTGAAACAAAAAAATTGCCCCTTACTTTGTTCGATACCCATTTTTTGGAAACATACATAATATTACGAAGAGGAACTGGATCCAATGCTAAGCCAAGTGGATAATTTCTAAACCATTCCCAGAGATAGCTGCCAATTGATAATATTTTTAGCAGTGGCAACCCTCCCTGTCTTAGGCGAAGTTGTAACTTTTGTAATTTCAATCGGGCCGTTTGTTCCTCCACAAAAGGAAGATAATGAACTATTTAGGATGGAGAGTGACTTTCTAGTCAGAAGAACTGGGACCATTTGGAACACGCAAAGGAGACGAGGAAGAATGTTCATCTTAAAAAGGTTTTCCCTACCTATAAGAGATAATGAAAGACTGGTCCAGCGTGCCAGATCCTCTTTAATTTTATGGAATAAAGGTTTAAAATTGTCTTTATAAAGACCAGAGAGGGAGGGAGTTATATGTATACCAAGACACATGATCCCAGAGGGTGACAATTGAAAAGGGGCAGCATTAGAAGAGGTCCAGGGGGTATGAAGGGTTAGGGGCATAGCCTCTGACTTCGAATAATTAATCTTGTAGCCCGAAAACTGGCCGAAGGTTTTAATAATTTCAACAATTCTGACAATAGAGATCTCAGGGTTACTTAGAAAGAGCAACACGTCTTCCGCATAAAGGGAAATGGTGTGCTTTTGGGGATCTATAGTAATGCCAGCCACCTGAGGACCGCTCCTTATCGCCTCTGCCAAGGGCTCAATGCAAGTGTAGCATCCCCGGCTGAATGATGGTAAGACTCTCTAACTGATGGTCCAAAGTGTTTATTGCGAGAACCTTGTACACTCGAACACACCTTCGTAAGAGCTATGAAAAAAGGTATAAAAATAAATGTAATCATTTTCCTTCATGACCTTATCGTATCATAAATTCACTCAAAATAAAACCATTCGTTCTTCTTTTAGCTGCTTCAATCACTGTTACATTCATGGAAATATCACATTTTAATCTGCTTTAACTCAAATGACAACCTCTATTAGAGAGGTGTATGTATTGTTTAAACATCTCATCTCCATTTCTCAGTACCGACAGGATAGCTGAGATAATGCTAATTAGCGATCCTGTTAGCTTAAACACGTTATATCAAACTGTCCAAAACCGTAAAAGTTACCGTGATATGAACTAAACATTAAACATGTCATGAAGCAATATGACAGCAAACCTTGTGCCCTTTATCAGCCAGGTGCTAAGTAAACGGAATGATCCTCTGATGGTCTGCCCTTCTTCAGAATCAACGAAATGCTGGTATCCATCATAATACTTGGGAGGAGGCTAGAATTAAACGAGTGGGATAACATTTTAAGCAGAGGGTCAACTAGAAGGCTCTGAAAAGATTTAAAAAACTCAGGAGGCAGGCCATCGGGCCCCGGGGCCTTGTTATTTTGCAGTTAATTAATAGCAGCAATGACTTCCTCTTGTGAGATGGGACTGGTTAACAGATCTTTCGGGGTCTGAGAAGCCTGAGGTCAATTGAGGGCTGACAGAAAGTTTTGCACCAGGGCTCAGTTTCAGATTTATATAAAGATTCATAAAACACCTGAAAGCATCTGTTGATATCCTTACTATAATTGACAACTTTACCTGTCTCATCTTTTATTGCTATAATAATAAATGCTATTAAATCAGGGTTTTTAAGAAGATACAAAGGACATAACCAAAAACAACGGGGAATGATCTGAAATAACAATATTACCAATTGAGCATGAGATCACTTTTTGAAGGGCATGACTAGGTGTGAAAAACTAATCAATCCTCAAGGAGGATTTGTGGACCTTAGAATAGAATGAATGTTGTTTGTCTATAGAGTGGAGGGCCCTCTAGGTGTTGATGAGATTTAAATATCTACAGCATCCTAAAGGAGTCTGACTAGTACCAACCCTAGATCTTGCCCCAGTATGTGATTTATCTAGGCGAGGGTTGAGACAGCAATTAAAATCGCCCGCAATTACTGAGGATTCAACAATCCCCGAGTGCGACCTAACAGGCAGGCTTGAGGAGCGGTCCACCATTACTCTCCTGCCTGTTGGGTCGCACTCGGGGATCAACACTTTTTGTCTGCCATGACGGCAGCGCGCCGGAGGTGCAGCAGCAACCATGAGTCGTTCAAAAACCTTCTTAATACTGTCTATGCCCAGGGCCGGCTCTGCTGCTGAGGACCTCATTCTCCTTCAAGATGCAAAAGGCCAGGTCAACGTTTAATTTTAGACTAGTTCTTTAGCATTGTTTTTTCAATTTTGGAATTACAATGTATTTTTTCTTATAGTCTTTTATTGTGGGGGAATGACCTTTCAGGCTGCTTAGTGTTCTACAGTCTTAAGAGTGTGTCTAGGAGAGTACAGCAGTAGAGTCATCTGCTTCCACTCCCATTGTCACTTGCATTTGGCTGTCCTTGCTTCACCCCATTGTTTGTTTTTTTTTAGTTTTTTTTTTTTTATATTTTCTCAAATGGTAGGAGCAGAGAAGAGATTTCTGACCCAATCTGACCTACTTACAGGGAGCATGGAGAGAAAAAGTCTGAGGAGATCAAAATGTTCATAATATACTGCAAGTGTTGCTGTTCACCATGGGCTTTCCCAATTGTATTGATGCTCCCCCGGTTTTGTGTAGATTTCTGCCGTATTAATGAACAGAGTGAGGGAGATTCCTATCCTCTGCCAGCCATTTCTGAGATCCTTGAGTCACTCCCTTAGCAAAAAGTAGTATACTTGAAGTTCATTGTATTAAGTATGCTTGAGTATAAGTATAAGTATAGCAAGTATACTATGGACCATGTACTTGTAGCATACTAGAAAGTATACTAATTTAATACTTCTTCGGACTAAATTGGAACATTTTAAGTTTATAAAAGTATACTTTAAGTATACTTTATAAGGTCATTTTAAGTTTACAGAAGTACACTTTCAAGTATAAGACAAGTATACTCATCTATATACTACTAGTGTACTAAGTATGAACTTCTAGTCCACATTTTAGTTTATTAACATGTAAGTTTATAGTGGGGGGTAATATCTCAATGTAAATGTGTGTGTAGTGAAAAACATTTTCATTCTGCTAAATAAAATGTAAATATAAGTCAATGACTTGACCTTATTCTGTACTTACATCAAGATTTTGTAAGTATTAGCACTTGTAGTGTGGTAAATTCTAGCAACAGATCCACCAGTTATTACCATACATGCCCACAGCTTAACAGATGGGAAATCTCTCCCGGAAAACACCCCTTCACTCACGGTGCCAACATTTTTATCATCTTTGTTAATTTGACACAATTTAACTACATAACAAGGATGTGAATTAACCTGCAACCGTCTTACACATCATCTTATTCAAAAACAATTCACGAACCATAATTACACCAACAACAACAGAATACCCAAGAGTCTTTGCGCCACAGTCCACAGTATACTAAAGTACAAGTATAAGCTGTAGTATTAAAGTATAAGTCTAAGTATTAATGTACTTAGTCTTAGACTATTCTTTATACTTTTCAGTATAAGCCAAGTATACTTCACTATACTTTTCTTAAGTATATAAAATGTAGTATATAAAAAGTACACTTCAAGTATACTGCCTCAGTTTTAGTATAAGATTAGTATACTTGTAGTACACTTGAATAAACTACTTTTTGCTAAGGGCTGGCATGCTCAACTGTTTCCACCATCCTAGATTTTGACAGTGGTTATTGGCAGGTGGAAATGGACCCTGAAAGCCACCCCTGACAGGGTTTGTCACATCTCTTGGGTTGTTCTCTTTTTCAGGTCATGCCTTTTTGTTTGAAGGGCACTCCAGCCACCTTCCTGAAGCTGCTAAATCATGTGCTGCGTAGCTGCCTTGGAGACTGCTGCATGGTGTACCTGGATGACATGGTCATCTATTCTAAAGACATCCATGCCCCAAACTTAAATTCCCAGGTCATGTAGTTAGTATGGACGTAGATCGTGGAGATCCGGCAAAGACTGCGCTGCATGACTAGGGAACCCATCCCTAAGTTTTTCAACAATTGCAGAGCCTCTTAACGCTCTGAAAAGGAAAGGAGCTGTGTTAAGGTGGACAGATGAGTGTCAGAAGGCATTTCAGTGTCTCAAAGAACATCTGACCTCGTCTCCTGTCCTTGGTCACCCCAATATGTGTAACACATTTGTTGTCTACACTGATAGAAGTTCTACAGGTGTTGGAGCTGTCTTTGCACAAAGATCTGACACTTCCTCTCAAGAGCAGGTCATTGCTTATGGAATCTGCTCTCTGTCCAGCACAGAGCAAAATGAGACTGAAAGTGAGTGTCTGGCAAGGGCTGGAGTTTAGATAAATGGAGACATTCTTTGGAGGGAAAACCTTTAGTGGTCATCACTCTACTCAATATTGCCGTGGGTCTTTAACACCACGTAGGCTAGCTCGAGGCTTATTCGCTGGCTGCTGTTTCTGCAAGAATTTTCGCTTACAAAGTATCATAAGGGTAAGTTTAACAATGCACCTGATTCTCTAACGCAGGCCACATTTCTGGCCTCCCTGGCATTGTTATTCACCTTCTCTGGTATGTGACAAGATGAGGATATCTGGAAAGCTCAGAGGAATGATCCAGAAGTTCAGAAGTATGTGAGGCACTGCTTATGGATGATGCATCTGGTTAACCAAACATCCTGACTGAGGTGACCTACCTGTAGCAGTCCCATTGTGCATCTTTTTGCATTTTGGGCTAAATTTCAAAATCCTCTGGACTGATTGCAGTGGATTTAGATCACTTGTGCACAGGATGAGGAGACTGACTGCTAATGAATGAAGCAGCTTGGGGCATTCCCCTCCCAGCCGATCACAGTGTGATGACGCCCCTTTGTGAGAGCTAAAGAGAGGTAGGGAATGGTACCCAGGTTGGACTCACTCTCATTCTGAATCTGTCCATGACACACTACAGACTGCACATTTCAGTTTTTCACATGTTATGTCATTGGGAACTTGAGAGCTTGAAAGCATGTTTCAGTTTGATTATTTCCTGAAGAGGCATTTTATGATTAGCACAATATTATATAGGTATTTGTTTATTACAGAAGTAGTTGACACTTGGCATTCCCTGTAAATATACATATTTTTATTTATATTTTTATTTAGGTTGGGGCTGGTTTGTAAGCATTTTACTGCTAGCACTGCCACAACCTCACCAGTGTTTCACAAACCATGCCACCAATAGAAGAACCAAGCTTTTTAAAAAGCACCAAATGTTTTTAAAGCGAAACATATTTGAAAATTTGACTATAATAATTGCTAAAAACCTTGAAAGTGTTATTCTTTTACCATATTTAAAGTGTTTTGCTTGTTGATCAGTACCGTGCTGCAAATGCTCTACCGTATGACATTAAAATAAATAAATAAATAGTTAAAGAAAGGAAGTGACAGAATTCAGAATAATGATGAAAGGCATAGTCTTTATTGTATAGAAACCCCAACCATGGTTCATATTTTATGAACTCTGTTGAAGGCCTAAAGGATGATGACACTTACTCAGCAGAATCAGACTAAAAAAAGAGGAATGAAAATCTATTATTATTATCTGAGTATCATTTAAGAAGTGATATTGATTCACACTTTCCACAGTGAAAGTTGACAGCATCGAAATATGTTAAAAACAAACATACCTTTCCAGTGTCACGGCTCTTGGCTCTCATCTTGTTGACCTGAGACTCAGCAATGTCAGCGCGTTCCTGAGCTTCCTCAAACTCATGCTGAACCTTCCTGAGCCTGGACATGTGAGTGTTGGCCTGCTCCTCCTGTTAAGTGTTTTGAGGTATGTTGGCGTAGTTACAAGCCAGTTAATAGTGATGGTATTATTAAATCAGCTGTCAATGATGTGCCAAATTATGTATTTGACTTACAGCCTCCTCAGCCTGTCTCTTGTAAGCCTTCACTTTAAGCTGCAGTTTGTCCACCAGATCCTGAAGTCTGTTCACATTCTTCTTGTCCTCCTCAGTCTGTACATATACAAGATTATACAGTATGTGAAGAAGACTAGAGAATGTATTAGAGGTTAGGGGAGTTTTTCAGTACGGCTTACCTGGTATGTCAGCTCCTTCACTCTCCTCTCATATTTGCGAACTCCTTTTACAGCATCAGCTCCACGTCTCTGCTCGGCCTCAACTTCACTCTCCAGCTCACGTACCTGGAATGTGATAATAAATAATATATCAGTCTTCCATGCAAAGATTTCAGTTGAAATAGTAAAAGGCATAATAAAAATGATGTGCCTCCAAAAACAACCTATTATGGCTAAAAAATAAAGCTGAATTTATTTATCTATTAACGCATTAAAAGTGCAGTTTACATGAAACTCAAATATTATGAGCATGTAAAGCATATACAGATCATACCCTGGACTCCAGTTTCTGGAGCTGCTTCTTGCCACCCTTCATGGCGAGGTTCTCAGCCTCATCCAGACGGTGCTGGAGGTCCTTGACTGTGACCTCCAGGTTCTTCTTCATCCTCTCCAGGTGAGCACTGGTGTCCTGCTCCTTCTTCAGCTCCTCAGCCATCATGGCAGCCTGAAATGATAAAAAGTCTCTAATTGCAGTTTGTTCAGAAAAAAAAAATCACCATTTATTGAACACATACAAGCAGACCTGTTCTTGAAGGTTTTAACTCACGTCAGTAATAGCCTTCTTGGCTTTCTCCTCAGCATTTCTTGATTCCTGAACAGCATCATCCACTTCACCTTGAACCTGGATGAGGTCAGACTCCAGCTTCTTCTTGGTGTTCATAAGACTGGTGTTCTGAATATTGACCAAGATTAGACAGTTTTTATTGGTATTTGTCTCACATCTTTGATTAGAATAATTCTTAATAATTCTTAATTCTTAATGAAATCACACCTGAGAGTGAAGCAGTCCAACACGCTCACTAGCATCAACCAACTCCTGCTCAGCCACTTTGCGTCCTCTCTCTGTCTGGTCCAGAGCTGCTCTCAGCTCCTCGATCTCAGCCACCATCAGGCCATTTCTGCGCTCCACCATGGCAACCTGCTCCTTCATGTCTTCCTGTCCTCTGACAGCATCATCAAGGTGCAGTTGGGCATCCTGACATTGCACAGAGAGAAAGAAAGTGTATGTAATTTCCCTTTGATTAAAAGAAAAAAATACATTTGGTTATTAAACAAACCTTACCTTGAGCTGTCCCTGGACATTCCTCAGTTGTTTCTGAGACTCAGCAGCCTGCCTGTTGGCATGGCTCAGCTGAATCTCCATCTCATTCAGGTCTCCCTCCATCTTCTTCTTGACTCTCAGGGCATCATTCCTGCTCCTGACCTCAGAATCAAGAGTGCTCTGCATGGAGTCAATCACCCTCTGGCTGTTCCTCTTGATCTGCTCCATCTCCTCATCCTTCTCTGCCAGCTTCCTGTCAACCTCACCTTTGATCTGGTTGAGCTCAAGCTGGACGCGAAGAATTTTGGCCTCCTCATGCTCCAGTGTGCCCTTAAAGGGTCACAAACACAATAAAAGGTATTTTTTTGCAGGAGTATATTCTAAATGAGTACATAGTTACATTTTAACCATTATTATTATATTATCATATTATCATATATTATTATATTTTATCACAGTGGTTCAATAATGTCATCGAGATTTTACCTCAGCTTCCTCCAGCGCTGACTGAATTTCAGACTTCTCAGTCTCTACAGTCTTCTTGGCTTTCTCCAACTCATGGATACTCTTTCCTGTCTCACCAATCTGTTCAGTCAGGTCTGAGATCTCCTCTGAACGATCAAAGTCAAATGTAGTTAGAACTGTATGTGCAGATTACATCTGGAAAATGTGTCAGTGCTTTTACAACCTAACAATACTCATAGACTACACTACTAGAGGGCTAAGAAGAACCATTGTAATAACTATGATCATTACATTAAATACAGTAAGATTGGCATACGCTGCAGGTTCTTGTTCTCTCTCTTCATGGTCTCCAGGTGATCCAGAGCCTCCTCGTAAGAGTTCTTCATCTTGAACAGTTCAGTGCTGAGAGAACGAGCCTCCTTCTGAGCTCCCTCCAGCTCTGCCTGGCCCTCCTCATACTTCTGTTTCCATTCTGCAAGGACCTAGAATTGTATAGGTCAAAATATATTAATCCAATGACTATTCATTAATTAAGGTGCTTGTTTCTCGCTACAAAACTGATGTCGATTACCAGTTCAACCATTTACCTTATCAAAGTTCCTCTGCTTCTTGTCAAGGTTGGCAGCCAGAGCATTGGCTCTCTCAACATCAATCATGAGATCCTCCACCTCACCCTGCAGCCTCTGCTTGGTCTTCTCCAAAGAGGCACACTTGGAGTTGACAGCCTCAATGGATTCCTCAGCATCCTGCAAGCGCTGGGCAAGCTTTTTCCTGTAGTGATGAGGAATTATTTGAGCTTAAGTGAACAAAGATAGCAACATTTTATTCATCTATGAAAAAGTAGAAGAGATTATGTACTTGGCCTCCTCCAGCTCCTCAGTGCGCTGGATAGCATCAGTCTCATATTTGGTTCTCCACTGAGCCACCTCACTGTTGGCCTTGGACATTCCTCTCTGTAGCTCAGCTTTGGCCTCCTGCTCCTCCTCAAACTGCTCTCTGAGCAGATCACAGTCATGGCGGGCAGACTGAACTGCATGGGCCAGGGCATTCTTGGCCTGTTGACGATGACAAAACATTAGTATCTTACCTATGAAGTTTGATGTGGCCATTTAGTGTTGAATCCTCTAACACTTCTACAGACTACTTCTGCATCTATCATTTCCTACTCAGCATCATGTTGATGTTTCTTTTCATTATCTGTCAAAAGCTGAGCTTTAATCTTTTAGATCTTATCATTGTATTATGGTACATATTTTGAATATACCCCCTGTTAAAATCTGATAACAAGGCATGTAAACGTGTTTACCTTGACTTCCTCCTCAACGTGTCTCTTAAGCTCCTCAATCTGCTGAGTGAAGGCCTGTTTTCCTCTGGTCAGCTGGGAAACAAGAGCTTCCTTCTCTTCAAGTTGGCGGGAGAACTCACCTGAATGACAATGAGTAAATCAAAATTTTTATTATTAAAATTCTCATTAATAACTTCCATCAGAAGTATCTGTTCATAACACTCACCATTCTCTGTCTGCAATCTTGCCTTTTGTCCATTAATGTCGTTCAGCTGGCGAACATTCTCATCATTTTTGGCTTTGAGCTCACTCAACTGGTCCTCAACAGTTCTGCACATTTTTTCCAAGTTGCCCTTTCAACAACAAAACATGATGTTCGCTGAGCTTGTTTCTAAATGTAATGCTACTGCCATATTTATTGGCTAGAGGTCATGTTTCTGAGCGATCTGATAACAAAAGGAAAATACCTCATCTTCAAACAAACAACTCACCTTAGCTTTAGCAACAGCCTCCATGTTGCTGGAGAGGTCATCAATCTCCATCTTGTACTCGCTCTTCTCCTTCTCCAGCTTCTGCTTGACACGCTGGAGGTTGTCGATCTGCTCTCCCAGCTCTGCAACACTGTCTGCCTGCTTCTTGCGGAGAGCTGATGCGGTAGCTTCATGTTGCAGGGTTGACTCTTCAAGATCCCGGCGCAACTTCTGGAACTCAGCTTCACGCTTCTTGTTCATCTCAATCTGAGCAGCTGTTGCTCCACCAGCCTCCTCGAGCCTCTCACTGATCTCCTCAAGCTCCCTGGAGAGGTCAGCCCTCTGCTTCTCAACCTTAGCCCGAGCAGCCCTCTCAGCCTCAATCTCTTCCTCCAGCTCCTCAATACGAGCCTAGATTTGATGAAAGAAGGTTTATTGACCTGAATATGAAGTGTGTTGTTATTTACTAAGTCTGATTTGCAAACGTATAACAGTATATGTACAGTATGTTGGATATGTCACCTGGAGCTCCTTGATCTTCTTCTGAAGCTGAGCACCGAGAGACTGTTCATCCTCAATCTTGCTGAGGAGCTGGCTGATTTCAAAGTCTTTCCTTGATGAGGATAAAAAGAAAGCTTTCACTGTCAAAGTTTGTACTGTTGTTGGAATGTAATGTTTGAGATGCTGAAAAGAAGATTAGTAACCTAAATCAAAAACCTTACTTTTTGATTTTCTCATCAGATTGCTGTTTGTCATTCTCCAGATCCATGATGGATTCCTGGGCTAGTTTCAGATCTCCTTCAAGCTTCCTCTTGGCTCTCTCAAGGTCCATGCGGAGCTTCTTCTCTTGCTCCAGTGACCCCTCGAGCTATCACATGACAGTTAATGATAAATGATTTGAGGTATTCAAATGACACTGTGTCAATACAAAGAAACATGATTTACATCATACATTATTTTGAATATGTATCATGGAATGTCAATTAAAACACTAGCTACTTGACAATAGAAACACACTATTGAAACAGTTGTTTTCTTACATCGTCCACTTGCTGTTCCAGCTTTGTCTTGGCTTTGGTCAGAGTGTTGACTTTGTCTTCCTCTGCTTGGAGATCATCAAGTGTTTGCTGATGGCTCTCTTGGAGGGCTTTCTTCTCCTTGGTTAACTTGGCAATAGACTCATCCTGAGATGCCATCTCCTCTGTCAGGTTTTTCACCTAAAATGATGATTGGTGCATTATTTCCATCACATTATATTGATATGATCTGTCTTTAAATTAATGTGGGTTTAAAATAATCCAAACCTTGTTTTCTGTGGCATGTTTCTCCTTCTCCACTTTTGCCAAAGTGAGCTCCAAGTCATCAATGTCTTTCTTCAGCTCAGAGCATTCGTCCTCCAGCTTTCTCTTCTTGGCAGTCAGCTCAGCATTGATTTCCTCTTCATCCTCCAGTCTCTCGGATGTCTCTTTGAGTTTGGCCTCGAGTTGGATCTTGCTCTTAATGAGCCCTTCACATCTTTCCTCAGCATCAGAGAGGTTCTCGACTTCCTATCGTTTATAATGGAAATACAGAAAGTTTATTTGATAGATTTACAATCACCAGTTTCAGAGAAAGTAAAGGTGTTTGGCCTCTTATATCCTCACCTAGATATCTTAAAATGTCAGCAGCATTATTCCATTAATGAAGTATTTATGTAATAGAATTAGACTTCCTTTTCTTTCTTTTGTTTTCTACTCACTGCAGCCACTTGGAGTTGCAGGTCATTCTTCTCCTGCAGCAGGGAAACCATCTTCTCCTCCAGTTCCTTCTTCTTGGCCAGGGCAGTAGCCAGGTCTGATTGCATTTTATCATAGTTCTCCTTCATCTGCTGCAGTTCCTTCTCAGTCTCGGCACTCTTCAGGAGAGGCTTGATCTTGAAGTAGAGATTCATCCATGGCCAGTTCTTAACATTCATGAATGAACGGACGTTGTACTGGATAGAGTAGATAGCTTCCCTGGAAAATAAGATGAATGTACAACGTGTCACTTCTTCTGAAGCATTATTTTATAGAACTTCTAGGTCTAACAATTTAAAATATATATATCAACTTCATAATAGGACAGTACAGTTTAGGGTACAGTAAAAGAATCCTACCTCCTCTCCATCATCTTAACAAACTCCTTCCTCATGACATATCCTCTGCAGAGAGCCTGAGTCATGGTCACCAGCTCAGCCAGTTTCTCATCTCTCATCTCCTCCAGGGTACCCAGCAGACCAGCTTTGAAGAACACCTATGTTGTCAAGTAGGGAAAATTAGTAGTCAGTGCATATGGGTACAACAGGACAACAGCACAAACAAATCTGTAGTACTGTCTTTGAGGATGAACCTTTGTGTGTCCAAACTTGTACTGAGTGTGGTCCACATCAATGGAGCCCAGTAGCTTCTCTGAAGCTTTCTTGTTGTCAATGAACTGTCCCTCAGGGATGACACTGGCATTCAATACTTTGTATCTACAAGAGAAAATGACGTTACTTTCATCTTCCTCACAGTTTTTCTCAGTGTTTATAATCCCAATACCTCTACGGAAATCAAATTGGCTTATAATGAAAACTGCAGTCACCTCTGCTTGAAGTCACCGTAGAGGATTCTGCTGGGGAAGCCCTTTCTGCAGATTCTGATGCCCTCCAGCACACCATTACACCTCAGCTGGTGGATGACCAAGAAGTTCTCCATAAGACCTGCACATTGCAAACTCATAGTATCAAAACATTTCTTTTCATGACCATGTCACACACAGTGCACAAATCTGGGTCATGTGCTTCTTACCTGGCGTCTTTGTTTCATTGGGAATCAGACAGCGGACAAAGTGAGGGTGAGTGCTCCTCAAGTTGGTCATCAGCTTGCCCAAGTTCTCCTGTGATTGAGTATCACAAAATAATAGCTCATCAATATTTTAACATGATATTGTTGATTGTTGTAACATGAAACAGTACATACCCTGAAAAGAGCAGACACAGTCTGGAAGGAACCACCCTTCTTCTTGCCTCCCTTCTTGCCGCCACCAGCAGCCTCTATTTTGCAAAACATGACATTTTTATGAAAAGTATCGAATAATAATAATAAGAATAATGATAATAATAATAATAATGATATTAATAAGAATAATGATAATAATAATAATAACAATAATACATTGCAGTAAGTGGTAAGTTTTGTTCTATGTTAAATAGGTATTTTTCAATTTAAATTGCAACCAGCAGCCTCTGTTTTGCAAAATTAATCAATTGAAACAGACACGTCGTTTTTTCACTACAAACTCACTGCACTGTATGTAACTTTCCAGACCTCAATTTTCAGTAAGCAGCCAATAGCTATAAAAAGAGATGGCAACAATGCTTACTATCTTCAACAGTAGAAAATAGGAGGTTAACACATCTGTACTGGATACACAGAGTTGCTATATACTCTGCTCACTTTTCTTTCTTACCGTCAGCTCCAGGCATGGCTGCATACAACATGGCCAATAGTTTGTTTGAAGCTTTCTGGTAGAGCTGAACAACTGAATCGTTCAGGGGGTCCTTGTTCTTGTCCAGCCACCCAGTAATATTGTAGTCCACTGTACCAGCATAGTGAACCAGGGAGAAGTGAGCTTCAGCCTTGCCCTTTCCAGGCTTTGGCTTCTCAAAGGCCTTGGTCTTGCCAAGATGCTGATCATGCAGCTTGTTCTTGAAAGTTGTGTCAGAGGCCTTGGGGAACATGCACTCCTCTTCAAGGATGGAGAAGATGCCCATTGGCTGAGAAGAATTTACATTTCATGGTAAGAAAAAAAATTACCTGAGGAGGCAAACATTTGTACTTGAATCAAGAAATCTATCAAATTTAACAAAGTGGTATGTTACCTTCTCGATAAGCTCAATGCAGGCAGCCAAGTCCATACCGAAGTCAATGAACTCCCAAACAATACCTTCCTTCTTGTACTCCTCTTGCTCCAGGACAAACATGTGGTGGTTGAAGAACTGTTGTAGTTTCTCATTGGTAAAGTTGATGCAGAGTTGCTCCAAGCTGTTGAACTGTAGTTATAGAAAAGCCTTTATTTTCATGCCAAAATAAGTTTGAACATCTTGAATTTTTCAGAAAGATTGATTTTCTAAAACTTACATCAAAGATCTCAAATCCAGCGATATCCAACACTCCAATGAAGAACTGTCTTGCCTGCTTTGTGTCCAGCATCTCATTGATACGGACCACCATCCACAAGAACATTTTCTCATAGATGGATTTGCACAGAGCGCTGACAGAATTGTTGACCTGAATATAAGAATTTAAGTGTGGGGATTTATGAGTGTGATGTTTCTATTAGGAATGTAAACATTTTCCTTTCCAAACACCCAAATTCCGTCTTTTTACCTGTGGGACGGTCTGACCTTTGGTCACCATCTCATTGCCGACCTTGACTCTTGGGTAGCACAGAGCTTTCAGCATATCAGCTGAGTTCAGGCCCAGGAGGTAGGCGATTTTATCAGCCTCTGATGGAGAGAATAACAAAAAGTAATATGAATGAATTAATGAATATTTTGTTTTCATGTTTGGTCATGAACATGACCATCCATATGAATTGTGTAGTGTCTTACACACCAGAAAGCTTGCATGACATGAGTGTATTATTTTAGAAATTACCCTCAGTGCCATCTGGTTCAGCCTGCTCCTCACGCTGCTTCTGCTTGAATTTCATGTTGCCATGATGCATCACAGCTCCAGTCAGCTTGTAGATGCCCAATTTCTCCTCACCACTGAAGCCCAAGATGTCAATAGCAGTCTGCAGAGTAAATTAAGTAAAGTTATTGGTATGTTAAAGATTTTCCCCAGTATACCATCTCTTTAACTAAATTGTTGTCTTACATCTGTTGCATCAAACTCCTCCACATCATTGATGCTTTTCACCGTGATTTCACCCTGACTGATCATTGGGTAGTCATAGGGGTTGGTGGTGATCAGAAGAGCCTCTGGAGGAGGACAGCAGAATTACATACTATTGTTTGATTTTTTTCTGATATTGTTTAAAGCTTTATTTAAAATTGGTGTAGTAACATACCCAAGAGTTCAGGCCTGTGGCCAGTCATCAGCTGGTAGAAGATATGGTAGCTCCTCTCAGCAGACAACTGGAAGGTTACACGAGACTTCTCCAGCAGATCTAAGAGGAAGAAGACATTTAAATTGCTCAATTTATCAGAGCCTAGATCATAATTTAAATGGATATTGACAAATACCATGCTTGAAACTTACATGTTTCAATATCAGCCGAAGCCAGTTTGCCAGAAGTGCCAAAGTGGATCCTAATAAATTTACCCTAGACAGCCAGATCATTAACATCATCAGTTTTTTAATTGGAGAAACTAAAAAAGTCTCAAGATATTTCCTACAGTACAGTACTTACAAAACGAGAGGAGTTGTCATTCCTCACAGTCTTGGCATTACCATAGGCCTCCAACAGAGGGTTGGCTGCAACAATTTGGTCCTCAAGAGAGCCCTGCAAGAGAAGATTTCAATTACATGACCTATATATTCAAATGAACTCTGACAAACAGTTTCATCTTACACAACTAATTTTACCTGCATTTTGCCAGGTGTTGGCTCAGCCTTCTTTGCTCCAATAGCCGCAATTGTTGCAAAGTACTGGATGACACGCTTGGTGTTGACAGTCTTTCCAGCACCGGATTCTCCACTGGGGTAAACCAGACATATTATCAAGATTTTGCTTGATTATAATTAAGTTAATAAGGTTATAGCAAGATAGTGTGTTTTATACTCACGTGATCAGGACTGACTGGTTCTCACGATCTGAAACACAAACATAAATACTTGACATGAATTTTCTTTTTCTTTTAATAAATATCAACGGAAGATTTTACCTCTGTGTGTTTAAATTCCAACACCAACATTTTTATCTTACCAGTGAGCATGAACTGATAGCCATTGTCAGAGATGGAGAAGATGTGGGGTGGAGCCTCAATCCTCTTTTTGCCTCTGTATGCTTGTACACATACAGAATCATACACGGGAAGCCACTTATAGGGATTCACGACAACGCAGAACAGCCCAGAGTAGGTCTGAAATAGTAAAAAGCATTAACATAGTGTGACTTTGTTTCAATTTTGTTTGATTTCCATGTAGGTACACATACTCTACATATATTTACATATACATTAAATTAGCAGAGTGTGGAAACTCACATAGATCATCCATGATGCATAACGCTCTTTGAGGTTATACAACACGCAAGGCTCATTGAGGTGGGTCATCATGGCCATGTCCTCAATTTTGTCATACTTGGGAGGGTTCCTGGGATGGATGTCCTCCTCTTTTACTGTGATTGTCTGAACAGCACATACAGTGTAATGTACTTAACTAAGAAATAATTTCAAACAGAAAAGTTCTTCACATGGATCACATTATTGTTCACAGTGTCAGTTTGAGCCTAAAATACAATGAGAAAAAAACAGTGAATGTTTTACTAAGATATTGTTTTAAATAAATGCCAATCTTATCCTTGTATATACAAAGTGTCTTAGATGGAAATTGATTGATTAGTTTTGTTGAAAAAAGTAAAATAGTGAATGACTTACCTTTCCACAGTCGGTTTCCACTGTGGCTTTTCCACCCTCTTTCTTTACAAGTTTACCCTTGAGGTACATCTCTGTAGGCTCAGCCACAAAATAGGCAGTTTTGGCATCAAAAGGAGCGGTTTGTGCCTCAATCCTCTCCTTCTCTGGCTTCCTTAGGTAGACGGCCGCCGGGCCATACTGCTCCATCTCTGCGTCTGTGCTCATGGTGGCACTTTACTGGAGACTGAAAAGATGAAGTCCACAATAGTGTTAACATATCAACATGAGATAGCCATTGTCTTCTCCCCAGCGGATTATCAAGATTTAAAGTTTTTTATGGTGAAATCTTTTACCTCAGCTAGTTCCAAAAACAACTGAGCGCTGGCGTCTCTGGTGGAGTTGGGAGATTCTGTAAATACATGATTAGACATGAGTACAATAACTTGTTTCAGATTGTTTTTCTAATTTCAAATGTTTTCTGTGTAAATTTAGCCAAATAGAAAACAGATGAGGGTAAAGATGGCAAAATGTGTATAGACTTTAAAATACATTCAAACTGTATTTAGTCATTAAAGTCAAATTCAATCATTCAACCATTAAAATACTCCATCCCCCTCAACTGCCCTCATTGGCAGATAAATAGTATTGCTCTTAATGGTTCGTCAGTATTTATGTGATGAAACATACTTCTTAAATTTGATAGGAGTAAATGAAGAAAATTCTTTTGGAATAATGTCTAGTCAAGACTACCACCCAGGTAACTCTCCCATAGAATTCTGGACAATAAGCAAAAGTGATTAGCAACACATTAACTTCACTGACTAATAAAGAACAGTAAAAACTGATGTCAAAGTGAAAACACTCACCTGTGATGGAGCTTCAGTTAATGCAGTAGCTCACAGCTGCCTCTTTTATAGAGGGTGAGATTGCCTGGTCAGCAGTAGTCCCTCGCTCGGTTTGGTCATGGCTTCTCCTCGTACTGTTGCTTATTTCTGGCAGTGATGATTAAGGACAGGGTTTGCATATTTCTTTGTAACTACAGCTTTAAAATTATAGGAAACATTGTGATGCTGTACCAGTTGACTTGACTCGACTTGACTTGACTTGACTTGACTTGATTTGATTTGATTTGATTTGATTTGATTTGATTTGATTTGATTGGGTTTGATTTGATGTCATGCCATGTCATGTCATGTCATGTCATGTCATGTCATGTCATGTCATGTCATGTCATGTCATGTGATTTGGTTTGATTTGATTGTAACCTTGGATGTAATGTGGACAATGTGATGATTAAATGCTTTCATAAGGCATGTTACCTATGACCCAAGTCTCCCTTCAGTTCCTCAAAATAGGAACTGCAGCACAGAGCAAAGAGTTGCTGAAATTGCACTTGTAAAAGTTACGTGAGAACATGAAAATATTCCAGTCAACATAATAAGGTTTATGGAAGCATGAATGTGAAATTGCTTAGAGAGAAAGAAGCAGTTGCTTATGCATTTCTGCTCTAAGCTCTAAGCTTTCTTGTAAGTTACAGGCTTGCTGCTTTAAATGTTCACTCCCCCTCTTGTGTGCACACATGGCAGTGATGGCCAAATTCAATTATTCCTTTCATAGTGCAGAATGTTGTTTGTGTATGATTCCAATCATTTTAATCCTTGATTTAAGCGACGTTGACGTTGGGATTTATTTTGAACATCTTTCCTTAAATGCATGGACAGCATTGGGGGTTGGTTTTGAAAAGTCTTCCAAAAAACACTCGTATTCAATTTCAGGACACTTGAGTTCACCCCTTAATGATACTAATATGAGCGTTGTAGTTGTATACACCTGTTTATTAAATAATAAAATGCATCCTCAATACAAACATATTGGTTGTACTGATATCATTACCATGAAATGCATAGATGTGGTTGTGCTCTATTTGACCTTATAAATGAAATTCGGAGCACCATATTTGTGGGTTTTACATTGCTTTACCATTTGTGAGTCATGTCACATGAATGCAAAGACCTTAGTTTTGGAAATGTCCCCAAATGTTTGTAGTTTATAGTTACAGCAGACTGGCACATCTCATATTGCTGTAATAAAAGTTTAGACGAGGTACTATCCATATCATTCAATCATCTGTTTGGTAACTCCCTAAACGGATATGAAAACAGTTGGCAACTCCTTTGAGATCAGGACCAAAATAAATTGATCTTCTCCAGTTACTACATTTGATACGTAGGAGGTGACATCTATTAAAGTATCACTATAAGTGCCATAAAAAGTCATGCCAAAGGGGTCATGTCATTTATCGCCTTTTTGAGTCAAAGTGGCATCCACACATATTCACATTGAAACACTAAACCCCTGTCAGAAAGAGGGTGAACTGTTTTTTTTTAACTTTTTTCTTAATTTATGTTGAGTTCTTTTGAATTGGCTTTTAGGACACATAATGATTTGAACAGGTGGTGTCCATAATAAAAGTGTCCAAGTGACTGACAACAGTATTTTCCACCATTGATTAAAGTTATTTGCTCCTGATATTGATTACATCATTTAAGTTAGATTTGTATCAATTCTAAGAATGAATATACAATGTGTTCAGAATGTATTCAGACCCCTTCACTTTAAAGGGGTCTGAATACTTTCTGAATGCAGTGTATGTTTTAACATATGTGCTTTTGTAACAGTGTGTGCGTGCGTGTGTGTGTGTGTGTGTGTGTGTGTGTGTGTGTGTGTGTGTGTGTGTGTGTGTGTGTGTGTGTGTGTGTGTGTGTGAGATTGTGTGGTTGTGTGGTTGTATGTGTGTGTGAGAGACACATATGACAGATATGGAAGGAGGGAACATATCATTTACCAGCTACCCAGAAGCCTTTGTCTGCTGTACAGAATACATTTTGAGTTCATCCAGGGAGTGTGTTATGTTTGTAATAAGACACAATGAAAGACTAGTTCACTTATTTGGAACCATTTGTTGTATTTGTTCTTCCTTTAACATTTTGGATTCTGCTATGAAATGGACCTCATTCTCCTCCAGGCTATCATTGTGCCTTCCTGTACACCATGGCCTTTCTCAATTGTATTGGTGCCTGGAAAAGATGGTTGCCCCCCTTCCGGTTCTTTGTAGATTTCTTTCATGTTAATGAACAGAGTGAGGGAGATTCCTATCCTGTGTCAGCCATTTCTGAGATGCTTGATACACTGGTACGCAGGTGGAAATGGACTCTGAAAGCCAGACACTGATGGCATTTGTCACATCTTTTGGGTGTTTTTTTTTTTTTTTGGGTCATGCCTTTTTGTTTAAAGGGTACTAAATCATGTGCTGTGGGGCTGTCTTGTAGACTGCTGCATAGTGTATCTGGATGACATAGTCATCTATTCTTAAGACATCAATGCGCCAAACCTAAATTCCTGGGTCATGTTGAGAGTATGGATTTAGATGGGGGATATCCTGCAAAGACAGAGGCACTTCATGACAGCGGGGTGCAAAGAAACCCATCCCTAACTTTTCAAGGATTGCAGAGCCTCTTAATGTATCATAAGGGTTTCAGTACAGTGCTGGTAATACTCTACCATATGACATTACAAGGCTAATTGCTCTAGTTAGTTTCAGACTGATTTCTCTGGTCAACCAAATAAATTATTCATCAGAAAGGAAGTGACAGGATTCAGGATAATGATGAAAGGCATAGTCTTTATTGTAAAGAAACCCCAACCATTGTTCATATTTTATGAACTCTGTTGAAAGGTCTAAAGGATGATGACACTTACTCAGCAGAATCAGACTAAAAAAAGAGGGATAAAAATCAAGAATTATTATTTGGGTATCATTTAAGATGTAATATTGATTCACACTGTCATCAGTGAAAGTTCACAGCATCAAATTATTTTAATAACAAACATACCTTTCCAGTGTCACGGCTCTTGACTCTCAGCTTGTTGACCTGGGACTCAGCAATGTCAGCGCGTTCCTGAGCTTCCTCAAACTCATGCTGAACCTTCCTGAGCCTGGACATGTGAGTGTTGGCCTGCTCCTCCTGTTAAGTGTTCAGAGGTATGTTGGCGTAGTTACAAGACAGTTAATAGTGATGTTATTATTAAATCAGCTGTCAGTGATGTGCCACATTATGTATTTGACTTACAGCCTCCTCAGCCTGTCTCTTGTAAGCCTTCACTTTAAGCTGCAGCTTGTCCACCAGATCCTGAAGTCTGTTCACATTCTTCTTGTCCTCCTCGGTCTGAACAGATACAAGATGATACAGCATGTGAAAAAGACCAGAGAATGTATTAGAGGTTAGGGGAGTTTTTCAGTACGGCTTACCTGGTATGTCAGCTCCTTCACTCTCCTCTCATATTTGCGAACTCC
This sequence comes from Diplodus puntazzo, assembly GCA_963678695.2. NCBI lineage: Eukaryota > Metazoa > Chordata > Actinopteri > Spariformes > Sparidae > Diplodus > Diplodus puntazzo. Next base: position 5,649,488 of record OZ023174.1, read on the forward strand.
TTTTACAGCATCAGCTCCACGTCTCTGCTCGGCCTCAACTTCGCTCTCCAGCTCACGTACCTGGAATGTGATGATAAAAAATCCTCAAAAAAGCTGAATTTATTTATTTATTGATGCATTAAAAGTGCAATTTTCATTAAACTCAAAGATTTTGAGCATGGAAAGCATATACAGTTCATACCCTGGACTCCAGTTTCTGGAGCTGCTTCTTGCCACCCTTCATGGCGAGGTTCTCAGCCTCATCCAGACGGTGCTGGAGGTCCTTGACTGTGACCTCCAGGTTCTTCTTCATCCTCTCCAGGTGAGAACTGGTGTCCTGCTCCTTCTTCAGCTCCTCAGCCATCATGGCAGCCTGAAATGATGCACAGTTTAGAAATATAATTTTTAGTCTTGATATAAATGATAATAATAATTAGTAATAATTAATGAAGTGCAAACAAGTATTTCTTGAAGCAGTATTTACATAAAAACAAGACTCACGTCAGTAATAGCCTTCTTGGCTTTCTCCTCAGCATTTCTTGATTCCTGAACAGCATCATCCACTTCACCTTGAACCTGGACGAGGTCAGACTCCAGCTTCTTCTTGGTGTTCATAAGACTGGTGTTCTGAATATTGACCAAGTACAGACAGTGTTAACTGGTATGTGTCTCACATCTTTAATTAGATCAATTTTTTGTGAATTAATGAAAACATACCTGAGAGTGAAGCAGTCCAACACGCTCACTAGCATCAACCAACTCCTGCTCAGCCACTTTGCGTCCTCTCTCTGTCTGGTCCAGAGCTGCTCTCAGCTCCTCGATCTCAGCCACCATCAGGCCATTTCTGCGCTCCACCATGGCAACCTGCTCCTTCATGTCTTCCTGTCCTCTGACAGCATCATCAAGGTGCAGTTGGGCATCCTGACATTGCACAGAGAAAACGCAAATGTATGTAATTTCCCTTTGATTAAAAGAAAAAAATACATTTACTTATTAAACAAATCTTACCTTGAGCTGTCCCTGGACATTCCTCAGTTGTTTCTGGGCCTCAGCAGCCTGCCTGTTGGCATGGCTCAGCTGAATCTCCATCTCATTCAGGTCTCCCTCCATCTTCTTCTTGACTCTCAGGGCATCATTCCTGCTCCTGACCTCAGAATCAAGAGTGCTCTGCATGGAGTCAATCACCCTCTGGCTGTTCCTCTTGATCTGCTCCATCTCCTCATCCTTCTCTGCCAGCTTCCTGTCAACCTCACCTTTGATCTGGTTGAGCTCAAGCTGGACGCGAAGAATTTTGGCCTCCTCATGCTCCAATGTGCCCTTAAAAAGTCACAAACACAACAAAAGGTATTTTTGGCAGGAATAAATTGAAAATGAATACATAGTTACATTTAACCATGTATTTTATAATAGTAGTTCAACAATGTCATTAAGATTTTACCTCAGCTTCCTCCAGCGCTGACTGAATTTCAGACTTCTCAGTCTCTACAGTCTTCTTGGCTTTCTCCAACTCATGGATACTCTTTCCAGTCTCGCCAATCTGTTCAGTCAGGTCTGAGATCTCCTCTGTAGAACAACCAAAGTCAAATATAGTCAGAACTGTATGTGCAGATTATATCTGGAAAATGTGTCAGTGCTTCTTTGACCAAATAATGCTCATAGGCTACACTAGTAGAGGTCCAAGAGGAACTATTGTAATTACTATGACCATTACATTAAATACAGCAAGATTGGCATACGCTGCAGGTTCTTGTTCTCTCTCTTCATGGTCTCCAAATGATCCAGAGCTTCCTCGTAAGAGTTCTTCATCTTGAACAGTTCAGTGCTGAGAGAACGAGCCTCCTTCTGAGCTCCCTCCAGCTCTGCCTGGCCCTCCTCATACTTCTGTTTCCATTCTGCGAGGACCTGGAATTGTATAGGTCAAAATATATAAATTTAATGGCTATTTATTGATTAAGGTTGTTTTTTTCTCACTACAAAACTGGTGTTGATTACAAGTTTAACCAATTTACCTTATCAAAGTTCCTCTGCTTCTTGTCAAGGTTGGCAGCCAGAGCATTGGCTCTCTCAACGTCAATCATGAGGTCCTCCACCTCACCCTGCAGCCTCTGCTTGGTCTTCTCCAAAGAGGCGCACTTGGAGTTGACAGCCTCAATGGATTCCTCAGCATCCTGCAAGCGCTGGGCAAGCTTTTTCCTGTAGTGATGAGGAATCATTTTTGCTTAAGTGAACAAAGATAGTAAAAATTGATTTGTCTATGAAAAAGTACAAAAGGATTATATACTTGGCCTCCTCCAGCTCCTCAGTGCGCTGGATAGCATCAGTCTCATATTTGGTTCTCCACTGAGCCACCTCACTGTTGGCCTTGGACATTCCTCTCTGCAGTTCAGCTTTGGCCTCCTGCTCCTCCTCAAACTGCTCTCTGAGCAGATCACAGTCATGGCGGGCTGACTGAACTGCATGGGCCAGGGCATTCTTGGCCTGTTGACATTGACAAAACATTAGTATCATACCTATGAAGTGGAAGTACTTTTTTTTTAAAGTTCAGTCATTTTAATGTAGCCATTTAGTGTTGAATCCTCAAGACAATTTCTGCATCTATCATATTTGCTACTCAGTATCATGAAAATCTTCATCATCTGTCAAAAATGTAATTCATAAAAGGTTCACTTAGCAATAATAGCAGTATGCCTGAATGTTTTGCTGCACGAATAGATTCTCGAACTTTACCTTTTAAAGCTTACGAGAGTATTATGGTACATATTATAAATGACTACATTTGAAAAAGAAAATATGTGTAAACCTGTTTACCTTGACTTCCTCCTCAATGTGTCTCTTAAGCTCCTCGATCTGCTGAGTAAAGGCCTGTTTTCCTCTGGTCAGCTGGGAAACAAGAGCTTCCTTCTCTTCAAGCTGGCGGGAGAACTCACCTTAATGACAATGTATGAATGAGATTTTTTATTATTAAAATTCTCATTAACAACTTCCATGAGTAATTTTCATTCCTATACACTCACCATTCTCTGTCTGCAGTCTTGCCTTCTGTCCATTAACGTCGTTCAGCTGGCGAATATTCTCATCATTTTTGGCTTTGAGCTCACTCAACTGGTCCTCAACAGTTCTGCACATCTTTTCCAAGTTGCCCTATCAACAACAAAACATGATTTATGTTTTTTTTTCTAAATTTAATGCAGCTGCAATATTCATTTATTAAAGGTCATATTTCTGAGTGTAACGAAAGGCAAATATCTCGTCTTTAAACAAATGACTCACCTTAGCTTTAGCAACAGCCTCCATGTTGCTGGAGAGGTCATCAATCTCCATCTTGTACTCGCTCTTCTCTTTCTCCAGCTTCTGCTTGACACGCTGGAGGTTGTCGATCTGCTCTCCCAGCTCTGCAACACTGTCTGCCTGCTTCTTACGAAGAGCTGATGCGGTGGCTTCATGTTGCAGGGTTGACTCTTCAAGATCCCGGCGCAACTTCTGGAACTCAGCTTCACGCTTCTTGCTCATCTCAATCTGAGCAGCTGTTGCTCCACCAGCCTCCTCGAGCCTCTCACTGATCTCCTCAAGCTCCCTGGAGAGGTCAGCCCTCTGCTTCTCAACCTTAGCCCGAGCAGCCCTCTCAGCCTCAATCTCTTCCTCCAGTTCCTCAATACGAGCCTAGATTTGATAAAAGAAGGTTGTTGATTAAATATATTGTGTTGTTTTTGAATTCAGTCTTTTTTGCATGCATGTTATACTGTATGCATGTTGAATATGTCACCTGGAGCTCCTTGATCTTCTTCTGAAGCTGAGCGCCGAGAGACTGTTCATCCTCAATCTTGCTGAGGAGCTGGCTGGTTTCAAATTCTTTCCTTGATGAGAATACAAAGAAAGCTTTCACTGTCACAGTTTGTACTGTTGTTGGAGTGTCATGTTTGAGATGCTGAAAAGAGGATTCATAAACTAAATCAAAAACCTTACTTCTTGATTTTCTCATCAGATTGCTGCTTGTCATTCTCCAGATCCATGATGGATTCCTGGGCTAGTTTCAGATCTCCTTCAAGCTTCCTCTTGGCTCTCTCAAGGTCCATGCGGAGCTTCTTCTCTTGCTCCAGTGACCCCTCGAGCTATCACATGACAGTTAATGATAAATGATTTGAGGCATTCAAATGACAGTGTTTCAGTACAGAGAAACATGATTTACATCATACATTGTTTTGAATTTGTATCATGGAATGTCAATTAAAACACGAGCTACTTGACAATAGAAACACTCTATAGAAACAATTGTTTTATTACATCGTCCACCTGCTGTTCCAGCTTTGTCTTGGCTTTGGTCAGAGTGTTGACTTTGTCTTCCTCTGCTTGGAGATCATCAAGTGTTTGCTGATGGCTCTCTTGGAGGGCTTTCTTCTCCTTGGTTAACTTGGCAATAGACTCATCCTGAGATGCCATCTCCTCTGTCAGGTTTTTCACCTAAAAAGATTTGAAAGGTACATGTTTTGCATCACATTATATTGACATAGTCTCTTTTTAAATGAATGTGGATTTCAAATAATTCAAACCTTGTTTTCTGTGGCATGTTTCTCCTTCTCCACTTTAGCCAAAGTGAGCTCCAAGTCATCAATGTCTTTCTTCAGCTCAGAGCATTCATCCTCCAGCTTCCTCTTCTTGGCAGTCAGCTCAGCATTGATTTCCTCTTCATCCTCCAGTCTCTCGGTTGTCTCTTTGAGTTTGGCCTCGAGTTGGATCTTGCTCTTAATGAGCCCTTCACATCTTTCCTCAGCATCAGAGAGGTTATCCACTTCCTATTGTTCACAATGAGCATGCAATTAATTTAAAAGTTTGAAAAGATTGATATACTCTCTGGTATTAGAAGTCAGTGGCCTCTTCTTATCTCACCTAGATATCTGATAATTTAAGCAACATGGTACAATTAGTGAAGGGTATATGTAATAGAATTATACTGTCTTTGTTTCCTACTTACTGCAGCCACTTGGAGTTGCAGGTCATTCTTCTCCTGTACCAGGGAAACCATCTTCTCCTCCAGTTCCTTCTTCTTTGCCAGGGCAGTAGCCAGATCTGTTTTCATCTTATCATAGTTCTCCTTCATCTGCTGCAGCTCCTTCTCAGTCTCGGCACTCTTCAGGAGAGGCTTGATCTTGAAGTAGAGATTCATCCATGGCCAGTTCTTAACATTCATGAATGAACGGATGTTGTACTGAATTGAGTAGATAGCTTCCCTGGAAAATAAGATAGATGTAGAACGTGAAATTTCTTCTGAAACATTATTTCATAGAACTTCTAGGTCTAACAATTCAAAATATATATATCAACTACATAATAGGACAGTACAGTTTAGGGTACAATAAAATAATCCTACCTCCTCTCCATCATCTTAACAAACTCCTTCCTCATGACATATCCTCTGCAGAGAGCCTGAGTCATGGTCACCAGCGTAGCCAGTTTCTCATCTCTCATCTCCTCCAGGGTACCCAGCAGACCAGCTTTGAAGAACACCTATGTTGTCAAGTGGGGCAAATTAGTATTCAGTGCATATGGATATAATAGGAAAACCACAAAAGCTAATGTGTTAGTACTGTTGTTGAGGATGAACCTTTGTGTGTCCAAACTTGTACTGAGTGTGGTCCACATCAATGGAGCCCAGCAGCTTCTCTGAAGCTTTCTTGTTGTCAATGAACTGTCCCTCAGGGATGACACTGGCATTCAATACTTTGTATCTACAAGAGAAAATTACGTGGTTCCTTTTATCTTCCTCCCACTTTTTATTGGTGTTTATCATCCTAATACCTCTCCGGAAATCAACTTGACTTGCTGATAATGAAAACTGCAGTCACCTCTGCTTGAAGTCACCGTAGAGGATTCTGCTGGGGAAGCCCTTTCTGCAGATTCTGATGCCCTCCAGCACACCATTACACCTCAGCTGGTGGATGACCAAGAAGTTCTCCATAAGACCTGCACATTGAAAACGTATTGTATCAAAATGACCAAAAAATCTTTACATGACCATGTCACTCACAGTGCACAAATCTGGATTATGCGCTTCTTACCTGGGGTCTTTGTTTCATTGGGAATCAGACAGCGGACAAAGTGAGGGTGAGTGCTCCTCAAGTTGGTCATCAGCTTGCCCAAGTTCTCCTGTGGATGAGTATCACAAAATAAAAGCTCATCAATATTTTAAGATCAGATTGTTAATTATTGTCTGACAATTTGCAACAATACATACCCTGAAAAGAGCAGACACAGTCTGGAAGGAACCACCCTTCTTCTTGCCTCCCTTCTTGCCGCCACCAGCTCCCTCTATTTTGCAAAACATGACATTTTTATGAATGGTACAGAATATTAATAATAATAATAATAATAATAATAATAATAATAATAATAATAATACACTGCAGTGAGTGGTTTAAGTTTTGTTCCATGTTTAATGTGTATTTTTCCATTTCAATTTCAACCAGCAGCCTCTGTTTTGCTAAATTAATTAAATCCATTGAAACAGACACACCGTTATTTCACTACAAAGTCACTGCACTGCCTGTAACTTTCCAGACCTCAATTTTCAGTAAGCAGCCAATAGCTATGAAAAGAGCTGGCAACAATGCTCTCTATCTTCAGCAGTAAAAAATAGGAGGTGAACACATCTGTACAGGAGACACAGAGTTTCTGTAAACTCTGCTCACTTTTCTTTCTTACCATCAGCTCCAGGCATGGCTGCATACAGTAACGCCAGCAGTTTGTTTGAAGCTTTCTGGTAAAGCTGAACAACTGAATCGTTCAGGGCAGGGGCGGTTCTAGGGGGGGGCCAACAGGGGCCAGTGCCCCCGTAACTCTGAGTCTGGACCCCCCTGTGGCCCCCCTGACAGGGAGTTTGCATCAGTAACACAAGAACAGATTTCTTGCAGTTATTTTGTTCTGAAGGTAAAAAGCAGAGATAAATTGTCTCAACAGTTTACTTCCCAATCAAAATTGCTGAAATTGTAAACACTGCTTTGTCTGAATGAGGGATTTATCCTTTTTTCTGGGTTGTATGTGCCCCCTTACAAAAAAGCCAGCCCCAACCTGGCCCCCCTACTAAAACTGGTCTAGAACCGCCACTGGTTCAGGGGGTCCTTGTTCTTGTCCAGCCAGCCATTGATATTGTAGTCCACTGTGCCAGCATAGTGAACCAGGGAGAAGTGAGCTTCAGCCTTGCCCTTTCCAGGCTTTGGCTTCTCAAAGGCCTTGGTCTTGCCAAGATGCTGATCATGCAGCTTGTTCTTGAAAGTTGTGTCAGAGGCCTTGGGGAACATGCACTCCTCTTCAAGGATGGAGAAGATGCCCATTGGCTGAGAACAATTTACATTTCAGGGTAAGAAAAGAAATTACCCGAGGAAGCAAACATCTGTACTTGAATGGAGAAATCTAACTTGTTTAACAAAGTGGTATGTTACCTTCTCGATAAGCTCAATGCAGGCAGCCAAATCCATACCGAAGTCAATGAACTCCCAAACAATACCTTCCTTCTTGTACTCCTCTTGCTCCAGGACAAACATTGTGTGGTTGAAGAACTGTTGCAGTTTTTCATTGGTGAAGTTGATGCAGAGTTGCTCCAAGCTGTTGAACTGTAGTTACAGAAAAGCATTTAGTTTCATTCCAAAATAAGTTTGAACTTTTGAATCTCTCAGAAAGATTGATTTTCTAAAACTTACATCAAAGATCTCGAATCCAGCGATATCCAACACTCCAATGAAGAACTGTCTTGCCTGCTTTGTGTCCAGCATCTCATTGATACGGATGACCATCCACAAGAACATTTTCTCATAGATGGATTTGCACAGAGCGCTGACAGAATTGTTGACCTAAATACAAGAATTTAAGTATGGGGATTTATGAGTGCGATCTTTCTATTTGAAAATGTAAACATTTACCTTTCCAAACACCAAATTCTGTCTTTTTACCTGTGGGACGGTCTGACCTTTGGTCACCATCTCATTGCCGACCTTGACTCTTGGGTAGCACAGAGCTTTCAGCATATCAGCTGAGTTCAGACCCAGGAGGTAGGCGATTTTATCAGCCTCTGATTGAGTGAAAAAAAACAAGTAATGAGAATCAATGAATGAAGGAATACTTTGTTTTTGGGTTTGGTCATTAACATGACCCATCCCTCATGGAATTATAAATATACACTGACTTGTGTAGTATCTTACACACTAGAAAGGTTGAATCAGAAGAGCGTATTATTTTAGAAATTACCCTCGTTGCCATCCGGTTCAGCCTGCTCCTCACGCTGCTTCTGCTTGAATTTCATGCCGCCATGATGAATCACAGCTCCAGTCAGCTTGTAGATGCCCAATTTCTCCTCAGCAGTGAAGCCCAAGATGTCAATAGCAGTCTGCAGTGTAAATTAAGCAAAGTTATTGGTATGTTAAACATTTTCCCCAGTATACTATCTCTTTAACTAAATTTTTGTCTTACATCTGTTGCAATGAACTCCTCCACATCATCGATGCTTTTCACAGTGATTTCACCCTGACTGATCATTGGGTAGTCATAGGGGTTGGTGGTGATCAGAAGAGCCTCTAGATGAGGACAGGAGAATTAAATAGTATTGTGTGATGTTTTTTTCCGATATTATTTAAAGTCTTATTTAAAATTGGTGGAGTAACATACCCAAGAGTTCAGGCTTGTGGCCAGTCATCAGCTGGTAGAAGATATGGTAGCTCCTCTCAGCAGACAACTGGAAGGTGACACGAGACTTCTCCAGCAGATCTAAGAAGAAGAAGACATTTAAATTGCTAACTTTATCAGAGCCTATATAGTAATTTAAATGGATGGTGACGAATACCATAATTAAAACTTACATGTTTCAATATCAGCTGAAGCCAGCTTGCCAGTAGTGCCAAAGTGGATCCTGATAAATTTACCCTAGACAGCCAGATCATTAATATCGTCAGTTTTTTGTTTAATGTAGGAATAAAAAAAGTCTCAAGATATTCTTTTTTCCTGTACTTACAAAACGAGAGGAGTTGTCATTCCTCACAGTCTTGGCATTACCATAGGCCTCCAACAGAGGGTTGGCTGCAACAATTTGGTCCTCAAGAGAGCCCTGCAAGAGAAGATTTCAATTACATGAGCTATACATTCAAATTAACTTTACTGTGACAAACACTTTCATCTTACACAACCAATTTTACCTTGATTTTGCTTTGCTGTTGCGGTCCCTCGGACTTCTTAGCTCCAATAGCTGCAATTGTTGCAAAGTACTGGATGACACGCTTGGTGTTGACAGTCTTTCCAGCACCGGATTCTCCACTGGGGTACATAAGACATATTATCAAGATTTTGCTTGATTATCATTAAGTTGATAAAGTTATAGCAAGATAGTGTGTTTTATACTCACGTAATCAGGACAGACTGGTTCTCACGATCTAAAACACAAACATAAATGCTGACATAAGTTTTCTTTTTCTTTAATAAATATCAATGGAAGATTTTACCTCTGTGTTTTTAGATTCCAACACCAACATTTTTATCTTACCAGTGAGCATGAACTGATAGCCATTGTCAGAGATGGAGAAGATGTGGGGTGGAGCCTCAATCCTCTTCTTGCCTCTGTATGCTTGTACACATGTAGTATCATACACAGGAAGCCACTTATAGGGATTCACGACAACGCAAAACAACCCAGAGTAGGTCTGAAATAGAAAAAAAGCATAAACATGGTGTGATTTTGCTTAAATTTTGTTTGATTTCCATGAAGATACACATACTCTATACATATTTACATATACATTAAATTAGCATAGTGTGGAAACTCACATAGATCATCCATGATGCATAACGCTCTTTGAGGTTATACAACACGCAAGGCTCATTGAGGTGGGTCATCATGGCCATGTCCTCAATTTTGTCATACTTGGGAGGGTTCCTGGGATGAATGTCCTCCTCTTTTACTGTGATGGACTGAACACCAAATACAGTACAATGTATTTAACTAAGACATAATTTCAAACAGGAAAGTCTTATCAAATGGATCATATTGTTGTTCACAGTGTCAGTTTGAGTCTAAAAATACAATGAAAAAGAATAGTAGACTTAATGTTTTACTAAGATATTGTTTTAATTAAATGTAAATCCTATCCTTGTATATACAAAGTGTCTTAGATGGAAATCGATTGAGTAGTTTTGTTGAAAGAAGTAAAATAATGAATGACTTACCTTTCCACAGTCGGTTTCCACCGTGGCTTTTCCACCCTCTTTCTTTACAAGTTTACCCTTGAGGTACATCTCGGCAGGCTCAGCCACAAAATAGGCAGTTTTGGCATCAAAAGGAGAGGTTTGTGCCTCAAGCCTCTCCTTCTCTGGCTTCCGGAGGTAGACCGCCGCCGGCCATACTGCTCCATCTCTGCGTCTGTGCTCATGGTGGTACTTCAGTGGAGACTGAAAAGATGAAGTCGGCAATAGTGTTAACATGTCAACATGACATAGCTATGGTCTTCTGCCCAGCTGATTATGGAGATTTCAAGTGTTTTATGGTGAAATCTTTTACCTCAGGTAGTTCCGAAAACAACTGAGCGCTGGCGTCTCTGGTGGAGTTGGGAGATTCTGTAAATACATGATTAGACATGAGTACAAAAACATGCTTCTAATTTCACATTTTTTTCTGTGGAAATTAGAAAACAGATGAGGTTAAAGATGGCAAAATGTTTATAGACTTGTGAATTATATTCAAACTGTAATGAAATGAATCATTAGAGTCACTAAAATACTATTCACTCCCCTCACCTGCCCTCACTAGCAGAAAAATAGTATTGCTCTTAATGATTAGTCAGTGTGTATGTGACGAAATGTAGTGTGTATTAGATGAAAGTACAAACTAAAAAATTGTGTTTTGTGTTTTTCTTTTCTTTTGCAGGAACCCACTTCTTAAATGTGATAGGAGTATATGAAGAAAATTATTTTTGAATAATGTCTAGACAAGACTACAACCCAGGTAACTCTGCCATAGAATTCATAGAATTAACTTCACTGACTAATAAAGAACAGTAAAAACTGAGGTCAAAGTGAAAACACTTACCTGTGATGGAGCTTCAGTTAATGCAATAGCTCAGAGCTGCCTCTTTTATAGAGGGTGAGATTGCCTGGTCAGCAGCAGTCTCTCGCTTGGTTTGGTCATGGCCTCTTTTCATCCTGTTGCTTATTTCTGGCAGTGATGTATAAGGACGGGATTTGCATATTTCTTTGTAACTACAGCTTTAAAATTACAGGATACATTGTGATGTTATACCAATTGATTTGGGTTGATTTGGTTTGATTTGATTGTAACCTTGGATGTAATGTGGACAGTCTGTTTGAATTTAAATCATGATTAAATGCTTTCATAAGGCATGTTACCTATGACCCAAGTCTTCTCAAAATAGGAATTGCCACACAGAGCAAAGAATTGCTGAAATTGCACTTGTAAAAGTTGCTATGTGAGAACATGTAAATATTCCAGTCAACAAAATAAGGTTTATGGAAGCATGAAGGTAAAACTACTTAGAGAGAAAGAAGCAGGTGCTTATTCATTTCTGCTTCAAGCTTTCTTGTAAGTTACAGGCTTGCTGCTTTAAATGTTGGTTCACTTCCTGCCTCGTGTCCACACATGGCAGTGATTGCCAAATTCAATTATTCATTTCATAGTGCAGAATGTGGTTTGTGTATGATTCCAATCATTATAATCCTTGATTTAAGCGACGCTGACGTTGGGATTTGTTTTGAACATCTTTCCTTAAATGAATGGACTGCTTTGGGGGTTGGTTTTCCAAAAGTCTTCCAAAATCCATTAGTATTCAATTTCAGGACACTTGAGTTCACCCATAAATGACACTTATATGAGCGTTGTAGTTGTATACACATGTTTATTAAATAATAAAGTACATCCTTAATACAAACATATTGGTTGTACTAATATCATTACCATGAAATGTATAGATGTGGTCGTGCTCTATTTGACCTTATAAATGAAAGTCGGAGCCCAGTACTTGTGGATTTTACATTGCATTACTGTTTGTGAGTCATGTCAGATGAATGCAAAGACCTTTGGTTTGGAAATGTCCTAAAATATTTCTAGTTTACCATTACAGGAGGCACATCTCATATTTCTCTATTAAAAACAGGAATCTTTTGGATAACTCCCTAAATGGATACGAAAACAGTTGGCAACTCCTTTGAGATCAGGACCAAAATAAATTGAACAAAATGAACTTCTCCAGTTACTACATTTGATATGAAGAAGGTGACATCTATTCAAGTACCATTATATGTGCCCTAGACAATCTTAAGGGGTCAGGTCATTTATCACCTTTTTGAGTCAAAGTGGCATCCACGCATATAAACATGGAAATACTAAACCCCTGTCAGAAAGAGGGTGAACCATTCAACTTTCTTCTTAATTTATGTTGAGCTCTTTTGAGTTGGCTCTTTGGACAGATACTGATTTGAGCAGGTGGTGTCCATAATAAAAGTGTCCAAGTGGCTGACACTAGTATTTTCCACCACTGATTAAATTTAATTGCTGCTGATATTCATTACATCATGTAAGTTAGATTTTTATCAATCTAAGAATGGATTTACAGCGACTTGAGACATACATGCACTGTATGTTTTGATATATATGTGCTGGTGCAACAATGTGTGTGTGTGTGTGTGTGTGTGTGTGTGTGTGTGTGTGTGTGTGTGTGTGTGTGTGTGTGTGTGTGTGTTTGTGTGGTGTGTGTGTGTGTGTGTGTGTGTGTGTGTGTGTGTGTGTGTGTGTGTGTGTGTGTGTGTGTGTGTGTGTCTGCTGGAAGGAATACATTTTGTCATTCATCCAGGGAGTTTGTTATGTTTGTAATGAGACAACCTGGATGATGAACAAATCTTAATATTGTTTGTGTAAAAAGGTGATCACTTATTTGGACCCATTTGTTGTGTTTCTTGTTGCTTTGACATTTTGGATTCTGCTATGAAACGAAATCCGCTGAGGACCTAATTCTCCTCCAAGATGCAAAATGCCAGGTCAACGTCTAATTTTAGCCTTTTACTTTAGCATTGTTTTTTAAATTTTGGAATTACAATGTATTTTTTCTTATAGTCATTTATTGTGGGGGAATGACCTTTCAGGCTGCTTAGTGGTCTATGGTCTTCAGACTGTGTCTAGGAGAGTACAGCAGTAGAGTCATCTGCTTCCACTCCCATTGTCACTTGAATTTGGCTGTTCTTGCTTCACTCCATTGTTTTTTTTTACATTTTCTCAAATGGTTGGAGCAGCAAATAGATTTCTGGCCCACTGTCACCTACATACAGGGTGCATGGAGGGAAAAAGTCTGAGGAGGTCAAAATTTTCATACTATACTGCAAGTTTTGCTGTTCTTCAGACCTTGCAGCAGGCTCATTGTGCAGTCCTGGTGCCCCTATAGACTGCCCCTTCAAAGGTGGAAGATTTTTAAGGAGCAGATGGAAGATGTTCCAATAGGATATTATTGTGCCTTCCTGTTCACCGTGGGCTTTCCCAACTGTATTGATGCCTATCCCCCGGTTTTGTGTAGATTTCTGCCATATTATTGAACAGAGTGAGGGAGATTCCTATCCTCTGCCAGCCATTTCTGAGATCCTTGAGTCACTGGCATGCTTAACTTTTTTTACCATCCAAGATTTTAACAGTGGTTATTGGCAGGTGGAAATGGACCCTGAAAGCCAGCCCCTGACGGAGTTTGTCACATCTTTTGGGTTGTTCCCTTTTTCGGGTCATGCCTTTTTTTTTGAAGGGCGCTCCAGCCACCTTACTAAGGCTGCTAAATCGTGTGCTGAGGAGTGGCCTTGGAGACTGCTGCATGGTGGACCTAGATGACATAGTCATCTATTCTAAAGACATCCATGCCCCAACTACTTTTCAACGATTGCAGAGCCTCTTAACGCTCTGAAAGGGAAAGGAGCTGTGTTTCGGTGGATGGATGAGTGTCAGAGGGCATTTCAATGTCTCAAAGACCATCTGACCTTGCCTCCTGTCCTTGGTCACCCCAAAATGTGTAACACATTTGTTGTCTACACTAATGTAAATTCTACAGGTGTTGGAGCTGTCTTTGCACAGAGATCTGACACTTCCTTCCAAGAGCAGGTCATTGCTTATGGAAGCTGCTCTCACTCCAGTGCAGAGCGAAATGACACTGAAGGTGAGTGTCTGGCAAGGGCTGGAGTTTAGATAAATGGAGACATTATTTGGAGGGAAAAGTGGTCATCATTCTACTCTATATTGATGTAGATCTTAAACACCACGAAAGCCAGCTCCAGGCTTATTCACTGGGTGCTGGATTTTTGCTCACCGAGTATCATAAGGGTAAGTTCAACAATGCACCTGATTCTTAAACACAGGCCACATCTCTAACCTCCCTGGCATTGTTATTCACCTTCTCTGGCATGTGACAAGATGAGGATATGTGGAAAGCTCAGAGGAATGATCCAGAAGTCCAGAAAAGTATGTGAGGCACTGCTTACGGATGACTCGTCATCTGGTGAAGCAGACTCTGGTTAACCAAACATCCTGACTGAGGTGACCTACCTGTAGCAGTCCCATTGTGCATCTTTTTGTGTTTTGGGCTGAATTTCAAAATCCTCTGACTAATTGCAGTAGATTCAGATCACTTGTGCACAGGGTGAGGAGACTGACTGCTAATTAATGAAGCAGCTTGGGCCATTCCCCTACCAGCCAATCACAGTGTCACAACGCCCCTTTGTGAGAGCTAAAGAGAGGTGGGGAATGGCACCCACATTGGACTCACTCTCATTCTGAATCTGTCCATGACACATTGCAGACTGCACATTTCAGTTTTTCACATTTCATGTCATTGGGGACTTAAGAGGTTGAAAGCACATTTCAGTTTGATGATTTCCTGAAGAGGCATTTTTTGATTATCCCCTGAAGTGGTGTTTGTTTATTACAGAAGTAGTTGACACTTGGCATTCCCTGTAGATATACATATTTTTGTTGATATTTTTATGTAGGTTGGTTTGTAAGCATTTTACTGCTAGTGATGCCACAACCTCACCAGTGTTTCACAAACCACCAATGGAAGAACCACGGCTTTTAAAAAGCGCCAAATGTTTTGTTTGTCTGTCTTATTATTTATACTATTTTGTCTGTGGAAATGAGTTGTATTGTTCTGCATGATTGAAAACTTCCAAATAAAGTATTCAAAAAAAAAGAAAAAGACGCCAAATGTTTTTAAAGCGAATTGTATTTTTAAAAATGACTGTAATAATTACTAAAAACCCTGAAAGTATTATTCTTTTACCATATTGAAAATGGTGCTTGTTGATCAGTACCGTGCTGCAAATACTCTACCATATGACATTACAAGGCTAATTGCTCTACTTAGTTTTGGACTGATTTCTCTGGTCAACCAAATAAATTATTAAAGAAAGGAACTGACAGGATTCAGGATAATGATGAAAGGTATCGTCTTTATTGTAAAGAAACCCCAACCATGGTTCATATTTTATGAACTCTGTTGAAGGCCTAAAGGATGATGACACTTACTCAGCAGAATCAGACTAAAAAAAGAGGGATGAAAATCTATAATTATTATTTGGGTATCATTTAAGATGAGATATTGATTCACACTGTCATCAGTGAAAGTTCACAGCATCAAATTATTTTAAAAACAAACATACCTTTCCAGCGTCACGGCTCTTGACTCTCAGCTTGTTGACCTGGGACTCAGCAATGTCAGCGCGCTCCTGAGCTTCCTCAAACTCATGCTGAACCTTCCTGAGCCTGGACATGTGAGTGTTGGCCTGCTCCTCCTGTTAAGTATTTAGAGGTATGTTGGCGTAGTTACAAGACAGTTAATAGTGATGTTATTATTACATCAGCTGTCAATGATGTGCCACATTATGTATTTGACTTACAGCCTCCTCAGCCTGTCTCTTGTAAGCCTTCACTTTAAGCTGCAGCTTGTCCACCAGATCCTGAAGTCTGTTCACATTCTTCTTGTCCTCCTCAGTCTGAAAGATACAAGATTATACAATATGTGAAGAAGACTAGAGAATGAATTAGAGGTTAGGGGAGTTTTTCAGCACGGCTTACTTGGTATGTCAGCTCCTTCACTCTCCTCTCATATTTGCG
Source organism: Diplodus puntazzo (assembly GCA_963678695.2). Taxonomy (NCBI): domain Eukaryota; kingdom Metazoa; phylum Chordata; class Actinopteri; order Spariformes; family Sparidae; genus Diplodus; species Diplodus puntazzo. The sequence continues at coordinate 5,665,593 of OZ023174.1, forward strand.
AACTCCTTTTATAGCATCAGCTCCACGTCTCTGCTCGCCTTCAACTTCACTCTCCAGCTCACGTACCTGTAATGTGATGATAAAACATCATCAAAAATGTCTGAAAAGCTGAATTTATTTATCTATTAATGCATTAAAAGTGCAGTTTACATGAAACTCAAATATTATGAGCATGTAAAGCATATACAGTTCATACCCTGGACTCCAGTTTCTGGAGCTGCTTCTTGCCACCCTTCATGGCGAGGTTCTCAGCCTCATCCAGACGGTGCTGGAGGTCCTTGACTGTGACCTCCAGGTTCTTCTTCATCCTCTCCAGGTGAGAACTGGTGTCCTGCTCCTTCTTCAACTCCTCAGCCATCATGGCAGCCTGAAATGAACACATGCACATTTTAGAAACATAATTTTTAGTTTTGATATTAATTATAATAATTATTAATAACAATTAATGAAGTGTTAAAATATATTTCCTGAAGCAGTATTTACATAAAAACATGACTCACGTCAGTAATAGCCTTCTTGGCTTTCTCTTCAGCATTTCTTGATTCCTGAATAGCATCATCTACTTCACCTTGAACCTGGGAGAGGTCAGACTCCAGCTTCTTCTTGGTGTTCATAAGACTGGTGTTCTGAATTTGACCAAGAATAGACAGTGTTAATTGGTATGTGCTTCACATCTGTGATTAGTTAAAATTCTTGTGAATTAACGAAAACACACCTGAGAGTGAAGCAGTCCAACACGCTCACTAGCATCAACCAACTCCTGCTCAGCCACTTTGCGTCCTCTCTCTGTCTGGTCCAGAGCTGCTCTCAGCTCCTCGATCTCAGCCACCATCAGGCCATTTCTGCGCTCCACCATGGCAACCTGCTCCTTCATGTCTTCCTGTCCTCTGACAGCATCATCAAGGTGCAGTTGGGCATCCTGACATTGAACAGAGAAAAAGAAAGTGTTTATACTTTCCCTTTAATTCTTTTTTTTTACATTTAGTTGTGAAACAAACCTTACCTTGAGCTGTCCCTGGACATTCCTCAGTTGTTTCTGGGCCTCAGCAGCCTGCCTGTTGGCATGGCTAAGCTGAATCTCCATCTCATTCAGATCTCCCTCCATCTTCTTCTTGACTCTCAGGGCATCATTCCTGCTCCTGACCTCAGAATCAAGAGTGCTCTGCATGGAGTCAATCACCCTCTGGCTGTTCCTCTTGATCTGCTCCATCTCCTCATCCTTCTCTGCTAGCTTCCTGTCAACCTCACCTTTGATCTGGTTGAGCTCAAGCTGGACACGGAGAATTTTGGCCTCCTCATGCTCCAGTGTGCCCTTAAAAAGTCACAAACACAACAAAAGGTATTTTTTTGCAGGAATAAATTCAAAATGAATACATAGTTACAATTTAACCATGTATTTTATTATAGTGGTTCAATAATGTCATCGAGATTTTACCTCAGCTTCCTCCAGTGCTGACTGAATTTCAGACTTCTCAGTCTCTACAGTCTTCTTGGCTTTCTCCAACTCATGGATACTCTTTCCAGTCTCACCAATCTGTTCAGTCAGGTCTGAGATCTCCTCTGTAGAACGACCAAAGTCAAATGTAGTTAGAACTGTATGTGCAGGTTAGATCTGGAAATGTGTCAGTGCTTTTACAACCAAATAATGCTCACAGACTTCACTACTAGACGGCTAAGAAGAACCCTTGCAATTACTATGACCATTACATTAAACACAGTAAGATTGACATACGCTGCAGGTTCTTGTTCTCTCTCTTCATGGTCTCCAGGTGATCCAGAGCCTCCTCATAAGAGTTCTTCATCTTGAACAGTTCAGTGCTGAGAGAACGAGCCTCCTTCTGAGCTCCCTCCAGCTCTGCCTGGCCCTCCTCATACTTCTGTTTCCATTCTGCAAGGACCTAGAATTGTATAGGTCAAAATATGTTAATTCAATGACTATTTATTAATTAAGGTGCTTGTTTCTCACTACAAAACTGATGTCGATTAACAGTTTAACCATTTACCTTATCAAAGTTCCTCTGCTTCTTGTCAAGGTTGGCAGCCAGAGCATTGGCTCTCTCAACGTCAATCATGAGATCCTCCACCTCACCCTGCAGCCTCTGCTTGGTCTTCTCCAAAGAGGCACACTTGGAGTTGACAGCCTCAATGGATTCCTCAGCATCCTGCAAGCGCTGGGCAAGCTTTTTCCTGTAGTGAAGAGGAATTATTTGAGCTTTAGTGAACAAAGATAGCAAAAATGGATTTATCTTTGAAAAAGTAGAAAGGATTATATACTTGGACTCCTCCAGCTCCTCAGTGCGCTGGATAGCATCAGTCTCATATTTGGTTCTCCACTGAGCCACCTCACTGTTGGCCTTGGACATTCCTCTCTGTAGCTCAGCTTTGGCCTCCTGCTCCTCCTCAAACTGCTCTCTGAGCAGATCACAGTCATGGCGGGCAGACTGAACTGCATGGGCCAGGGCATTCTTGGCCTGTTGACGATGACAAAACATTAGTATCATACCTATGAAGTGGAAGTACTTTTTTAAAAGTTTAATCACTTTGATGTAGCCGTTTCGTTTTGAATCCTCAAGACTACTTCTGTCTGCATCTATCATATTTGCTACTCATCATCATGTAACTTTTCATTATCTGTCAATAAATGTAATTCATAAAAGGTTCACTTAGCAATAATAGCAGTATGCCCGAATGTTTTGCTGTGGGAATAGATACTCAAGTTTGGTCTTTTAGATTGTATTATTGTATTATGGTACATGTTATGAATGATCACATTTGAAAAAGAGAATATACCCCCTGTTGACATGTAACAACAAGGCATGTGAACTTGTTTACCTTGACTTCCTCCTCAACGTGTCTCTTCAGCTCCTCAATCTGCTGAGTGAAGGCCTGTTTTCCTCTGGTCAGCTGTGAAACAAGAGCTTCCTTCTCTTCAAGTTGGCGGGAGAACTCACCTGAATGACAATGTATGAATGAGATTTTTTATTATTAATATTCTCATTAATAACATCCATGAGAAGTTTCTATTCCAGGACACTCACCATTCTCTGTCTGCAGTCTTGCCTTTTGTCCATTAACGTCATTCAGCTGGCGAACATTCTCATCATTTTTGGCTTTGAGCTCACTCAACTGGTCCTCAACAGTTCTGCACATTTTTTCCAAGTTGCCCTGTCAACAACAAAACATGATGTTCGTTGAGTTTTTTTTCTAAATGTAATGCTACTGCCATATTCATTGGTTAGAGGTCATGTTTCTGAGCATAACGAAATCAGAAATACCTTAATAATTCCAGGGGGAAATTATTTTAAATGCAAACACCTCATCTTTAAACAAATGACTCACCTTAGCTTTAGCAACAGCCTCCATGTTGCTGGAGAGGTCATCAATCTCCATCTTGTACTCGCTCTTCTCCTTCTCCAGCTTCTGCTTGACACGCTGGAGGTTGTCGATCTGCTCTCCCAGCTCTGCAACACTGTCTGCCTGCTTCTTGCGGAGAGCTGATGCAGTTGCTTCATGTTGCAGGGTTGACTCTTCAAGATCCCGGCGCAACTTCTGGAACTCAGCTTCACGCTTCTTGCTCATCTCAATCTGAGCAGCTGTTGCTCCACCAGCCTCCTCGAGCCTCTCACTGATCTCCTCAAGCTCCCTGGAGAGGTCAGCCCTCTGCTTCTCAACCTTAGCCCGAGCAGCCCTCTCAGCCTCAATCTCTTCCTCCAGCTCCTCAATACGGGCCTAGATTTGAGGAAAGAAGGTTTATTGACTTGAATATAATGCAGTGTTTTTGATTTACTGCGTTTGATTTGCATGTATATAACATTGTATAGCTCCTCACCTGGAGCTCCTTGATCTTCTTCTGAAGCTGAGCACCGAGAGACTGTTCATCCTCAATCTTGCTGAGGAGCTGGCTGGTTTCAAATTCTTTCCTTGATGAGGATAAAAAGAAAGCTTTCACTGTCACAGTTTGTTCTGTTGTTGGAATGTAATGTTTAAGATGGTGAACAGGGAATTAACAACATAAATCAAAGACTTTACTTCTTGATTTTCTCATCAGATTGCTGTTTGTCATTCTCCAGATCCATGATGGATTCCTGGGCTAGTTTCAGATCTCCTTCAAGCTTCCTCTTGGCTCTCTCAAGGTCCATGCGGAGCTTCTTCTCTTGCTCCAGTGACCCCTCGAGCTATCACATGACAGTTAATGATAAATTATCTGAGGTATTCAAATGACGGTGTGTAATCAAAAAGAAATATGATTTACATTATACATTATTTTGAATATGTATCATGGAATGGCAATTAAAGAACTAGGTACTTGACAATAGAAACACTATAGAAACAATTGATTTCTTACATCGTCCACTTGCTGTTCCAGCTTTGTCTTGGCTTTGGTCAGAGTGTTAACTTTGTCTTCCTCTGCTTGGAGATCATCAAGTGTTTGCTGGTGGCTCTCTTGGAGGGCTTTCTTCTCCTTGGTTAACTTGGCAATAGACTCATCTTGAGATGCCATCTCCTCTGTCAGGTTTTTCACCTAAATAGATTTTAAAGGTAGAGTATTTCCAGCATATTATATTGATATGGTCTGTCTTTAAATTATTGTGGGTTTAAAATAATTCAAACCTTGTTTTCTGTGGCATGTTTCTCCTTCTCCACTTTAGCCAAAGTGAGCTCCAAGTCATCAATGTCTTTCTTCAGCTCAGAGCATTCGTCCTCCAGCTTCCTCTTCTTGGCCGTCAGCTCAGCATTGATTTCCTCTTCATCCTCCAGTCTCTCCGTTGTCTCTTTGAGTTTGGCCTCGAGTTGGATCTTGCTCTTGATGAGCCCTTCACATCTTTCCTCAGCATCAGAGAGGTTATCCACTTCCTATTGTACACAAAGAACATACAATACATTTAAAAGTTTGAAAAGATTGATATATTCTCTGGTATCAGAAGTCAGTGGCCTCTTCTTATCACACCTAGATATCTGATAATTTAAGCAACATGGTACAATTAGTGAAGCGTATATGTACTACAATTATATTTTCTTTGTTTCCTACTTACTGAAGCCACTTGGAGTTGCAGGTCATTCTTCTCCTGTACCAGGGAAACCATCTTCTCCTCCAGTTCCTTCTTCTTTGCCAGGGCAGTAGCCAGGTCTGTTTTCATCTTATCATAGTTCTCCTTCATCTGCTGCAGCTCCTTCTCAGTCTCAGCACTCTTCAGGAGAGGCTTGATCTTGAAGTAGAGATTCATCCATGGCCAGTTCTTAACATTCATGAATGAACGGATGTTGTACTGAATTGAGTAGATAGATTCCCTGGAAAATAAGGTAAATGTACAAAGTGTAATTTCTTCTGCAACATTATTTTACAGAACTTCTAAGTCTAAATATTTAAAAATATATATCAACTACATAATTGGACAGTAAAGTTTTGGGTACAGTAAAAGAATCCTACCTCCTCTCCCACATCTTAACAAACTCCTTCCTCATGACATATCCTCTGCAGAGAGCCTGAGTCATGGTCACCAGCGTAGCCAGTTTCTCATCTCTCATCTCCTCCAGGGTACCCAGCAGACCAGCTTTGAAGAACACCTATGTTGTCAAGTGGGGCAAAATAGTATTCAGTGCATATGGCTATAATAGGACAACCACACAAGTAAATGAGTTAGTGCTGTCGTTGAGTATAAACCTTTGTGTGTCCAAACTTGTACTGAGTGTGGTCCACATCAATGGAGCCCAGCAGCTTCTCTGAAGCTTTCTTGTTGTCAATGAACTGTCCCTCAGGGATGACACTGGCATTCAATACTTTGTATCTACAAGAGAAAATTACGTGGTTCCTTTTATCTTCCTCCCAATTTTTCTCAGTGTTTATCATCCTAATACCTCTCCGGAAATCAACTTGACTTGCTGATAATGAAAACTGCAGTCACCTCTGCTTGAAGTCACCGTAGAGGATTCTGCTGGGGAAGCCCTTTCTGCAGATTCTGATGCCCTCCAGCACACCATTACACCTCAGCTGGTGGATGACCAAGAAGTTCTCCATAAGACCTGTACATTGCAAACTCATTGTATCAAAACATTTCTTTACATGACCATGTCACACACAGTGCACAAATCTGGGTTATACGCTTCTTACCTGGGGTCTTTGTTTCATTGGGAATCAGACAGCGGACAAAGTGAGGGTGAGTGCTCCTCAAGTTGGTCATCAGCTTGCCCAAGTTCTCCTGTAGATGAGTATCACAAAATAATAGATCATCAATATTTAAGATGTATTCTACAAATATTTTAAGAACAAATACGAAACAATACATACCCTGAAAAGAGCAGACACAGTCTGGAAGGAACCACCCTTCTTCTTGCCACCCTTCTTGCCGCCGCCACCTGCAGCCTCTATTTTGCAAAACATGACATTTTTATTAATGGTTCCAAATATTAATAACAATTATACACTGCAGTGAGTGGTTTAAGTTTTGTTCTATGTTGAATGTGCATTTTTCAATTTCAAATTCAACCAGCAGCCTGTGTTTTGCTAAATTAATTAAGCAATTGAAACAGACACACTGTTTTTTCACTACAAAGTCGGTGCACTGCCTGTAACTTTCTAGACCTCAATTTTCAGTAAGCAGCCAATAGCTATGAAACGAGATGGCAACAATGCTCACTAACTTCAACAGAAGAAAATAGGAGGTTCACACATCTGTACAGGGTACACAGAGTTTCTATATACTCTGCTCACTTTTCTTTCTTACCGTCAGCTCCAGGCATGGCTGCATATAGTAACGCCAGCAGTTTATTTGAAGATTTCTGGTAAAGCTGAACAACTGAATCGTTCAGGGGGTCCTTGTTCTTGTCCAGCCAGCCATTGATATTGTATTCCACTGTGCCAGCATAGTGAACCAGGGCGAAGTGAGCTTCAGCCTTTCCCTTTCCAGGCTTTGGCTTCTCAAAGGCCTTGGTCTTGCCAAGATGCTGATCGTGCAGCTTGTTCTTGAAAGTTGTGTCAGAGGCCTTGGGGAACATGCACTCCTCTTCAAGGATGGAGAAGATGCCCATTGGCTGAGAATTTATATTTCACGGTAAGAAAAAAAAATCACCTGAAGAAGCAAACATTTGTACTTGAATGGAGAAATCTAACTTGTTTAACAAAGTGGTATGTTACCTTCTCGATAAGCTCAATGCAGGCAGCCAAGTCCATACCGAAGTCAATGAACTCCCAAACAATACCTTCCTTCTTGTACTCCTCTTGCTCCAGGACAAACATTGTGTGGTTGAAAAACTGTTGCAGTTTCTCATTGGTGAAGTTGATGCAGAGTTGCTCCAAGCTGTTGAACTGTAGTTATAGAAAAGCATTTAGTTTCATTCCAAAATAAGTTTGAACTTTTGAATCTCTCAGAAAGGTTGATTTTCTAAAACTTACATCAAAGATCTCAAATCCAGCGATATCCAGCACTCCAATGAAGAACTGTCTTGCCTGCTTTGTGTCCAGCATCTCATTGATACGGATGACCATCCACAAGAACATTTTCTCATAGATGGATTTGCACAGAGCGCTGACAGAATTGTTGACCTAAATATAAGAATTTACGCGTGGGGATTTATGAATGTGATTTTTCTATTTGGAAATGTAAACATTTCCCTTTCCAAACACCCAGATTCCGTCTTTTTACCTGTGGGACGGTCTGACCTTTGGTCACCATCTCATTGCCGACCTTGACTCTTGGGTAGCACAGAGCTTTCAGCATATCAGCTGAGTTCAGGCCCAGGAGGTAGGCGATTTTATCAGCCTCTGATTGAGAGAAAAAAAAGTTTTGGATAAATGAATATTTCGTTTTCGTGTTTTGTCATTAACATGACCCATCCCTCATGGAATTATAATTATACACTGACATGTGTAATATCTTACACACCAGAAAGCTTACATGATAAGAGTGTATTATTTTAGAAATTACCCTCGTTGCCATCTGGTTCAGCCTGCTCCTCACGCTGCTTCTGCTTGAATTTCATGCCACCATGATGAATCACAGCTCCAGTCAGCTTGTAGATGCCCAATTTCTCTTCAGCGTTGAAACCCAATATGTCAATAGCAGTCTGCAGTGTAAATTAAGCAAAGTTGTTGGTATGTTAAACATTTTCCCCTGTATACTATCTGTTTAACTAAATTGTTGTCTTACATCTGTTGCAATGAACTCCTCCACATCATCGATGCTTTTCACAGTGATTTCACCCTGACTGATCATTGGGTAGTCATAGGGGTTGGTGGTGATCAGAAGAGCCTCTAGAGGAGGACAGTAGAAGTACATAGTACTGTTTGATGTTTTTTTCTGATATTGTTTAAAGTCTCATTTAAAATTAGTGTAGTAACATACCCAAGAGTTCAGGCTTGTGGCCAGTCATCAGCTGGTAGAAGATATGGTAGCTCCTCTCAGCAGACAACTGGAAGGTGACACGAGACTTCTCCAGCAGATCTAAGAAGAAGAAATTTAAATTGCTAACTTTATCAGAGCCTAGATCATAATTTAAATGGATAGTAACAAATATCATGGTTGAAACTTACATGTTTCAATATCACATGAAGACAGCTTGCCAGTAGTGCCAAAGTGGATCCTGATAAATTTACCCTAGACAGCCAGATCATTAATATTATCTTTTTTTTTGTTTTGTTTTTTTAAATGTAGGAATGAAAAAGGTCTCAAGATGTTTCCTATAATACTTACAAAACGAGAGGAGTTGTCATTCCTCACAGTCTTGGCATTACCATAGGCCTCCAACAGAGGGTTGGCCGCAACAATCTGGTCCTCAAGAGAGCCCTGCAAGAGAAGATTTGAATTACATGAGCTATACATTCAAATGAACTTTCCTCTGAAACACTTTAATCTTACACAACCGAATTCACCTTAATTTTGCTTTGCTGTTGCGGTGCATCAGACTTCTTAGCTCCAATAGCTGCAATTGTTGCAAAGTACTGGATGACACGCTTGGTGTTGACAGTCTTTCCAGCACCGGATTCTCCACTGGGGTACACGAGACATGTTTTCAAGATTTTGCCTCATCATCAAGTTAATAAAGTTATAGCAAGATAGTGTGTTTTATACTCACGTAATCAGGACAGACTGGTTCTCACGATCTGAGACACAAACATAAATGCTTGACATGAGTTTTCTTTTTTGTTTAATAAATATCAATGGAAGATTTTACCTCTGTGTTTAGATTCTAACACCAATATTTTTATCTTACCAGTGAGCATGAACTGATAGCCATTGTCAGAGATGGAGAAGATGTGGGGTGGAGCCTCAATCCTCTTCTTGCCTCTGTATGCTTTTACACATGTAGTATCATACACAGGAAGCCACTTATAGGGATTCACGACAACGCAGAACAACCCAGAGTAGGTCTGAAATAGTAAAAAGAATAATCATAGTGTGATTTTATTTAGATTTTGTTTGATTTCCATGTAGGTACACATACTTAATAAATATTTACATATACAATAAATTAGCATAGTGTGGAAACTCACATAGATCATCCATGATGCATAACGCTCTTTGAGGTTATACAACACGCAAGGCTCATTGAGGTGGGTCATCATGGCCATGTCCTCAATTTTGTCATACTTGGGAGGGTTCCTGGGATGGATGTCCTCCTCTTTTACTGTGATGGACTGAACAGCAAATACAGTATAATGTACATAACTAAGAAATCATTTCAAATAGAAAAGTTCATCAAGTGGAATATATTGTTGTTCACAGAGTTAGTTTGTTAGTTTGAGCATAAAATACAATGAGAAAAAAATAGTTAACTGAATGTTTTACTAAGATATTGTTTTAAATTAATGTAAATCCGATCTTTGTATATACACGGTGTCTTAGATGGAAATTGATTTAGCAGTTTTGTTGAAAAAATTAAAATAGTGAATGACTTACCTTTCCACAGTCGGTTTCCACTGTGGCTTTTCCACCCTCTTTCTTTACAAGTTTACCCTTGAGGTACATCTCGGCAGGCTCAGCCACAAAATAGGCAGTTTTGGCATCAAAAGGAGAGGTTTGTGCCTCAAGCCTCTCCCTCTCTGGCTTCCGGAGGTAAATGGCCGCCGGGCCATACTGCTCCATCTCTGCGTCTGTGCTCATGGTGGCACTTCAGTGGAGACTGAAAAATGAAGTCCACAATAGTGTTAACATATCAACATGACATAGCTATGGTCTTCTGCCCTTCAGCTGATTATGGGGATTTAAAGTTTTTTATGGTGAAATCTTTTACCTCAGCTGGTTCCGAAAACAACTGAGCGTTGGCGTCTCTGGTGGAGTTGGGAGATCCTGTAAATACATGATTAGACATGAGTACAATATCTTGTTTCATATTGTTTTTCTAATTTCACATTTTTTTCTGTGGAAATTTTGCCAATTGGGAAACAGATGAGGGTAAAGATTGCAAAATGTTTATATACTTACATAATATATTCAAATTGTAATGAATTGAATCATCAAAGTCAAAGTCAATCATTAAACCATTAAAATACTTTTCTCTCTCAACTCTCAACTCAACTGCCCTCATTGGCAGAGAAATAGTATTGCTCTTAACGATCAGTCAGTATGTATGTGATGAAACATAGTCTGTATTAGATGTAAATACAAACTAACAAACTGATTCTTTAATTTTGCAAGAACCTACTTCTTAAATGTGATAGGAGTATATCAAGACAATTGTTTCAGAATAATGTCTGGTCAAGACTACCACCCAGGTAACTCTGCCATAGAGTTCTGGACAATTTGCAAAAATAATTAGCAACACATTAACTTCACTGACTAATAAAGAATATTAAAAATTGAGGTCAAAAGTGAAAACACTCACCTGTGATGGAGGTTCAGTTAATGCAGTAGCTCAGAGCTGCCTCTTTTATAGAGGGTGGGATTGCCTGGTCAGCAGCAGTCTGTCGCTTGGTTTGGTCATGGCCTCTTTTCATCCTGCTGCTTATTTGTGGCAGTGATGTTTAAGGACAGGGTTTGCATATTTCTTTGTAACTACAGCTTTAAAATTACAGGATACATTGTGATGTTATACCAATTGATTTGGGCTGATTTGATTTGATTTGATTGTAACCTTGGATGTAATGTGGACAGTCTGTTTGAATTTAAATCATGATTAAATGCTTTCATAAGGCATGTTACCTATGACCCAAGTCTCCCTTCAGTTCCTCAAAATAGGAACTGCAGCACAGAGCAAAGAGCTGCTGAAGTTGCTATGTGAGAACATGAAAATATTCCAGTCAACAAAAAGGCTTATGGAAGCATGGATGTCAAAGTATTTAGAGAGAAAGAAGCAGGTGCTTATGCATTTCAGCTCTAAGCTTTCTTGTAAGTTACAGGGTTGCTGCTTCAAATTTTGGTTCACTTACCCCCATATGTGCACACATGTCAGTGATGGCTGATTCAATCATTCATTTCATATTGCAGAATGTGGTTTGTGTAGGATTCCAATCATTATAATCCTCGATTTTAAAGAAGATGCTGAAGTTGGGAGTTGTTTTGAACATTTTTATTTAAATGAATGGACAGGGGGTTGGTTTTGAAAAGCCTTCCAAAGCCATTAGTATTCAATTTCAGGACACTTGCACATTTGAGTTCACCCTTAAATGACACTTTTATGAGAGTTGTAGTTGTATACACATGTTTACTAAATCTGAATAAGGCTAAATAAAATGCATCCTTAATACAAACATTGAGGTTGTACTGATATCATTACCATGAAATGTATAGATGTGGTTGTGCTCTATTTGACCTTATAAATGAAAGTCAGAGCACAGTATTTGTAGATTTTACATTGCATTACTGTTTGTGAGTCATGTCAGATGAAATGTCCCTAATGTGTGTAGTTTACAGTAACATGAGAGTGGCACATCTCATATTCCTGTAAAAAATGTTTAGACAAGGTACTATCCACATTTTACAATCATCTGTTGGATAACTCCCTAAATGGACAGCAAAACAGTTGGCAACTCCTTTGAGATCAGGACCAAAATAAATTGAAACGAAATGAACTTCTCCAGTTACTGCATTTGATATGAAGGAGGTGACCTCTATTCAAGTACCACTATAAGTGCCCTAGAAAATCTTAAGGGATCAGGTCATTTATTGCCTTTTTGAGACAAAGTGGCATCCACACATATTCACATGGAAACACTAAACCCCTATCAGAAAGAGGGTGAACCCTTTTCTCAACTTTTTTCTTCATTTATGTTAAGTTCTTTTGAGTTGGCTCTTAGGACGCATACTGATTTGAACAGGTGGTGTCCAAGTGACTGACACCAGTATTTTCCACCACTATTTGAAGTTATTTGCTGCTGATAGTGATTACATCATTTAAGTTAGCTTTTTATTGATCTAAGAACGGATATACAATGTGTTCTGGATGTATTCAGACCCCTTTACCTTAAAGCGGTCTGAATACTTTCTGAATATACTGTATGTTTTAACATATGTGCTGGTGTAATAATGTTTGTGTGTGCGTGTGTGTGTGTGTGTGTGTGTGTGTGTGGTGTGCGTGTGCGTGTGCGTGTGCGTGCGTGCGCGTCTGCTGTAAAGAATACATTTGGATTTCATCCAGGAAGATTGTTATTGTAAGCTCCATTTATTATTGTTTAGTTATTTGCACTGATTTATGCTGATGTTTTGTTGAAGGAATAAGTTTGAGTATGCTCTGAATTTTGAGCCATCTGTGTTGCCATTGATGTCCCATGCACCTTTGGTAGAGAAAGCAGGAAGTGAAGTTGTTGTTAAGAGCATGTGTTGAATAAATATGGCGGAGCGACACAGTCGTTTTTCCGTACGACTGTGTCGTCACCCAGCCAGCTCAACGAGTAAAGTGGTCTCAAGCTACAAATGAGAACTCATCTGAAAACTGTAAAGGCTCCTCTCGTCAAGTTGTTAATGCCTTTCAGAAGCCATGTATATTCTGTGAAAAATAACATACATTGGCCGAATGTCTTAATATCAGAAACCAGCCCTACAAAGGAAGACTAGAGTTTCTTTACGGAAAAGGACTGCGTTTTTCATGTTTGACTCAAGGTCATTTGAGCAAAGATTGTAAAAGGAGAGCTTCATGTGAACACTGTTCTAAGAAACATCCAAGCATGCTTTATGTCACAAGGGAAGATGATAATGAAGCTGTTAAGAGCAGTGAGAAAAGCACCACAGAAAACATGACAACTTGTGAAACAACACACAACTCTAGTGGACTTTCTTGTGCCACCGGGGCCAGAAAAGACAGCTGTGTCTTGGCAATTGTGCCTGTGTGTGTCAAGGTAAAGAAAAGCAACAGGGTTAGGGATGCACCGATACCAATACTGGTATCTGGAATCGGGCCGATACTGTTCTGATATACTCGTACTCGTACTCATTAAAGTTCGCCGATACCAAGAACCGATACCAATCAGTGTTCTCCCCAGACAGTGGAATAGCGCCGCTGCGCCACTATACTCATTTTCAAATTAAGGGTGTTTATTTCCTATATCTTTAACGATGTGCAACGTGACTGCATCCGTAAAAGCTGTCCACCAGGACCCTTTCTTCTCATACAGGACACAATTATTAAATAATTCTGCTAATGTTAGCTGCTTTATAGCCCGGGTGGGCTGCCGCGGTCTTCTCGGAGTGAGCAACAAGTGTCCCACTCTGATAAGTGCGTCTGTTTGAGAGGCTCAGATAAAAGTGTCGGTCCGCTGTCTTTAGTCACAACAGCCTTTGAACAAACTGTGCAGGGGACCATGGTTTGTTCGAGGTCCGACGCCACAAAACCAAGCTACTAACGAGACGGTGCCGTTTTAGGAACGAGCTCTTGGCTCGCTACATGTTGTTGTGTTTGTTTCTCTGTGGAAAGTCAATGCGGGGGCGGAGCCACTATGAACTACGGGAGCGCATGAGGAGCGGCGGAGGAGCAAGAAACAGGCTCACAGCTGATCATGCAGAGATGATTCTTTTCATCAGAAAGAACCTGCCACTCACTTTCCCAAAAAAAAATGTAGTTCAGAGACCACACCATTGCATGCTTACTGAAGTTTGAGATTTTGGTTGATTCAAATAAGGACACTCTGCAATAGGTTCATCAATGTTGTGTCAATCTGAAAGCTGGAGACAGTGCAAAATAGTTAATTGATATTTTGTTTGATTAAAATGTGGAAACTCTGCAATAATTCTCAAAAAATTTCACAGAAAATGTTTATTTTTCATTTATCATCATTTGTTGTAACAAGCAGAGAAGAAAATAAAACCCGTCTTCCAATTAATTGCATTTTGCCTAATAGTTTTTTGGGGGTTGTTTTGGTGGTAGTAGTATCGGCATCGGTACTCAGTATCGTCAAGTACTCAGATCTAAGTATCAGTATCGTATCGGGTTGAAAAAAAGTGGTATCGGTGCATCCCTAAACAGGGTGATAGATACTTATGCATTCATGGATAATGGAAGTCCAGCCACTTTCTGTACTGAAAAGTTAATGAGACAGCTTGGCATTGAAGGCAAGAAAACTCAAATACTGCTTCGAACAATGGGCCCGGAAAAGTTAGAGCCAAGCTACCATCTTTCAGGTCTAGAGATTTGTGGTTTGAAAGAGACATTTACATTGACTTACCTGAGATTTATACTCATAAAGACATTCCTGTGTCCAAAGAGAACATTCCTGTGCAGGAAGATTTGGAAAAGTGGCCACACCTTCATGGTATCGAGCTGCCACGAATACAGGCATATATAGGGCTGTTTATAGGCTGTGATGTTTACAAGGCCATGGAACCATGGGAAATCATCCACAGTGAGGACGACAGTCCATATGCAGTTCGAACAATCCTTGGTTGGGTCATTAATGACCCGCTCAGCGGTAATGGTTGCATTACTCCATCTGAAAGTGGACAAAGTGTTTCTGTCAATCGCATCTCCATTGCCAGTGTAGAGAACTTGCTTGTACAACAGTTCAACTATGACTTGCCAGAGAAAGCCAGTGAAGAAAAACATGAAATGTCACAAGAAGACATAGAGTTTAAGGACTCTGTTAATGAGACAGTGACAAAGGTTGATGGACACTATAGCATAGGTCTTCCGTTAAGAAACAAAGCTGTCAAGATGCCTTACAACTAAAGTGTAGTCGGTTAGAGAACAGAAAACCTGAAAAGGAAATTTGTCAAAAACAAAGACTTTCATAAAGAGTATCAGAGATTCATGTTTGACCTGATCAGTAAAGAGCATGCAGTGGAAGTACCAAAAGAAGAGACTGTGTCTGAAAATGATAGAGTGTGGTACATACCTCATCACGGGGTATATCACCCCCAAAAAGGGAAACTTTGCGTAGTTTTTGACTGTGCAGCATCATTTCAGGGCAAGTCATTGAATACAGAACTTTTACAAGGACCAGATTTAAAGGTCCCATATTGTACTGTTTTTCATCAATTTCATACAGCTGTCAGAGGTCCAACAACTCTGTATTCGATATACATTGCCCCAAACCCATCCTTGGTCCTGAATTTCAGTTGTCTAAAAGTCCCTCAAGTGAGCTCTGCTGAGCTCTGCTGAGCTCTCCTGAGCTCTCCTGAGAGCAGGCTGTTTCTGTGCTATGGCTCACGGAGATGCTTTCGTTCAACCAAACCAGTTTGAGCCAGAATCGGACCCAGAAGGAGAGGCTCCTGAAGAAAAACAGACTCTGCAGCTGCAGCAGGACGTTTCAGACTGGTGAGTGTGAAGCAGTCCGATGTGAAGCGGTAAGCACACACATACAAGCTAACACGAACTGCAGCCGTTGCGTTGTCGTTAAAAAATGAAACACATCCACTGTCTCTTCTGTTGTTCAGCAGCTGGGACAGAATATAGGCACTTATGTTGATTTTTACAACCAACAACAGAGCAATTTGCGTGTCTAGCTCTGAGCAACGACACACCGAACTATACCTCAGGGATGAACGCCCCCTTTCTGGTTTTAAGAGTAGGAGGAAGGCTGCATCAGTCTGCACTTCCAGCCGATGCTAAACATCCTGTGATCCTTCCTAAGAACCATCATGTGTCAACCTTGATCCTCAGACATGTTCACCAAGAAACAGGACATAGTGGAAGGAATTATACATTGTCCAAGCTAAGAGAAAGATTCTGGGTTCTACAAGCAGACTCAGCTCTTAGAAAGATACTTTCAAAGTGTGTAATATGCAGAAAGATATCAGCAAAACCTGGTGAACAGAGAATGGCAAATCTGCCACAAGATCGCAGGATACCAGACAATCCTCCGTTCACTAATGTCGGAATAGACTATTTCGAACCCTTTGAGGTCAAGTGTGGGAGGAGTATGGTCAAGAGGTATGGGGTCTTGTTCACATGTTTCACAGTCAGAGCAATTCATATAGAAGTTGCTAATTCTCTCGAAACTGATTCCTGCATAAATGCCTTTAGACGATTTATAGGCAGGAGAGGCCAGGTGTCTATAATGAGGTCAGATAATGGCACGAATCTGGTGGGTGAAGAGAAAGAAATGCATGAAGTAATCAAAGGCTGGAATCAGTCAAAAACCTCAAATATGCTCATGCAGAAAGGAATCACTTGGATATTCAACCCACCAGCAGGTTCACATTTTGGAGGCATCTGGGAGAGGCAGATTCGTTCTGTGAGGAGAATTCTTAACCAGGTACTGAAACAGCAGCCTGTTGATGATGAATGTCTCCACACATTGTTCTGTTAAGTCGAGGCTATTGTAAATGGCAGACCTATAACAAGAGTGTTAAATGATCCACATGTCATTGAGGCTCTCACACCTAACCATTTACTTCTTCTGAAAAGACAACCAGTGCTGCCTCCTGGAGTGTTTCAGAAAGAGGACTTGTATGCCAGGAAGGCAGGAGAGGCAGAAGTGGACTGAAATCAGGAAAAATTTGAAGGAAGGAGATGTCGTTCTCATAGCCTCAAGAAGTTCATGGGTGATGGGAAAAGTTGAAAAGGCAGTTTTCGATACAGAAGGTCTTGTTAGACGTGCTTTTGTGAAAACTAAAACTAGTGTTTTGGAAAGACCAATAGATAAGTTATGTTTATTGCTTGAAATGAATAAGTTCTTATTCTGTGTGTGATAAATTGTGTTTGAAGCATGTGATTTATGCTCCCCACTAAACTTCAGTGATTGTTGAATAAGGATAATCACTCAAAAATTACTCAAGTTTAGTGAGTGATTGTTGAGTGATTGTTGAATTAAGATAATCTAAGATACATGTGTACTTGAAGTACTGTTTATGTGTAGAAATGTATATTGGTTCATGTAAACAAAAGTAACAAAAGTAAGTTCACTATATATTCAGTGTTTCAGATTAAATGATGCTTTAATGTCTAGAAATGTAATTGTTATACCCCAGCAGTAACAATTAGGGACCGGAATGTAAGCACCATTTATTATTGTTTAGTGATTTGATTGGATTTATGCTGATGTTTTGCTAGTTACGAACCTGTCCCTAACTTTTAACGATTGCAGAGCCTCTTAACACTTAACCATTTATTATTGTTAAGTTATGCGCTGAATTATGCTGATGTTTTGTTAGAGGGATAAGTTTGAGTATGCTTTGAATTTTGAGCCATCTGTGTTGCCGTTGATGTCCAATGCACCTTTGGTAGAGAAAGCAGGAAGTGAAGTTGTTGTTAAGAGCATGTGTTGAATAAATGAGAATATGGCGGAGCGACACAGTCATTTAATCGTCTGTGTCGTCACCCAGGCAGCTCAACGAGTAAAGCGGTCTCATGTCATTTCTCAAGATTCTGAGGAGGTCAAAATGTTCATACTATACTGCAAGTGTTGCTGGACTTCAGACCTTGCAGCAGGCTCATTGTGCAGTCCGTTGCACCTATAGACTGCCCCTTCAAAAGTGGAAGATTTATAAGGAGCAGATGGAAGACATGTTCCAACAGGGGTATCATTGTGCCTTCCTGTTCACCATGGGCTTTCCCAATTGTATTGATGCTCCCCCGGTTTTGTGTAGATTTCTGTCGTATATATGAACAGAGTGAGGGAGATTCCTATCCTCTGCCAGCCATTTCTGAGATCTTTGAGTCACTGGCATGCTCAACTGTTTTCACCACCCTAGATTTTAATAGTGGTTATTGGCAGGTGAAAATGGACGAGGAAAGCCAGCACCTTACAGGGTTTGTCACATCTTTTGGGTTGAGGCTGCTAAATTATGTGCTGCGGAGCGGCCTTGGAGACTGCTGGATAGTGTACCTGGATCTATTTTAAAGACATCCATGCCCCAAAACTTAAATTCCTGGGTAATGTAGTTAGTATGGATGTAGATTGTGGAGGTTCGGCAAAGACGGAAGTGCTGCATGACTAAGGTACCCGTCCCTAACTTTTCAACGATTGCAGAGCCTCTTAACACTCTGAAAAGGAAAGGAGCTGTGTTTCGGTGGACAGATGAGTGTCAGAGGGCATTTCAGTGTCTCAAACACCATCTGACCTCGCCTCCTGTCCTTGGTCACCCCGATTTGTGTAACACATTTGTTGTCTACACTGATGGAAGTTCTACAGGTGTTGGAGCTGTCTTTGCACAAAGATCTGACACTTCCTCCCAAGAGCAGGTCATTGCTTATGGAAGCCGCTCTCATTCCAGCACAGAGCGAAATGACACTGAAGGTGAGTGTCTGGCAAGCCTGGAGTTTAGAGTGATTTAGATATCACTCTACTCTATATTGTCGTAGGTCTTAAACACCACGAAAGCTAGCTCAAGGCTTATTCACTGGGCGCTGGATTTTTCTCACGAAGTATCATAAGGGTAAGTTCAACAACATTCACCTTCTCGGGCATGTGACAAGAAATGTGTTCCTTTTCCCCTGACAGATGAGGATATCTGGAAAGCTCAGAGAAATGATCCAGAAGTCCAGAAAATTATGTGAGGCACTGCTTATGGATGATGCTTCTGGTTAACCAAACATCCTGACTGAGGTGACCTACCTGTAGCAGTCCCATTGTGCATCTTTTTGTGTTTTGGGCTAGATTTCACAATCCTGGACTGATTGCAGTGGATTCAGATAACTTGTACGCAGGGTGAGGAGACTGACTTCTAATTAATGAAGCAGCTTGCGGCATTCCCCTCCCAGACGATCACAGTGTGACGACGCCCCTTTGTGAAGGCTAAAGAGAGGTGGGGAATGGTACCCAGGTTGGACTCACTCTCATTCTGAATCTATCCATGACACACTGCAGATTGCACATTTCAGTTTTTCACATTTCATGTCATTGGGGACTTCAGAGCTTGAAAGCACGTTTCTGTTTGATTATTTCCTGAAGAGGCATTTTTTGAGTGTCCCCCGAAGAAGTATTTGTTTTTCTACAGAAGTACTTGACATTTGGCATTCCCTGTAAATATACATCTTTTTGTTTATATTTTCATGTAGCTTGGGGCTGGTTTGTAAGCATTTTACTGCTAGCACTGCCACAATCTCACCATTGTTTCACAAACCATGCCACTAATGGAAGAACCACGCTTTTTAAAAAGCGCCAAATGTTTTTAAAGCAAAACATATCTGAAAAATGGACTATAATAATTTCTAAAAAAACCCTGAAAGTATTATTCTTTTACCATATTGTAAATGGTGTTTGCTTGTTGATCAGTACCATGTTGCAAATACTCTACCATATGACATTACAAGGCTAATTGCTCTACTTAGTTTTGGACGGATTTCTCTGGTCAACCAAATGAATTATTGAAGAAAGGAAGTGACAGGATTCAGGATAATGATGAAAGGTATCGTCTTTATTGTAAAGAAACCCCAACCATGGTTCATATTTTATGAACTCTGTTGAAGGCCTAAAGGAGGATGACGCTTACTCAGCAGAATCAGACTAAAAAAGAGGGATGAAAATCTATAATTATTATCTGGGTATCATTTAAGATGTGATATTGATTCACACTGTCATCAGTGAAAGTTCACAGCATCAAATTATTTTAAAAACAAACATACCTTTCCAGTGTCACGGCTCTTGGCTCTCAGTTTGTTGACCTGAGACTCAGCAATGTCAGCGCGTTCCTGAGCTTCCTCAAACTCATGCTGAACCTTCCTGAGCCTGGACATGTGAGTGTTGGCCTGCTCCTCCTGTTAAGTGTTTAGAGGTATGTTGGCGTAGTTACAAGACAGTAAATAGTGATGTTATTATTAAATCAGCTGTTGTGCCACATTATGTATTTGACTTACAGCCTCCTCAGCCTGTCTCTTGTAAGCCTTCACTTTAAGCTGCAGCTTGTCCACCAGATCCTGAAGTCTGTTCACATTCTTCTTGTCCTCCTCAGTCTGTACAGATACAAGATTATACAGTATGTGAAGAAGACTAGAGAATGAATTAGAGGTGAGGGGAGTTTTTTCTGTACAGGTTACCTGGTATGTCAGCTCCTTCACTCTCCTCTCATATTTGCGAACTCCTTTTACAGCATCAGCTCCACGTCTCTGCTCAGCCTCAACTTCACTCTCCAGCTCACGTACCTGTAATATGATGATAAATAATACATCAGTCTTCCTCGCAAAGATTTTAGTTGAAATAATAAAAGGCATAATAAAAGTGATGTGCCTCCAAAAACTACCTATTATTAATTTTTATCTACAGTTCATACCCTGGACTCCAGTTTCTGGAGCTGCTTCTTGCCACCCTTCATGGCGAGGTTCTCAGCCTCATCCAGACGGTGCTGGAGGTCCTTGACTGTGACCTCCAGGTTCTTCTTCATCCTCTCCAGGTGAGAACTGGTGTCCTGCTCCTTCTTCAGCTCCTCAGCCATCATGGCAGCCTGAAATGATGAACAGTTTAGAAACATAATTCTTAGTCTTGATATTAATGATATTAATATTTAATAATGAATAATGAAGTGTAAACAAGTATTTCTCGAAGCAGTATTTGCATAAAAACACGACTCACGTCAGTAATAGCCTTCTTGGCTTTCTCTTCAGCATTTCTTGATTCCTGAACAGCATCATCTACTTCACCTTGAACCTGGGAGAGGTCAGCCTCCAGCTTCTTCTTGGTGTTCATAAGACTGGTGTTCTGAATTTGACCAAGAATATACAGTGTTTATTGGTATGTGTCTCACATCTTTGATTAGATAAAATTCTAGTGAATTAATGAAAACATACCTGAGAGTGAAGCAGTCCAACACGCTCACTAGCATCAACCAGTTCCTGCTCAGCCACTTTGCGCCCTCTCTCTGTCTGCTCCAGAGCTGCTCTCAGCTCCTCGATCTCAGCCACCATCAGGCCATTTCTGCGCTCCACCATGGCAACCTGCTCCTTCATGTCTTCCTGTCCTCTGACAGCATCATCAAGGTGCAGTTGGGCATCCTGACATTGAACAGAGAAAAATTATATGTATGTAATTTCCCTTAAAATATATATAAAAAAATACATTTAGTTATGAAACAAACCTTACCTTGAGCTGTCCCTGGACATTCCTCAGTTGTTTCTGAGACTCAGCAGCCTGCCTGTTGGCATGGCTCAGCTGAATCTCCATCTCATTCAGGTCTCCCTCCATCTTCTTCTTGACTCTCAGGGCATCATTCCTGCTCCTGACCTCAGAATCAAGAGTGCTCTGCATGGAGTCAATCACCCTCTGGCTGTTCCTCTTGATCTGCTCCATCTCCTCATCCTTCTCTGCCAGCTTCCGGTCAACCTCACCTTTGATCTGGTTGAGCTCAAGCTGGACACGGAGAATTTTGGCCTCCTCATGCTCCAGTGTGCCCTTAAAAAGTAAAAAAAAAAACAAAAACAACAAAAGGTGTTTTTTGCAGGAATATATTCTGAATGAATACATAGTTACATTTTAACCACATATTTTATCATAGTGGTTCAATAATGTCATCAAGATTTTACCTCAGCTTCCTCCAGTGCTGACTGAATTTCAGACTTCTCAGTCTCTACAGTCTTCTTGGCTTTCTCCAACTCATGGATACTCTTTCCAGTCTCACCAATCTGTTCAGTCAGGTCTGAGATCTCCTCTGTAGAACAACCAAAGTCAAATATAGTTAGAACTATATATGCAGATTACATCTGGAAATATGTGTCAGTGCTTTTACAACCAAATAATGCTCATAGACTACACTACTAGAGGTCTAAGAAGAACCCTTGCAATTACTATGACATTACATTAAATACAGTAAGATTGACATACGCTGCAGGTTCTTGTTCTCTCTCTTCATGGTCTCCAGGTGATCCAGAGCCTCCTCATAAGAGTTCTTCATCTTGAACAGTTCAGTGCTGAGAGAACGAGCCTCCTTCTGAGCTCCCTCCAGCTCTGCCTGGCCCTCCTCATACTTCTGTTTCCATTCTGCAAGGACCTAGAATTGTATAGGTTAAAATATATAAATTCAATGACTATTCATTAATTAAGGTACTTGTTTGTCGCTGCAAAACTGGTGTTGATTACCAGTTTAACCATTTACCTTATCAAAGTTCCTCTGCTTCTTGTCAAGGTTGGCAGCCAGAGCATTGGCTCTCTCAACATCAATCATGAGGTCCTCCACCTCACCCTGCAGCCTCTGCTTGGTCTTCTCCAAAGAGGCGCACTTGGAGTTCACAGCCTCAATGGATTCCTCAGCATCCTGCAAGCGCTGGGCAAGCTTTTTCCTGTAGTGAAGAGGAATTATTTGACCTTGAGTGCACAAAGATAGCAAAAATGGATTTATCTTTGAAAAAGTAGAAAGGATTATATACTTGGACTCCTCCAGCTCCTCAGTGCGCTGGATAGCATCAGTCTCATATTTGGTTCTCCACTGAGCCACCTCACTGTTGGCCTTGGACATTCCTCTCTGCAGTTCAGCTTTGGCCTCCTGCTCCTCCTCAAACTGCTCTCTGAGCAGATCACAGTCATGGCGGGCAGACTGAACTGCATGGGCCAGGGCATTCTTGGCCTGTTGACGATGACAAAACATTAGTATCATACCTATAAAGTGGAAGTACTTTTAAAGTTTAATCATTTTGATGTAGCCAATTAGTTTTGAATCCTCAAGACCATTTCTGCATCTATCATATTTGATACGCAGTATCATGAAACCCTTCATTATCTGTCAAAAATGTAATTCATAAAAAGTTCACTAATAGCAGTATCCCTGAATGTTTTGCTGCAGGAAGAGATTCTCAAGCTATGACTTTTAAATCTTACTAGAGTGTTATGGTACATATTACGAATGACTACATTTGAAAAAGAGAATATACCCCCTGTTGAAATCTGATAACAAGGCATGTAAACGTGTTTACCTTGACTTCCTCCTCAACGTGTCTCTTAAGCTCCTCAATCTGCTGAGTGAAGGCCTGTTTTCCTCTGGTCAGCTGGGAAACAAGAGCTTCCTTCTCTTCAAGCTGGCGGGAGAACTCACCTGAATGACAACGTATGAATGAGATTTTTTATTATTAAAATTCTCATTAATAGCTTTCATCAGTAATTTACATTCCATTACACTCACCATTCTCTGTCTGCAGTCTTGCCTTCTGTCCGTTAATGTCGTTCAGCTGGCGAACATTCTCATCATTTTTGGCCTTTAGCTCACTTAACTGGTCCTCAACAGTTCTGCACATTTTTTCCAAGTTGCCCTACAACAACAAAATATATCTTGATTTTTTTTTTCAAAATTTAAGACTACTGCCATATCTATTGGTGAGAGTTCATGTTTCTGAGCATAACGAAAGGCAAATACCTGATCTTTAAACAAACGACTCACCTTAGCTTTAGCAACAGCCTCCATGTTGCTGGAGAGGTCATCAATCTCCATCTTGTACTCGCTCTTCTCTTTCTCCAGCTTCTGCTTGACACGCTGGAGGTTGTCGATCTGCTCTCCCAGCTCTGCAACACTGTCTGCCTGCTTCTTGCGGAGAGCTGCTGCAGTAGCTTCATGTTGCAGTGTTGACTCTTCAAGATCCCGACGCAACTTCTGGAACTCAGCTTCACGCTTCTTGCTCATCTCAATCTGAGCAGCTGTTGCTCCACCAGCCTCCTCAAGCCTCTCACTGATCTCCTCAAGCTCCCTGGAGAGGTCAGCCCTCTGCTTCTCAACCTTAGCCCGAGCAGCCCTCTCAGCCTCAATCTCTTCCTCCAGCTCCTCAATACGAGCCTAGATTTGATGAAAGAAGGTTATTAACTTGAATATATTGTGTTGTTTTTGAATTACTAAGTCTTTTTTGCATGCATGTAATACTGTATGCATGTTGAATATGTCACCTGGAGCTCCTTGATCTTCTTCTGAAGCTGAGCACCGAGAGACTGTTCATCCTCAATCTTGCTGAGGAGCTGGCTGATTTCAAAGTCTTTCCTTGATGAGGATAAAAGAAAGCTTTCACTGTCACAGTTTGTACTGTTGTTGGAGTGTAATGTTTAATAGGCTGAAAAGGTGATTAACAACCTAAATCAAAAACCTTACTTCTTGATTTTCTCATCAGATTGCTGTTTGTCATTCTCCAGATCCATGATGGATTCCTGGGCTAGTTTCAGATCTCCTTCAAGCTTCCTCTTGGCTCTCTCAAGGTCCATGCGGAGCTTCTTCTCTTGCTCCAGTGACCCCTCGAGCTATCACATGACAGTTAATGATAAATTATTTAAGGTATTCAAATGACAGTGTGTCATTACAAAGAAACATGATTCACATTATACAACATTTTGAATATGTATCATGGAATGGCAATTAAAACATGAGCTACTTGACAATAGAAACACTCTATCGAAACAATTGTTTTCTTACATCGTCCACTTGCTGTTCCAGCTTTGTCTTGGCTTTGGTCAGAGTGTTGACTTTGTCTTCCTCTGCTTGGAGATCATCAAGTGTTTGCTGGTGGCTCTCTTGGAGGGCTTTCTTCTCCTTGGTTAACTTGGCAATAGACTCATCCTGAGATGCCATCTCCTCTGTCAGGTTTTTCACCTATAGATTTTAAAGGTACATTATTTCCATCACATTATGTCGATATGGTCCCTGTTTAAATACATGTAGATTTAAAATAATTCAAACCTTGTTTTCTGTGGCATGCTTCTCCTTCTCCACTTTAGCCAAAGTGAGCTCCAGGTCATCAATGTCTTTCTTCAGCTCAGAGCATTCGTCCTCCAGCTTCCTCTTCTTGGCCGTCAGCTCAGCATTGATTTCCTCTTCATCCTCCAGTCTCTCGGTTGTCTCTTTGAGTTTGGCCTCGAGTTGGATCTTGCTCTTAATGAGCCCTTCACATCTTTCCTCAGCATCAGAGAGGTTATCCACTTCCTATTGTACACAATGAACACACGATACATTTAAAAGTTTGAAAAGATTGATATATTCTCTGGTATTAGAAGTCAGTGGCCTCTTCTTATCTCACCTAGATATCTGATCACTTAAGCAACATGGTACAATAAGTGAAGCGTATATGTAATAGAATTATACTGTCTTTGTTTCCTACTTACTGAAGCCACTTGGAGTTGCAGGTCATTCTTCTCCTGCACCAGGGAAACCATCTTCTCCTCCAGTTCCTTCTTCTTGGCCAGAGCAGTAGCCAGGTCTGTTTTCATCTTATCATAGTTCTCCTTCATCTGCTGCAGCTCCTTCTCAGTCTCAGCACTCTTCAGGAGAGGCTTGATCTTGAAGTAGAGATTCATCCACGGCCAGTTCTTAACATTCATGAATGAACGGATGTTGTACTGGATAGAGTAAATAGCTTCCCTGGAAAATAAGATAGATGTAGAAAGTGTTATTTCTACTGGAACATTATATTATAGAACTTCCAGGCCTAACAATTCAAAAAATCTCAACAACATAATTGGTCGGGCTGCAACGATATATCGAAACTGAAATCGCGACACTCAGATCCATGAACCTGTCTCGCAGTGTGAGAAGGCGAAATCGCAACACAACTTCCAGTCCAGATCCCTATAAGCTATAAGTAGCCCCTTCCACACAGAGATGCCGCATTAACACCACAGCGGTGGTTTGCCAATTCTCCGCTGTTGGTCGTTCACACAGAGCGAAGCACCGCTGGAATAAAGACGAAACACTGTGTAATTTACACAGAAAGCCGGCGCTGCTAAAGAGACGTGACGGTACATGTCATGATGAAGACGTGTGTGTGTTTTCAAGGTGTTTCCCCAGTGTCCCCCTGTTAATCTAAACTATATGCTATAATCATATGGATGCTGTTGTAATGTGTCGTGATTAAGATCCTGACCCACCAAACATCCTGAAAAGTAACAAAGTTATGTTTTTCGCTCTGAATTACATAATTGCCATTTTTTTCCTTGTTGCCAACAGTTACTACGTTACCTTAGTTTGGTTCTGTAACGTTGCTTTGTGGGACATGTGCAGTTAACAGACCATCCGATAGACACGCCCTCCATATGCGCAGCCGGCTCATCCATTCACACTAGTTCAGTTTGCCAATACTGCGCCTCTGATACTATCAGACAAGTATCATATACAGAAGTTATTGAAACCTTACCCTTACATAAATAAAATGTTTAATTCAAAAAAAAAATTAAATCGAGGTTTGTATCGAACCGTGGGTCAAAAATCGTAATACAAACCAAATCGTACAGCCCTAATAATAGAGGGGAGAGTACAGTTTAGGGTACAGTAAAAGAATCTTACCTCCTCTCCATCATCTTAACAAACTCCTTCCTCATGACATATCCTCTGCAGAGAGCCTGAGTCATGGTCACCAGCGCGGCCAGTTTCTCATCTCTCATCTCCTCCAGGGTACCCAGCAGACCAGCTTTGAAGAACACCTATGTTGTCAAGTGGGGCAAATTAGTATTCAGTGCATATGGATATAATAGGACAACCACACAAGTAAATGTGTTAGTGCTGTCGTTAGGGATGAACCTTTGTGTGTCCAAACTTGTACTGAGTGTGGTCCACATCAATGGAGCCCAGTAGCTTCTCTGAAGCTTTCTTGTTGTCAATGAACTGTCCATCAGGGATGACACTGGCATTCAATACTTTATATCTACAAAAGAATATGACCTTTTATCTTCCTCCCACTTTTTCTTGGTGTTACATACTAATACCTCTATGGAAATCAACTCGACTTGCTTATAATAAAAACTGCAGTCACCTCTGCTTGAAGTCACCGTAGAGGATTCTGCTGGGGAAGCCCTTTCTGCAGATTCTGATGCCCTCCAGCACACCATTACACCTCAGCTGGTGGATGACCAAGAAGTTCTCCATAAGACCTGCACATTGCAAACCCATTGTATCAAAACATTTCTTTACATGACCATGTAACACGCAGTGCACAAATCTGGGTTATGTGCTTCTTACCTGGTGTCTTTGTTTCATTGGGAATCAGACAGCGGACAAAGTGAGGGTGTGTGCTCCTCAAGTTGGTCATCAGCTTTCCCAAGTTCTCCTGTGGATGAGCATGACAAAATAATAGCTTATCAATATTTTAAGATGAGATTGTCAGTTGTTGTCCAAAAATATTAAACAATACATACCCTGAAAAGAGCAGACACAGTCTGGAAGGAACCACC
The DNA here is from genome assembly GCA_963678695.2 of Diplodus puntazzo. NCBI lineage: Eukaryota > Metazoa > Chordata > Actinopteri > Spariformes > Sparidae > Diplodus > Diplodus puntazzo. The sequence continues at coordinate 5,693,017 of OZ023174.1, forward strand.
CTTCTTCTTGCCTCCCTTCTTACCACCACCACCAGCAGCCTCTATTTTGCAAAACATGACATTTTTATTAATGGTACCTAATAATAATAATAATAATAATAATAATAATAATAATAATAATAATAATGATAATAATACTAATAATACTAATAATACTAATAATACTACTACTAAAAATAATACATTGCAGTAAGTGATTTAAGTTTTGTTCTATGTTGAATGTTTATTTTTTAATTTCAATTTCAACCAGCAGCCTCTGTCAAAATTAATCCATTGAAACAGACACACTGTTTCAAACTTTCCAGACCTCAATTTTCAGTAAGCAGCCAATAGCTATGAAAATAGATGGCAATAATGCTCACTATCTTCCACAGTAGAAAATAGGACATCAACACATCTGTACAGGGGACACAGAGTTTCTGTAAACTCTGCTCACTTTTATTTCTTACCCTCAGCTCCAGGCATGGCTGCATACAACATGGCCAACAGTTTGTTTGAAGCTTTCTGGTAAAGCTGAACAACTGAATCGTTCAGGGGGTCCTTGTTCTTGTCCAGCCAGCCATTGATATTGTAGTCCACTGTGCCAGCATAGTGAACCAGGGCGAAGTGAGCTTCAGCCTTGCCCTTTCCAGGCTTTGGCTTCTCAAAGGCCTTGGTCTTGCCAAGATGCTGATCATGCAGCTTGTTCTTGAAAGTTGTGTCAGAGGCCTTGGGGAACATGCACTCCTCTTCAAGGATGGAGAAGATGCCCATTGGCTGAGAAGAATTCATATTTCATGGTCAGAAAAAAAAATAACTGAGGAAGCAAATATTTGTACTTGAATGGAGAAATCTAACTTATTTAACAAGGTGGGATGTTACCTTCTCGATAAGCTCAATGCAGGCAGCCAAGTCCATACCGAAGTCAATGAACTCCCAAATAATACCTTCCTTCTTGTACTCCTCTTGCTCCAGGACAAACATTGTGTGGTTGAAGAACTGTTGCAGTTTTTCATTGGTGAAGTTGATGCAGAGTTGCTCCAAGCTGTTGAACTGTAGTCATAGAAAAACACTTAGTTTCATGCCAAAATAGGTTTGAACTTTTGAATCTCTCAGAAAGGTTGATTTTCTAAAACTTACATCAAAGATCTCAAATCCAGCGATATCCAGCACTCCAATGAAGAACTGTCTTGCCTGCTTTGTGTCCAGCATCTCATTGATACGGATGACCATCCACAAGAACATTTTCTCATAGATGGATTTGCACAGAGCGCTGACAGCATTGTTGACCTAGATAAATGAATTTAAGTGTGGAGATTTATGAGTGCGATTTTTCTATTTGGAAATGGAAACATTTCCCTTTCCAAACACCCAAATTCTGTCTTTTTACCTGTGGGACGGTCTGACCTTTGGTCACCATCTCATTGCCGACCTTGACTCTTGGGTAGCACAGAGCTTTCAGCATATCAGCTGAGTTCAGGCCCAGGAGGTAGGCGATTTTATCAGCCTCTGATTGAGAGGAGAAAAAACAAGTTATGAGAATCAATGAATGAAGGAATACTTTGTTTTCAGGTTTGGTCATTAACATGACCCATCCCTCATGAAGTTATAAATACACACTGACTTGCGTAGTATCTTACACACCAGAAAGGTTGAATCAGAAGAGCGTATTATTTCAGAAATTACCCTCAGTGCCATCTGGTTCAGCCTGCTCCTCACGCTGCTTCTGCTTGAATTTCATGCCACCATGATGAATCACAGCTCCAGTCAGCTTGTAGATGCCCAATTTCTCCTCAGCAGTGAAGCCCAAGATGTCAATAGCAGTCTGCAGAGTAAATTAAGCAAAGTTATTGCTATGTTAAACATTTTCCCTGTATACTATATCTTTAACTAAATTGTTGTCTTACATCTGTTGCAATGAACTCCTCCACATCATCGATGCTTTTCACAGTGATTTCACCCTGACTGATCATTGGGTAGTCATAGGGGTTGGTGGTGATCAGAAGAGCCTCTAGAGGAGGACAGTAGAAGTACATAGTATTGTTTGATGTTTTTTCTGATGATGTTTAAAGTCTTATTTCAAATTGGTGTAGTAACATACCCAAGAGTTCAGGCTTGTGGCCAGTCATCAGCTGGTAGAAGATATGGTAGCTCCTCTCAGCAGACAACTGGAAGGTGACACGAGACTTCTCCAGCAGATCTTAGAAGAAGACATTTAAATTGCTAACTTATCATAATCATATCATAATTTAAATGGATAGTAACGAATACCATAGTTGAAACTTACATGTTTCAATATCAGCTGAAGCCAGCTTGCCAGTAGTGCCAAAGTGGATCCTGATAAATTTACCCTGGACAGCCAGATCATTAATATCATCAGTTTTTTTTAAATGTAGGAATGAAAAAAGTCTCAAGATATTTCTTTCAGTACTTACAAAACGAGAAGAGTTGTCATTCCTCACAGTCTTGGCATTACCATAGGCCTCCAAAAGAGGGTTGGCCGCAACAATTTGGTCCTCAAGAGAGCCCTGCAAGAGACGATTTCAATTACATGAGCTATACATTCAAATGAACTTTCCTCTGACAAACACTTACACAACCAATTTTACCTTAATTTTGCTTTGCTGTTGCGGTGCGTCAGACTTCTTAGCTCCAATAGCTGCAATTGTTGCAAAGTACTGGATGACACGCTTGGTGTTGACAGTCTTTCCAGCACCGGATTCTCCACTGGGGTACACGAGACATATTACCAAGATTTTTCTTGATTATCATTAAGTTAATAAAGTTATAGCAAGATAGTGTGTTTTATACTCACGTGATCAGGACAGACTGGTTCTCACGATCTAAAACACAAACATAAATGCCTGACATGAGTTTTCTTTTTCTTTTAATAAATATCAATGAAAGATTTTACCTCTTGGATTCAAACACCGATATTTTTATCTTACCAGTGAGCATGAACTGATAGCCATTGTCAGAGATGGAGAAGATGTGGGGTGGAGCCTCAATCCTCTTCTTGCCTCTGTATGCTTGTACACATGTAGTATCATACACAGGAAGCCACTTATAGGGATTCACGACAACGCAAAACAACCCAGAGTAGGTCTGAAATAGTTAAAAGCATAAACATGGTGTGATCTTATCTAGATTTGGTTTGATTTCCATGTAGATACATATACTATATACATATTTACATATACATTAAATTAACATAGTGTGGAAACTCACGTAGATCATCCATGACGCATAACGCTCTTTGAGGTTATACAACACGCAAGGCTCATTGAGGTGGGTCATCATGGCCATGTCCTCAATTTTGTCATACTTGGGAGGGTTCCTGGGATGGATGTCCTCCTCTTTTACTGTGATGGACTGAACACCAAATACAGTGTAATGTACTTAACTAAGAAGTAATTTCAAACAAAAAAGTCAATCACATGGATCACATTGTTGTTCACAGTGTCAGATCCTAAAATACAATGAGCAACAAATAGTACATTGAATGTTTTACTAAGATATTGTTTTAAATAAATGTCAAACCTATCCTTGTATATACAAAGTGTCTTAGATGGAAATCGATTGAGTAGTTTTGTTGAAAAAGGTAAAATAATGAATGACTTACCTTTCCACAGTCGGTTTCCACCGTGGCTTTTCCACCCTCTTTCTTCACAAGTTTACCCTTGAGGTACATCTCCGTAGGCTCAGCCACAAAAAAGGCGGTTTTGGCATCGAAAGGAGTGGTTTGTGCCTCAAGCCTCTCCTTCTCTGGCTTCCGGAGGTAAATGGCTGCCGGGCCATACTGCTCCATCTCTGCGTCTGTGCTCATGGTGGCACTTCAGTGGAGACTGAAAAGGTGAAGTCCACAATAGTTAACATATCAACATGACATAGCTATGGTCTTCTGTCCAGCTGATTATGGAGATTTAAAGTTTTTTATGGTGAAATCTTTTACCTCAGCTAGTTCCGAAAACAACTGAGCGTTGGCGTCTCTGGTGGAGTTAAGAGATCCTGTAAATACATGATTAGACATGAGTACAAAAACGTGCTTCTAATTTCACATTTTTTTCTGTGGAAATTAGAAAACAGTTGAGGGTAAAGATGGCAAAGATTTTTATAAATGTATAAAATATATTCAAACAGAAATGAATTGAATCATTAAAGTCAACGTCAGTGATTAAACCACTAAAATACTTTTCCATCCCCTCATCTGCCCTCACTAGCAGAGAATTAGTACTGCTCTTAATGATTAGTCAGTATGTATGTGATGAAACGTAGTGTGTATTAGGCGCAAGTACAAACTAAAACATTCTTCTGTGTTTTTCTTTTCTTTTGCAGAAACCCACTTCTTAAATGTGATAGGATTTATATGAAGAAAATTGTTTTGGAATAATGTCTAGTCAAGACTACAACCCAGGTAACTCTACCGTAGAATTCTTGACAATAAGCAAAAGTAATTAGCAACACATTAACTTAACTGACTAATAAAAAACAGTAAAAACTGAGGTCAAAGTGAAAACACTCACCTGTGATGGAGCTTCAATTAATGCAGTAGCTCACAGCTGACTCTTTTATAGAGGGTGGGATTGCCTGGTCAGCAGCAGTCTCTCGCTTGGTTTGGTCATGGATTCCTTTCATCCTGTTGTTTATTTCTGGCAGTGATGTATAAGGACGGGATTTGCATATTTCTTTGCAACTACAGCTTAGAATTTCAGGAAACATTGTGATGTTGTACCAATTGATTTGATTTGATTTGATTTGATTTGATTTGATTTGATTTGATTTGATGTGATTTTAACCTTGGATGTAATGTGGACCATGTGTCTGTTTGAATTTAAATCATGATTAAATGCATTCATAAGGCATTCTACTTATGACCCACGTCTCCCTTCAGTTCCTCAAAATAGGAATTGCCGCAAAGAATTGCTGAAATTGCACTTGTAAAAGTTGCTATGTGAGAACATGAAAATATTCCGGTCAACAAAATAAGGCTTATGGAAACATGAATGTCAAATTACTTAGAGAGAAAGAAGCAGGTGCTTATTCATTTCTCCTCTAAGCTTTCTTGTAAGTTACAGGCTTGCTGCTTCAAATGTTGGTTCACTCTCCCCCTCGTGTGCACACATGGCAGTAATGGCCAAATTAAATTATTCATTTGATAGTGCAGAATGTGGTTTGTATATGATTCCAATCATTATAATCCCTGATTTAAGCGACGCTGGTGTTGGGATTTGTTTTGAATATCTTTCCTTAAATGAATGGACAGCTTTGGGGGTTGGTTTTGAAAAGTCTTCCACAATCCATTAGTATTCAATTTCAGGACACTTGAGTTCACCATAAATGACACTTATATGAGCGTTGTAGTTGTATTCACATGTTCATTACATAATAAAGTACATCTTTAGTACAAACATATTGGTTGTACTAATAGCATTACCATGAAATGTATGTGGTCGTGCTCTATTTGACCTTATAAATGAAAGTGAGAGCCCAGTACTTGTGGACTTTACATTGCATTACTGTTTGTGAGTCATGCCAGATGAATGCAAAGACCTTAGTTCTGGAAATGTCCCAAAGTGTTTCTAGATTACCATTACAGGAGACTGGCACATCTCATATTCCTCTAATAAAAACAGGAATCGTTTGGATAACTCCCTAAATGGACATGGAAATAGTTGGCAACTCCTTTGAGATCAGGACCAAAATAAATTGATAAACAGAATGAACTTCTCTAATTACTGCATATGATACGAAGGAGGTGACATCTATTCAAGTACCATTATAAGTGCCCTAGACAATCTTAAGGGGTCATGTCATTCATCGCCTGTGGCGTATACACATATACACATGGAAATACTAAACCCATATTAGAAAGAGAGCTAACTGTTCAACTTTCTTCTTAATTCATGCTGAGTTGGCTCTTAGGACAGATACTGATTTGAGCAGGTGGTGTCCATTATGAAAGTGTGACACTGGCATTTTCCACCACTGATGCTGCTGATATTGATTACATCATTTAAGTTAGAGTTTTATAGATCTAAGAATACGTGTGTGTGTGCGTGTGCGTGGGTGAGTGCGTGTGTGTATGCGTGTGTGTGTGTGTGTGTATGTGCGTGTGTGTGTGTGTGTGTGTGTGTGTGTGTGTGTGTGTGTGTGTGTGTGTGTGTGTGTGTGTGTCTGCTGTAAAGAGTACATTTTTAGTTAATCCAGGGAGTTTGTTATGTTTGTAATAAGACAACCTGGATGATCAACAAATCTTAATATTGTTTGTGTAAAAAGGTGTTTATTTATTTGGAACCATTTGTTGTATTTCTTATTGCTTTAACAGTTTGGATTCTGTTATGAAATGAAATCCGCTGAGGACTTCATTCTCCTCCAAGATGCAAAATGCCGGGTCAAAGTTTAATTTTAGCCTTTTACTTTAGCATTTTTTTTTTTATTTTGGAATTACAACATATTTTTTCTTACCATAATTTATCATGGTGGAATGACCTTTCAGGTTGCTTAGCGGTCTACAGGGTGCATGGAGGGAAAAAGTCTGAGGACGTCTACATTTTCATACTATACTGCAAGTGTTGCTGGACTTCAGACCTTGCAGCAGGCTCATTGTACTGTCCTGGTGCCCCTATAGACTGCCCCATCAAAAGTTGAGTCAAAAGATTTTTAAGGAGCAGATGGAAGACATGTTCCAGCAGGGTATCACATGCCTTCCTGTTCACAATGGGCTTTCCCAATTGTATTGATGCCTAAAAACAAATTGGTAAAACCCCGGTTTTGTGTAGATTTCTGTCGTATTATTGAACAGAGTGAGGGAGATTCGTATCCTCTGGCAGACATTTCTGAGATCCTTGAGTCACTGGCATGCTCAACTGTTTTCCCCACCCTAGATTTTAACAGTCGTTATTTGCAGGTTGAAATGGACCCTGTAATCCAGCCCCTGAAGGGTTTGTCACATCTTTTGGGTTGTTCCCTTTTTCGGGTCATGCCTTTTTGTTTGAAGGGCGCTCCAGCCACCTTCCTGAGGCTGCTAAATCATGTGCTGCAGAGCGGCCTTGGAGACTGCTGCATAGTGCACCTGTTGTCACAGTCATCTATTCTAAAGACATCCCTGCCCCAAACTTCAATTACTGGGTTAGTATGGATGTAGATCGTGGAGATCCGGCAAAGATGGAAACGCTGCATGACTACCGGGTGCGACGGAGTATTAGGGCCAAACTAAGAGAATTTTATTTATTTTTTTTTTTTTTTAATTACGAGAACAAAGTCATAATACTACGAGAATAAAGTCATAATATTAGGTCTAAGAGAATAAAGTTGTAACATTACGAGAAAAAGGTCATAAATTTATGAGAATAAAGTCATAATATAACGACAAAAAAGTAGTCATTATATTACGAGAATAAAGTAGTCATTTTATGAGAACTCTTACAAGAAAGAGCAGTCTTCTCCTTGCGTTAAAATGAGGAATGTTGAGCATCTTGTGAAGTTATACTTTGGTATCGGTTTCACAAATAAGGAAATACTTTTGGCACATCAGCATCAAATTATCATCAGTATCAGGACTTTGAAATGATTGTGCAAACGACTGTGTCTATTTCGAAGAAAGAACTAGTCACGTCAGATCTTGATAACTCTATCGAAGCTTTTTTCTCATTAAAACGACTTTTTTGCTTGTGTTATTATTACATTATTCTCGTATTATTACGACTTTATTCTCGCAACATTATGACTGTTTTTCTCGTAATATTACGATTTTATTCTCGTAACATTACGACTTTGTTCTGCTAATATTATGACTTTATTCTTGTAATATTACAACTTTATTCTCGTAATTTCTTTTATTTTTTTCCTCTTAGTATGGCCCTAATACTCCGTCGTACCAAAGAAGCCCATCCCTAAGTTTTCAACAGTTGCAGAGACTCCTAACGCTCTGAAAGGAAAAGAGCTGTGTTTCGGTGGACGGATGAGTGTAAGAGAGCATTTCAGTGTCTCAAAGACCATCTGACCTCGCCTCCTGTCCTTGGTCACCCCGATATGTGTAACACATTTGTTGTCTACACTGATGTAAATTCTACAGGTGTTGGAGCTGTCTTTGCACAAAGATCTGACACCTCCTTCCAAAAGCAGGTCATTGCTTATGGAAGCTGCTCTCATTCCAGTGCAGAGCGAAATGACACTGAAGGTGAGTGTCTGGCAAGGGCTGGAGTTTAGATAAATGGAGACATTATTTGGAGGGAAAAGTGGTCATCACTCTACCCTATATTGCCTTAGGTCTTAAAGACCACGAAAGCCAGTTCAAGGCTTATTCGCTGGGTGCTGTATCTGCAAGAATTTTTGCTCACTAAGTATCATGAAGGTACGTTTAACAAAGCACCTGATTCTCTAACGCAGGCCACATTTCTGGCCTCCCTGGCATTGTTATTCACCTTATCTGGTATGTGACAAGATGACGATATCTGGAAAGCTCAGAGGAATGATCCAGAAGCCTAGAAAAGTATATGAGGCACTGCTTATGGATGACTCATCATCTGGTGAAGCAGACTCTGGCTAACCAAACATCCTGACTGAGGTGACCTACCTGTAGCAGTCCCATTGTGCATCTTTTTGTGTTTTTGGGCTAAATTCCACCATCCTCTAGACTGATTGCAGTGGATTCAGATCATTTTTGAGCAGGGTGAGGAGACTGACTTCTAATTAATGAAGCAGCTTGAGGCATTCCCCTCCCAGCCAATCACACTGTGACGATGCCCCTTTTTGAAGGCTAAAGAGAGGTGGGGAATGGCACCCAGGTTGGACTTCTGAATCTGTTCATGACACACTGCAGACTGCACATTTCAGTTTTTCACATTTCATGTCATTGGGGACTTGAGAGCTTGAAAGCACGTTTCAGTTTGATTATTCCCTGAAGAGGTATTTGTTTATTACAGAAGTAGTTGACACTTGACATTCCCTGTAGATATACATATTTTTATTTATATTTTTATGTAGGTTGGGGGCTGGTTTGTAAGCATTTTACTGCTAGTTCTGCCACTACCTCACCAGTGTTTCACAAACCAGGCCACCAATGGAAGAACCAGGCTTTTTAAATAGCACCAAATGTTTTTAAAGCACAACCTATTTTTAGAAATTATAATAGTGACTAGAAACCCTGAAAGTATTATTCTTTTACCATATTGAGAACAGTGTTTGCTTGTTGATCAGTACCGTGCTGCAAATACTCTACCATATGACATTATAAGGCTAATTGCTCTACTTGGCTTTGGACTGATTTCTCTGGTCAACCAAATAAACTATTAAAGAAAGGAAGTGACAGGATTCAGGATAATGATGAAAGGTATCGTCTTTATTGTAAAGAAACCCCAACCATGGTTCATATTTTATGAACTCTGTTGAAGGCCTAAAGGATGATGACACTTACTCAGCAGAATCAGACTAAAAAAGAGGGATGAAAATCTATAATTATTATATGGGTATCATTTAAGATGAGATATTGATTCACACTGTCATCAGTGAAAGTTCACAGAATGAAATTATTTTGATAACAAACATACCTTTCCAGTGTCACGGCTCTTGACTCTCAGCTTGTTGACCTGAGACTCAGCAATGTCAGCGCGTTCCTGAGCTTCCTCAAACTCATGCTGAATCTTCCTGAGCCTGGACATGTGGGTGTTGGCCTGCTCCTCCTGTTAAGTATTTAGAGGTATGTTGGCGTAGTTACAAGACAGTTAATAGTGATGTTATTATTAAATCAGCTGTCAATGATGTGCCACATTATGTATTTGACTTACAGCCTCCTCAGCCTGTCTCTTGTAAGCCTTCACTTTAAGCTGCAGCTTGTCCACCAGATCCTGAAGTCTATTTACATTCTTCTTGTCCTCCTCAGTCTGTACAGATACAAGATTATACAGTATGTGAAGAAGACTAGAGAATGAATCAGAGGTTAGGGGAGTTTTTCAGCAAAGCTTACCTGGTATGTCAGCTCCTTCACTCTCCTCTCATATTTGCGAACTCCTTTTACAGCATCAGCTCCACGTCTCTGCTCGGCCTCAACTTCACTCTCAAGCTCACGTACCTGTAATGTGATGATAAATAATATGTCAGTCTTACACGCAGAGGTTTTAGTTGAAATAATAAAGAGCATAATAAAAGTGATGTGCCTCCAAAAATGACCTATTATGAATTTTTATATACAGTTCATACCCTGGACTCCAGTTTCTGGAGCTGCTTCTTGCCACCCTTCATGGCGAGGTTCTCAGCCTCATCCAGACGGTGCTGGAGGTCCTTGACTGTGACCTCCAGGTTCTTCTTCATCCTCTCCAGGTGAGAACTGGTGTCCTGCTCCTTCTTCAGCTCCTCAGCCATCATGGCAGCCTTAAACGATGAACAGTTTAGAAACATGTATTTTTTCTTGATATTAAATATATTAATTATTATTAATAATTAATGAAGCATAAACAAGCATTTCTTGAAGCAGTATTTGCATAAAAACATGACTCACGTCAGTAATAGCCTTCTTGGCTTTCTCCTCAGCATTTCTTGATTCCTGAATAGCATCATCCACTTCACCTTGAACCTGGACGAGGTCAGACTCCAGCTTCTTTTTGGTGTTCATAAGACTGGTGTTCTGAAATTGACCAAGAATAGACAGTGTTAATTGGTATGTGTCTCACATCTTTGATTAGATAAAATTCTTGTGAATTAATGAAAACATACCTGAGAGTGAAGTAGTCCAACACGCTCACTAGCATCAACCAGTTCCTGCTCTGCCACTTTGCGTCCTCTCTCTGTCTGGTCCAGAGCTGCTCTCAGCTCCTCGATCTCAGCCACCATCAGGCCATTTCTGCGCTCCACCATGGCAGCCTGCTCCTTCATGTCTTCCTGTCCTCTGACAGCATCATCAAGGTGCAGTTGGGCATCCTGACATTGAACAGAGAAAAATGATATGTATGTAATTTCCCTTTGATTAAAAAAACAAAAAGACATTTAGTTATGAAACAAATCGTACCTTGAGTTGTCCCTGGACATTCCTCAGTTGTTTCTGAGACTCAGCAGCCTGCCTGTTGGCATGGCTCAGCTGAATCTCCATCTCATTCAGGTCTCCCTCCATCTTCTTCTTGACTCTCAGGGCATCATTTCTGCTCCTGACCTCAGAATCAAGAGTGCTCTGCATGGAGTCAATCACCCTCTGGCTGTTCCTCTTGATCTGCTCCATCTCCTCATCCTTCTCTGCCAGCTTCCTGTCAACCTCACCTTTGATCTGGTTGAGCTCAAGCTGGACGCGAAGAATTTTGGCCTCCTCATGCTCCAATGTGCCCTTAAAAAGTCACAAACACAACAAAAGGTATGTTTGGCAGGAATAAATTCAAAATGAATGCATAGCTACAATTTAACCATGTATTTTATCATAGTGGTTCAATAATGTCATCAAGATTGTACCTCAGCTTCCTCCAGTGCTGACTGAATTTCAGACTTCTCAGTCTCTACAGTCTTCTTGGCTTTCTCCAACTCATGGATACTCTTTCCAGTCTCGCCAATCTGTTCAGTCAGGTCTGAGATCTCCTCTGTAGATAAACCAAAGTCAAATATAGTCAGAACTGTATGTGCAGATTATATCTGGAAAATGTGTCAGTGTTTCCATGACCGAATAATGCTCATAGACTACACTACTAGAGGTCTAAGAAGAACCCTTGTCCATTACATTAAATACAGTAAGATTGGCATACGCTGCAGGTTCTTGTTCTCTCTCTTCATGGTCTCCAGGTGATCCAGAGCCTCCTCATAAGAGTTCTTCATCTTGAACAGTTCAGTGCTGAGAGAACGAGCCTCCTTCTGAGCTCCCTCCAGCTCTGCCTGGCCCTCCTCATACTTCTGTTTCCATTCTGCAAGGACCTGGAATTGTATAGGTTAAAATATATTAATTCAATGACCATTCATTAATTAAGGTGCTTGTTTCTCGCTGCAAAACTGGTGTCGATTACCAGTTCAATCATTTACCTTATCAAAGTTCCTCTGCTTCTTGTCAAGGTTGGCAGCCAGAGCATTGGCTCTCTCAACGTCAATCATGAGGTCCTCCACCTCACCCTGCAGCCTCTGCTTGGTCTTCTCCAAAGAGGCACACTTGGAGTTGACAGCCTCAATGGATTCCTCAGCATCCTGCAAGCGCTGGGCAAGCTTTTTCCTGTAGTGATGAGGAGTAATTTGAGCTTAAGTGAACAAAGATAGCAAAAATGGACTTATCTTTGAAAAAGTAGAAAGGATTATATACTTGGACTCCTCCAGCTCCTCAGTGCGCTGGATAGCATCAGTCTCATATTTGGTTCTCCACTGAGCCACCTCACTGTTGGCCTTGGACATTCCTCTCTGTAGCTCAGCTTTGGCCTCCTGCTCCTCCTCAAACTGCTCTCTGAGCAGATCACAGTCATGGCGGGCTGACTGAACTGCATGGGCCAGGGCATTCTTGGCCTGTTGACGATGACAAAACATTAGTATCATACCTATGAAGTGGAAGTACTTTTTAAAGGTCAATCATTTTGATGTCGCCATTTAGTTTTGAATCCTCAATACTATTTCTGCATCTATCACATTTGATACTCAGTATCATGTAACTTTTCATCATCTGTCAAAAAATGTAATTCATGAAAGGTCTTACTAGAGTATTATGGTACATATTATGAATGACTACATTTGAAAAAGAGAATAAACCCCCTGTGGACATGTCACAACATGGCATGTAAACGTGTTTACCTTGACTTCCTCCTCAACGTGTCTCTTAAGCTCCTCAATCTGCTGAGTAAAGGCCTGTTTTCCTCTGGTCAGCTGGGAAACAAGAGCTTCCTTCTCTTCAAGCTGGCGGGAGAACTCACCTGAATGACAACGTATGAATGAGATTTTTTATTATTAAAATTCTCATTAATAGCTTTCATCAGTAATTTACATTCCATTACACTCACCATTCTCTGTCTGCAGTCTTGCCTTCTGTCCATTAACGTCGTTCAGCTGGCGAACATTCTCATCATTTTTGGCTTTGAGCTCACTCAACTGGTCCTCAACAGTTCTGCACATTTTTTCTAAGTTGCCCTGTCAACAACGAAACATGATGTACGTTGATGTTTTTCTCTCTAAATTTAAGACTACTGCCATATATAAACAAACAACTCACCTTAGCTTTAGCAACAGCCTCCATGTTGCTGGAGAGGTCATCAATCTCCATCTTGTACTCGCTCTTCTCCTTCTCCAGCTTCTGCTTGACACGCTGGAGGTTGTCGATCTGCTCTCCCAGCTCTGCAACACTGTCTGCCTGCTTCTTGCGAAGAGCTGATGCGGTAGCTTCATGTTGCAGGGTTGACTCTTCAAGATCACGGCGCAGCTTCTGGAACTCAGCTTCACGCTTCTTGCTCATCTCAATCTGAGCAGCTGTTGCTCCACCAGCCTCCTCGAGCCTCTCACTGATCTCCTCAAGCTCCCTGGAGAGGTCAGCCCTCTGCTTCTCAACCTTAGCCCGAGCAGCCCTCTCAGCCTCAATCTCTTCCTCCAGCTCCTCAATACGAGCCTAGATTTGATGAAAGAAGGTTATTAACTGGAATACATTGTGTTGTTTTTGAATCTTTTTTGCGTGCATGTAATACTGTATGCATGATGAACATGTCACCTGGAGCTCCTTGATCTTCTTCTGAAGCTGAGCACTGAGAGACTGTTCATCCTCAATCTTGCTGAGGAGCTGGCTGGTTTCAAATTCTTTCCTTGATGAGGATAAAAAGAAAGCTTTCATTGTCACAGTTTGTACTGTTGTTGGAATGTTATGACTGAGATGCTGAAAAGAGGATTAGTTAACTAAATCAAAAACCTTACTTCTTGATTTTCTCATCAGATTGCTGTTTTTCATTCTCCAGATCCATTATGGATTCCTGGGCTAGTTTCAGATCTCCTTCAAGCTTCCTCTTGGCTCTCTCAAGGTCCATGCGGAGCTTCTTCTCTTGCTCCAGTGACCCCTCGAGCTATCACATGACAGGCAATGATAAATTATTTAAGGTATTCAAATGACAGTGTGTCATTACAAAGAAACATGATTCACATTATACATCATTTTGAATATGTATCATGGAATGGCAATTAAAACACAAGCTATTTGACAATAGAAACACACTATCCAAACAATTGTTTTCTTACATCGTCCACTTGCTGTTCCAGCTTTGTTTTGGCTTTGGTCAGAGTGTTGACTTTGTCTTCCTCTGCTTGGAGATCATCAAGTGTTTGCTGGTGGCTCTCTTGGAGGGCTTTCTTCTCCTTGGTTAACTTGGCAATAGACTCATCCTGAGATGCCATCTCCTCTGTCAGGTTTTTCACCTATAGATTTTAAAGGTACATTATTTCCATCACATTTATTGACATGGTCTCTGTTTAAATACATGTGGATTTCAAATAATTCAAACCTTGTTTTCTGTGGCATGTTTCTCCTTCTCCACTTTAGCCAAAGTGAGCTCCAAGTCATCAATGTCTTTCTTCAGCTCAGAGCATTCATCCTCCAGCTTCCTCTTCTTGGCCGTCAGCTCAGCATTGATTTCCTCTTCATCCTCCAGTCTCTCGGTTGTCTCTTTGAGTTTGGCCTCGAGTTGGATCTTGCTCTTAATGAGCCCTTCACATCTTTCCTCAGCATCAGAGAGGTTATCCACTTCCTATTGTACACAATGAACATACGATACATTTAAAAGTTTAAAAAGATTGATATATTCTCAGTGGCCTCTTCTTATCTCACCTAGATATCTGATAATTTATGCATCATGGTACAATTAGTGAAGGGTATATGTAATAGAATTATACTTTCTTTGTTTCCTACTTACTGAAGCCACTTGGAGTTGCAGGTCATTCTTCTCCTGTACCAGGGAAACCATCTTCTCCTCAAGTTCCTTCTTCTTTGCCAGGGCAGTCGCCAGGTCGGTTTTCATCTTATCATAGTTCTCCTTCATCTGCTGCAGCTCCTTCTCAGTCTCGGCACTCTTCAGGAGAGGCTTGATCTTGAAGTAGAGATTCATCCATGGCCAGTTCTTAACATTCATGAATGAACGGATGTTGTACTGAATTGAGTAGATAGCTTCCCTGGAAAATAAGATAGATGTAGAACGTGAAATTTCTTCTGAAACATTATTTCATAGAACTTCTAGGACTAACAATTCAAAATATATATATCAACTACATAATAGGACAGTACAGTTTAGGGTACAGTAAAATAATCCTACCTCCTCTCCATCATCTTAACAAACTCCTTCCTCATGAGGTATCCTCTGCAGAGAGCCTGAGTCATGGTCACCAGCGTAGCCAGTTTCTCATCTCTCATCTCCTCCAGGGTACCCAGCAGACCAGCTTTGAAGAACACCTATGTTGTCAAGTGGGGCAAATTAGTATTCAGTGCATATTGATATAATAGGACAACCACACAAGTAAATGTGTTAGTGCTGTTGTTGAGGATGAACCTTTGTGTGTCCAAACTTGTACTGAGTGTGGTCCACATCAATGGAGCCCAGCAGCTTCTCTGAAGCTTTCTTGTTGTCAATGAACTGTCCCTCAGGGATGACACTGGCATTCAATACTTTGTATCTACAAGAGAAAATTATGTTGTTCCTTTTATCTTCCTCCCACTTTTTATTGGTGTTTATCATCCTAATACCTCTACGGAAATCAACTTGACTTGCTTATAATGAAAACTGCAGTCACCTCTGCTTGAAGTCACCGTAGAGGATTCTGCTGGGGAAGCCCTTTCTGCAGATTCTGATGCCCTCCAGCACACCATTACACCTCAGCTGGTGGATGACCAAGAAGTTCTCCATAAGACCTGCACATTGCAAACCCATTGTATCAAAACATTTCTTTACATGACCATGTCACACACAGTGCACAAATCTGGGTTATGCGCTTCTTACCTGGCGTCTTTGTTTCATTGGGAATCAGACAGCGGACAAAGTGAGGGTGAGTGCTCCTCAAGTTAGTCATCAGCTTGCCCAAGTTCTCCTGTGGATCACAAAATAATAGCTTATCAATATTTTAAGTTGAGATTGTTAAAAGTTGTCCAAAAATATGAAACAATACATACCCTGAAAAGAGCAGACACAGTCTGGAAGGAACCACCCTTCTTCTTACCAGCCTTCTTGCCGCCACCAGCTCCCTCTATTTTGCACAACATGACATTTTTATTAATGGTACTAAATAATAATAATAATAATAACAATGATAATGCACTGCAGTAAGTGGTTCAACTTATCTTCCATGTTGAATGTGTATTTTTTAATTTAAATTTCCACTAGCAGCCTCTGTTTTGCAAAATATTGAATTTTATTACTGGCATTGGATTACACAGCAGTAAACCTTTTGTCTCCGGAATGTTGATTTCACTCTTTTAAATTTTCCTCAATGAATATATTTCCACAGAGAAGTTACCAGTTTCTTAGGTGGTCCAACTCAATTGAAACAGACACACCGTTTTTTTTTTACTACAAAGTCACTTCACTGCTTGTAACTTGTAAGAAAATAGGGGGTTATAACATCTGTACAGGGGACACAGAGTTTCTATATACTCTGCTCACTTTTCTTTCTTACCATCAGCTCCAGGCATGGCTGCATACAGTAACGCCAGCAGTTTATTTGAAGATTTCTGGTAAAGCTGAACAACTGAATCGTTCAGGGGGTCCTTGTTCTTGTCCAGCCAGCCATTGATATTATATTCCACTGTGCCAGCATAATGAACCAGGGCGAAGTGAGCTTCAGCCTTGCCCTTTCCAGGCTTTGGCTTCTCAAAGGCCTTGGTCTTGCCAAGATGCTGATCATGCAGCTTGTTCTTGAAAGTTGTGTCAGAGGCCTTGGGGAACATGCACTCCTCTTCAAGGATGGAGAAGATGCCCATTGGCTGAGAACAATTTACATTTCAGGGTAAGAAAAGAAAACTACCTGAGGACGCACACATTTGTACTTGAATGGAGAAATCTAACTTATTTAACAAAGTGGGATGTTACCTTCTCGATAAGCTCAATGCAGGCAGCCAAGTCCATACCGAAGTCAATGAACTCCCAAATAATACCTTCCTTCTTGTACTCCTCTTGCTCCAGGACAAACATTGTGTGGTTGAAGAACTGTTGAAGTTTTTCATTGGTGAAGTTGATGCAGAGTTGCTCCAAGCTGTTGAACTGTAGTTATAGAAAAGCATTTAGTTTCATGCCAAAATTGGTTTGGTTTAATATCTCAGAAAGGTTGATTTTCTGAAACTTACATCAAAGATCTCGAATCCAGCGATATCCAACACTCCAATGAAGAACTGTCTTGCCTGCTTTGTGTCCAGCATCTCATTGATACGGATGACCATCCACAAGAACATTTTCTCATAGATGGATTTGCACAGAGCGCTGACAGAATTGTTGACCTAAATACAAGAATTTATGTGTGGGGATATATAAGTGTGATTTTTCTATTTGAAAATGTAAACATTTCCCTTTCCAAACACCCAATTCTTTCTTTTTACCTGTGGGACGGTCTGACCTTTGGTCACCATCTCATTGCCGACCTTGACTCTTGGGTAGCACAGAGCTTTCAGCATATCAGCTGAGTTCAGGCCCAGGAGGTAGGCGATTTTATCAGCCTCTGATTGAGAGGAGAGAAAAAAATAAGGTATAAGAACAAATGAATGAAGGAATACTTCATTTTCGTGTTCGGTCATTAACATGACCGTCATGGAATTATAAATATACACTGACTTGTGTAGTATCTTACACACCAGAAAACCTACATGACAAGAGTGTATTATTTTAGAAATTACCCTCGTTGCCATCTGGTTCAGCCTGCTCCTCACGTTGCTTCTGCTTGAATTTCATGCCACCATGATGAACCACAGCTCCAGTCAGCTTGTAGATGCCCAATTTCTCCTCAGCAGTGAAGCCCAAGATGTCAATAGCAGTCTGCAGTGGAATTTAAACAAAGTTATTGGTATGTTAAACATTTTCCCCTGTATGCTATATCTTTAACTAAATTGTTGTCTTACATCTGTTGCAATGAACTCCTCCACATCATCGATGCTTTTCACAGTGATTTCACCCTGACTGATCATTGGGTAGTCATAGGGGTTGGTGGTGATCAGAAGTGCCTCTAGAGGAGGACAGGAGAATTACATAGTGTTGTGTGATGTTTTTTCTGATATTGTTTAAAGTCTTATTTAAAATTGGTGGAGTAACATACCCAAGAGTTCAGGCTTGTGGCCAGTCATCAGCTGGTAGAAGATATGGTAGCTCCTCTCAGCAGACAACTGGAAGGTGACACGAGACTTCTCCAGCAGATCTAGGAAGAAGAAATTTAAATTGATAACTTATCATAATTATATCATAATTTAAATGGATGTTGACTAATACCATAGTTGAAACTTACATGTTTCAATATCAGCTGAAGACAGCTTGCCAGTAGTGCCAAAGTGGATCCTGATAAATTTACCCTAGACAGCCAGATCATTAATATCATCAGTTTTTTTTAAATGTAGGAATGAAAAAAGTCTCAAGATATTTATTTCAGTACTTACAAAACGAGAGGAGTTGTCATTCCTCACAGTCTTGGCATTACCATAGGCCTCCAACAGAGGGTTGGCCGCAACAATTTGGTCCTCAAGAGAGCCCTGCAAGAGAAGATTTCAATTACATGAGCAGTGTTGGGGCTCGTTACTCAAAAAAGTAATATATTACACATTACACATTACTCTCAGAAATAGCAATGCCTTACATTACATGATTACTGCCTGGAGAAAGTAATTAGCTACATTACTCGTTACATTCTGTCTTGGCGTCTCATTCATGTTATATAGTCCACGGTTCCTTAGCAACAAGATTTGTGTGTGCGTGCTGTCTCTGTAGGTGCTTCGTTAAGTTTGAGGTAGTGCTAGCAGCGGTGAGGAGAGGTTTCCAACACGGGCAAAGTGCAGCTTACAGTCAAGTTATTTTCCTTACGTTCAACAAATTCAAAGTAATGTTTGTATCTGTAACCCTCCTGCTGCCCCAGCCAGCGCCCCCATTCACACACCGGCCTGTCGCCTGCGCAGCCGCGCGGGAGGGGAGAGAGTCCGGCGCTGCTGCAGAGGAGCCGTAGTCTGCGATCACTCTGAGCAGCATGTAAATTAAAATATAATATATTTCTCGTCTTTCCCCCGATAATCTGAATAAGTCGCCAAATTTGTCGCTCGTAGCTTTTTAGAAATGAAGTCGCTAAGAGGGTCTGAAAAGTCGCTGAATCTAGCGAGAAAGTCGTCAGATTGGCGGCCGCCCCCCCCAGCCCGCCGCGTGTGATACGTGCGACTATGCTGTTAAAATTGATTAACCTAGCAATGTAACGTAAGTAACGAGCTTGGCGAACTGTAATGTGATTACTACATTCAGAACAGTAATGCCTTACACTGCTCGTTGCTGAAAAAAGTACTGTGATTACTTTGTAACACCCAACACTGTACATGAGCTATACATTCCAATGAACTTTCCTCTGACAAACACTTTTATCTTACACAACCAATTTTACCTTAATTTTGCTTTGCTGTTGCGGTGCGTCAGACTTCTTAGCTCCAATAGCTGCAATTGTTGCAAAGTACTGGATGACACGCTTGGTGTTGACAGTCTTTCCAGCACCGGATTCTCCACTGGGGTACATAAGACATATTACCAAGATTTTGCTTGATTATCATTCAGTTAATGAAGTCATTACAAGATAGTGTGTTTTATACTCACGTGATCAGGACAGACTGGTTCTCACGATCTGAGACATAAACATAAATGCCTGACATGAGTTTTCTTTTTCTTTTAATAAATATCAATGGAAGAGTTTACCTCTGTGTGGTTCCAACACCGATATTTTTATCTTACCAGTGAGCATGAACTGATAGCCATTGTCAGAGATGGAGAAGATGTGGGGTGGAGCCTCAATCCTCTTCTTGCCTCTGTATGCTTGTACACATGTAGTATCATATACAGGAAGCCACTTATAGGGATTCACAACAACGCAAAACAACCCAGAGTAGGTCTGAAATAGTAAAAAGCATAAACTTAGTGGGATCTATCTAGATTTGGTTTGATTTCCATGTAGGTACATGTACTATATACATATTTACATAGACAATAAATTAGCATAGTATAGAAACTCACATAGATCATCCATGATGCATAACGCTCTTTGAGGTTATACAACACGCAAGGCTCATTGAGGTGGGTCATCATGGCCATGTCCTCAATTTTGTCATACTTGGGAGGGTTCCTGGGATGAATGTCCTCCTCTTTTACTGTGATTGTCTGAACAGCAAATACAATGTAATGTATTTAACTAAGAAATCATTTCAAACAGAAAAGTTCATCACATGGATCACATTGTTGTTCACAGTGTCAGTTTGAGTCTAAAAGTACAATGAAAAAGAATAGTAGACTTAATGTTTTACTAAGATATTGTTTTAATTAAATGTAAATCCTATCCTTGTATATACAAAGTGTCTTAGATGGAAATCGATTGAGTAGTTTTGTTGAAAGAAGTAAAATAATGAATGACTTACCTTTCCACAGTCGGTTTCCACTGTGGCTTTTCCACCCTCTTTCTTCACAAGTTTACCCTTGAGGTACATCTCGGCAGGCTCAGCCACAAAAAAGGCGGTTTTGGCATCAAAAGGCAAGGTTTGTGCCTCAAGTCTCTCCTTCTCTGGCTTCCGGAGGAAGACCGCCGCCGCCCCATACTGCTCCATCTCTGCGTCTGTGCTCATGGTGGCACTTCAGTGGAGACTGAAAAGATGAGGTCCAATAGTGTGAACATATCAACATGCCATATCTATGGTCTTCTACCCAGCTGATTATGGAGATTTAAAGTTTTTATGGTGAAATCTTTTACCTCAGCTAGTTCCGAAAACAACTGAGCGTTGGCGTCTCTGGTGGAGTTAAGAGATCCTGTAAATACATGATTAGACATGAGTACAATACCTTGTTTGAGATTGTTTTTTTAATTTCAATTTTTTTTCTGTGGAAATTTAGCCAATTAGAAAACAGATGAGGGTAAAGATGGCAAAATGTTTATGGACTTATGAAATATATTCAAACTGTAATGAATTGAATCATTAAAGTCAAAGTCAATCATTAAACCACTAAAATACTTTTCCATCCCCTCATCTGCCCTCACTAGCAGAGAATTAGTACTGCTCTTAATGATTAGTCAGTATGTATGTGATGAAACGTAGTGTGTATTAGGTGCAAGTACAAACTAAAACATTCTTTTGTGTTTTTCTTTTCTTTTGCAGAAAACCACTTCTTAAATGTGATAGGATGTATATGAAGAAAATTATTTTGGAATAATGTCTAGTCAAGACTACCACCCAGGTAATTCTGCCATAGAATTCTGGACAATATACAAAAGTAATTAACAACACATTAACTTCACTGACTAATAAAGAACAGTAAAAACTGAGGTCAAAGTGAAAACACTCACCTGTGATGGAGCTTCAGTTAATGCAGTAGCTCACAGCTGCCTCTTTTATAGAGGGTGGGATTGCCTGGTCAGCAGCAGTCTCTCGCTCAGTTTGGTCATGGATTCCTTTCATCCTGTTGCTTATTTGTGGCAGTGATGTTTAAGGACAGTGTTTTTCATATTTCTTTATAACTACAGCTTAGAAAATATAGGAAAAACTGTGATGTTATACCATTTGATTTGGGTTGATCTGGTTTAATTTGATTGTAACCTTGGATGTAATGTGGACAATGTGTCTGTTTGAATTTAAAACATGATTAAATGCTTTCATAAGGCATGTTCCCTTCAGTTCCTCAAAATAGGAATTGCCGCACAGAGCAAAGAATTGCTGAAATTGCACTTGCAAAAGTTGCTATGTGAGAACATGAAAATATTCCAGTCAATAAAATAAGGTCCATGGAAGCATGAAATATTTAGCAAGAAAGAAGCAGGTGCTCATTCATTTCTGCTCTAAGCTTTCTTGTAAGTTTCAGGCTTTCTGCTTCAAATGTCGGTTCACTTCCCCCTCGTGTGCACACATGGCAGTGATGGCCAAATTCAATTATTCATTTCATAGTGCAGAATGTGGTTTGTGTATGATTCCAATCATTATAATCCTTGATTTAAGCAACGCTGACGTTGAGATTTGTTTTAAACATCTTTCCTTAAATGAATGGACAGCTTTGGGGGTTGGTTTTCCAAAAGTCTTCCAAAATCCATTAGTATTCAATTTCAGGACACTTGAGTTCACCCATAAATGACACTTATATGAGCGTTGTAGTTGTATGTTTATTAAATAATATAGTTCATCCTTAATACAAACATATTGGTTGTACTGATATCATTACCATGAAATGTATAGATGTGGTTGTGCTCTATTTGACCTTATAAATGAAAGTCGGAGCCAGTACTTGTGGATTTTACATTGCATTACTGCTTGTGAGTCATGCTGGATGAATGCAGAGACCTTAGTTTTGGAAATGTCCCCAAATGTTTCTAGTTTACAATTACAGGAGACTGGCACATCTCATATTCCTCTATTAAAAACAGGAATCTTTTGGATAACTCCCTAAATGGACACGAAAACAGTTGGCAACTCCTTTAAGATCAAGACCAAAATAAATTGAACAAAATGAACTTCTCCAGTTACTACATTTGATATGAAGAAGGTGACATCTATTCAAGTACCATTATAAGTGCCCTAGACAATCTTAAGGGTTCATGTCATTTATCGCCTTTTTCAGTCAAAATGGCACCCACACATATAACATGGAAACACTAAACCCCTGTCAGAAAGAGGGTGAACCATTCAACTTTCTTCTTAATTTATGTTGAGCTCTTTTGAGTTGGCTCTTAAGACAGATACTGATTTGAGCAGGTGGTGTCCATAATAAAAGTGTCCAAGTAGCTGACACTAGTATTTTCCACCACTGATTAAATTTATTTGCTGCTGATATTGATTACATCATGTAAGTTAGATTTTTATCGATCTAAGAATGGATATACAACGACTTTTTGAATGCACTGTATTTTTTGACATATGTACCTGGTGCAACAATGTGTGTGTGTGTGTGTGTGTCTGCTGTAAAGAATACAGTTTGTATACAGAGTTTGTTATGTTTGTAATAAGACAACCTGGATGATGAACAAATCTTAATATTGTTTGTGTAAAAAGGTGATCACTCATTTGGACCCATTTGTTGTATTTCTTGTTGCTTTGACATTTTGAATTCTTCTATTAAATGAAATCCGCTGAGGACCTCATTCTCCTCCAAGATGCAAAATGCCAGGTCAACGTTTAATTTGAGCCTTTTTCTTTTCTAGCATTGTTTTTTTAATTTTGGTGTTACGACCCTAGAGGTCATGTTTCTATTTGTCTGTTTTTAATATCCCTCTTTTACCTGTTTGAGTATGAGTGTGCATGAGATTGATTGCAGGTGTGTTTGAGCGGTTGCAGGTTGCCGCAGGGAGCTGATTGGCTGCGGCCTTGGAACCGGAAGTTTAAAGGTTGGCTCCGCCCAGTTCCTGTGGGCTCTCCTCTGCTGTTTCAGACTGCCAGCATTGTGTGATTGTGAAAAATGTTTGTTAATAAATCTATTGAAAAATGCTTTGCTGCTGGTGGTGCTTGGAGGAAGAGGGGAGTCTCACACTCTTTTGTGCGCCAGGGTTTCCCCTAGGCCCTGGTAATAACAATTGGGGGCTCGTCCAGGATGTGAATGTCCATGAGGTGAAGTAAATGTGGTTTGGTTTAGTTTGTTTGTGTAAGTGGCCTTGAGTTAAGTGTAGTGGTCATCTTTTGTTAAGTTGTTGTTGCTGCATGTTTTGTTTCTGACTGAGCACCCTAACCAGAAAGCTGCCGGGCATTTTCAAGGATTTGCCATGTTTGTTATTTTTGCCTTTCTTGTTTTTGGTGGTAATTCTGGGTGGGGGTTCGCTTCAGTGCTTGACAGTTGACTAGGTTCCTGGTCTTCAGTTATGCACTGAGTTCAGCGTTTAAAGCCGCCTCAAGCTCGGCAAGCCACTGAAGACTAGCTAGGTGAGTTAGCCACCTTTTGTAGGCAGGTAGTTGGGGTGTCTCTGCGGTTTGTTTCCTTTCGTTTATACTTTGCACAGCAACTTAGTTTTGTGTGAGATGGTTGCTTTTATGTTCATGTTGTGATGTGTGGCCCTGATTAATACTTGTGTGCAGTAACTTTATGTGACCTTTTGGTTGTGGAACTGGACTCCACTTTTGTAGGGTCACTTGTGGTTGCAGCTTAAGAGTAAGCTTGTAACATTTGTGTAGTGGTGACTACTGTGTAATGACTTTTTGTGTGTGGTTGTTGCAGTCCACTTTTGGTTTGGTCACGTAGGTGTTACTATTTTGTCTATTAATTAGTGTGATTGGGATGGCATTACTTGCCAGATCAATGGATCTTGAGTGGTGGGTATGGCTTCCCAGTTTGTCCGGTCACTTCGTCTCTTTCTGTTGCACTCCACTTATATAATGGAGTGCCAGCCATTTCTTAGATTTCTGAGTCACTGGCATGCTTAACTGTTTTGCCTACTCTAGATTTTAACAGTGGTTATTTACAGGTGGAAATAGACCCTGAAAGCCAGCCCATGACAGGGTTTGTCACATCTTTTGGGCTGTTCCCTTTTTCGGGTCATGCCTTTTTGATTGAAGGGCGCTCCAGCCACATTCCTGAGGCTGCTAAATCATGTGCTGCGGAGCAACCTTGGAGACTGCTGAATAGTGTACCTGGATGACATGGTCATCTATTCTAAAGGCATCCCTGCCCAAAACTTAAATTCCTGGGTCATGTAGTTAGTATGGATGTAGACCGTGGAGACCCGGCAAAGACGGAAGCGCTGCATGACTGAGGAACCCAACCCTAAGTTTTCAACAATTGCAGAGCCTCTTAACGCTCTGAAAAGGAAAGGAGCTGTGATTCGGTGGACGGATGAGTGTCAGAGGGCATGTCAGTGTCTCAAAGACAATCTGACCTCGCCTCCTTATTGCTTATGGAAGCTGCTCATTGTCCAGCGCAGAGCAAAATGACACTGAAAATTAATGTCTTGCAAGGGCTGGAGTTTATATGAATGGAGACATTACTTGGAGGGAAAAGCTTTAGTAGTCATCACTCTACTCTATATTGCCTTAGGTCTTAAACACCACGAAAGCAAGCTTCAGGCTTATTCGCTGGGTGCTGGATTTTTGCTCACAAAGTATCATGAGGGTAAGTTTAACAATGCACCTGATTCTCTAAGGCAGGCCACATTTCTGGCCTCCCTGGCATTGTTATTCACCTTCTCTGGCATGTGACAAGATGAGGATATCTGGAAAGCTGATCCAGAATCAGAATCAGAATCAGAATTTCCTTTATTTGTCTTGCAAAAAGGGAGAAATTTCTTCATCACAGCAGCCAAAGCACAAGGTATTGTAATATCCAGAAGTCCAGAAAAGTATGTGAGGCACTGCTTATGAATGACTCATCTGGTGAAGCAGACTCTGGTTAACCAAACATCCTGACTGAGGTGACCTACCTGTAGCAGTCCCATTGTGCATCTTTTTGTGTTTTGGGCTAAATTTCAAAATCCTCTGGACTGATTGCAGTAGATTCAGATCACTTGTGGGCAGGGTGAGGAGAATGACTTCTAATTAATGAAGCAGCTTGAGGCATTCCCCTCCCAGCCAATCACAGTGTGACGACACCCCTTTGTGAGAGCTAAAGAGAGGTGGGGAATGGTAGCAGGTTGGACTCGCTCTCATTCTGAATCTGTCCATGACACACTGCAGAGTGCACATTTTAGTTTTCACATTTTATGTCATTGGGGACTTGAGAGCTTGTAAAAGCACATTTCTGTTTGATTATTTCCTTTAGAGGCATTTTTGGTTATCCCCTGAAGAGGTATTTGTTTATTAAAAAAGTAATTGACACTTGGCATTTGCTTTAGATATGCATATTTTTGTTTATATTTTTATGTGGGTTGGGGGCTGGTTTGTAAGCATTTTACTGCTAGTACTGCCACAAACTCACTAGTGTTTCCCAAACCATGCCACCAATGGAAGAACCATGCTTTTTAAAAAGCGCCAAATGTTCTTAAAGCAAAACTTATTTTTAAAAACTATAATAATTACCAAAAATCCGGAAAGTATTATTCTTTTACGACATTGAAAATTGCTTGTTTGCTTGCTTGTTGATCAGTACCGTGCTGCAAATACTCTACCATATGACATTACAAGGCTAATTGCTCTACTTAGTTTTGGACTGATTTCTCTGGTCAACCAAATAAATTATTAAAGAAAGGAACTGACAGGATTCAGGATAATGATGAAAGGTATTGTCTTTATTGTAAAGAAACACCAACCATGGTTCATATTTTATGAACTCTGTTGAAGGCCTAAAGGAGGATGACGCTTACTCAGCAGAATCAGACTAAAAAAAGAGGGATGAAAATCTATTATTATTTGGGAATCATTTAAGATATGATATTGATTCACACTGTCATCAGTGAAAGTTCACAGAATCAAATTATTTTAAATACAAACATACCTTTCCAGCGTCACGGCTCTTGACTCTCAGCTTGTTGACCTGGGACTCAGCAATGTCAGCGCGCTCCTGAGCTTCCTCAAACTCATGCTGAACCTTCCTGAGCCTGGACATGTGGGTGTTGGCCTGCTCCTCCTGTTAAGTGTTTAGAGGTATGTTGGCGTAGTTACAAGACAGTTAATAGTGATGTTATTATTAGTTATTATCAGCTGTCAATGATGTGCCACTTTATGTATTTGACTTACAGCCTCCTCAGCCTGTCTCTTGTAAGCCTTCACTTTAAGCTGCAGCTTGTCCACAAGATCCTGAAGTCTGTTCACATTCTTCTTGTCCTCCTCAGTCTGTACAGATACAAGATTATACAGTATGTGAAGAAGACTAGAGAATGAATTAGAGGTTAGGGGAGTTTTTCAGTATGGCTTACCTGGTATGTCAGCTCCTTCACTCTCCTCTCATATTTGCGAACTCCTTTCACAGCATCAGCTCCACGTCTCTGCTCGGCCTCAACTTCACTCTCCAGCTCACGTACCTGTAATGTGATGATAAATAATATATCAGTCTTACACGCAACGATTTTAGTTGAAATAATAAAAGGCATAATAAAAGTGATGTGCCTCCAAAAACTACCTATTATTAATTTTTATATACAGTTCATACCCTGGACTCCAGTTTCTGGAGCTGCTTCTTGCCACCCTTCATGGCGAGGTTCTCAGCCTCATCCAGACGGTGCTGGAGGTCCTTGACTGTGACCTCCAGGTTCTTCTTCATCCTCTCCAGGTGAGCACTGGTGTCCTGCTCCTTCTTCAGCTCTTCAGCCATCATGGCAGCCTTAAATGATGCAAAGTTTAGAAACATAATTTTTAGTCTTGATATTAATTATAATAATTATTATTAATAATTAATGAAGTGTAAACAAGTATTTCTCGAAGAAGTATTTGCATAAAAACATGACTCACGTCAGTAATAGCCTTCTTGGCTTTCTCTTCAGCATTTCTTGATTCCTGAATAGCATCATCCACTTCACCTTGAACCTGGGAGAGGTCAGCCTCCAGCTTCTTCTTGGTGTTCATAAGACTGGTGTTCTGAATTTGACCAAGAATATACAGTGTTAATTGGTATGTGTCTCACATCTTTGATTAGATAAAATTCTTGTGAATTAACAAAAACATACCTGAGAGTGAAGCAGTCCAACACGCTCACTAGCATCAACCAACTCCTGCTCAGCCACTTTGCGTCCTCTCTCTGTCTGCTCCAGAGCAACTCTCAGCTCCTCGATCTCAGCCACCATCAGGCCATTTCTGCGCTCCACCATGGCAACCTGCTCCTTCATGTCTTCCTGTCCTCTGAGAGCATCATCAAGGTGCAGTTGGGCATCCTGACATTGAACAGAGAAAAAGAACAAAACATTGAACCATCTGCACTCCTTTTTTCATGCCTTTAATATTAAATAATATTGTAAACTTCACCTTGAGCTGTCCCTGGACATTCCTCAGTTGTTTCTGAGACTCAGCAGCCTGCCTGTTGGCATGGCTCAGCTGAATCTCCATCTCATTCAGGTCTCCCTCCATCTTCTTCTTGACTCTCAGGGCATCATTTCTGCTCCTGATCTCAGAGTCAAGAGTGCTCTGCATGGAGTCAATCACCCTCTGGCTGTTCCTCTTGATCTGCTCCATCTCCTCATCCTTCTCTGCCAGCTTCCGGTCAACCTCACCTTTGATCTGGTTGAGCTCAAGCTGGACACGAAGAATTTTGGCCTCCTCATGCTCCAATGTGCCCTTAAATAGGTCACAAACGCAACAAAATGTATGTTTGGCAGCAATAAATTCAAAATGAATACATAGCTACAATTTAACCATGTATTTTATCATAGTGGTTCAATAATGTCATTAAGATTTTACCTCAGCTTCCTCCAGTGCTGACTGAATTTCAGACTTCTCAGTCTCTACAGTCTTCTTGGCTTTCTCCAACTCATGGATACTCTTTCCAGTCTCACCAAGCTGTTCAGTCAGGTCTGAAATCTCCTCTGTAGAACAACCAAAGTCAAATAGAGTCAGAATTGTATGTGCAGATTACATCTGGAAAATGTGTCAGTGCTTTTACAACCAAATAATGCTCACAGACTACAATAGTAGAGGTCTAAGAACCATTGTAATTACTAGGATTGTTACATTAAATACAGTAAGATTGGCATACGCTGCAGGTTCTTGTTCTCTCTCTTCATGGTCTCCAGGTGATCCAGAGCCTCCTCGTAAGAGTTCTTCATCTTGAACAGTTCAGTGCTGAGAGAACGAGCCTCCTTCTGAGCTCCCTCCAGCTCTGCCTGGCCCTCCTCATACTTCTGCTTCCATTCTGCAAGGACCTAGAATTGTATAGGTCAAAATATATTAATTCAATGGCTATTCATTAATTAAGGTGCTTGTTTCTTGCTACAAAACTGGTGTCAATTTCAAGTTTAACCATTTACCTTATCAAAGTTCCTCTGCTTCTTGTCAAGGTTGGCAGCCAGAGAATTGGCTCTCTCAACGTCAATCATGAGATCCTCCACCTCACCCTGCAGCCTCTGCTTGGTCTTCTCCAAAGAGGCACACTTGGAGTTGACAGCCTCAATGGATTCCTCAGCATCCTGCAAGCGCTGGGCAAGCTTTTTCCTGTAGTGAAGAGGAATTATTTGAGCTTGAGTGAACAAAGATAGCAAAAGCGGATTAATCTTTGAAAAAGTAGTAAGGATTATATACTTGGACTCCTCCAGCTCCTCAGTGCGTTGGATAGCATCAGTCTCATATTTGGTTCTCCACTGAGCCACCTCACTGTTGGCCTTGGACATTCCTCTCTGCAGTTCAGCTTTGGCCTCCTGCTCCTCCTCAAACTGCTCTCTGAGCAGATCACAGTCATGGCGGGCAGACTGAACTGCATGGGCCAGGGCATTCTTGGCCTGTTGACGATGACAAAACATTAGTATCATATCTATGAAGTAGAAAATAAATCGTAAATACATACTTTTTAAAGTTTAATCATTTTGATGCAGCCATTCAGTTGTGAATCCTCAAGACTACTTCTGCATCTAACACATTTGCTAAATATGGAATTCATAAAGGGTTCACTTAGCAATAATAGCAGTGTGCCTGAAAGTCTCTGCTGTGGGAATAGTTTTTTGAGCTTTGATCTTTTAGATCTTATCATTGTATTATTATTACATATTTTGAATGGCTACATTTGAAAAAGAGAATATACCCCTGTTGATATCTGATAACAGGGCATGTAAATTAGTTTACCTTGACTTCCTCCTCAATGTGTCTCTTAAACTCCTCAATCTGCTGAGTGAAGGCCTGTTTTCCTCTGGTCAGCTGGGAAACAAGAGCTTCCTTCTCTTCCAACTGCCGGGAATACTCACCTGAATGACAATGTAGAGATTTATTTGTGAAAATGATGAACCCACCCACAGAGTACATTCACTTACAAGTGGCTGGGTGTTATGTGTGCCTGGCGTCTGTTCTGTTGTGCTGTTTTCTTTCTCTCTGTTTCTGTCTCTCTCACCCTCTGTTTCAGGTAGCGCCCTCCTCACACTCTACCTGAGCACACCTGAGGATAATCAGTCTCTGGAGTGGGGGAGGTGTTATAAGGGCCGGAGTGCAGGAGAAAAGGAGGATCACACACGGGCAGCAGCACACCGGCGGGGGCTCTCCTCATTTCTTCTCCTCCTGGCCTGATGGTACGAGCCAGGTTAAGCAGTCCTTCCCTCCCCATGAGCCTCGGGTGCTGGGAGTTGATTATCTTAGTTTCTTTTTGTTTTCCAGGCTGGAGATCACCGGCAGTTTTGTTGTTCGCCTTTTTGTTTCAGGTTTAGAGACCTCGTAGGTAGTTTAGGGGTAAGGTGCGGGAGCGATGGCCCATTGCGTGGCTGGTCCCGCATTTTCCCTGTTTGGTTTCTTTTTGCCGGGGTCTCCTGTCCCTTTTTGTTTGCTCATTGTTTTGTGTTTTTCATCTCCCACGGAGAGATAATAAATTTGGCATTCTTTTGACTTTATGAGTGACATTTTCTTTGTATGTTGCGTCCTCTTTGAGCCGTGTCATTTAAATGTAGGAGGAGGCCGTAACTCACCATTTTCTGTCTGCAGTCTTGCTTTTTGTCCATTAATGTCGTTCAGCTGGCGAACATTCTCATCATTTTTGGATTTGAGCTCACTAAACTGGTCCTCAAGAGTTCTGCACATTTTTTCCAAGTTGCCCTGTAAATCAAAAATAAATATGCTATTCTTGAAACTTTTAAGCAATACAGGATGTTATCCTAACTTAATTACCACATTCATCTGAAAAGATGTATATGTTAGAATCATTAAACCTATGGACTGAGAGATAGATCCTTCACTTATAAACAAACAACTCACCTTAGCTTTAGCAACAGCCTCCATGTTGCTGGAGAGGTCATCAATCTCCATCTTGTACTCGCTCTTCTCCTTCTCCAGCTTCTGCTTGACACGCTGGAGGTTGTCGATCTGCTCTCCCAGCTCTGCAACACTGTCTGCCTGCTTCTTGCGAAGAGCTGATGCGGTAGCTTCATGTTGCAGGGTTGACTCTTCAAGATCCCGACGCAGCTTCTGGAACTCAGCTTCACGCTTCTTGCTCATCTCAATCTGAGCAGCTGTTGCTCCACCAGCCTCCTCGAGCCTCTCACTGATCTCCTCAAGCTCCCTGGAGAGGTCAGCCCTCTGCTTCTCAACCTTAGCCCGAGCAGCCCTCTCAGCCTCAATCTCTTCCTCCAGTTCCTCAATACGAGCCTAGATTTGATAAAAGAAGGTTGTTAATTAAATATATTGTGTTGTTTTTGTTTTAAGTCTTTTTTGCATGCATGTAATACTGTATGCATGTTGAATATGTCACCTGGAGCTCCTTGATCTTCTTCTGAAGCTGAGCACTGAGAGACTGTTCATCCTCAATCTTGCTGAGGAACTGGCTGATTTCAAATTCTTTCCTTGATGAGGATAAAAAGAAAGCTTTCACTGTCACAGTTTGTACTGTTGTTGGAATGTTATGTCTGAGATGCTAAAAAGAGGATTAGTAAACTAAATCGAAAACCTTACTTCTTGATTTTCTCATCAGATTGCTGTTTGTCATTCTCCAGATCCATTATGGATTCCTGGGCTAGTTTCAGATCTCCTTCAAGCTTCCTCTTGGCTCTCTCAAGGTCCATGCGGAGCTTCTTCTCTTGCTCCAGTGATCCTTCAAGCTGTCGCATGACAGTTAATGATAATGATTTGAGTTATTTAAATGACAGTGTGTCAATCCAAAGAAACATGATAAACATTGTACATTATTTTGAATATGTATCATGGAATGGCAATTAAAACACGAGCTACTTGACAATAGAAACACTAACGAAACAATTGATTTCTTACATCGTCCACTTGCTGTTCCAGCTTTGTCTTGGCTTTGGTCAGAGTGTTGACTTTGTCTTCCTCTGCTTGGAGATCATCAAGTGTTTGCTGATGGCTCTCTTGGAGGGCTTTCTTCTCCTTGGTTAACTTGGCAATAGACTCATCCTGAGATGCCATCTCCTCTGTCAGGTTTTTCACCTAAATAGATTTTAAAGGTACAGTATTTCCATCACATTGTATTGATATGGTCTGTCTTTAAATTAATGTGGGTTTAAAATAATTCAAACCTTGTTTTCTGTGGCATGTTTCTCCTTCTCCACTTTAGCCAAAGTGAGCTCCAAGTCATCAATGTCTTTCTTCAGCTCAGAGCATTCATCCTCCAGCTTCCTCTTCTTGGCAGTCAGCTCAGCATTGATTTCCTCTTCATCCTCCAGTCTCTCGGTAGTCTCTTTGAGTTTGGCCTCGAGTTGGATCTTGCTCTTGATGAGCCCTTCACATCTTTCCTCAGCATCAGAGAGGTTATCCACTTCCTATTGTACACAATGAACATACGATACATTTAAAAGTTTCAAAAGACTGATATATTGGTTTATCTCACCTAGATATGTGAATAAATTTAAACAACATAGTACAATTAGTGAAGCGTATACTGTATGTAATAGAATTGTACTTTCTTTGTTTCCTACTTACTGAAGCCACTTGGAGTTGCAGGTCATTCTTCTCCTGCAGCAGGGAAACCATCTTCTCCTCCAGTTCCTTCTTCTTGGCCAGAGCAGTAGCCAGGTCTGTTTTCATCTTATCATAGTTCTCCTTCATCTGCTGCAGCTCCTTCTCAGTCTCAGCACTCTTCAGGAGAGGCTTGATCTTGAAGTAGAGATTCATCCATGGCCAGTTCTTAACATTCATGAATGAACGGATGTTGTACTGAATTGAGTAGATAGCTTCCCTGGAAAATAAGATGGATGTAGAACGTGTCACTTCCTCTGAAACATTATTTTACAGAACTTCTAAGTCTAACAATTAAAAACATAATTACCAACTACATAATTGGACAGTACAGTTTAGGGTACAGTAAAAGAATCCTACCTCCTCTCCATCATCTTAACAAACTCCTTCCTCATGAGGTATCCTCTGCAGAGAGCCTGAGTCATGGTCACCAGCGTAGCCAGTTTCTCATCTCTCATCTCCTCCAGGGTACCCAGCAGACCAGCTTTGAAGAACACCTATGTTGTCGAGTGGGGCAAATTAGCATTCAGTGAATATGGGTACAACAGGACAACCACACAGGTAAATGTGTTAGTCTTTGGGGATGAACCTTTGTGTGTCCAAACTTGTACTGAGTGTGGTCCACATCAATGGAGCCCAGCAGCTTCTCTGAAGCTTTCTTGTTGTCAATGAACTGTCCCTCTGGGATGACACTGGCATTCAATACTTTGTATCTACAAGAGAAAATTATGTCGTTCCTTTTTTCTTCCTCACACTTTTTCTTGGTGTTTATCATCCTAATACCTCTCCGGAAATCAACTTGACTTGCTGATAATGAAAACTGCAGTCACCTCTGCTTGAAGTCACCGTAGAGGATTCTGCTGGGGAAGCCCTTTCTGCAGATTCTGATGCCCTCCAGCACACCATTACACCTCAGCTGGTGGATGACCAAGAAGTTCTCCATAAGACCTGCACATTGCAAACTCATTGTATCAAAACATTTCTTTACATGACCATGTCACACACAGTGCACAAATCTGGGTTATGCGCTTCTTACCTGGGGTCTTTGTTTCATTGGGAATCAGACAGCGGACAAAATGAGGGTGAGTGCTCCTCAAGTTGGTCATCAGCTTGCCCAAGTTCTCCTGTGGATAAGCACCATGCAATAATAGCTCATCAATATTTTAAGATGAGATTGTTGATTGTTGTCCAAAAATATGAAACAATACATACCCTGAAAAGAGCAGACACAGTCTGGAAGGAACCACCCTTCTTCTTGCCTCCCTTCTTGCCGCCACCAGCAGCCTCTATTTTGCAAAACATGATTTTTTTTTCAATGGTACCCAAATAATAATAATAATAGACTGCAGTAGGTGGTTTAAGTTTTTTTCTTTTTGACCGTGTATTTTACAATTTCAATTTCAACCAGCAGCCTCTGTTTTGCAAAATACTGTTTCCATTACTGGCATTGGATTGCACAGCAGTAGCTGTTATAACCTTTTGTCTCTGGAATATGGATTTCACTCTTTTAAATTTACGTAAATTAATATATTATCACAAAGAAGTTAACAGTTTCTTAGTTGGTCCAACTCAATTGAAACGGACACACCGATTTTTTCACTACAAAGTCATTGCACTGCTTGTAGCTTTCCAGACTCCACTTTTCATTATGCAGCCAATAGCTATGACAAGAGTTGGCAACAATGCTCATGTCGTCTCT
The DNA here is from genome assembly GCA_963678695.2 of Diplodus puntazzo. NCBI lineage: Eukaryota > Metazoa > Chordata > Actinopteri > Spariformes > Sparidae > Diplodus > Diplodus puntazzo. Next base: position 5,727,309 of record OZ023174.1, read on the forward strand.
GGGCTGACTTCATCAAAGGGGTCGGCCTGTAGTTTGATGATAAAAAATTCTGCGGAGGCAAGGCTGGGTGGAATGATAGAGCAATCTTCATTGAAACAGAGCACAAGCCCGCGTCCTAACCAGAAGCGGCCGCTTTCTGGTATTCTCAAATCATCAGAAATCCTATTGAGCCTTCGATCTTGGGAAATCTACCAATTGCCACCCCTCTTTCTTTGGTGTGTGGGCCTCTTTTTAGAGTCTATTTTCCATACCCGCCTACTTCTCCTAATTGGTCACTTTGGTGGATTAAAGGTTCATCTATCCAGTGGGAGAAAGAAGGATGGGTCTGCCTCACACCCCCTATGAAGTAACTTTTGTGTGTATTACTTAACTTTGCTGATGTCAGATTAAGTAGACAGGGCGGTCAATCTAAACTTAGATGTCAATGTTTAGTTGAGTCAGCTCGGAACCTCTGGTGTGGGCCCTTCCTGTAACTTATCTCTGATGCCCACCTCAGTGCTGATCAAGGCTCCTGGTCATGGGGACCTTTGCACTGTCACATTTCCGCACTTGTCTACAGGGGAGCATCTGGTCCTGTCCCATCCTGTCTTCTCGCTATTCACTATTGTCTTAGAGCCCAGGATGTGTAAGAAACACACAGACACTACGCTCACTATCTTCAACAGTAGAAAATAGGAGGCTAAAACATCTGTACAGGGTACACAGAGTTTCTATATACTCTGCTCACTTTTATTTCTTACCATCAGCTCCAGGCATGGCTGCATACAACAAGACCATCAGTTTGTTTGAAGCTTTCTGGTAAAGCTGAACAACTGAATCGTTCAGGGGGTCCTTGTTCTTGTCCAGCCAGCCATTGATATTGTAGTCCACTGTGCCAGCATAGTGAACCAGGGAGAAGTGAGCTTCAGCCTTGCCCTTTCCAGGCTTTGGCTTCTCAAAGGCCTTGGTCTTGCCAAGATGCTGATCATGCAGCTTGTTCTTGAAAGTTGTGTCAGAGGCCTTGGGGAACATGCACTCCTCTTCAAGGATGGAGAAGATGCCCATTGGCTGAGAAGAATTTACATTTCATGGTCAGAAAAAGAAAATACCTGAGGAAGCAAACATGTGTACTTGAATGGAGAAATCTAACTTGTTTAACAAAGTGGTATGTTACCTTCTCAATAAGCTCAATGCAGGCAGCCAAGTCCATACCGAAGTCAATGAACTCCCAAACAATACCTTCCTTCTTGTACTCCTCTTGCTCCAGGACAAACATTGTGTGGTTGAAGAACTGTTGCAGTTTCTCATTGGTGAAGTTGATGCAGAGTTGCTCCAAGCTGTTGAACTGTAGTTATAGAAAAGCATTTAGTTTCATGCCAAAATAGGTTTGAACTTTTGAATCTCTCAGAAAGGTTGATTTTCTAAAACTTACATCAAAGATCTCAAATCCAGCAATATCCAGCACTCCAATGAAGAACTGTCTTGCCTTCTTTGTGTCCAGCATCTCATTGATACGGACGACCATCCACAAGAACATTTTCTCATAGATGGATTTGCACAGAGCGCTGACAGAATTGTGGACCTAAATATAAGAATTTAAGTTTGGAGATTTATGAGTGTGATTTTTCTATTTGAAAATGTAAACATTTTCCTTTCTAAACACCCAAATTCCGTCTTTTTACCTGTGGGACGGTCTGACCTTTGGTCACCATCTCATTGCCGACCTTGACTCTTGGGTAGCACAGAGCTTTCAGCATATCAGCTGAGTTCAGGCCCAGGAGGTAGGCGATTTTATCAGCCTCTGATTGAGAGGAGAAAAAAAAAGTTCTAAGAACACATGAATGAAGGAATACTTTGTTTATGTGTTTGGTCATTAACATGACCCATTAACATGACCTCATGGAATTATAAATACACACTGACTTGTATAGTATCTTACACACCAGAAAGCTTACATGATAAGAGTGTATTATTTTAGAAATTACCCTCGTTGCCATCTGGTTCAGCCTGCTCCTCACGCTGCTTCTGCTTGAATTTCATGCCGCCATGATGAATCACAGCTCCAGTCAGCTTGTAGATGCCCATTTTCTCCTCAGCAGTGAAGCCCAAGATGTCAATAGCAGTCTGCAGAGTAAATTAAGCAAAGTTATTGGCATGTTAAAAATTTTTCCCTGTATACTATCTCTTTAACTAAATTGTTGTCTTACATCTGTTGCAATGAACTCCTCCACATCATCGATGCTTTTCACAGTGATTTCACCCTGACTGATCATTGGGTAGTCATAGGGGTTGGTGGTGATCAGAAGAGCCTCTAAATGAGGACAGGAGAATTACATAGTATTGTTTGATGTTTTTTCTGATATTGTTTAAAGTCTCATTTAAAATTAGCGTAATAACATACCCAAGAGCTCAGGCTTGTGGCCAGTCATCAGCTGGTAGAAGATATGGTAGCTCCTCTCAGCAGACAACTGGAAGGTGACACGAGACTTCTCCAGCAGATCTAGGAAGAAGACATTTAAATTGCTAACTTTATCAGAGCCCAGATTATAATTTAAGTGGATATTGACAAATACCATGGTTGAAACTTACATGTTTCAATATCAGCTGAAGCCAGCTTGCCAGTAGTGCCAAAGTGGATCCTGATAAATTTACCCTAGACAGCCAGATCATTAATATCATCAGTTTTTTTTAAATGTAGGAACGAAAAAAGTCTCAAAATATTTCCTACAGTACTTACAAAACGAGAAGAGTTGTCATTCCTCACAGTCTTGGCATTACCGTAGGCCTCCAACAGAGGGTTGGCCGCAACAATTTGGTCCTCAAGAGAGCCCTGCAAGAGACGATTTGAATTACATGAGCTATACATTCAAATTAACTTTCCTCTGACAAACACTTTCATCTTACACAACCAATTTTACCTTGATTTTGCTTTGCTGTTGCGGTGCATCAGACTTCTTAGCTCCAATAGCTGCAATTGTTGCAAAGTACTGGATGACACGCTTGGTGTTGACAGTCTTTCCAGCACCGGATTCTCCACTGGGGTACACGAGACATATTATCAAGATTTTGCTTGATTATCATCAAGTAAATAAAGTTATAGCAAGACAGTGTGTTTTATACTCACGTAATCAGGATAGACTGGTTCTCACGATCTGAAACACAAATGCTTGACATGAGTTTTCTTTTTCTTTTAATAAATATAAATGGAAGATTTTACCTCTGTGTGTTTAGATTCCAACAGATATTTTTTATCTTACCAGTGAGCATGAACTGATAGCCATTGTCAGAGATGGAGAAGATGTGGGGTGGAGCCTCAATCCTCTTCTTGCCTCTGTATGCTTCTACACATGTAGCATCATACACAGGAAGCCACTTATAGGGATTCACGACAACGCAAAACAACCCAGAGTAGGTCTGAAATATTAAAAGGATAAACATAGTGTGATTTCATTTTGATTTGGTTTGATTTCCATGTAGATACACTTATTCTATACATATTTACATATACATTAGATTAGCATAGTGTGGAAACTCACGTAGATCATCCATGATGCATAACGCTCTTTGAGGTTATACAACACGCAAGGCTCATTGAGGTGGGTCATCATGGCCATGTCCTCAATTTTGTCATACTTGGGAGGGTTCCTGGGATGAATGTCCTCCTCTTTTACTGTGATTGACTGAACAGCAAATACAATGTAATGTATTTAACTAAGAAATCATTTCAAACAGAAAAGTTCATCACTTCGATCATTTTGTTGTTCACGGTTTCAGTTTTATGGAGTCAGAACAGTCTCAAACAAAGAATTAACTGATTGTTTTACTATTGTTTTAAATAAATGTACATCCTATCCTTGTATATACAAGGTGTCTTAGATGGAAATCGATTGAGTACTTTAGTTGAAAAAAGTAAAATAGTGAATGACTTACCTTCCCACAGTCGGTTTCCACTGTGGCTTTTCCACCCTCTTTCTTTACAAGTTTACCCTTGAGGTACATCTCCTTAGGCTCAGCCACAAAAAAGGCAGTTTTGGCATCAAAAGGAAGGGTTTGTGCCTCAAGCCTCTCCCTCTCTGGCTTCCGGAGGAAGACGGCCGCCGGGCCATACTGCTCCATCTCTGCGTCTGTGCTCATGGTGGCACTTCAGTGGAGACTGAAAAGATGAAGTCCACAATAGTGTTAACATATCGACATAAAATAGCTTTGATCTTCTGCCCAGCTGATTATGTAGATTTAAAGTTTTTTATGGTGAAATCTTTTACCTCAGCTGCTTCTGAAAACAACTGAGCGTTGGCGTCTCTGGTGGAGTTGGGAGATCCTGTAAGTACATGATTAGACATGAGTACAATAACTTGTTTCAGTTTGTTTTTCTAATTTCACATTTTTTCTGTGGAAATTCAGCAAATTAGACAACAGATGAGGGTAAAGATGGCAAAACGTTTATAGACTTATAAATTATATTCAAACTGTAATGAATTGAATCGTTAAAGTCAAATTCAATTATTAAACATTAAAATATTCTTCCATCGCCTCAACTGCCTTCATTGGCAGATAAATAGTATTGCTCTTTATGATTAGTCAGTATGTATGTGATGAAACGTAGTGTGTATTAGATGCAAGTACAAATTAAAAAAAAGTGTTTTGTTTTTTTCTTTTCTTTTGCAGGAACCTACTTATTAAATGTGATAGGAGTGTATCAACAAAATAGTTTTGGAATAATGTCTAGTCAAGACTACCACCTAGGTAACTCTGCCATAGAATTCTTGACAATAAGCAAAAGTAATTAGCAACACTTCACTGACTAATAAAGAACAGTAAAAACTGAGGTCAAAGTGAATACACTCACCTGTGATGGAGCTTCAGTTAATGCAGTAGCTCACAGCTGACTCTTTTATAGAGGGTGGGATTGCCTGGTCAGCAGCAGTCTCTCGCTCGGTTTGGTCATGAATTCTTTTCAAGCTCTTGCTTATTTGTGGCGGTGACATTTAAGGACAGGGTTTGCATATTTCTTTGTAACTACAGTTTAGATACAGGAAATATTGTGATGTTTTACCAATTGATTTGATTTGATTTGGATTTAATGTGGACAGTATCTCTGTTTGAATTTAAATCATGATTATAATGCTTTCATAAGCCATGTTACCTGTGACTCAAGTCTCCCTTCAGTTCCTCAAAATAGGAATTGCAGCACAGAGCAAAGAGTTGCTGAAATTGTACTTGCAAAAGTTACTATGTGAGAACATGAAAACATTCCAGTCAACAAAATAAGGCTTATGGAAGCATGAATGTCAAATTACTTAGCGAGAAAGAAGCAGTTGCTTATGCATTTCTGCTCTAAGCTTTCTTGTAAGTTACAGGCTTGCTGCTTCAAATGTTGGTTCACTTCCCCCCTCATGTGCAGACATGGCAGTGATGGCCAAATTCAATTTTTCATTTCATAGTGCAGAATGTAGTTTGTGTATGATGATTCCAATCATTATAATCCTCGATTTAAGCGACGCTGACGTTGAGATTTGTTTTGACCATCTTTCCCTAAATGAATGGACAGCACTGGGGGTTGGTTTTCCAAAAGTCTTCCAAAATCCATTAGCATTCAATTTCAAGACACTTGAGTTCACCCATAAACTTATGAGCGTTGTAGTTGTATACACGTTTATCAAATAATAAAGTACATCTTTAGTACAAACATATAGGTTGCACTAATATCTTTACCATGGAATGTAAAGATGCGGTTGTGCTCTATTTGACCTTATGAATGAAAGTCAGCACAGCACTTGTGGATTTTAAATTGCATTACTGTTTGTGAGTCATGTCAGGTGAATGCAAAGACCTTAGTTTTGGAAATGTCCCCAAATGTTTCTAGATTACCATTACAGGAGACTGGCACATCTCATATTCCTCTATTAAAAACAGGAATCTTTTGGATAACTCCCTAAATGGACATGAAAACAGTTGGCAACTCCTTTGAGATCAGGACCAAAATAAATTGATAAACAGAATGCACTTCTCCAGTTACTACACTGCATACGAAGGAGGTGACATCTATTCAAGTACCATTATAAGTGCCCTAGACAATCTCAAGGGGTCAGGTCATTTATCGCCTGTGGCATCCACACGTATACACATGGAAACACTAAACCACTATCAGAAAGAGGGTGAACCGTTCAACTTTCTTCTCAATTTATGTTGAGTTCTTTTGAGTTGGCTCTTTGGACAGATACTGATTTGAGCAGGTGGTGTTCAAAATGTAAGTGTCCAAGTGACTGACACTAGTGTTTTCCACTGCTGTAAAGAATACTTTTGGAGTTCATCCAGGGAGTTTGTTATGTTTGTAATAAGACAACCTGGGTGATCATCAAATCTCAATATTGTTTGTGTAAAAAGGTGATCACTTTTTTGGACCCATTTGTTGTATTTGTTGTGGCTTTAACATTTTGGATTCTGCTGTGAAATGAAATCCGCTGAGGACCTCATTCTCTTCCAAGATGCAAAATGCCAGGTCAAAGTTTAATTTTAGCCTTTTTCTTTAGCATTGTTTTTTAAATTTTGGAATCACAACAGGTTTTTCCTTATAGTTATTTATTGTGGTGGAATGACCTTTCAGGCTGCTTAGTGGTCTATGGTCTTAATTGTCTAGGAGAGTAAAGCAGTAGAGTCATCTGCTTCCACTCCCATTGTCATTTGCATTTGGCTGTCCTTGCGTCAACCCATTGTTTTCTTTTATACATTTTCTCAAATGGTAGGAGCAGAGAAGAGATTTCTGGCACAATCTCACCTACTTACAGGGTGCATGGAGTGAAAAAGTCTGAGGAGGTCAACATTTTCATACTGTATTTCATACTGCAAGTGTTGCTGGACTTCAGACCTTGCAGCAGGCTCATTGTGCAGTCCTGGTGCCCCTATAGACTGCCCCTTCAAAAGTAGAAGTAGAAGATGGAAGACATGTTCCAGCAGGGCATCATTGTGCCTTTCTGTTCACCATTTCCAAATTGTCACGATGCCTTAAAAAAAATTGGTTTCTCCCCCGGTTTTGTGTAGATTTCTGTCGTATATATGAACAGAGTGTGGGAGATTCCTATCCTCTGCCAGTCATTTCCGAGAGTCTTGAGTCACTGGCATGCTCAACTGTTTTCACCATCCTAGATTTCAACGGTGGTTATTAGCAGGTGGAAATAGACCCTGAAAGCCAGCCCCTGACAGGGTTCGTCACATCTTTTGGGTTGTTCCATTTTTCGGGTCATGCCTTTTTGTTTGAAGAATGCTCCAGACACCTTCCAGAGGCTGCTAATTCATGTGCTGCGTAGCTGCCTTGGAGACTGCTGGATAGTGTACCTGGATGACATAGTCATATATTCTAAAGACATCCATGCCCCAAACCTAAATTTCAGAGGCATGTAGCTAGTATCGATGTAGATCATTGAGATCTGGCAAAGACAGAAACGCTGCATGACTGAGGAACCCATCCCTAAGTTTTCAACAATTGCAGAGCCTCTTAACACTCTGAAAAGGAAAGGAGCTGTGTTTCGGTGGACAGATGAGTGTCAGAGGGCATTTCAGTGTCTCAAAGACCATCTGACCTCGCCTCCTGTCCTTGGTCACCCCGATATGTGTAACACATTTGTTGTCTACACTGATGGAAGGTCTACAGGTGTTGGAGCTGTCTTTGCACAAAGATCTGACACTTCCTCCCAAGAGCAGGTCATTGCTTATGGAAGCTGCTCTCTGTCAAGCACAGAGCAAAATGAGACTGAAGGTGAGTTCTGGCAAGGGCTGGAGTTTAGATAAATGGAGACATTATTTGGACGGAAAACCTTTAGTGGTCATCACTCTGCTCTATATTGCTGTGGGTCTTCAACACCACAAAGGCTAGCTCAAGGCTTATTTGCTGGGTGCTGTATATGCAAGAATTTTCGCTCACAAAGTATCATAAGGGTAAGTTTAACAATGCACCTGATTCTCTAACGCAGGCCACATTTCTGGCCTCCCTGGCATTGTTATTCACCTTCACTGGTATGTGACAAGATGACGATATCTGGAAAGCTCAGAGGAATGATCCAGAAGTCCAGAAAAGTATGTGAGGCACTGCTTATGGGTGACTCGTCATCTGGTGAAGCAGACTCTGGTTAACCAAACATCCTGACTGAGGTGACCTACCTGTAGCAGTCCCATTGTGCATCTTTTTGTGTTTTGGGCTGTGGATTCAGATCACTTGTGCGCAGGATGAGGAGACTGACTGCTGATTAATGAAGCAGCTTGGGGTATTCCCCTACCAGCCGATCACAGTGTGACAACGCCCCTTTGTGAGAGCTAAAGAGAGGTGGGGAATGGCACCAAGGTGGGCATCACTCTCATTCTGAATCTGTCCATGACACTACAGACTGCACATTTCAGTTTTTCACATTTCATGTCATTGGGGACTTGAAAGCTTGTAAACATTTCTGTTTGATTATTTCCTGAAGAGGTATTTTTGGTTGTCCCCTGAAGAGGTATTTGTTTATTAAAAAAGTAATTGACACTTGGCTTTCCCTGTAGATATACATATTTTTGTTCATATTTTTCTGTAGGTTGGTGCTGGTTTGTAAGCATTTTACTGCTAATACCCCCACAACCTTACCAGTGTTTCACAAACCATGCCACCAATGGAAGAAACACGCTTTTTAAAAAGCGGCAAATGTATTTTAAAAAATGACTGTAATAATTCATGAAAACCCTGCAAGTATTATTCTTTTACCATATTGAAAACGGTGTTTGCTTGTTGATCAGTACCGTGTTGCAAATGCTCTACCATATGACATTACAAGGCTAATTGCTCTACTTAGTTTTGGACTGATTTCTCTGGTAAACCAAATAAATTATTAAAGAAAGGAACTGACAGGATTCAGGATAATGATGAAAGGTATCGTCTTTATTGTATAGAAACCCCAACCATGGTTCATATTTTATGAACTCTGTTGAAGGCCTAAAGGATGATGACACTTACTCAGCGGAATCAGACTAAAAAAAGAGGGATGAAAATCTATTATTATTATTTGGGAATCATTTAAGACGTGATATTAATTCACACTGTCATCAGTGAAAGTTCACAGCATCAAATTATTTTAAAAACAAACATACCTTTCCAGTGTCACGGCTCTTGGCTCTCAGCTTGTTGACCTGAGACTCAGCAATGTCAGCGCGTTCCTGAGCTTCCTCAAACTCATGCTGAACCTTCCTGAGCCTGGACATGTGGGTGTTGGCCTGCTCCTCCTGTTAAGTTTTGGAGGTATGTTGTTGTTGTTACAAGACAGTTACTAGTGATGTTATTATTAAATCAGCTGTCAATGATGTGTCACATTATGTATTTGACTTACAGCCTCCTCAGCCTGTCTCTTGTAAGCCTTCACTTTAAGCTGCAGCTTGTCCACCAGATCCTGAAGTCTGTTCACATTCTTCTTGTCCTCCTCAGTCTGTACAGATACAAGATTATACAGTATGTGAAGAAGACTAGAGAATGAATCAGAGGTTAGGGGACTTTTTCAGTATGGCTTACCTGGTATGTCAGCTCCTTCACTCTCCTCTCATATTTACGAACTCCTTTTACAGCATCAGCTCCACGTCTCTGCTCGGCTTCAACTTCACTCTCCAGCTCACGTATCTGTAATGTGATGATAAATAATACATCAGTCTTCCACGCAAAGATTTCAGTTGAAATAATAAAAGGCAAAATAATACATGATCTGCCTCCAAAAAACGACCTATTATGAATTTTTATCTACAGTTCATACCCTGGACTCCAGTTTCTGGAGCTGCTTCTTGCCACCCTTCATGGCGAGGTTCTCAGCCTCATCCAGACGGTGCTGGAGGTCCTTGACTGTGACCTCCAGGTTCTTCTTCATCCTCTCCAGGTGAGCGCTGGTGTCCTGCTCCTTCTTCAGCTCCTCAGCCATCATGGCAGCCTTAAATGATAAAAACTCTCTAATTGCAGTTTGTTCAGAAAAAAAATCACCATTTATTGAACATGTACTAGCAGATCGGTTCTTGAAGGTGTTAACTCACATCAGTAATAGCCTTCTTGGCTTTCTCTTCAGCATTTCTTGATTCCTGAACAGCATCATCCACTTCACCTTGAACCTGGACGAGGTCAGACTCCAGCTTCTTCTTGGTGTTCATAAGACTGGTGTTCTGAATATTGGCCAAGATTAGACAGTGTTAATTGGTATGTGTCTCACATCTTTGATTAGATCAAATTCTTGTGAATTCATGAAAACACACCTGAGAGTGAAGCAGTCCAACACGCTCACTAGCATCAACCAACTCCTGCTCAGCCACTTTGCGTCCTCTCTCTGTCTGCTCAAGAGCTGCTCTCAGCTCCTCGATCTCAGCCAACATCAGGCCATTTCTGCGCTCCACCATGGCAACCTGCTCCTTCATGTCTTCCTGTCCTCTGAGAGCATCATCAAGGTGCAGTTGGGCATCCTGACATTTCACAGAGAAAAAGAACAAAACATTGAACCATCTGCACTCCTTTTTTCATGCCTTTAATGTAAAATAATATTGGAAACATCACCTTGAGCTGTCCCTGGACATTCCTCAGTTGTTTCTGAGACTCAGCAGCCTGCCTGTTGGCATGGCTCAGCTGAATCTCCATTTCATTCAGGTCTCCCTCCATCTTCTTCTTGACTCTCAGGGCATCATTCCTGCTCCTGACCTCAGAATCAAGAGTGCTCTGCATGGAGTCAATCACCCTCTGGCTGTTCCTCTTGATCTGCTCCATCTCCTCATCCTTCTCTGCCAGCTTCCTGTCAACCTCACCTTTGATCTGGTTGAGCTCAAGTTGAACACGGAGAATCTTGGCCTCTTCATGCTCCAGTGTGCCCTTGGTGTAATTTTAATAATTATGAAAGTCAATAACACAAGATATCCTTCAAAAACATTATCACTTTGATGTCATGTGACATGAGCTAAAATGCTATCAGACCCCTTTTTCCAACAGCCTTTTTCATAATGTTTCCTATTAAGTAATCATTCATACATATCAGGACATCAGCTTTGTTTTTAGGGGCATATCCATGTGCCAGACCCAACTAATTTTAAAGATCTGTTCCAGGGAAAACAATCATGTAACATTCAACATCTTTTAGCATCATCATGACACAAGTTTGATTAGCCCAACCTTAGAACTGACTGACATCAGGATGTTTTTTAATGACTCCCTGTCATTTCCTGATATTACTATACCTCAGCTTCCTCCAGTGCTGACTGAATTTCCGACTTCTCGGTCTCTACAGTCTTCTTGGATTTCTCTAGTTCATGGATAGTCTTTCCAGTCTCTCCAATCTGTTCGGTCAGGTCAGAGATCTCCTCTACAGAAGCACAATGCAAAACAGAACAAATTACATTTTTAAGTGCATATTATCAGTGCTTTTTCTGTAAAAAAAATTATATTTCACATACGCTGCAGGTTCTTGTTCTCTCTCTTCATGGTCTCCAGATGATCCAGAGCCTCCTCATAAGAGTTCTTCATCTTGAACAGTTCAGTGCTGAGAGAACGAGCCTCCTTCTGAGCTCCCTCCAGCTCTGCCTGGCCCTCCTCATACTTCTGTTTCCATTCTGCAAGGACCTAGAATTGCATGGACGAATGAAAGGTTACATTCTTCATTTGAAAATTCTGCTTTTCTTTTCTTTGTAATCTCTATGTACCTTATCAAAGTTCCTCTGCTTCTTGTCAAGGTTGGCAGCCAGAGCATTGGCTCTCTCAACGTCAATCATGAGGTCCTCCACCTCACCCTGCAGCCTCTGTTTGGTCTTCTCCAAAGAGGCGCACTTGGAGTTCACAGCCTCAATGGATTCCTCAGCATCCTGCAAGCGCTGGGCAAGCTTTTTCCTTTTGTGAGCAACAAAGGATTTATTCTTGCTTGCATACTAAATGTAGTACAGAATATTGTATGTAAAAAATGTGTTTAATTTATTGAAAAAGTAGAAAGGATTACATACTTGGCATCCTCCAGCTCCTCAGTGCGCTGGATAGCATCAGTCTCATATTTGGTTCTCCACTGAGCCACCTCACTGTTGGCCTTGGACATTCCTCTCTGTAGCTCAGCTTTGGCCTCCTGCTCCTCCTCAAACTGCTCTCTGAGCAGATCACAGTCATGGCGGGCTGACTGAACTCCATGGGCCAGGGCATTCTTGGCCTGTTGACGATGACAAAACATTAGTATCATACCTATGAAGTGAAAAATAAAGAGTAAATAAATGCTTTTTTAAAGATTAATCATTTTGATGTGGCCATTCAGTTGTGAATCCTCAAGACCTCTTCTGCACCTAACACGTTTGCTCGTCAGCATCACGTAATGCTGATGTTTCTTTTCATTATCTGGCAAAGAATTCATAAAAGGTTCACTTAGCAATAATAGCAGTGTGCCTGAAAGTCTGTTGGAATAGTTTTTTGAGCTTTGATCTTTTAGATCTTATCATTGTATTATGGTACATATTTTGAATTACTACATTTGAAAAAGAGGATATATACCCTCTGTTGATATGTGATAACAGGGCATGTAAACTTGTTTACCTTGACTTCCTCCTCAACGTGTCTCTTAAGCTCCTCAATCTGCTGAGTGAAGGCCTGTTTTCCTCTGGTCAGCTGTGAAACAAGAGCTTCCTTCTCTTCCAACTGCCGGGAATACTCACCTGAATGACAATGTATAGATTAATTTGTGAAAATGATGAAACCACCCACAGAATACATCCACTTACAAAAGGTTGGGTGACTCACCATTCTCTGTCTGCAGTCTTGCTTTTTGTCCATTAATGTCGTTCAGCTGGCGAACATTCTCATCATTTTTGGCTTTGAGCTCACTCAACTGGTCCTCAAGAGTTCTGCACATTTTTTCCAAGTTGCCCTGTAAATCAAAAATAAATATGCTATTCTTGAAACTTTTAAGCAATACAGGATGTTATCCTAACTTTACTACCATATTCATCACATTCATACATTCAAAGATGTGTATGTTAGAATCTTTAAACCTATGGACTGAGAGATAGATCCTTCACTTATAAACAAATGACTCACCTTAGCTTTAGCAACGGCCTCCATGTTGCTGGAGAGGTCATCAATCTCCATCTTGTACTCGCTCTTCTCCTTCTCCAGCTTCTGCTTGACACGCTGGAGGTTGTCGATCTGCTCTCCCAGCTCTGCAACACTGTCTGCCTGCTTCTTGCGGAGAGCTGACGCAGTTGCTTCATGTTGCAGGGTTGACTCTTCAAGATCCCGGCGCAACTTCTGGAACTCAGCTTCACGCTTCTTGTTCATCTCAATCTGAGCAGCTGTTGCTCCACCAGCCTCCTCGAGCCTCTCACTGATCTCCTCAAGCTCCCTGGAGAGGTCAGCCCTCTGCTTCTCAACCTTAGCCCGAGCAGCCCTCTCAGCCTCAATCTCTTCCTCCAGCTCCTCAATACGAGCCTAGATTTGATGAAAGAAGGTTATTAACTGGAATATATTGTGTTGTTTTTGAATCTTTTTTGCATGCATGTAATACTGTAAGCATGTTGAATATGCTACCTGGAGCTCCTTGATCTTCTTCTGAAGCTGAGCACTGAGAGACTGTTCATCCTCAATCTTGCTGAGGAACTGGCTGATTTCAAAGTCTTTCCTTGATGAGAATACAAAGAAAGCTTTCACTGTCACAGTTTGTACTGTTGTTGGAATGTTATGTCTGAGATGCTGAAAAGAGGATTAGTAAACTAAATCAAAAACCTTACTTCTTGATTTTCTCATCAGATTGCTGTTTTTCATTCTCCAGATCCATGATGGATTCCTGGGCTAGTTTCAGATCTCCTTCAAGCTTCCTCTTGGCTCTCTCAAGGTCCATGCGGAGCTTCTTCTCTTGCTCCAGTGACCCCTCGAGCTATCACATAACAGTTAATGATAAATGATTTGAGGCATTTAAAAGGCAGAGCAGAGTAAAAACAATTGTTTTCTTACATCGTCCACTTGCTGTTCCAGCTTTGTCTTGGCTTTGGTCAAAGTGTTGACTTTGTCTTCCTCTGCCTGGAGATCATCAAGTGTTTGCTGGTGGCTCTCTTGGAGGGCTTTCTTCTCCTTGGTTAACTTGGCAATAATCTCATCTTGAGATGCCATCTCCTCTGTCAGGTTTTTCACCTAAAATTATGTGAGAAGTACATAATTTCCATCACATCATATTGATATGGTCTGTCTTTAAATTAATGTGGGTTTAAAATAATCCAAACCTTGTTTTCTGTGGCATGTTTCTCCTTCTCCACTTTAGCCAAAGTGAGCTCCAAGTCATCAATGTCTTTCTTCAGCTCAGAGCATTCATCCTCCAGCTTCCTCTTCTTGGCAGTCAACTCAGCATTGATTTCCTCTTCATCCTCCAGTCTCTCATTTGTCTCTTTGAGTTTGGCCTCGAGTTGGATCTTGCTCTTAATAAGCCCCTCACATCTTTCCTCAGCATCAGAGAGATTCTCAGTTTCCTATATTTTCAACATAAATGTGATAAATATACTCCACTTAAGCTTAACCATGAAAATATTAATGATATGCATTGTTATTCAAACAAGTAGTCTAAATTACTGAGCAAGCCATTTACATTAGCTAGATTTGAACAAAACAAAATAGACAACAGTGATCAACATTGTTCCATCTCTGAGGTGTATATGTATCAGCATTACACTTCCTTTCCTTTTTTTTGTTTTCTACTCACTGCAGCCACTTGGAGTTGCAGGTCATTCTTTTCCTGCAGCAGGGAAACCATCTTCTCCTCCAGTTCCTTCTTCTTGGCCAGGGCAGTAGCCAGGTCTGATTGCATCTTATCATAGTTCTCCTTCATCTGCTGCAGTTCCTTCTCAGTCTCAGCACTCTTCAGGAGAGGTTTGATCTTGAAGTAGAGATTCATCCATGGCCAGTTCTTAACATTCATGAATGAACGGATGTTGTACTGAATTGAGTAGATAGCTTCCCTGGAAAATAAGATAGATGTAGAACGTGTCACTTCCTCTGAAACATTATTTTACAGAACTTCTAAGTCTAACAATTAAAAACATATATATCAACTACATAATAGGATAGTACAGTTTAGGGTACAGTAAACAAATTCTACCTCCTCTCCATCATCTTAACAAACTCCTTCCTCATGACATATCCTCTGCAGAGAGCCTGAGTCATGGTCACCAGCTCAGCCAGTTTCTCATCTCTCATCTCCTCCAGGGTACCCAGCAGACCAGCTTTGAAGAACACCTATGTTGTCAAGTGGGGCAAATTAGTATTCATTGCATATGGGTACAACAGGACAACCGCACAAGTTAATGTGTTAGTACTGTCATTGAGAATAAACCTTTGTGTGTCCAAACTTGTACTGAGTGTGGTCCACGTCAATGGAGCCCAGCAGCTTCTCTGAAGCTTTCTTGTTGTCAATGAACTGTCCCTCAGGGATGACACTGGCATTCAATACTTTGTATCTACAAGAGAAAAATGACATGGTTGCTTTTATCTTCCTCCCACTTTTTCTCGGTGTTTACTATCCTAATACCTCTACGGAAATCAACTTGACTTGCTGATAATGAAAACTGCAGTCACCTCTGCTTGAAGTCACCGTAGAGGATTCTGCTGGGGAAGCCCTTTCTGCAGATTCTGATGCCCTCCAGCACACCATTACACCTCAGCTGGTGGA
Organism: Diplodus puntazzo; assembly: GCA_963678695.2. Classification (NCBI taxonomy): domain Eukaryota; kingdom Metazoa; phylum Chordata; class Actinopteri; order Spariformes; family Sparidae; genus Diplodus; species Diplodus puntazzo. The sequence continues at coordinate 5,742,953 of OZ023174.1, forward strand.
TGACCAAGAAGTTCTCCATAAGACCTGCACATTGCAAACTCATTGTATCAAAACATTTCTTTTCATGACCACGTCACACAGACTCACAAATCTGGGTTATACGCTTCTTACCTGGCGTCTTTGATTCATTGGGAATCAGACAACGGACAAAGTGAGGGTGAGTACTCCTCAAGTTGGTCATCAGCTTTCCCAAGTTCTCCTGTGGATGAGCATCACAAAATAATAGCTCATCACTGTTTTAAGATGAGATTGTTAAAAGTTGTCCAAAAATATGAAACAATACATACCCTGAAAAGAGCAGACACAGTCTGAAAGGAACCACCCTTCTTCTTGCCTCCCTTCTTGCCGCCACCAGCAGCCTCTATTTTGTGAAACATTGAATTTCATGAAAAGGGTTGAATAAAAATTATTAAAGCATTCTACTTTGTGGAAAATGTGTTTTGTCATTCAGAGACAGTCATGAAAAAACCCTTCTTCTTTCCACCACCTGTCTCATCGCTACCACCAGCCACCTCTGTTTTTCCAAAGAAGTTGCAACATGATCACTGAATCATTGCCTTTGTCTACGCTCATGTTTATCTCTTCACAAAAACTGTATGATTTAGTTTGCTCACAGATTATCAGTTTGTACTGAATAGCTCTTACCGTCAGCTCCAGCATGGGCTACATACAGTAACGCCAGCAGTTTGTTTGCAGATTTCTGGTAAAGCTGAACAACTGAGTCATTCAGGGGGTCCTTGTTCTTGTCCAGCCAGCCAGCGATATTGTATTCCACTGTACCAGCATAGTGAACCAAGGCGAAGTGAGCTTCAGCCTTGCCCTTTCCAGGCTTTGGCTTCTCAAAGCCCTTGGTCTTGCCAAGATGCTGATCGTGCAGCTTGTTCTTGAAAGTTGTGTCAGAGGCCTTGGGGAACATGCACTCCTCTTCAAGGATGGAGAAGATGCCCATTGGCTGAGAAGATTTGACATTTTTATGATAAATAATTACATATGAAAGCAGACATTTGCACATTATTCATGAAATAACATCTACCATAGTGGTAACTGCTGAGGAAAAATATGATTCTCCCAGGACATTATAATGTCCTGGGAGAATCACATTTTTCCCCAACAGTAACTTACCTTCTCGATGAGCTCGATGCAGGCAGCCAAGTCCATACCGAAGTCAATGAATTCCCATTCAATACCTTCCTTCTTGTACTCCTCTTGCTCCAGGACAAACATGTGGTGGTTGAAGAACTGTTGCAGTTTCTCATTGGTGAAGTTGATGCAGAGTTGCTCCAAGCTGTTGAACTGTAATGACAGGATACCATTGCATGTCATGCTAAAATAGGTTGAACTTTAAAACTGCTTACATATTTTTCAACAACTCACATCAAAGATCTCAAATCCAGCGATATCCAACACTCCAATGAAGAACTGCCTTGGCTGCTTTGTGTCCAGCATCTCATTGATACGGATGACCATCCACAAGAACATTTTCTCATAGATGGATTTGCACAGAGCGCTGACAGAATTGTTGACCTAAATATAAGAATTTAAGAGTGGGGATTCATTAGCGTGATATCTTTATTTGGAAATGTAAATATTTCCCTTTCCAAACACCAGACTTTCGTCTTTTTACCTGTGGGACGGTCTGACCTTTGGTCACCATCTCATTGCCGACCTTGACTCTTGGGTAGCACAGAGCTTTCAGCATATCAGCTGAGTTCAGACCCAGGAGGTAGGCGATTTTATCAGCCTCTGATGGAGAGAAAAACAAGAAGTTATAGATACACATTCTCTTTGTACCACAGTGTTGTATTTTACGCACCATAGAGGTTGCATGATAAGAGTGTATTATTTTAGAAATTACCCTCAGTGCCATCTGGTTCAGCCTGCTCCTCACGCTGCTTCTGCTTGAATTTCATGTTGCCATGATGCATCACAGCTCCAGTCAGCTTATAGATGCCCAATTTCTCCTCACCAGTGAAGCCCAAGATGTCAATAGCAGTCTGCGATTTATGCACAGAAAATCATTTTAGAAAATCTTTTATTCTTACTTATCTGCTGTTAATCTACACATTACTATCAACTTACATCTGTTGCAATGAATTCCTCCACATCATTGATGCTTTTCACAGTGATTTCACCCTGACTGACCATTGGATAGTCATAGGGGTTGGTGGTGATTAGAAGGGCCTCTGGAAGAAAGTAGAGGAAATGCATGAGTGGGTACACTCTCTTATTATTCTTTTATTTTTTGTTTATTTTGTTATAACATACCCAAGAGCTCAGGCTTGTGGCCAGTCATCAGCTGGTAGAAGATATGGTAGCTTCTCTCAGCAGACAACTGGAAGGTGACACGGGACTTCTCCAGCAGATCTAATATTCACATATCAGGGTCGGATTGCAGCAGTATGACAAGTGTCTCAGAAACATTTTTCCAAACTAGCATCACAGTGTAAATTCAAAATTGGTGACTCAGCAAAATGTTGAAAATTACTCACATGTTTCAATATCAGCTGAGGCCAGTTTGCCAGTGGTTCCAAAGTGAATTCTGATGAATTTACCCTGAACATATCAAATTGAAGTTAGGATGATTCTTCATATGCAGCTCAAATGACTTCTGTTTATATTTTCCCCTTTCAACACTTACAAAACGAGAGGAGTTGTCATTCCTCACAGTCTTGGCATTACCATAAGCTTCTAGCAGAGGGTTGGCTGCAATGATTTGATCTTCCAGTGAACCCTACACAAAGATATAAAAATACACGATGTTGATTAAGGGTTTCCAACATTTTCCAGGACAATGACCCCTTTGCTGATAGAAAGTAAGAGCAGGGACTCCCTTCTACATACATTATATAGAATTGTGTTGAATATTAAACTGGGCCTACAATAATGTGTTAGGTAGCTCGAAGATCATGTATATACATACCTTGCTGTTGTGCATACAATAATTAGGGTATTAAAATACCCATATATTCATGTCTCTATTTTAAACATAAATGTGGAAGGGACAGTGAATCCTCAAGCTTAACTGTTTCTGTGGATAGAAGGTGGCAGGCATGTCAGTTTAACTGTGGCACACAAGAATGTCCGTATACTTTAATAAGTAGCTAACTGGCCCATGTGTTTCAACAATATGTAGTTAGCTGACTAAACTGCCATTATGAATAGGTGCTGCAGTGATTTAGCATTACATTAGGCTAGATTGTTCACATGATTATATAAGGAATCATGGGTCGACTATCATCAATGTTGTGTAACTGTTTAGGGGGGTTTATGCATTAATCTTTGCTAATAATGTGTTAGATTTGTGTTAATGTGAATTTTCAGACACATCTAAATTATCGAAAAAAATAAAACTTTCAAAATTATAACCAAACAATAATTTGGTCGCCCCCCTGCAATAACTCTGAGAACCCCCTATGTGTCGCAGAAGGCCCAGGATGTAGATTGCAAAAGATCTATTACAGGTGTTTCTTTTCCATCTTTTTTCATTTAAGACAACAATTTTTACCTGCATTTTGCCAGGTGTTTGCTCTACTTTCTTGCCAGCGCCAGCCACTGCAATTGTTGCAAAGTACTGGATGACACGCTTGGTGTTGACAGTCTTTCCAGCACCAGATTCTCCACTGGGGAAAGAGAGAGATATCTGGAGTTATATGTACCTACCTACCTATGTCATTGTCCTGTAATATTATTCAGTTATTTATAAATTACTCACGTGATAAGGATAGACTGGTTTTCACGATCTGAAAAGAACAAATACTTGAATGTCTCATGACATACCATATATGACGTACATTCACATCTCAGGTTACATCTGCTGTGTCTTATTTTGTATGTCAAGTGAAGGTAAATTCATATGCCCTCCTCTAAAAATACAATATCTTACCAGTGAGCATGAACTGATAGGCATTATCAGAGATGGAGAAGATGTGGGGTGGAGCCTCCACTCTCTTCTTGCCTCTGTATGCCACAACAACCTGAGCATCGTACACAGGGAGCCACTTGTAGGGGTTCACAACAACACAGAACAAGCCGGAGTAAGTCTGGAAAGAGAAGAAAGTTCACTTAGAACTTCATTACTGCTATGTTTGACATTTATACCATCATTTCAATCCGAACTTCATTTAGAGTAGCGGCTGAGAGTGTAGAATGTAGAGAAAAGTTACCATGACTCGTAAAAGTTGAATTTTTATTTGTATGTTCATCTTCATGCTGATGTAAGTGTTAAGTTAAACACTAACATAGATCATCCATGATGCAAAACGCTCTTTGAGGTTGTACAACACGCAAGGCTCATTGAGGTGGGTCATCATGGCCATGTCCTCAATCTTGTCAAACTTGGGAGGATTCATGGGATGGATGTCATCCTCTTTTACAGTGAGTGTCTGAATAGTAAATACAAAAAAAAAAAACAGTTTAAATAATATTTTATGGGATAGACTTCATCCTATTTCACTGTTCAAAATAAGTTTTAAGTAAAGAATCGGCCTACCTTTCCCGTAATTGTCTCAACAGTGGCTTTGCCACCCTCTCTTTTGACGAGTTTACCCTTAAGGTACATTTCTTGCGGTTCGGCCACAAAGAACGCTGTTTTTGCATCAAATGGAGTGTTTTGAGCCTCAATCCTCTCCCTCTCGGGCTTGCGGAGGTATATGGCCGCAGGCCCATACTGCTGCATCTCTGAGTCTGTGCTCATGGTGGCACTTTATTGAGGACTGAAACGAAGAAAAGGAGTTTAAATTACTTATTACCATATTTTATTGTTAAGTATCTAAATATTATGGAGCTTTGTAGATGTCTTACCTCAGTTTATCGCAACTGCGTAGCACAGATCTGTTGATGTGTAACGATGCTATTAAAGAAAGATTGAGATAATAATTTGAAAATGTTCCACCGTCTAGTGCTCACAACAGTAAACAGCAATTACTACATGAATTGTAACCCATTTTAGCTAACTTTAATGTTTCCACAAGCTTTTATAATGGCATTTTAGCTGCATTGTTATTATTCATTGTATTTTATTTCATTTTATGTTTTTCTTTCTTTTTTATTGTATCTTAATTGACTTCATGCAGTCATGTCAGTCAATGTTTTTTTTTTCTTGTGTAAAGCACTTTGACTGACCTGTTCAGTGTGCTGTATGAAAAAGCTGTCATGCCTTGCCCTTACAATTACTTCAGTTATAACACTGTTACAAGACAATTTCCATAGCCTCTCCTGTGATTACAATGTATTTTGATCAAATAACACTGTAAAGCTTTTCTTCATGAATTATCAAGAGGAGTTCCAAAACTTTCCCCCCTTTGCATCAAGACAGGGCAAAAATCCTTGATAATTATCATTATGTAAAAACATTAACATTAACAAAGTCACAACATTTATGTCATTTTAAGTAAAAGCAAATTATGTGAGCATAACCACACAAAAAGCACTAACCTGTGTTGTTCTGTCAGTTCTCAGAGGAGCCTGAAGCTGCTGCTGCTTTTATAGAGGCTGGAACTGCCTGATCAGCAGCAGTCCACCTCTCGATTTGGTAAAGCATCCCTGTCGTGGTTAGACATATCTTGTGACAGTGCCCGTTTTGTAAGTCTTTCTTGTGTTTAAGTATAAAAATTGCTTAATTGTTAATCACAAGACAACTACAAAACTGAACATGTACGATTAGTCAAGCAAGATAGGGTCAGAATTTTAGTAAATCTAGTAAAACTACCACTGAAAAGAAAATATGCAAATACAAGCATTTCAAATAATTGGCATAATTGCCAGAAGTATTTCACATGTTGTACATCACACACATTCATTAAGATCGAAACATATCTTATTTGACTACAACATATTAAAATCTATTAATGGAGTGTGCTTGGCCTTTTCCCTTTTTGACATTAGTAAGATGGACTAAATGTCATTGGTATTGAGTGTCAGAGCTTTAAAATGTAGTAAAATTAAATATAATTTGTACATATCAACAATATAAGTAAGATAACACAACTTGAAGTCCCTCACATACCATATATACATTTTGAAGAAAAGGTCATTTAATATTAGTATTATCATGCAACATCTTTAAAAGAGACACATTGGACGTGATTTCTGCTCATAAAATGTAAGAGCAATGGTAATGTCCAAAGTATGTCCAAAAATAGACACTGTGCAATGAATACACATGTTTTTGAACCACTTTGCTCCAATAAATAATTTACTTAAACTTAGATTCTGACTTGACTAGAGAAGGATTTCACCATTTTATAATGAGTGGTCCCCATGGCCATCTCCTCTTACCCTTGCAATTAGACATGCTCATGGCCAGGAATGGAACTTAATTTTGGAGAAGCATTCAAGTGGTGCTGGTATATGGTTGCAGGACATTGGCCCATCTCATATTCCTCTAATAAAACTGAATGTAAGGCCCTTTCCATAAAGTTCAAGTGGTATTACACCTTGCCTTAAAAGGACTAGAACATTTGCCAACAAGGCTGAGATAAGACCTATATTAAGTCCACCTCAGATATCAAAGATCTTTATCCCAGTGCTACATTTGATTCTAAGGATGTTGTTGCTGTTATGGAAACTCAGTGTCCTTGAAAAACTATGTGTGTCTGGTTTTGAGACATTGCTGGCATTGGTTCCACAATAAATCAACCTATATAATCTAAACAATCGCCAGCTAAACAAATGCCTTTCATAAGTACTTACATTTATTTATACATTGAAATTTTTTTGCATTAAAAATAGACTTTATAACCTTTTAACATTTAAAAACTGACTTAACAGCACTGGTTCATCTGGAAACTCACCAAAGTCTTTGGGTTACTCAACATTGTGGCATCTTATTTACTCACACAGCTCTGATTATCTGTATCTAGTAGTCATAGACTGTCAAGATTTTCAGCAGTGCACTTTCACTGTTATGGAAAAATAATGAAATGATGATTCAAAATGTAGACAAACATTTTACCTTTACAGTAAAACAATTACTTGCTAAAAGTTTTGCTAAATTGGCTTAAAGGTGGCTTCATTGTAAAATGTTGTGACACACATTTTTAATGGAGGAAAAAAAAGCTACCCTCTCATAAGAGTTTCAAAAAGTCGTCGACAAGATTGTTTACAAGTACAATAAGCTCATGTTTCAGGCCTGTTCATCCCAGCTGTCACTTGAGCCATAATGACTTACTGTTCAGTTCTGCACTGTGCACATTTCAGCCGTCTAACATTTCTCAAGTGTTGTTGACAGCAACATAACATTTTATCTGCCGCGTGATTCGGATCCGCTCCAGATTCAAGTGGGTTCTCTCTGGGACCATGCTCGAACCTTCCCTTCCGCTAAATTTCATGAAAATCAGGCCAGTGATTTTTTTGTTGTTGTTGTTGCAATTCTGCAACATAACAAACTGAACAGAAAGCACAACCCCTTGGCGAAATACGGAGCACACGTTCAGGAGACCGACGTACCGTGTGCGCGTGAAGTGACGAAACAGGAAGTAGTATTGAGGAATACACGCTTTGAGTTGTCCTCAGCCTGTATTAGCTACAGTTAGCATTACTTTGCATCTCTAACGGCCAATCTCTCTTGGAAGAAATGCCTTCGCTAAATGGAAAACCCGATGTTATGTTTGTAAGCTACACGCGTTCATTTAATTGTTGTCTAACAGCCTTTTTTGTCAACTGGTGTTAGTTAGCTAACTTTAACTCGAGTGCTAACGTTAGCTGGGATGTAGCAGTCGTGAAGATAGCTTGTTGCTAGAAATGACAGACTTGTTGTCAGACATGCTTGACTCCTAAATTGTTGTTAAATTATTGACGTTCCGAGTTTACAGCAGTTATTCTTCGTTCGATCGTTCGTTATTTTAATTATAATGATTCATTTACGATCTACGGATGAAACAATGTCAACGTTATTGTGACGTTATGCTGTCTCGCTAATGTTAGCTTTAGCAAGCGGAACTCTTTCAAAAGTTATTACAGTTGTACTTGACATGTTACGTGCTGTGATTTCTGGCTTTCTTAGGAGGACGATGATCTTCCGTATGAGGAGGAGATTATCAGGAACCCGTATTCAGTCAAGTGCTGGATGCGTTACATCGAATTCAAGCAGAGCGGACAAAAATCCGTCCTCAACATGATTTATGAGCGGGCTCTGAAAGAGCTGCCTGGCAGGTAATTGAACATACTGGGGAACGTTCTAAAGAAAGCGTCGACCTTGTAATTAGAATCCACAAGTGATTGCAACCGCATCTGAACATGCAAGAATATTTTAGCTTTGAAATAGAGATTGAACATTTCACCGAGATTGTTGTTCTTGTTGAAAGATTTGATAAGTACATTGGCTTTCATTTAGGTGACAGGGTTAAAATGATCAAGTAAGTGATAAGATTTTGTACAATTACTATTGCTTACGATCTAACCCTTTTTTGACAGCTATAAACTGTGGTACAATTATCTAAGAGAGAGGCGGAAACAAGTCAAGGGGAAATGTATCACTGAACCAGGCTATGAAGAGGTCAATAATTGCCATGAAAGGGCATTGGTGTTCATGCATAAGGTAATGCCTCCCATAGAACTCCACATTGAACCACTTGACAATACAAAATAATATTACATTGTCATCTAGAAAATGTGCTTGACACTGATCAGATGTTTTCCCTCTAACCAGATGCCTAGAATATGGCTTGATTACTGCCAGTTCCTTGTGTCTCAGTGCAAGATAACAAGAAGTCGGCAAACATTTGACCGTGCACTCAGAGCTCTTCCAGTAACTCAACATCCGCGGGTCTGGCCTCTGTACCTCCGCTTTGTCCGTAACCTGCCTCTGCCTGAGACAGCCATCCGGGTGTACCGCAGGTACCTCAAGGTGAGACTATAGTACCCACATTTGTTGCATACAGCAGCTTTCAGTTGTATTTGTGTACCTTTATTTGCAACTTATTGATTTGGATTCTCTGCCATGTCAAAGGCTACTAGATTTTCTGTTCTGTTTTCATCTCGAAGATGTTTCTCCAAATCATCCTGGATGACTGGTGAAACATCTTTTTGATTATGACAAAGGAGGCCTTATTATCATACTGTATTGAGCATTTATGTTGATTAAGAAGCCAAACACATGTCCTTAAAAATCATGTAAAAAAACAATAAAAAAGGATAACTCTTTATATGTGGAATTACTTCTGAAATGGTTAATAGATTATGACCTTCAAATTTAAGTGAACATTTTTTTTCTGCTCTTTGTACCATTTAGCTTTCTCCAGAGAATGCTGAGGAATACATTGACTACTTACGATCTGTTGGCCGCTTGGATGAAGCAGCTGTGCGACTAGCAGCTATTGTCAATGATGAAAGCTTTGTGTCGAAAGAGGGCAAATCGAACTATCAAGTAAGATTTTCTCCTCATTCCAAGCAGCTCTAAATATGCATGTTTTTAAGCTGACCATGAAAATGGATAAATGTTCTTTCTGTGTTTATTTGTTGGACAGCTGTGGCATGAGCTATGCGACCTGATCTCTCAGAACCCCGATAAGGTGACCTCTCTGAATGTAGGTGCCATCATCCGAGGAGGCCTCACTCGCTTCACAGACCAACTTGGAAAGCTCTGGTGCTCTTTAGCTGACTATTACATCAGGAGTGGCCACTTTGAGAAGGTGGGTTTTTTCTGAATAACTTTAATTTCTCTGCACATCATAGCACCTAAACTGGCCATAGATTTGTTGTAGTTAATAGTTATTTTGCTTTACCTCATCATTATGAAGTAAATGTTTATTGCACAATTTAATGGTTATGAAATAATGACACTATTGGTGTTTAAATTGGTTCCCTATAAACCTTGCTTTTGTCTCCCACTGAGCACAAAATCTCTTGGGAAAATGACGGCTGACTGGCGGGCATCGTTACTGTCTGCTTTCACGTCTCAATTAAAGACCAAATTAATGAACAATAATTTCTTGTCCTGTGTTGTTGTGCTGAGGAAAACTGAAAGTGATCCAGTTGTCTTTACTACAACGTTACCAATAATACACATGGAAAAGCTATGGGCTGGAGAGTTTCCTGTTACCATTTTAACACATTTTTCCCTCTAGCTTTGTGTCAAGCTAGTTGGCCCATTTTCATAGACATAACTCTAGTTTGACTGTGTGACTGATTGGGACTATTGATGTTTCTTTCATTCTTCAGGCCCGTGATGTATATGAAGAGGCCATCCTTACAGTTGTAACAGTAAGGGATTTCACACAAGTGTTTGATAGCTATGCCCAGTTTGAAGAAAGCATGATCGCAGCGAAGATGGAGACCACTGCTGAGATGGGGCAGGATGAAGATGGTGTGTTTGGACTCATTGATATTGGCAAAAGTCTTTGTGTTTAATTCTCTTGTCATCCATTACTTACCCTACTCTTTGTCCCTCTTCTCTAAGATGACATTGACCTGGAGCTTAGACTGGCCCGCTTTGAGCAGTTGATAGCCCGGCGCCCTCTCCTGTTGAATAGTGTGCTGCTGCGGCAGAATCCTCATAATGTCCATGAGTGGCACAAGCGGGTAAAACTGTATGACGGCAATCCACGGCAGGTGAGTTTTTGAAACAGTGATCACAATTAATAATAGTACCACATTTCTGCAAACTTCTGCATCTCAGTCTTGTGCAATCCTCTTTAGATCATCAACACATACACTGAGGCGGTTCAGACTGTGGATCCAATGAAGGCAACAGGGAAGCCTCACTCTCTCTGGGTTTCATTTGCTAAATTCTATGAGGAAAATGAGCAGCTGGATGATGTAAGTTACTGAGGTCCTCTCACAGGCTTTCTGGATACAAATGCCCTTTCTTTTCTTGATATGTTTTAAGTTGACTGTCTGTCTCACAGGCCAGGACAATTTTTGAGAAGGCTACCAAGGTGAACTACAAGCAGGTGGATGACCTTGCTGCAGTGTGGTGTGAATATGGAGAGATGGAGCTCCGGCACGAGAACTATGAACAGGCACTGCGCATACTGAGGGTGAGACATTTGAATCTCCTCTGCAGTCATAGTTATTGGTGCAGTCAGTAGTAAAGTAGTACCATTTACATTAGATATAGAGTGACATCTAGTGGCTGGACTGAGAAACTACAACAACATGAGATCCAGCTGTATTTTTAAACATATTCCGTATCAGCTGATAATTTTTTAACTTGCCACCTGGTAACTGAAACAGTATTCCGTAGATAAAACCTTAGGCTACAGATTATGCTGGTGCTTGGTGTATATGGTTGGCATCAGTGTGTAAATCTCAGCTTGGATATTGGCTAGCAAAAACATTACATATTGTTGATTGCTTTGTGGAAGCTCTCTCCACCTCTCAGACATTGCACAAATGTTCACTTTTGTTTGGGGTAAACTAAACCAAATGCATAGTGCACACAGGGTCACTTGGATATTAGAGTATTGAAAGCAAAATACATTTAGGACAGCTCTGCCTTTTCAGAGAATGTGAAATCTAAGTTACAGAGAAATGGCAATATTTGTCCCTGCTGATGAATTATGGCAATTTTAAGGAAAATAGTAGAATATTGCTGGTTGCACCTTTAAATACGAGACCACTTTGTATTAGAATGCTTTGTGCACATGGTTGTAAGTAATACTTTTTGAAAAAAATAATATTTTAATATAGAAAGCTACAGCCATCCCATCCAAGAAAGCGGAGTACTTTGACGCATCTGAGCCAGTCCAAAACAGAGTCTACAAGTCCTTGAAGGTCTGGTCTATGCTGGCAGACTTGGAGGAGAGCCTTGGCACTTTTCAGGTATGTTCTATGCATGTCTTTGTATATCACTACATAAGAGCCACAGTAATGAAATAGGTATACATCACATGGCAGGAAAATGCTTAGATCTTTGATATTGGTCTTTTGACCTTTCATTCGTCTCTGAGTTGTATATGTGTAGTGTAATTCTTCCTCAATTTTCCTTTTATGTGTCCCTAGTCTACAAAAGCAGTGTATGACCGCATTATTGACCTCCGCATCGCAACGCCACAGATCATCATCAATTATGCCATGTTTCTTGAAGAGCACAACTACTTCGAGGAAAGCTTCAAAGTAAGGACACGCTTCTAATGAACTACACCAACATGTAATGACAATATGTATTCTTGCCTTTGTTAACGCACCACATATTTGACCAAATCTTCGATGTGGTTTTCAATTCTTTTTCAGGCATATGAGCGTGGTATCGCTCTCTTCAGGTGGCCAAACGTTTATGACATCTGGAACACTTACCTCACCAAATTCATTGATCGTTATGGGGGCAAGAAGCTGGAGAGAGCTAGAGATTTATTTGAGCAAGCCCTGGACGGTTGCCCTGCCAAGTTTGCCAAGAGTACGTAGCTCTGTTAGAATTGCATTGACAACTTGTATACTGTATATTCCACACTCCATGTCTACTTTTTTTTCACTGTGCCTTCCTTTACAGCCATTTACCTTTTGTATGCCAAATTGGAAGAGGGATATGGATTGGCACGACATGCCATGGCGGTCTATGAAAGAGCAACCCAGGCAGTAGAAAGTGAGGAGAGGCATCACATGTTCAACATCTACATCAAGAGAGCAGCTGAAATCTATGGAGTCACATACACCAGAGCAATCTACCAGAAAGCTATTGAGGTACATGGTAAAAGATGAATATGACATATCTCATATTGAAGCATTTTTTCAATTGATTTAATTAGATTTTCAGGTTGTTCATGTAGATGCAACACTGAAGATGATCATCATCAATGTTTTTTCATGCATTTTCATGGCTATCTAATGAACATACCTGTGGTGGCTTCAACAATGTATTTTGTCAGGGAAATCTTGATCACTACTTATAGTACTCTGTAATTGTACTGCAGCTACATGCTGTACACCCAAGAATAGGAGACAAACTTCATGTGTATGTATGTAATTTCATAGATTCACACACGTCCTGGGGGAATAATAACGATTCTTCAATACTTTCATGCTATCAAATTATTACCTGTGGGTTATAACTCAAATCCTTCTGTTAATTCTGAAATTACAAGGTTTGCTGTGAAGTGGTGTTATAAAGTTATCTAGTGTTTCAATAGATAAAGCTTTTAAATAACAAACATTTTTTTCCCTTTGTTCGTTTCATTTTACAATAACTAAAATCGAAATTGTACCGTTGTACTCATACAGGTCCTTCCTGATGAGCATTCGAGGGACATGTGCCAGCGATTTGCTGACATGGAGAGTAAACTTGGTGAGATTGACCGAGCCAGAGCAATCTACTCCTACTGTTCCCAGATCTGTGATCCCAGGGTGAGCTACACCAACTCCAGCCATTGCCTGTTTCTGAATGAAGTGTAACATTTCAATCAGTGATGTGCATGTCACAACTACTCTTGATATACTTATGAACTTGATCTTCCAGGTGACAGCCAATTTCTGGCAGAGCTGGAAAGAATTTGAGATCCGCCATGGAAATGAAGATACTATTAGAGAAATGCTGAGGATCAAACGCAGTGTCCAGGCCACATACAACACCCAGGTCAACTTTATGTCCTCACAGATGCTGAAGGCCACAACAAGCTCCACAGGCACTGGTAAGAATGTTTGCAGCAACTCAGCAGCTGACAGGGTCATCCTGGGCTTGTACCATTATCTGTATGGGCTATACAGGACATTGGGCAGATGTTAATATTTAAAAACAATATAATTACATTGATATGTAAGCCAGGCTACCTATTGGCTCAAATCCTACAGTTAGACCCCAGAAATGCCGACGCATCAATGTACTAATGTATTGACACTGAGGTTTTCTGTGTGTGTCCAACCATTTTATTACTACTTGTATCCAGTGTCAGATCTTGCTCCAGGCCAAATGGGAATTGATGACATGAAGATGTTGGAGCAGAAAGCTCAGCAGCTTGCTGCAGAGGCCGAGCAGGACAAGCCCAAACTCAAAGAGAAGATCCTCTTCGTCAGGTATGTCTTTTGTCTCTTTATACTCCAGTGAAAGGTATCTGTGAAAAAGCAGTGGTGGAAGAAGTATAGCGATCCTTTGCTTTAGTAAAAGTACTAATACCACGCTGTCAAAACACTGAACCTAAAGTCCTGCAGTTATAACCTTAATTAAAGATAATTAAAAGTATGTAAGTATTAAAACTTCTACTAAAGTAAAACTTGAGTCAGATTACTTAATTACATTCCACCACTGGTGAAATGTTTGTCTTTTATAAAATTGGACTAAATGTTCCAAAGGATATGTCGACACATAAGTTTTATTCTCTACATCTGTGCAGGAGTGACACATCTCGCAGTGAGTTGGCTGAGCTTTCCAAACAAGCCAATCCTGATGAGATTGATATTGATGATGATGATGAGGATGAAGATGACGAAGACCAGGGACCGGATGGTGAGTGACCAAGCCTCAACCTAAAACAGAAACATTTGTTGTCTGTTTAAACATTTATGCAGACATGTTTTATTCATGATCATGCATCTGCTAATTGTCTTCTCCTTTGGCCTTTACAGAGGTGCAGCTTGAGCAGAAGAGCGTCCCCACTGCCGTCTTTGGAGGGCTTAAAGATGACTGATGGAGACATTCTTCTGATTTCTTTTGTAGATATTGAATAGGCTCCTTTTTACATTTATGTAAATGCTCAGTTGCATTCACTTTATTTTTATAGACTGTGACATGAGTGAAAAATGTAACGCAAGTATTTTCCTGGTGTATTCTTTGTGGTACACAAAGCAAACATATGGGCCTGTATTCATTTTGGCCATGTGGTGTCAGTCTTTCTGAGGTATGAAACTCCAGATAATTGAACAATTGAGCAGCCTGCTGTAATGAAATACTCATATTTGGCTCCATTGTAGCTGTAACTGAAGACTAACACAGTTAATTTTGTCTCTAAATACAATGTTGTTAATGTATTAACAGTAAAAACACTGTTACCAAACACCGACCAATGCAGAGACATTTCTTTGACAGGAAGCTCTGCCCTAGAAAACACAGGGGAGGAGCATGGTTTCTTCAACAGGGAGCATTCGTTTAGAGTGGAGCGTTCAAGCCTCACATTGTTGCCTTGAGGATCACCAGTAGGTGGGTGTCTTGCAAAACCCAAGATTTAATAACTTGTATATGTCCTTATCCAAATATTAAAAATGGTGCTGTTATTGTACCTGTATCATGATTCAGCTACACTTGAGGAACAGGTTGTACTCATGCAACAGCTTAAATGGCTGATTGAATAATATGAGGGCTATGAAAAGAAATGTAAACAACTCATTATTCTGCTTATTTGGAGGGTTTCTCCTATTTGTTTTGGGCTTTTTTGTTGCAGTTGCAGATGTTAACATGGCTCACTTAATTTTTGAGGCTGATATTGTAAATGTCTATTTCAGTCAGCATTGTTGAGGGCTTTCTTATCCCCCAGTGCAGCCTGAAATTGTTTGGTATGCAGCAAGACATTTGAAATGTTTCCTATTTTTCCACATTGCTTATGTTTGCAGTCTTTGTGAATTATGTTCCAGCAATTCTGCCTGTGAAAAGCTAGTCTCACTTCAAATCTCTGAAAGTTTCCTTATGGTTTCTTGTAATAAAAATGAATTTATACCAGTTAAATGCAGTGTCTTGCAAAGCTCCAGTATATTCAGACATCACCTGACACATTTAAATTGTGCTCTGGTGTTGTATGTGGAAGCTGTGTATGTTGGGGGGAATTCATTTGATAGAATGTGATTAAGTATTAAATGGAAAATGCCTCATGCTTTTAAGCAAAGCCACTTTGTTTTAAGAGTTAAATTGTCAGAGGACTGGAAAAAGTACTGACTAGGAAGAAATTGTTTCTTTCATAATTAGATTAAAATAGCTGAGAGGTAATCGTCTTACAAAGTTACTGCGGTGGAGCACTTGGAGTGCTCTTGTAACTTTGAGCAGCATCATGTGATGAGGCACTCTTGGGATTTCTATTTTCTAATGGGGATGGTGCTACTGGAAACGACACTTCACAAACAACTAGAAAGAAACTGTCCCAAGTAATTTACATTGTCCTTTATGCATAGTTAACATAGCACATTCACACACTCTTCTTTCTGTATGTACTGCAGACTAGTAATATGGCGTTAGGTATATAAGAAACATATCTGCTGGTTTTTGACATTGCTGCTGATCTTTAATAGGCTTTTTCTTTTTTCTGCATGTTGAGCTCAGATGGAGAACAAAGGACAAATAAACATGCATGTTATTTACATTGCATGCTGATTTGATTTAATATTGTATTTTCATGAAAGACATGGTTTTAAGTTTGTTTGACTAATAGTGGTGTAATGGTGGTGGTGGTCTCCAAGTGTCAATGCTAACTATGGTCTGAACTTGTTTGTCAGAATATATTTTATTAATGACTTTGAATCACCCTTTTTGGTGGCCACTTAAGGTTTATTTCTCCAAAAACAAGAAGGTAAACATATAGAAGTCATGGTTCTTGCATGCTTCTCATCCTGTGGTAAAAAAAAAGGGGGGGGGGGGACATGCCAATCCACGTGCATGCTGGATTTATACCTGCTCTTTTACCTATACAACCTCAGGTGCCCACATTATCACAAAAAATACCAGTTATTCAAAAACTAAATGTGCTGAACCAGCTAATAATTTAACTAAACACATGAAAACACCTCAAATGTATTTCGGCAAGTCTAATCTGTATAAAGAAAATAATCTAGATTAATCCAATTCTATACAATATACTATTATATAGTATGAGTAAAACAGCAATAAATAGCTTCTACAACTTTATTTCTCATTAAGTTGGTTTCATAGTAATGTTTCTATTGACGTTACCTGTCAAAAGGTGCCCCCCCAGGCGTTCACCTGTGTGTGAGCACCAGTAGATAAACCTACAAGTCACACCTCACCTCTACCTGCTGTTTGTGGTAGCAGAGGGAGATCCCGCCCTCTTAGCTCATACTCAATTTCTATTGGTCCGCGGGGTGAGTGAGTGATGCCAGTGTGGAGCACCTGGTAGTCAGTCATCGGCGGTGTTCTCAGAGGAGCTGCGTACAGTGAACCGACCGCACAGCAATGCGGACGAAGAGGGGCAAAAACGAGGGGAATAGTCCGGTTTACTCTAACAATCCGGCGGGTCGGGGCTTTGCGTGGTCGTGAGGCAAGACGTAACTGGAATATCGCTCTAAAACCGCAAAGAAAAGGACATATAACTGACTTGGAAGCAGCTCCGGGGCGGATATTTTCCCGACAAAACCCTCAGCCACAGTCCCAGCCCCGGTCGTGTGGAATAGTCGGCTCAAAGAATGATTGCCTAATATTTTTATACTATCTTGTAGCTTTTTTTTTTTTTTGCCAGTACCGTTTCCCATTTTTTACAGACTCGCTATGGTGGACTCCCCTACCATGAAGAAGACTTTTGTGGTCCCAGACATAAAGCCATTGGATCTGTATGACTGTACTAAAGCAAAAATATGCGCAAGTGTCGGATGGCTTTTGGCGAAGTCCTACGGCAGTGCAGGTAGGTTGTGGTGGAGGCTGCAGGCCTGGGGAGTTAGAATAATGTTAAGAGAGGTCTTATGAAGACCACCAACATTTTGTCGTGCAGCGGTATGTTTATATTCTGTTCAGCAGTGTAGCGAAAAGCACATGCATGTAGGGGAACTACAGTGTGTGTATAGCTCAGCGGTTTTCAGCACAAAGAGACGCATATGAAAGGGGGACCACGCACGGTATGCATTTTTTGACACATGTCATTTGTTCTCACTCAATGTGTGGTCACATTTTCTGGGTATGTGTGTGTCAGGGAGACAGGCCTCCTCCCTAGGCCTTATCACGCTAACCCATTTTGTCGTATTTTCCAGCCGCCAGGCTTCAGACACAAATTGCAGGCTGCTGGATATGTTTTTAATCCGGTTACACAGGCATGGCACATGGGGCGTAGATGGTTTTCTGAACCATTCTTCGCCATTGGTGATGACAGCCCCCCTAGTAGCCTATGTGAATACCACTTTCTTCCGTAATTTATAATCAGGATCAAATAGCTGCGTGTAATATCCTATTGTGCACTGAGTAAAAATACCGTAATGCCCCCTCAGCTTGTCAGGGGGTTTCTTCTTCTGGTAACCTTAGTCAACAAACCTCAAGAGGCGCTTGTTAGGAACCATCCCCTATGATGCAAAACACACCCACCAAGAAAAGGATTTTGTTGCATAGACCACACCGGTTCGTATCATAAGACATGGTTTTGCCTTCAGGTTTCCTGAGACAAGAACAGCGCCAGCTCCGAGCCTGAGGTGATAACAAGTCTCGTCTTTGTTTTAAAGTCATATCTGCTCAAGATTAGATCTCACTGCGAACACATCAAAACAGTCCTGTTTGATTACGCGCCTCTTTTCATTTTATTTTAACTGTATGTTAGATTACACTCTAATGACGGGGCACTGTTTTCAAGGTAATACTGGTACATTAACATAAAAAAACACAAGGCCCAAAACACACATCCTGATTCCTGTGATGTGCATGTAAATGAATGCTCAGAGGTTAATGGTCAAGGTTTTAACTTCCAGGCTTCACTCAGCTTCAGCTGGAAAGGGGAGAGGGGGTGAACTCTATTCAACTTCAACATGACTTGCATGTTACACAATTCCAGGCTTTGGGTCCAGCACTACAGGCTGCTACAGTCTGTGTTCTGTGTTTAGCACCTCAACCACGCCCTCTGGTCAAAGTCAAGCCAAGCTACAGCCATACCAGTACCAAAGACTGTGTTGATGTGTATAGTTTTTTGTCTAATCAGCTGAGTGGCCTTACAGATAGTTTTCTGCCAAGTCAAGATGACATCACCATTCCCCTCCCCAAATCTCTGCTGGTTGGAACAACAGATAGCACAGCATGAACCAGACCGGGTCATCTCGCCTACTGTTCTTCCAGGTCAATTAACCCTAATGATAGCAATAGGCAACATTTTTAATCTCTGAGTCACTGTGAAACATAATAGACTTTCACGTGGACTAAACACTGTATACGTCTCAGGTCTTTATTTAGATACAGGAATGATTAAAGGTTAGACATAAGCTTTTAATGGCCGTTGACAGACCTAATGACAAAGTCAAACCAAATCTCAAGTCGAATAGAGGTAACCCCTAAATGAATCCATGTGCATCCATGATAATGTAAAAGTTGCTCACAATACCTATGTTAGCATTTATAAATAAACAAACAGCGAGGGGAACAAGTGCACAGAATACATTTTAAGACAAACATTGTCCCAAAGTGTTAAATTAACCATCTCTGTTAGATTTACAATCAACAACCAAGCTGCCTAAGCCTAACCGTTTGAAACGTAGCAATTAATCCATGTCGTGTTCACTAAATGTTGAAGAAATGAGCTGCAGCAGTTGTTTTTCTTATCTCCTCCGGGGAACACACAGAACCATCAGTGTGCATTATGGGTGCTCCTTATAGGTGTTGTTTGATCAGCCCAGTAATTCCTTTCATAATAATGTTGTTAAGAACCAGCATATAGTCTCCTTATTACATGCTCTAATAAGACTGGGCAATATATTATATCGTGATCATGATATGGCACACGTGTTGTCTAGTCCTGGTTTTAAAGGCTGCATTAAAGCTCAGTGATGTTATTATCTGAATTTACCAGGCTGTTCTGATCATACTTGCCTGTACCTACTTAGTCAAAAATGTATAATGTAATATAAAAATGCTTTTGAAGAGGTTTCACAATATTTAGGATATTAATTGTTTTATCCCAATATAGCCTAAAAATATTGCAATATTAATTTACAGCCTTTTACCCAGTGCAATGCTCTGATATAAAGTGATGTTATGGGTGGTTTATATATATCATAGAGGTCAACTGGTCCCCTTTTTGACACTAATAGACCCATTATATTTTCCACATTTATTTTATCCATGTATATATATATTTGACAACTTCAATGGTAGCAATTTGACTGCTCCGTACCGAGACCGTGTCTTATGATCTTTTGTAATACCTTGACAAAAAGTTTGTAAACAGTTTTTATGAAGTTGACACACATGTTGTTCAGCAAAGGTGTAATTAACGATCTGCCCTTGTTGGTGCTTTGTTGGATGACTTGACAGATCATTTGAGGTTGACACAAACTAGTTTTAACGATTGGAATGAGACCAGAAACTCTTGATTACAAGTTTGGGTAGGGAGAAACTTGCTCATACAAACTGACATGTTCATAGGGATGATTTATGTGAATTCCGTCCTTCAGTTTTCTTACTGAGTCCATGATACTAATATGAGTTGTGCTTGTTTGCAGGTAATCCATCTTTCAACAGCTTAATTGCCACTTGTGAAACAACTGATGGCCAAACATAAACATCCTGATATTTTTCTAGTAATTAAAAAACAATCCACCTGGTACCCTCGTGTTTCAAAACTTGTGCTTCCTTAGCATGTTAGCTCCACCTAACGACAAAGCTCTTCCTAAATACTTGAATCCTATTGGAATGATTACTCATCCTCTCCCAATCATTTGTAACTAGGGTGAGTCAACAAGGGACAAGGACCCGAGGAGGATGTTTCCTTGTTTTTAATATTTGCTCAAGAGGTAGGACGGCCTGTTAATATAACATACGAGACTTTACTGAGAGAAACGCTTTGATAAAGTTACTGAGTGACACAGTCTGTTTCAAGATAATGTGATATTTCATAAGAGAAGTAATTTGCAACACCACAGAGGCCAGTGTAAGATAAAGAATAATTTACAAAGATCTGGCAAAGAGTGTCTAACTTAAGTTCAGTACTACACGGTGGCTACTTGCCAAGACAAATGCATCTGTTGTCACTCTGTTCATCCAGAGTGATCCAGTGTTGTCCCATTAGATTCAACAGGAAATGCTTCTGTGCTGGCCCTTAATGCAATTTAAAGCTACTGTGGTTATGTCATACTCCAGCGCTGTCCAGGATGATGTGTTACAGGATACACAGGGCTGTTAGGGATGGCATGTTTATAGTAAGTGAATCTATTGGCAGATAGGAGACACTTCATGTGTAGTGCCTGAAGTGCAAAAAACAGTTTTTTTTTTCATTTTAAGGAAAAAGAGTCAGAGGTTGGTGATGATTTTATTGATTATTGTCTCGATTATTCCATCAGTTGTTTGGTCTATCAAATGTCAGTGAAAAATATTGATTAGTGTTTCCCAAGGCACAATATGACGTTCTTAAATGTCTTGTTTTGTCCACACTCCAAAGATATTTAATTCACTGCAAGGGAACCAGAAATGATTCACATTTAAGAAGCTGGAATCAGAGAACTTTGAATTTTTTCTCTAAAAAAAGTACTGAAATCATTTAAATGATTATCATAATAGTTGTTGACTAATTTAATAGTTGACAACAAATCTAATAAGCGATTAATCGTAGCAGCTGTAGTTTGTTGTGCGATCAAATACATGAGCATTGTTAATTTGCATGCATGTATATTTCTCAGATTCAGCAGGAACTAAACAGATGAATAGTCCGTATCAGTTAAGATATTATTATCAGAAATGGAACAGCACAGTCTTTACAAGTAGTCAGGGTTTCAGGTAATCTCTTTCAGTCTTGTCGGAGACCTTTAAGCTGTAGTGTTTATATTGGCATTAGTATTTCACTCAGAACTAGTGGTCACATGTGGGGTAGGGCGTTAACATAGTGCCTCTCACCACTGCGAGATTTTGGGGAAACAGAACAGTACCTGCTTTGTTCTAAAAATGAGAGCAATTTATCTTCTGTGTTTGATCCTTTCCAGTACATGATGAAGATGGTAATAGTTAAATTTTAAGCATTTAGAAATCAGGGCCAACAGCCTTATCAAACACATGTAATGCTGAGTTATTCGCATTGTAACATGTTCCCCAGAAGTAGCATAGAAAGAAAAGAAATTGTCTTAAAACAGGATTTTTGATTGTGCAGGTATGTAGGGGTGCATATGACCTGAGGGTGAGAAGGGCCAATTTTAACTTCCTGCTATTTTGCTTATCTTGCACACTTCTGCATATCTAAGGTCTGATTAATTATTTAATTTGTGTCAGGGTTCCTGAAGAGTTCCAGTAAGCTTCCGGATGGTTTCGGTTGTCAAATCCAGCAGGTTTTGCTAAACTGCTGTGTTATTAATAGAGAGAACTACTTACTGTTCACTGTTACTGTGACAACCTTCTTGAAATGCAATGCTGATTGTTCCTCTTAAATGTAAAATGAGAAGGAGTGGGTGTTGGGGTCTCGCCTGACCTTGTTTTCCCCAAAGGAGCCAGCTGGGTTTAGATGGCGGTTAATTTCAACCAACCTTTGTTTGTGTGTTTTTGTTGCTCTGTGTCTGTTGATTAGTGTCCCGACACGTGTGGCAGTGTCTGTGTCACGACCAGCACACTAGCTCGATCCATCAGTGAAGTAGGGCACATGGCTCCTGTTATCAAGCAATCAAGGATAGATAGGAGGGTAACACACCTAAGCGAACTACTGCCATAATGGCAAGCTGCATCAATTCTTTTATAGTTCTTTAATTGATAATTTGATGCAATTTTTTGCTCATCACTGAAATGTTGCTGCAGTCTTTAATTTTTTTGTCATCTTAATATCTACAACAATGAGACCAGGGCCAAAGCCAGGATTTTAGAAATACTGAGGTCATGCCCCCTGCCCCGCCCATCCATTGAGAATATTTCGAGACATACATTTATTAAACTTACTTTCTTAGCTATAAAGAACTTACTGACGTGGGTAACACTTTATAATAACCATCATTAATAAATGGTACATTTATAGTTTATTAGTAAAGTAATTTCACTGTTAAGAAACAATGAAATGGTTCATGAAACATTTATTAAGCTGTTAAAGGTTAAAAACATCAGTTGCAGCTCTCTTAACAGCAATCCAAACAATGTTTGGAAATTAACTACACGGCATTTACTTAGCAGTTAGTCGCACCTTTCAATAGAAGTTGCTAATGAATAGTATATAAATCATTTTATTCCCTCAACAATGAAATAACTATTAATCAAAGTTTCATTAACTATAAGATTTAACATTTTGTATGATATGTAATTGTTTATTTTAATGTTACAACCAATATTAAGATTAAGATATCAAAGACATGACCTCAGTGTTCTCAATGGTAGCTACAGCCCTGAATGTGATAGTGCTGTAGAGAACGTCTCTGTTTGCTTTACTGTAGGGATGAGAATCTATTCAATTGCAGTTTTGCATAAAGATTGCTCTTTTTTGACACACATACCTCATCTTCCATACTAGCTGTAACTCAGTTTACATTATTTACAATACATCACCCAAAGAAGAGCCACATGAAGTAATTTGTCCAATCAGTCAAGCCATCTAGTTCGCTACATCAGTCTATTCGTACGTTCATGTAGCATGGATCTGCTCTTCAGTGAGGCTGAAAAGGAGATTGTGGATGCCTTCCAGATCAATCATGGTCTAAAATCGTCAGATCGCCCACTGCTATTTCATCCTACTCAGGAAGGTAAGAGGTCAGTGACCACACAGGCCACCTGCTGGCGGAAGGGATTAAGTCTCTTGGCCAAAATCTCCTCAGTAGATCCCAAATGCTTACTTGGACTTTTCTATTTGAAGAGCAATCTCCCTGTTCACCCACAATGATAATGCCTTAGTCAAACCAATAGATAAGCACTGACCCTTTGACTTGTGGAAGTGACAGACAGGTTGTTGCTCCAGTTTATGCAAACACACAAGCATGTGATTTTAATCTAAATATTTGATGGCAACATTTCTAGAGGCATATCATTCTTATTTGCTTGAACTTAGTTGTGCTTGAGACTACCAACTTTTTTTTTTTTTCCTCCAATTACATTTTTTTTTTGAACAGTAGGTGTGTGCGATTCTTGCTATTTTTTTTATCTGCAGGTTAATGGTTTTAGAAAGATGTATATAGATGCGCTACATCAAATGTGTGCTCTTGCTTGTTTCCAGGACATAATGTGACACAGAAAGTCTTCATGGCCTGACTTCTCATAGGCAAATCGCTCTTATATCGGTGTCTTTCATCTCACTGAGTTGTGGCATTTGCATCCTACTTTGCCTTCTGGGGGAAGTTTTTCTTTTTCTCTTTTTTTTTTTCATCACGTCATCGTAGGAAGACATTTTGCCCCCGTTTAGACATAGGTGTACATTTTGGTTGGTGAGTCACAGTGTTTACAGCATTAAAGTGAACATTGTAGTTTTGGCACACAGAAGCACACAAACAAAACGGACCATGTGGCGTGACATTGTCTGACAACTATCATGGACTGAAAGTGAGAGACAGAGAGCGGAGCATTGTCTAACCTCTAAAGCTGGGCGTTTTGTTTTGTTGTCTAATGTCAGTGGATCCATTACATGACTTTATAATGATACAACAACAGTGACACCTCCCATGTAATAACCCCTTTGTTTCTCTTTAAGGCCAAGTCTTAGACGATCATAAGTTTCTCCTTTCTTTTTTCACACAGGCTGCTGGTTTTTCAGATTGTCAACTTTTTTCCCTGCAGGCCCTTGAAAACAGTGAAAAGCTTATTCTAGTGTGTTTGCACAGTAACACAGGGTATTGAGTTTGCTGCTGGTTTAGACTGGATGCAGAGAAACCAGTTTCACAGGGTGTGTGTCCGCTTTAGGTTTTTAGGATAATGTTTGCTGTGATCAGGAAGACCAGTCTGAACAGATTCTTTAACAGTCTTCAGCTATAGCTACCAATAGAACCACAGGTTGCCATACTACACCTTGATCTGATTTGAGACCGAATTTCAGCTGTGTCATTTGCTTCTAATGGTTTTGAGGTTGTAGGCTTTGAACAGGTTGCTGGTTTCTACCACTGAGACTTACATCATCTTTGTGAAGATTGGAAGGAGCAGTTTTCACTGAAGGTTTGGACAAAAAGAACAACATTTAAAAGGAGGGAAGAAACGAGTGGCAGAGCATCTTGTAATCTGCAGATGCCAACCTCTGAGCCTATCATGCCCCACTGACCTTCATGCTTGCTCTGCTCTACTCACTCATGATTATAGCTCCGGGGTATTTACCAGCTGTCTTAATCTGTTACCAAACCTGAAAGGGGGCAGGTTTACAAATCAGCAACAATAGAAAGTGCTCAAGATGACCTTAGACTGAAAAAAGTCTATAATTTCCAGAACTTTCACAACATCCTCTATATACAGAGCATCTCCATCAACATACGACGTGTGTATTAATCTTAATTAATCTGTTGATATTTTCCCAATAATCAGTAAGTTGTTTGGTTTATATGCCTCTGACATAGGCCAATGTCAGAAAATGGTGAAAAATGAAATTGATGAATCCATTATCAAAGTAACTGATGATTAATTTAATAGTAGCACCCGCTGCTTCAGGAACATATCTAACTGTGTCTGTATGTTTTGTCTCTTGGTAGAAAATGTCCCTGCAGAGCTGCGTGACCCTTTCTACTGTGACCAGTATGAGCAGGAGCACCTTAAACCACCAGTCACACGCCTCCTGCAGTCCTCAGAGCTCTACTGCCGCACCTACAGCCTATTACTGGGGGGCATCGGAGCCGAGGAACAGCCCAAAGACAACGCCGCCCTGTTGCAGCTACTCACTCAGAGGGGCATAGTCTCCAAAGATCAGGACGCACCGGTGACAGATGCAGACCTCCGACATAAACCCATCAAAATGGTAATGTTTTGGTTTGGTTTGGGGATAGTAAACACATGCCAGTCTGGCATGCAGTATTGTGGGTGGTGGCCTTTTGGAGATGTCATAACTGTTGTTTGGTTAGAAACTGCTTTCACCCTAAAGGAGTGAATGTCTCCTCCCATGAAACCAGATGCTCTGCTATTCAGGAGTCTGTAGAAAGCAGAAGGGGTTGAGGGGGCTTGGTTGTTGATATAGGCCCTTGTTTATGCTTTGATTCGAGGGATTAAAGGACATCAAAAAGACCCCCACTCTTTCAACCCCGCCCCCCATTTCCCCTATGCTGCCCCCAGCTGATCCAAGAGGGATGAGTGCATCCAGCTGCTGAGACTAGGGCAGTCATTGTGACACAAGGGACGACTACTTTAATTCCAGGGTGTGAGAGGGAGGGAGAGTCTAGATTCAATAGATGGTCCAGATCGGCTGCAGAACAATGGCTAAACAGTTCTGGTGAAACCTTAGATACTCCATTGAGAGAATACTCTGGGCTTACTCAGTGAGTTAAATCAAGAGAAACTGGTTTGTCCTCTTAGCCCTTGACAATGGATCTCTCTCTCTGTCTGTCACTCTTTAGTACACACATAACATAGCCCGGAAATACTTGAGCTTGCAAACTAACAGATCACTAATTTTATTTTCAAATTAGAAACCATAAGAATCTAAGAGAGGAGAGGCTTCCCAGTTTACTGCTTTTCTGCTTCAGCTGACACAACAGCTCACTGCTTGTAGTATTTCTACAAAATATCCCTTTATGCAGGTTTTTCGAAAAAAAAAAAAGAAAAGAAAAAGGCCATTTCCCGAGCTGCCTTGGTGCACATGCACATTAAGGCTGTTTTTTTAAAGCCAAGTCTCCAAGGAGCTGCATGGATGGTGCTGTTGTCAGGTGACAGCTGTTTGCTCCACTGCTGCTGTTTACTGGCTGCTGCAGCAGGTGCGACACTGCTGGGGCTCTTGTGATTATGAGCTTAATCATATGCTTATAAAGGTGTGCATATCTTGGTACTTTTTCTAAATCAAAAAGCGAATATGTATGTGCACCAGCAATATATAAGAATTTGGATGTTAGTTAATGTATTATTCTGGTATCTAATATAGAATATCTAATATGAAAATTAATGTTTATACTGGTGAAGTTGTACTTTGGAAGCTGACAGATTGGTTGTTTTGCACAGATAAGTATGAGAGACACAATACAGGAAGAAAGCTATTGAGGACAGAGTAGAGAAGGTTCCTTGAATGGGGAATTCCTTTTTGTTTATTATGACGTAGTGTTTTGCCTTATCTTGTTCTATCTTACACTAGTTTACACAAGTTGTAATCTAACTATGCAAGTCTTTGTATTTATTTTGATACCATGCATTTTTGCCTTCCATTTTAGTAATTCTTAGTGCTGTTAATTCATGGTGCAATATGGTGGAGGGTTTTTGCTAAAATCTACAGCCTACAGCATGTCACATGCACCCTCCTCTTGCACCAAATATGAGGTTATCTAGTCCTTCTACTAGAGGTTTTGTCTTAACCCCACACCTGCTTGGTCTGTGTCCATATTAACTCTACAGCACCAGAAAAAATAGTCTAATGACACAGTGGGTCTCTGTCATGCACGATGACCATGTCAGTTGCATTTGCACAAATCTGTCTGCTTGCGTGTGTCTCAGTTCTGGGCAGTGCTTCCAGGCCAGCCCATGGATATCTCAGCTGTAAATCCTCATCATTAAACTCTTATTTTGGCTGTTACTGTTAATTCTGCATTTGCTGTTTGCTGATTTGGTGTATGAGACTTCCAGTAGCTGCTTGGCAGCTCTCTGAGCTAGTCTGCCACTGACTGGCACTGTAGCTACAGTGTGGCAAGCAAAGAAAGTGGGTCATGCTGCAGCAGCATTAGAAGGATGGAGCATCAGTGTGGGTCTTGGCCAGTAAACGGCTTTGGAGCAGCAGCAATCTGCTGCAGCGCTGCTGTATATTAAAGCTTCACATATCTGTGTCAGACCAGAAGCTAACATACAGTGCATGTACATAGAGGTATGTTGAGTCATTCTTGTTGCTGACAAATAAACACTACTGCTTAATTATGCACTGTTCGTTACTTTTACTTTGTTGTTAATGCATTGCATAATTGACATCTTTTCTGTTTATTGTGAATAACTATGAAATTTGGCCCATGTCTAGCTCCAGAGATGTAGCTGGTTGCTGCAGCAGCATTAGTGCAGACCACTAATGACCTGCTCTATAAAACTACACTGTGCTTTTAGCATAGCAGGGCAAAAACAGTCAAATCTTGCTTCTCCAAAAACATATAAAATGGTACTATATTGATTATTTTCTTGATCAAACTGTTCATTGTTGCTCAATGAATAAGCTTTCACTGTTTGTCCCTGCTTGTAGACCTTGACAGTTCTGGGTTAGAAAATGGTGTGAGCTGGTCAGGTGAGCTGTCGGGTCTAAACTAAAATAATTTGACCAAATACTGTATGCTCAGAAA
Organism: Diplodus puntazzo; assembly: GCA_963678695.2. Lineage (NCBI taxonomy): Eukaryota > Metazoa > Chordata > Actinopteri > Spariformes > Sparidae > Diplodus > Diplodus puntazzo. The sequence continues at coordinate 5,771,111 of OZ023174.1, forward strand.
AGACAGCACGATGTATTTATTTTCATGTCTTAAACGTATTATTTGTTTATTGTCTTTAACCTTTTAAATCAGCTAGAAACATGAAGCTCTGAAGGTTAAACTGTGCACATACATGTGTGAAATATGTAATATTTATTTAAAAGTAGATTTTTTAGGTATTACTTGCAATTCCCAAATGTAGATCATAATAGGTTGTGATGTCCTGTAAGCTCATATATGTTGTACTTATTTTTAAACATGACTGACATGAATTTTAGAAACTATGCTTTCGTATCATAGATATTGCGATAGCTTCTACAAAGAAAGGCTTTGAACATCACATATTTAACTACCATTATGTGTTAGATTCAGCACCTGGATAAATATTAATACATCTGCTTTTTCCCTACTGTAAGAATATGTACTGAGGGTATGAAGTTCCTTCAAAACAGAGAGCCAGTGGCACTGCTAATACAACCCAAGATAGCATCAACATCTATACAGGCCCGGGTTACCCTGAAAGAGGCGCTTTGTTTGGTCTCAGTAATGAAGCCACCAGCTACCTCCATCCTCTACGTGCTGTGTATATATATACGTGTCTTTGTGTGTGTGTTGGTGCCCCACTGGTAACTGTCCTTCTGGTGGTGGCCCAGCCCAGATTAGAGATAATCTGCCTGCAGACTGAACGTCATCATCCACGATTGGATGACACGCCAGAGATGACCACTGACTCACCATGCACCTAACATGTCTCACAACAGCAAAATCATTTGTTGGTTAAGACGGTTGAATATTTCACACAATTACCCATTTCAAAAAATCTGTGTTGAATACATAACTTGGTACGGAACTACTATTATTTTTTCATGGCTCTCGAGATGGGAGCATTTGTTCCCACAGTGACAGAGCAAGTCATGTAGCCATAATGCAGCTAACCCTCTTCCCGGTCCCCTGTTGGTTTTAGATAGGCACTGACACTTTGTCTTAAATCATACTGCTGTGTTGGCAGGTTTCTGGTCAAGTGAGCATCACTCAGGAGCTTAGATGGGAATAAAAGTGGCAGACTATCAAAGGCACTAACCATCATCTTAGACTATTTGTTTAGCTTTGGGCCTTCGATGATGAGAAACTAATGTGGAGTTAAACTATCGACCATATGTTAAATTATTTTTGTGTAAAGCTGCTCTAGGTTGGTTTCCTGGTTTAAGTATGCAGTTTCTAGACATATCAGTGTTCATATATCCATGTGCTTTGAGAGAACCTCCTGTCTAAAATCCCCTGCTGGGCCTCAGACCTGCCTGATCCCCCTGTTTATCTCCCTCAGTAGGCACCAGGCAGGGTAGGGGGATGGGGATGGGGTTAAGTCATATTTCAGACATAATCAGATTTTGCCCTCATTGTGATCTCACCTAATGATCCGTAAGATGTCTTTGTATTTTTTGTTTGACTCAGTTGTTGACATGATTATGCAAGCAGATTTACCAAATAGAAAATAATGATTTTATGTTGGCGGGGGTTAATTGATGGGGTATTAATTTTTCCTCTCTCTGTTACATCAGTTTTGAGGGGTGCTAACTGTTTGCTGGCTGGATGTTTCCGAGCAGAGAGCCGGTGCTAAGCCAGGGGCACGGAGCAATGCTGCGGTCAGGCTTGTGCTGAGATGCATTGTGGGTCAGCTGGTTGGTTGTTATGGTGATTTGGCAGGCTATGTGCTGGGTGTTCATGAGTTGCTCCTCTCTCCCCTCTCATTAGGGAGACTTGTGATTTAGCTTAGTGAGCTCTCCTGGGTCTGCATCGGGAAATCCACCCGTTTCATTCTTTTTTATCATGAATTACCCTCCACTCTCTCCTCTGAATGACTTCTGTACAGCATGACAACAGGGATGACCACTTTCATGAGGTCTGTCATTGTATTTGTTCATCTCCTCTCATTGTGCCTCAGTCACCCTGTCTCATTTCACACTGTAACAAAAACTCCAGCCTGTGATTACAGGTTGTGGCCGAATGCAGAAATATGTTAGTACCTTAAATCACTCTTTTTCTGTTATGGAGTGAAACATGGCTACTGACAAATTTTAGCAACAAATATACACTCTGTGCCGGCTTTACTCAAATTTGATGCAAACCAATTCAACGGTTCAGCCATAAATTCTGCCTTTACAAAGATAGTTATGCTTAGCTTTTATTGGAACTGTCATAGCGGTATCCTGGTTTGCAGTAGTGTTTAACAAGACTGCATCATATTCTTCTATAATGTTTTTCCTATCCCACTGACAAATATAATATTTGAAACACATTTCAATATAATGCAGTCCATTATAACAGCCCAATCTGTCTGTCTGTCACCGTTGATAATAACCTGACTTTAACCAATCAGATCAACATTAGAAGAGTGCCAACGACAGAACCTATTGGTAAATCACACTCTTAACGAAGCCAGTTAAGAGAGAGCGACACCATGTTTATCATTGAGAAAAGCTTTCAGTGCTGTCTTTTATCTTGTTTCTCCACAATTCTGATTTTAACTGATGCTACAGCAGTGTCTGCGCTAACTTCTCTAGGCGCCGCCATTGTTGTTGTCAAACAAACAAACACGTCTCTTACTGGTCATCACATCTAAACCACGCCTTGAGCTGCCAGTTCCACTGTGTGTTTGGCGACAAGCACATACTTTGAAGCCTGGCAAGAAGGATTTGTGGAAACACATGATCACTGGATTTTACAAATCTAGCTGCCTCGTAAGGTGACATTATAAGCTTCATAAACGTAGAATGTCCGGCAAAGCTGCTGGACTAGATTGCATTTGTTGTGTAGGTGTACCTATAATTCGTGGCCAGGGAGTGTATACTACAATATGGAAAATGCATATCAAAAATAATTAAGTTAATGTCCATAACAATGAGTTTTGTTTTGGGCAACAGAATTTTGCAGATACAGTGTATTTGTATCATCATAGTATAGAAGTTGACATGAAATGTAATTGAATTTGTGCCCAGACCTTCTGCGTTCCAGTTATCCCTGCTCTGAATCAGTCAGACTGTGGCTCGCCCTGAGACTCCCTCGTCCCTGTTATGGGGCCATTTGTCCCCTTCTGTACTGCAGACATTTTCATTGAAAAGACAGGTCATGTCACAGACACACAAGCAGCAGCCCTAGTCTTGGCACTAGTGCTGGGAGGGCAGGCCTGCCAGGGCCACACAGCTCCGAGTGACTGACTGAAGCATATCCACAGATATTGGCCCAATGATATCTGACAAGGCTTTGCTGGCATAGCCCACCCTGCCCGCCCCAGCACTGGGTCTGCCCAGGTCAGCACTTTACATCAGGGTTGAGTAGGCAGACATGCAGACAGGGCTCATGCACGCAGCTGGACTGCCACCAGCCTCCATCTGGGACAACGTAAGAGGTTAGAGTAGGAATGTCTGGCCCCTAAAGTGGAATTTGTAAGTAGTAAAAGGGAACAGGCACTGATTTGCACAGATTAGGCTCAAAACTGAAGATTGGAGATTGAAGGAGCGGCCCCATGACAAGAATGTGTTGTTTGTGACCTGTCTGCCTGCTCTGTTGGTCAGAATTAATTATTATAACAAGGAGCTTGTTGCTGTTGTTGCAGAGAAGGGCTCTAGTACTGCTGTTGGATGGCAACTAAAAGTGATACAGATAGAGGAGAAAGAAAGATCCTACATTCATGACACTGACTAGAGTAGAAGAAGAGTTGTGAATAACTAACAGTGTCATGTCTTGTCTAATCACTGTTAGAAAGCCTGAGTTCCTGTTGAGAACTTTATTTACTTGTCTACTGTGATCATCCTCAATATTACAACAAGAAAAAAAACTAGTCAACAGGACAGGAGTGCTCGATTTAAACTCTACAAATATCATCATCTATGAATTATAAATTAAATCTATGAATTAAATGTACTTGAAATTGTTAAAATACATGAATGATTTACATAATACAGAGTTCAGACATGTGAAGTACGGTTTGTTGCAGCCCCATGGCACAAACGGAGCACAACTTCTAATGAGCTAACAGGTTTATAGAATTAAGGCGCTCTCTCTGACTGAGCTGATAATGTTGTCGGTGCATTTTAATGGGCTCTAGCCATTAGAAAAGGCTCTGTAATGGCCTCTCAGGTATAAGGAAATACTCTTCTGACTGTTGGATACAAATGCTTGGAAATGTCAAATGTATGTAAACAAAGATGCTTGATTGTGTCATTTGTGTGAGAAAAAAGTGTCTGAAAAGATGTCTGTAGTAGACAATGTCTGACAAAAACATGTTCATAAACCTAAACTGCAGAAAGGACCCGGAGCACCTGTTTCTTACAGAGAATGCTGTTCATTGTTGTGCTTCCTGGTGATCTAGTTACACGTCATTTTATCCTGTAGTCTGTTACACATGAGTCATACAGCAATATTTCTCTGCGCAATAGGGAAGCATGCTGGAGAGAAGGCAAATAAAGGTAAAGCAGCTTAGGAATGACAGTCCTGGGACACACGCGTTATCATACTACAGGTCCATTGCCTCTTTAATGATTGTACAAACACGGGTCCAAAGTTCACCCATATCTACTGCTGTGAGTTTACTTACTTAAAACTCTGGTCTATGTTTCTGCTGACTCAGAGCTGGCTTCTGGTGACCTCTAGAGGTGGCTGCTGGTAAAAACTGGTAGTGCTGCTGCAGTTCGAGATGATCTCTGCTCTGCAGTAAGCAGTGCCACTGCTAGAGCAGAAGACAAGTCGGTGCCCAGCATTATTCTGTTAATTGTGATGGATGGATGCTGTCTGGTCTCTCTGGCCCTCGTGGTGTATGGTGCTCCCTCTGACAGTTCTTCCTTCTCCCATGTGATTGGTGCAGAGTGCACACTTGGCAGTGATCGATGCCCTAATGACCGTGGGAGCCATGGAGACTGTGACTGCGGTGAAGACGTGTGGTTCCACCGAGCTACTGGGTGGAGCCTCCAGCTGGGAGGATGCTCTGCTTCACTGGGTTAATATGGTAAGGAAAAGGTCAAACAGAAACTATGTATTCTTCAAGCATATGTTGGTATTGGATCCTGTCAGAAATGATTCTGAAATCCAGATGTTTATCTTCTTCAGACCTCTGTTGTAGATGATCCAGTGCCTGTTTAACTGCAGAATAAAGAATGCTGTAATTCCTCAAACCACTTTGTCTTAAAAACACTGAAGAAGGGCTAGAGGGGAAGAGAAATTGATCGAAAAATAATCACCATCTTTTTTTGATAATCAGTTGATTTTCAAAGTAATTTTAATGCAAGAATTTGAGCTTCTTTTTAGTCTCTTTAATATGGAGAATTTTTATTTATAGTTATGAAACTGATTATTTTGTGTTATGGACTGACAAAACAAGACATTAACTTTCATCACCTTGGATGTTGTTTTTTTTTTCTTTTCTGACATGTTATAAACCAAACTGTTGCAAATAGATTAATATAGAAAATTACTATCAGATTAAAAAATACCAAAAAACAACTGTTAGCTGTATCCCTATAGTAATAGATCCACGATCTGTGTGTTAACTATATTGTCTTCTTGGCATGCTTTCAGTTAAACCAGAAGTTGAAAGAACGTAACGATGGAGCCCAGAATGACACTTCTCAGGCCATAACGGACCCCCAACCTGTTCAGCCCTCTGTGAGTATTGCATTACACGTCAAATGTATTTCCAATGTTTATCACGAATCATTATAACCAAACACATGATAATCTTTCTAGGATTATGCACTCAGTGCCTGTGTTGTGGCTGTGTGCTGTGTTTTAAGCTCATATTGTTCTGCTGAATTTGTAGGCCTTTTACCCATTAGTGCTCTACAAGTACAGCCGGTATTGGTTGACACAATAAGACTAAGTCTAGCTTCATCGCTTTATCAACAAGGTTGTCTTCACAGCTGTCGTCACAACCCTTTCTCCTGTTTGTCTAGTTCTTCCACTGTAGGCTTAATACCTCTCCTTGTACTCCTGTTCTCCATTTCCCTGTCTTTCTCTATTTCCTGTCCCTCCTCCTCTCTGACAGTGTCCTACTCGCTGGTACTGGAAACTTGTTCCTGTAAGTTCCCTCCTTTCCTCTGCTCCCTCCCCCTGTCCCTCCATCCCTCAAGTGTCTTCATCCAATTTATCAGCAATTATCTGATGGTCAGGTGTGTTTTTTTTCTCCATATGCTGGTGTGGGAATGCCAGTGTGCGTCGCATCCTAGTTTACATTGAATTGCACGTCACAGCATATATGTCATAGGGTGGGGTGCAAAAGGCATTGTTTGACACACGAGTGCTGCATGATTCACAGTTGGTACTGAAGCAGGACTTGAAACTGGCGTGTGCAACCGGTTCCTCTGGTCCTCTGTGCAACAGAGGTGTGTGTTTTCGTGTGTGACTGACTATGGGGGTTAACAGAGGCAGGCTTCTAGTCACCAGGTCCGTGCCGACAGTGGGCTGTTTGTCTATATAATGTCATTGTACCTGAAACATTTTTCCTCTCGTGTGCCTCCTGAGACCCTCACTTGTCCCACTTTCTCCTGATGGAACCTTCCTTCGTTCTGCTCTGATTAATTCACTCCTTCTGCATCTGCCATTTGTTCAGCTCAACTCTCTCTTGCGCACATTAGCATGACCTTTATTTGTCCTTTCTTCTTACATCCATGCTCCAGTTCTTTTTTTCTCTCTACATTTTCTGTTGTTTCACAGTTCAAACTGACATTAGAGTATCAAACTGTGTTTGAGAAACCTTGACTTTGATGATGATTTTAACATTAACTAATACGTCAAAAGTACCATTAAGGTCACATTTAAGTAATTGTCATGTTTTGTTGTTGTTCTTTTTTAGCTTCGCTACAGGAAGGATAAAATTCAGTCCAAACAAAAGCCCATTTTTCCCTCTGTGAATGAAGTGAAAGACCTCTACAGTGGTTGTGCTGTTGCTGCAGTCATACATTACTATTGCCCTGGCCTGTTAAGACTTGAAGGTACCAACAAACATTGTAAACACAAACAGCTTTTTGGTACTTACTGTATTTTTCAGTTCAGTTTAAGACTTTCTTCCTTCTTTCTCTGTAAGATGTTTGCATGAAGGAGTCCATGTCTGCAGCAGACAGCCTGTACAACCTGCAGTTCATCCGTGAGTTCTGTGACAGCTGTCTAAAGAGCTGCTGTCACTTGGCACTAGAGGACATGCTGTACACACCACAGGAGCTTCAGGTACCTGATTATAATTCAACTGATTGACACATTGACACATTAACAAATATATTGAGTACTGTTTTCGTGATGCCTGATTTATTCTGTCTGATTTGTTCAGCTCAACTTGCTGAGCTTCTTAGCAGAGCTGCTGAGCTGGTTTGAAGTACGAAGGCCAGAATTTGTTCAGCCAATAGACACGTTGGGTAAGCTGCATTAAAATTGTGGTCCTCTGTAAGACTGTGTGATCATAATATTGAATATCTGTTATAAATTCATGTTGGGGGTTTTCTTTTTTGTTAGATGGATCCACGCCAGTAATACCATGTAGCTTGAGTGGTAGCAGGTACAGAAGCTCTCTGAATATGGTTTTTCCTTTTGTAGTTGTCTGACATAATTTTGGATTAAACAACGTTTAATCCAAAATTAAACGTTAAATTACGTTTGCACTGAAAAGTTGTTTTTCTGCCGTACAGTACCTCTCCATCTATCTTCAAGAAGCCTTTCCTTCCCATTTCTTCTCCTGCTTCAGGTAAGATTACATCATCATTACATGGAGCTCCAGTGTTTTGTGTATGTTTATCTCATTTTGCAATCTGCTTTTCCTATCTCCCTCAATCCTCGTTTGTCTTTCAGTTGTGTTTGGTGTTGTATGATAGCCTTGTCTTTTTATTTTAATTGATATTTGAAACTTTATACATATTTTTCCTTTTTATTGGTGTATTGCTTGGTTGTTTTGTGCATCCCTGTGTGGTGTGCATGCCTTTACGTGTCTGTGTGTGTGTGTCCCATTGTACTCAGGATCTTTGACTCAGTCTACCTCAATGTCTCATATAGAAGGTGTTGGAAAGACATGGAGCAAGAAACCTCTCAGGTAGGGTCCATGTATTCAGGATAATTTAAACAATGACTTTTGAACTTATTTTTATTGTACTTATTATGCTATTTTTTTTCTCTTTAGTCGCCCCTTGTCTGCAGTATCCTTCAGCATTCCTTTTGGCCTGGACAGTGATGTGGACATTGTGATGGGCAACCCTGTGATAACCCGCTCTGTGAGCTCAGACCAACTCAACCCAGCAGGCCAAAATCTGACCAGGGTGCCCTACACGCCTCCTGAAGACCTCAGCCATTTACTGAGTAAACCCCCTGGCCCCAATGGTCCACAGAGAGCTTCGTGGTCCACCCAGAGTCCCAGTATTCCAAGATTGGCAGAGGAGAACGGCCTTGCTGCGAGTGAAACAGGAGAGCTCCCTACCATTGAAGAGGCTCTCCAAATTATCCACAACGAGAGCAAGATGGAGCCTCGTTTACACCCTGATGGTGCTCCTGATGGCTTCTACCTCCACTCTCCTGATGACCCTGCTAGTTTTAGACACAATTTACCTAACTTGGCACCCATCAGCTGCTCTGCCCCTACACGCTCAGGAATGATGTACCGGCCCACAGGAGAGTCCAGAGAGCCCACACGCACCAGAAACGCCTCCGAATGTTCACGAGATGATGACTCAGTCTTGAGAGACGGCAGTGTGGACTCAGATGCATCAGAAGACCTACCTAAGGCCCAGTCCACTCCAACCACACCAGCTGCTGGTGCACATGCTGCTAGAGGCCATGGCAGAGAGGTGTCTGACAGTGGAGTGAAGATGACCAGCTTTGCAGAACGCAAAAAGAAGCAGATTATGGATTCACCTAAAGCCAGCAGCCCCACTTCTCCTCAGATGACCTCATGGGCCCAAAAGTCTGAAGAGAGCCCCAGCAAGAGCCCACAACTCAATAATGAGATGTCTGAGCTGGGGGTTCGGCTTGAAGAAAAGCGCAAGGCTATTGAAGCCCAGAAGAAACGCATTGAGGCCATTTTTGCAAAGCACCGGCAAAGATTGGGGAAGAGTGCCTTTCTGCAGTTAAAGAAGGAGCAGCGGGACGACGAAGGTGGAGGAGAAGGAGGCGATGGTCAGGTCAGCACCTCATCCACAGAAGAAGACCTCTCTCGCTTGACACTGGAAGAAAGGCTAGCTAGAATGGAAGAGGAAGAGCAGCAGGACCAAGTTGAACAGCACCTCCCAGTGGAGGATGAGGCTAATATCAAAGAAGGACTTCAGCCCAACAAGCAGGTACTGAACTCCAAAGAAAAGGCAGGTAAACCAGGAGGGAAGGGTGCGGGGACACCTGGTGAGAAAATGGTAGCTCCCCTAGGGGACTATAACAATGCTGTATCCAAGCTGACTGCAGCTCTCAGCTCCCTGCAGAGTGACATGCAACGGCTGACTGAGCAGCAAAACCAACTAGCCAAGAAGAAATCTACGCCTTCCACCAACAACACATGGGTTATTCCAGCCAGCCCTAAAACCTCCACCCCTGCCCCTGCACGGCTGTCGCGAGAATCCACCCGAGATTTAAATTCAGCCTACTCCTCTCCCTCTCCATCCCGCAGAATCCAAAACCACACCACTCCTCCTAAATCTCCTCATGTCCATCGTAGAGCCCAATCTGCGCCCCCTAAAAGCCCTAAACACCACCAACAAAGTCGTACCGTGGACAATAAGGTCCCTCCTCTGTCGAGGGTCATTGCTCCACCTCAAAACGTGGACCGCATTCCTCACCTTCGTCGTGTAAATCCGTGGCAATCGCAAGTCCAGACATCGTCCTCCTTCTCCATTGGTGACTCTGACAGCTTAGATGTGTTGCGCTCATCTGGACCAACTCCTGTCCCCACTCCCACACTGACCCCTGTACCCACTCCTGCCCCGACTCCCCGTCCTCCTGCAGATGACGCCCTGTCAGAGGTAGGCTCCATTGACGATCATAGTATATTTAGCATGGACCTGGAGGCCGGGCCATCGCATGGCCCTTTGGGTAGAAAGGAAGGGCTTGTAGGTGGGGGCTGCAGCTCTGGTGCCCCATCAGAGTGCTCCTTTGAGAGTGATGCCCCTGCAGCAATGATGAATGGCAAGCGAGGTAGCCTGATAGAGATCTCGCTAGCTTCTCTGCGAGGAGATGGGGACGAGGATGACCAAGTACCTGATGCTTTCTCAGACTCCATGAGTGACCGGACTGAGCCAGAAACGAAAGGAGGAGTTGGATTCTTTTTCAAGGTAGGTGACTCAGTGTTTTTACTGTGTGTGCTATTCTATAAATGCTCTTGTATTGTTGATGCATTCAGGACTCTTTGCTTCTGTCTTTATTATTAGGATGACACTGAGCGTCCGGAGGATGAGATGGCCCAACGTAGAGCAGCTTTGCTGGAGAAACAGCAGAAGAGAGCAGAAGAAATGAAAAGACGCAAACTTGAGCAGGAAAAAGAAAAAGAATCAAAGTGAGAACCTTATTATTCAAGTGCCTGCATTCATAACCAAATTATGGCTGCATCAACAGTAACTGTCCTGCATTAAAATGGTTGAGGTTTGTAAAGTTTGAAGATGACTGTAGTCAGGTATTTACAGCATATATCTTATGATGAGTAGATTGGTCTGTCTTCCTTTGTTTAGTGACTTAGAGAAATTGTTGACATTACTTGTCTGATACGTAAATCTCAAGTTTCTATGATTGGTTTCGCAATGTAAATATCACATTGAAAGTTTTACACATTATGGTCCTGTACTTTAGCAAGCCTCAGTGGATGATCATCGAGGGCTGGGGGAATAAGAATGAGGACAGACCCCAAACCCCAGGCACCCCTCCAGCCTCACATACCCCACCCGCAGAGGGGACTCCCCAGCGCAGAGGTGACTTTACTAGACAGGAGTATGAGAGGAGACAGCAGCTGAAGATCATGGAGGACTTGGACAAGGTGCTGAGGCAGAAACCCACCACGGTCCGAGGTGTCAAGAAGCAGAGACCCAAGACTGTGTTCAGAGATGACTCTGTCCTCTCTCATAGCCCTGTCAAGGGTTTCATGGGTAAATAGTTCTGATGTTTGCACGGGTCTGAGTCATTCTATGCCCTCTTCCTATTCTCACATATATTGGTTTCCCAGTATAATTTCATTCTCTGTTGCTATTTTTCTCCTTCTAGGCACAAGGCTGAACAAGGTGTACTCCCACTCAACCATGAACCTGTCCTCTATGGCTAATGAGTCTGGAGGCTTATCTGTCAGGAAGTCTCCCAGGTAACCTGCATTGTGACAGTGGCTTCGATTTTGTGAATAAATGCTTTGAAATTCAGAGGCACAGTATTTAGCCTAAAACAGTGCTGTCAAAGACTGATCAAAATTAGCTTTGAATTCTCATTGAAATCAAAAGCTGGATCTGTGATTCTCTTCAGTATATTTCTCCTCCCCACACCACCTGTATGCACAATCAACTGTCTCAGAATGGAGGTCGCTTCGACAGTGTTAGTGATACTGGTTTTAATTTCCTCTCCAGTGATCTGTTATTGATTTGTTTGAGAAGAGGATTTACTCATGGGAAAGAGCTAATGACACTGCCAGATATCATTTATTGATTTGTTTGGGAAAAGAATTTACTCCGGACAGATTTGAGAAACCGAAGTTTGTAACAAACTGAAATTCTATCTTTTATTGTTTAATGTTGAATCTATGAATGGTGTTATTTTGTTATTAAACTGGATTCTTTAATTTCCGGTAAATGTTATTTGATCCTAACTCCCTCCCCCACCCCCAGTCTTTGGAAAGGATTTGAAACTAGCCTAAAAAACAGTTGTCAGGGTATAAAACCAATGATCTATTAAACTCTTGAAATCCAGATGAGATAATGGTATAGACGCCAGTGCTTAAAAATCGAATATTAATGCATTTCCTATAATAAAATAAAGTTGAATAAATTCACTAAACTCCTTTTATTTTCTTCCTCTAGCCGTTCGCACTCTCCCTCCCGGCTAATGTCACCGAGACGACTGAGTGGTCAGAATGGAGAGAAGGACTGGGAGAATGGATCCACTATTTCCTCCCCTGCCTCAATCCCAGAATACACAGGTCAGTGACACATTCCTAACTGGGAGATTATAAAAAGTGTTATTTTGTCACGTTACTGACATTTAAGATGTTGTGTCTTGCAGGACCAAAGCTGTACAAGGAGCCAAGCTTTAAGTCCAACAAGTTCATCATTCATAATGCTATCACTCGCTGCTGCCTGGCTGGCAAGGTCAATGAACCACAGAAAAACAAGATTGTAGAGGTAAGAGGTCCTCACTTACTAAGCTAAAAGTGAATCAGATTTCAGTTGGCAGCTGCTCTTATTTTGTGTTTTTTAATATATTTATTTTTTAATTTTCCTTTTTCTTTCTTCCTCTTTAGGAAATGGAGAAGAGCTCGGCCAACCACTTTCTTATCCTCTTCAGAGATCACAGCTGCCAGTTCAGAGCAGTTTACACCATGAACCCTGAAACTGAGGAGATGGTACGGCTCACTGGCATTGGCCCCCGGATCATCGCACCTGAGATGGTTGAGTCCATTTACAAGTACAGCTCCGACCGCAAGCAGTTCACTGTCATCCCGTCCAAAACCATGTCCATGAGTGTTGACGCCTTCACCATCCCTGGTCACTTTTGGCAAAAGCGCCCAGGAACTCCTAAGAAGCTTGGCACCCCCAAATAAGACATACCCAAGATGGGTGTTAAAATTCAGGGAACTAACTCCCAATTTGACCCCTATTGTCCTCTATTGTGGCCAGTGAGGCACTTGAGTTTGTTTATTACCCAGCTAGACTAGCAGTGGACAGCATGACTGATCAGGCTTTGGCCAGCTACCAACCTGGACCCCGAGAACAATCCAGTCGACTCTACTTGCCAAGAGAAAGGGCCAATCACTCACTCATTCAGCCAATGTAGTTACAATAGTTTCTCTCTTGAGAGCATCTGATTGGCTCTGCCTGGTCAACCTAGATTGTAAAATGTAATGCGACTGATTCTATCGGGATGAAGAACTGTCTTTACCTTGCACCCTGCCTCCTCATGCCTTGCCTTACCCTGCCCCTGGGGTCATTTTTGCGACTCTTAGGTAAGAAAAAGAGGGACAGCCACACTGCCTTTGCCCACACAACAGTATTTTGGGCCAGAGTAGTTCCCATCCCTCTCATTTCTGCTTGCTTTTCCTTTTGCTGCCTTTTCTTCTTCTTCTTCCAGGGCTCAGTCTCTCTCCAGTCTACTGAGATAAGTGGCTCGGCTCTCAGTTCTTATAGGAGATCTCAGCTGAAAATTAATAGCAGGTAACACTGCTCTCATATGAATGTAGGACACACACTATCCACTCATTCCATTCAGGGGTCAGAATCAGAACATAGTGCGTGATTCCTCTGTGGGCTGCACTGGTGGTGGCTACTGTGGTTGTTGATGCACTTGCACACCTAGAAACTGCCTGTGCCCCCACAGTTTGTGCGTTCCACTCCATTCCTACTCTCCTTCAGCTGTAGACATCTGGATGTTTTTTTATACTATTTTGACATGTTTTTGCTGGACAAATTGCTTCAGCCTTTCTGAGCTGAAAGAAGAATGAAATTCATGTGATTTTTTTTCCTCTTAACTGGCTTTCTCATTTTCAACATGTGATGAATTGAAATGTTATCTGAGCTTATCTTGAAAAACAATACTGGAAACATGAAGGAGGGCTTTATCACGTCTATCATTACTTGGATACAGCTCTGTGTGAAAATGATAATCAATGCTGATTTAATATATACTGAATGCTGATTACTTTGATTTTTTTTTTTGACAATGATTTGTAAAAAGTAAGTTGACCTTTGTAAGCTACGAATAAGCTAGCCTGCTGCTTAAGCATTAGTGACAAGTATGTGTGGGATGAGAATGAGTGAATGAGAATGAAAAGAAATTGTCAAACAGCTGAAAATTGCTGAAACCTTTTGTCGAGGGATTAATAAATCCTTTAGGTCACTAGGAGTCTGTTTCGTATATGTTTCCCTGTTTGTGTGCCCTGGCATAGAAACAGTTTGTCAATGAAGTATCATTCCGGACTGTAGCAGCCCTCATCTACCCCACACAGTCTCTAGAGACTCCTTCATGCATATCTGGGGGAATGTAAAACTCTGAGCTGTTCTTTTTTTCCAGTGTGTCCACGCTATTAGCTGAAACACTTGACCCTGCAATTGCTTGTGATCAGGTCAATATCGCCACAAAATCTGTGTGAAATTGTCCTACTTCCATTCCTTTGCAGTCTTTAGCACTACAGCAGCCGCTGTGGCGCAGCTGTCTTCTCTCAATTCACTGACTGCCTCCAACAAATGTGTTGTTTGAATGAGATTCAAAACAGATGTACAAAAAAATGTCAAGCAGACTTTAGGAATAATAGTAAAATGATTGATTAAAAGTGTGAGTGGAGGAGTGCATATGGAAACTGGATGTTTGTATTTATGTCTTTGTAAAAAGAGTAGTATGTGGTAGTAGAACACTATATTTTGATTCTGTGCAATTCTTCCCTAGAATCCCCCCATGTCACCCAGAGGTGTATTTATTTGGTTTGCATTAGATGGTGCATTTGATGTTTAGGTTCTACTTATGTTTCTTTTGGTTAAGGTGGTAAATCACTCATTCATTTCATAGACGTTGTCATAACATTTATGTTGTTTTCTTTCTTTTCTGTTATCAAATCTGTGCCAGCACATTATGTATGTTCATTTCATAAATTGACTTTCCTTGGCAACTGGACCAGAAAAATAAAAATCCTTTTTAAATCATCATCATCAATGTTTTCTCATTCTCATGTTTATTTTTTTCCATTTGCATTGTTTATGTTATTAGAATTTTGAATGGAAGTAGTTGATAATCATTTAGTGTCAACATGCAATGAGTGAGGGCAAAATCAGTGGCATATGTTGTAATGTTGATACTAGGTCTGTATGATATTGTCTAAAAATAACATTGCCATTTTTAGGCTATATCACAATATGCAGAATATGTCAATTTTTTGAAGTACTTCATACATGTCAGGACTTGGCAACAAAATCAAATATCACAGTATTCTTTATCAAATACCTCAATACTGTTAGTGCCGCAATGTTGTAGGGACGAATGTTGGTAATTGATGTTAGATGTTGTTACTGGCATATTAACAGTCAGGTAAGAGCAGACTTTACATTGTTCTGCTGTTACGCTGCCTATTGCTGATATTCAAGATCTAGGATGATATTTAGTCTCACATCACAATAATGATATCGTATTGGTGTATTGATGCACACTTTAGTGAATTCAGTCATGGGTTTTGAGCACACAGGCATATCAAAAAAGTTTTTTTATTCAATGATGCATTTTTCTTTATTCCTTTACACAGTTAATCTGTTTCTGTTTGACTAAAAAACAGCACGGTAGTACTTGGATCTCAATACTGACGGAAAAAAAAACATTTGCTGGGCTGTTTGGAGGCGGTAATACTGTTAATAATGAGTACTTGGGTGAAACATGACGTGGGTTTTGTAAATGTTCCCCTTCATTTAGATTCCTAGATGACATTTTCTCCCTCACATGATAGCATGCCTGTTTACTATTTGCAACAATCAGCAGAAGAAGATAGTACAATTAGGGCCAAAATGGAGGTACAGAAATTCACAGTAGCCACTCTCGTGATACGACAGGTTCTTCTCAGCTGTGCTTGGTGTGCAGCATCTCAGTGAGTAAAGAGTTGCAAGGTAAATCTCCCTGAAGATGGCGCTGGTACAAATACTCCTCAACCTGCAAGCTAATGCTGCGGACTTCTGGCAGCCGGAGCAACAGCTGGCCAAACTTGTCTGAGTGTCCTGGATGACTCTGTTGGGTGTGCTCCATCAGGGCCCTGTTCACCCTCTCTTGAGTCTGCTCCACCTGCCTACGTCCCTGCACTGACTTCACATCTGGAGCAGAAAGACGAAGAATAGCATATTTATCATCAACACACAATACATACATGTTTACATACTCAACACTGACATGACAGAAACAACTAAAAGTTTATCAAAAAGCTACATCTTAAAGGATCCATCATAACTAAAGCTTTTAAAAGGAAAAGCTCACCGGGGTTGAATAGCACCAAGTATTTGAGACAGACAAACTCGTGTCTGTCCAACTGGAGCGTCTTCAGTTTGGACACCAGGTCCTGGGTCCTTGATACCAGGCCACTCAGTGTCTGTCCTGCCTGAGAGATGACGGTCGACACCTCAATCTGCATCAGGATGAGAAAAAGGAGGTGATTAAAGTTTCTGTGCAAACCAAAGTGCAGCAGACATTTTTGGTGATCATAAAATACAAACTCTACCTGTTGTCCAGTGACCAGATATATGCAGCCCTCTTTGCCAAAGGTCACCTGTCTACAGAGGTGATCCAGGACCAGAAGTTCGCTCCAGCAGCTCTGCAGCAGCACCATCTGGTCCTCCACCTGTGGGAAGTTTAACAAATGCATCTGATGTAGTTGAAAATTGAAAAGCTGTGACCTTTAACCTCCAGTAATCACCCAACACATAACAAAGATTAAACGCTGATGGTCTGCTTGCAAAACTAATTAGAGAGTTCCACTATGGTGAGAGGGCTTATTTGACTTTATAATTAATGATTCACTACCTTAAGCTCCTTGAAAAGCACACTGTTCCTGGCACACTCCACAAGGCCAAATAGAGTCTGGTCAGCCATTTTGCACATGATGCTGAATGTATTTAGGCGGTCATGTTTACCGCGGTTGGCCTGCTCTCTCTGCAGACTGGTGACGACCTTTGCACACAGCTGGCTCTCATCCTGCTCCCCCTCCAGGAGCTGACTTAGGAAGTTGGGCGTAAGAGTAGTCGATGACAGGGGTTCTGAGGTTGCGCTGGGAGCCTGGGAGAGAGGGGTGGAGGAGCTTGGTGTTGAGCAGGGGGATGATGCTGGTGTGCTTCTTGGTGAATTAAATGAATTGTTCGGAGTTGGGTGCAGTGGGTAGTTTGAAGGAATGGGGCTGTAGCTGCAAGCCATTTCTCCTTTGTCCTGTAAGTATCCAGGAAAGGTGCGGTGGTATAGTCCAGGGTAGGACAGGGATGGAGGTGTGAGCATCCTGTCTGTGTTCACACTGCAGTCCAGAGGCATGGGCGCACCTGCTTGTCCAATTCCAGAGGGATACATGTTGGGCTTATGGAAAGCATCAGAGGACAATGAGGCACTTGTGTGACTGCTCATTAGGTGAAGGTCATTTGGAGCTGTGGGCCAGTGTGTTTGTGTAGTTTCCATCTTAATCCTGCAGGGAGCAGTGTTTGGCTGGTGGGTAATTTTTTGCTGTTTCATTTGCCTGTCCCGCCGGTACAGAGGGCCAAATTTATTCCTGCCACCTCTCATGCGATCTGCTCTCACTGCTGTTGACAGAATATGAAACACATAATCAAGGTTTTACCATCACATGTCAGGCATGAAACTGAACATGCCTCCTCCATTTTTTGGGCTCAGATTAGCTTCACAATACAAAGGCATCACGTATAATCTGTGTCATTACAGGGTCATATAAAAACTGGGTCATTGCAGGGTCATATGTAAATCTGGGTCATTACAGGGTCATATATAATTGGGTCATTTTAAATCTGGTTTATGACTTTTTAGATAAATCTTATGGTTCCATGTCTGTTTCTGTATGGTGTGCTGTGTTATTTCCTGTACCTTCTGTCTTCATGCCTACTGCCAAACACTTTTGGAAGCGGCAGTACGGACAACGTTTTCTCTGTGAAAGGTTCATGGGGCAGCTCTGTTGTTCTGCACAGGTGTAATGCTTATTATTCTGAACGGAGCGTTTAAAGAAGCCCTGGGGAGAGAGAGACAGAAAGAAAGAGACAGAGACTGAAACTGTTGCTTTCTTTTCAGCAGATACGACACTCTGGGGTTACAACATAAACATACAATATGCATCATTTTGGATACAGATATGATACATCTTTGTTCCATTTGGTGTATACTGTCACACTAAAGCAACTTATGATACAGGATACATTCTTTTTCGTGGACTTTCCAAACCATCTTCCTTACCTTGCAGCTTTCACAGGTGAGCAGTCCATAGTGATATCCTGACACTTTGTCTCCACAGACAGGACATCTCTCCTCTGACTCTGGTCTGCTGTCTGGCTCGGTCTTTAACTCCTGAGCTGGAGAACGACACCACTATTAACATTAAATGGTAAATGTACATAATGACAATGTGGACTTGAGTCTGCTCAAACCACTGGTTCGATGACAGTCACTTGAGAGTCAACTTGAGTGGCACAAGGTGATATAACACGTGCTTGTACTTTTCAATGGAGAGTGTTGTGATGATGTAGCATGCTACTGAAAACACTCCCTTCTTATTTTCTTGAGTAAAATACAGGATTGCCAAAAGCGAGTGGACTTTCCTCCATACTGTATTTGTTTTGTTGGGAATAATGAGTGTGTTTGACAGTAAAACTAACTATAAGACAATACAACATTCCAGTCTGGCATAAGTGAAACTTGGATGGAAGATGGATCTCAGCCCAGGAAAGGCCCTGTTAACCTTTGTTGGAGATCCGGATCAAGGGGAATATCATTTGACATTTTTGTAGATATTGATGGTGGAAAATTAGGCATATTCAGGTAGCTGGTATCTATGATTGAGAACAATTTGATGCAGATCTAAACAAAAATTAAAGCAGGCTGTTGGGCCTTTGCAGAGGTATATGTTCTACTCTAATTGAGTGTGATTTTAGTTAATAATATGTCTGGACTGTAAACAAAAATATTCTCAGTTCTGATTCAAAGCACTGCAGAATACTCTGGTTGAGTGCTATGGTGCTGACATGTAAGTGTGTCATGTAATGAGGTTTATTGCTCAGCTGTTGAGAGAATAGCGAGCAGTATGGGACCATCCCTCCCCTGCAGACAGTACCTTATCACTCAGCTATGATCGCAGATATGAACCTTACATAATTCTTAGAGATCACTGGTTACGACTTCCACATAAACCAGTCTTCCAAATGAAAAATCTGTAACAGGGAACCGCTTTTATGCCTTTTATATCTGTAGCCGAAATGTGGTTTTCCACATGGAAGTGATCACTGTCACGTCTGATAGACATATTCAGACACTGTCATACTCTGACTTTAAAGATAGAGTCACTCAAGCATTTTTAACTGTATACTGCCGTGAAAATTCAAATGGTATTTTCTGACCAACGTATTTCTATCTATGTTGCACTCACATGTTGATGATCCTTCCAAAGTCAACAGATCCTCTGGGAAGTTTCCAGGATGGTGGACAAGAGGCTGGGGCTGCTGTGGGTGATAACCAGGTAAGTCCATTCTGGCTGATGAGATGTGAGCTTCACATTCAGTCCAGCGGGATCTTCATTGTTGCAAAGATCAGGAGACCAGACGGATGCAGCAGGAGAGTAACAGAAAGGCCGGCAGGAAGGCCCAACAGCCCCGGTGGACTGATGGTTGTTCGAGGCCCACAGGTGGACTTCGATCTGCAGTGAGTGTCATAAAACCTCTCCTGACTGGCACTCCTACCCAGCCAGTCAGGAGACCGTCCATGAGAGACAGTCAGATCTCCACCTGCTCGAGAGTTACTGTAGTGAAATCACTCCAGTATCGTGAAGCCATCTTGGCTCAGCTGATAAGATAAGGGTTCACTGCAGAGTTCAGATAGTCACAGTCAAAACTACATACACTCACTTTTTATGTTAATTCCTTGAGTTTTACATAAAATCTGAGCATTATTATTAATATTAATTTATGCAGTTGTGGAGGTAACATACCAGCACAATAATATACAAATACTTCAGTACAAGTAAGAGTTCCTAATGTAAAATATTTCCTAAATCAATGTGCAGAAGTATGATCAGCAAGTTAAACTGGCCTGTGATATTATTATATGTGACACGATTAGATTATTGATAATGAGGGTGAATATCATTTTATTGTTGTAGCTAGTTGAAGTAGAGCTACTTTTATATGCAGTTAAGAAATGTAGTGGTTCCAACTGAGGGGTTCACATGTTAACTCTGAGTTATTGTGAGATGAGTAATGGGAAAATGTGACAAAAACTAAAACAAACTAAAAAAATACTTGAATATTTTCTGTGAAATATTGGAGATTTTCCTCCTCGGTCCTTGAAGATAAATTCAAATTAAATCATCTGAGACATCTGAAATGTTCAGTGAGGGGGTCAAGGGCCAAAAAGTTTAAACAGTCACTCGTTTAATCTTTAGGAAAGCGTTGTATTTCATAAACTGATAATGTGGTTTTACGTAAATCTTACAACTTGCTGTGTGAAATGTGAAATGTAAATAAAAACCAGATATATAGACGATATAGTTTGCAAATCCCTTTCAACCTATATTCAACTGAATGCAGTATCTTCAGTCAGCTCATCAGTTTACAAATAGATAAGTTATAGTAATTGATATAATTTTCTCTAAAATGTAATGGAGTGGAAGTACAAAGTAGCAGAATATGGAAGAACATTTTTAAAACTGTACTTTTCACCGCTAAATTTAATATCAGCTGTTCATCAACTTAAATAATTAAATCAAGAAAAGAATATAAACAGTGTTAATAGTGAAATCCGGGGGGGATTGCATTGCTCCACATTCCCAGTCATTACTTTAGATAATAAGGCACAACCTAACCGCCCAAATGATACAGGCTGCTTTCATGAAGCTTACAGTGACGTCAAAGAATAGGCCAGTTCAAGGGTGGATGGTTATGACACCTGCACATTAGCTTGTAAATGGTGTGTTTAATCCCTGAAGTGGTGGTATTCTTGAGCTTTGTTGTGCCACCTGGTGGTGGAAAACCACTGTTTAAACTGGATTGAGCCTGAATTGTCTTCTGCAGGCTTCATCTACTGTTGAACCAGCTGCTTCAGAGACATTTTAGGATAGGTCCAAATAAGAAGGCTTTGACTTGTTGTCAAAAAAAACTCAAGAAATTAATGCAAAAGGGTAACTTTATTGAAAACAACAGAAAAAAGCTAGTGTTAAAATATTATTGTCACCAGCAGTGCCTTGTGTATAACATTCATTACATTTCTAAAATATATCAGCTCTCAGTGGCAGGTTATTATGGCACATAACGTCTTGAAGCAATATGCTGCCACAGCATCCTTCAACATACGCCGTCTGCTGTAAGCCGTCGTTGTTCAGGGCTCACAACATTTAAGCGAAAGGAGACATGTCCATGTCCTCCTCACTGCTGCTGGAACACTCCGGCTCGTCCTCAACGACGTACCACACCTCGTTGTGCCTGTTAAACCATGTCATCGGACTGCAAGGAGTGCACACACACACACACACACACACACACCCACACAGTATAAGTTTTTTTCTTTCTTTAGTGTTTTTCTTTCAGCTCAGCTGCAGAATAAAGTGTCATTGTTTTAAGTTTCTGCAAACCACAGATACTTTTTGAACGTGTCACACATACAGTCCCATATCAACATTTGAACAATATGTGTCGATATCAAGTTCACATTACATCTATAAGTGCGGAATTCCATGTCAGGAGGTGGAAGGGAAAGTGCTGGTGCCAAGCCAGAGAATGACTGAGATGGCATTTCATTATTTGTCAGCCTGAAACCAGAAGCGTTTGTGGCCACAGAACCAGGTAAATAAAAAACATAAAGCTTTAACATATCCATGATTTTCAGAGATTTACATGCCAACATTTATTCTACATATTTGGTTGTTTCTGTTTGATAATTGCAGAGAAAATGATGCTGATTTGTTTACCTGTTGTATCCAGCAGCGTAATGGAAGTCCTTTTTGTACTTCGCACCGGCTAAGTCCAGGGCCGAGGACAGACTATTGGCGTTGTTTTTGTCAGAAAATGAAGTCATCCATCCTCCGTAGGTCTTTACATACACCTTCATAGCTGGCATAGTAAGGATGCTCACCTGCAAGTCAGCAAAGATTAATTATCTGCCAGAGCTGTAGGTGGAATGAATTCAAACAAGATCATGGCAGTGAGGACTAAAGGAAGGTGCTACGTCAGAGAAACGTACCTTATCATCAGTGGGATTGGGGGGATTCTTCTGATGTTCAGCTGGCAGCAAGAAACCCATTTTGTAGACACCCGCTTGCCAAAACTGCTTGCCTTCCGGCATTGTCATAAGAACAGGAGCTGTCATTTCGACTTTCTTTCCTGAAGGTAAACATTAAGAAAGTACTGTATTTTTCAGATGTCACAAAAAGGAAACACATAAAAAATGTCCTGACCTGAATGTCCAATAAAACCGCCAAACTATCTTTGCACTCTGATCACAACTAAATACAGTAATTATAATGTTGAGTCAAAAGACATTTTAAGTTTAGCTTCACCACATGGTCACACAGAGGCCAAAGGAAATGGGTTTAAATAATATGTTCCTTACAAACGGATGGAGCTGCAGAACTATTTGCAAGTTAAACTGCTCATTTCTTTTGCACATTTTTGTGTGTTGTTCCTAAATCTTTTCTGTAATGCTGAAACACTGTATTGTGTATGAGCATTGTGTGCTGTGTTTGTGGACGCTTATACAGTATATGTTTACTCTTTTGAAAAGAACCATTTGATCTCAGTGGAACTACCTGTTTCAATGAGCGATTAACACATGAATGAACGAGTGGATAAACATGCAAACACACCATCCGCGTTGTCACCAGTGATGTATTTAAACAGTCGTCTGAAAGCTCTCATTGAGGCAAACTCCATGATGTAGTGTGTCTCCTCAGTTGTGACCCATTTTGCAGATCCATAGTGACGGACCTGAAGGACAAGAACAAACATGGGGGAGTGAGTTTTATGAAAGTTTCTTAGCCCTGAAATGTGAAAAGGTTTCGCTCACCTCATATTGTGGAGTCTTACAAACCGGGTCAAACAGCAGACATTCGTCTGTTTCAGTACAGAACGCTAAATTAGAAGAGTTTCTGTGAAATCAGAACAGAAAGTCTTACCAAAAAGCAACAGATGCTGACATTAACGTCATCTTTACCAAGATCTGAGTGACATGTGATGACTATCCTCAATTCCTTATTTACCTATCAATCAATCTATGAGCTGACTGGTCATTTTCAAATTTGACTTGTAGAAGTAACAGTGCTTTTCTAATAACTTCAAACTTTATTGGAATTTTTTTTTAAGTGGTGAAATGCAGAAATTTACTAAAAATGATGTTAGATTCAGTTTTCTTACCCAACTCTGGCCTCAGCTGTCAGCACCAGCAGAAAGCCGACAAATCCTGAAAGATACATCCTAAAACACAAATATAGAATATTTTCAGTCAGCACATTTTTGTTCATTCAGTGAAAAGGAGATAGTTAAAGTTTAGTTCATACACCAAAACATTTCTATTGTTCAATTATTTCATCTGAGACAATCTTGACAGTGGAACTGTACTTACATCATGGCAGCAGTTTGGTTCCCCTGCATCCGTAAATTGTATCTTCGCAGTTCATTCCAAAGGGACTATTTATTCCAGCTCTGGTTATGAAAGGCAAACTGGCCACTCCCTGAACTCATAACACAAACCAGACAATGCAGTGATCTGACCAATAAGAACCCAAAGCAGAGACAAGAAAGTGGGAACAATTCACACACAAACAGAGACACGTTTTACCAAATGTGTTCTAAACATGTTTTATAACCTCTTTAACCAATGACATCTGTGTGATGTAGGAGAAGAGAATTATTAACAGAACTGCAACAGATTCTACCTTTGTGCCCATTTTTGGTTGAGATAGAGATGATCATATGTTTTTACTGACTCTTGACAAAATTATACAGAGCTTAAAAATACCAATGATGCTCTGTGTTTCTGTGCCGGGGGATGAATGTGTGAATAATGACTGCATGAGGAGGCACATAGGTAAGAAACAGCAGTATGGTATAGATTCTATTTGTGCTTAAAAGCTGTTCTCTGAAGTCACAATGGAAAAATATAAAACAGAATTCTTTTAATTGACAAATGTCCTGAATCTTTGTGATATTTTCCTGAACAGGGAATGCGTTCAAATGGCAATATTATTATATATATTATATATATATATATTATATATTTGTGTTTTTATATATAATGTCTTTATCTCGATCAGAATAAGTAGTAGAAGTAGGATTCACTCATTTTAAAATAGAAATAACCAATAAACAGCATATTTAACAGAGTCATCTGGGTACAAAGTCGTACAAATTATGACAGAACATCATGTGAGGCGGTGGCTCACGTGTGTACTCTCACAGCATGAATGACACGCCCAGCTCTTCTGTAATATTTACCTACACAAGGTATTGAATGTCCTACATGACCGCCATGGCTCTGGTACACAGTGTGACAGAAACAAACAAGAGGCTCGAGAGCGATGATGGCCTGACAACGAAACATGTGGACATATCTTGCATATACATTTATAACATGACCAGCATGAATTTAACATCTATATAACATATATTCTCTTGTGATGCGAATTAATGTAACAAGAACATGATTTACTTTTGTTGGCACAGACGACATAATAGCGGCTTTGTACCTGCAGAACACTGAACACTGAGTTCAAATTTCAAGAACATGTATTCAAACATGAGACAAAAGGTCTGGTCACACCCATCTGAACAATGTATAAGAATGTTTTGGTGTTCAGTCAGGCGACGCAAAGAACACTCTTAATAATCACAGTTATTATATAACTGGTTATAATAACTGCTGCATCGTAATTATAACTTTACTATTAACCACTGCAAGGTGTTATAATAGAAAGAACTGTCAAAGAAAAACATCTATTTACCTCCATTAAGGACTTCATTTTCACATTTTTGTGATTACCTCTCAATAGGGGTTAGGTAACATGAGTAGAACAGCAGCTTAGACTTAAAGGCTTCTTCTTCCTTTGGCAAAGCATTTAGAAAAGATATATGAAACCCTCCCTCTGACCTCAGACCAACTCTCATGCTGTCCCATTCTCAAGTGTCAGACAAAAACATGTAGGACTTTCAGCTCTTTTCTTAATAATGTTGTCTGGTAAATAACCTATGATAATATAAATATACTTAAAAAATAAATTAAGAAGCTCATTCTTAGTATGGTACATCCATGCTGGTGCAGTGTAGGCCATATATTTATTATGATTGTTATCATTACTGCCGTCATTATTATTATCATAATTAATTAGATGTGTCAGTGAGCATACTTAATAACGATGTAGCCTATTGTTTCAGGTTTTTGTGTTAAATTGTTTGTTTGTTAAGAGGCCTATTAGTTTTCGAATAGCGGAATAATAAATCCTAAAAACTACATTTATATAGTTTGTCATTTATTTTGAAAGTATTTAGCGGAAGTATATAATCATTATCGTTGACTCTACCTTGACGATGTCTAAGATGGTGCAGTTCCTACATTTGGCCACAAGATGCTAGTGAGGACTCTACATACAGGCCACCCACTAGGGCGACAGTAAAACTTACAGCAAACCTTTCTGTTTCTAATTTGGCCCTCGGAATTCTCCTTTAGTCTCAGTAAAGATCGTGTAGTCGTGGGCTTTAACTGTGACCACGAGAGAACAACAAACATAATCATTTGATAATCATTTCTGGTTTTATCCCTTCAATTTGGAGGCTTTATTTTGAAAGTACCACCGGAAGTGTATGTTTTTTTTATTCTATTAATATTCCGCGATGTAGATTTTTGAATAAATGTATTATTGTGTTCTCCAAATAAAGAAAACATGTCAGTTAGTATTGTTTGGCTGGTTGGCTCAAAGTTTCTGCCATCGATTATTCAGACTGGCTTTGGTGGCTCAGCTAACATTAGCCATGTTAGCTAAGGCTAGCTCTTTCGTTACCGTGTTTATAATGGCATTGCAGTCTCAAGCGGCACATTTCGTCATGTGTCTGTGGAATACCGGCGGCGTAACAACAGCATAACATTCCAAGGATCGGTAAATTAATCTAGGGATCGATATTTACCGCTGAGCAGGAAATTGAGTACCTTCAGACACTGTTCGATGTCGGCGCTGTTGTCCTGACGCTGGGTGGCCTTGCATCTTGGGTCTTCACTGCCATCTTGTGGCCAAATTGGAGAACTGCATCATCTCATATATCATCAAGCTAGAGTCAACGATAATGATTATACACTTCCGCTAAATACTTTCAAAATAAATCACAAACTTGAAAATCACAACTGTGAGTTAGTGAGCATATATATACTGATGTGATCAATATACATCAAGATGCATCCATGTTGTTATCAATAGAAATTCTAACAACCTCCCCTTCCGGTGGTTACTTTCAAAATAATGCCTCCAAATTGAAGGGATAAAACCAGAAATGATTATCAAATGATCATGTTCGTTGTTCTCTCGTGGTCACAGTTAAAGCCCACTACTACACGATCTTTGCTGAGAATAAAAGCCTACAGATATTTGTTCTGATCACTATTGTTATGCCTATTTTGGTGTCAACTCAACAATGATGAGAGGCTGGAATCATGAAGAAGTGCCTTTTAATTCAACAACTTCTAATGTAACGTAGTTCTCAGTAGCAACGTAGTATTGTACGTTTAGTAGTCACCATGATGCACTCTGAGCTCTCTACTTACAGCTTAACTACGACCTGCCTTATACAACAGTGCCGCCTTGTTGTATAAATATAGAATATATGTTGTATATCATAACAGAACACAACACCTATGCTTAATAATGGGGCCTGTTTCCTGGAATAGCCCGTGTTTTTACTCAATCTAACAATATGGCACCATGTGAATGATCCCGAACACTGACGTTCCAGTTTTTCCTTTTATTTGACTGTGAAGTGTGAGAACCTGGACGATGAGTCGGAGCAGATAATGGAAATATTAAAACTGTTTGAAAACTCACTTATTGGTAGGACTTGAATAATTTGTTGAGAATTTATAATAGCCTAGTTCAAACGTGTGTAGAATCTTATAGGACACAATATAGGAAACAACAACAACAACAGCAACAATAGTGATAAAAATAATAATAATAATTATTATTATAATATATAATTAATAATAACCTTATTGTGTATTTTCTCTCCATGACCTTAATTGATGATGTAGAGTGGTGGGAGGTGATACTGAAGCAGGATATTGTGCATGAAAAATGTTTAACAATGATCATTTTATGCTTTTCTCTATTTTTTACATCATTATATTTATGTTAAAGCTGCAGCTTCTAGTGTCTGATAAAGTCTGAGGTGCAAATGGTTCATTTTAGCTTCACCTCTGTGAAAGCAAATAATGCTCATAGACATCTGAAGCTTAATATCTTCTGTTATGATTTAGTCACCAGTGAACTGAATTCATGACAGTGTTACTTTGAAAAAACGTTCAACTTGGTCTGAATTTCCCTGATTGCAATTTCAAGTAGCAACACTCATTGCATCACACACTGCTGGGTGGGACTGGATTTCCAGAATTGTTATTATTCTATCACCATGTTGTACATCTTGAAAATGTGACACCTCACATACTCTCTTTGATAATCTCTGTTATTATCCAAGTTAAGCTTAGAGGTTACTAACAGGTGTCCTTGTGTTTATTTGCGCAGGGCTTCTGTTCAACGACGTCTACTCTGCCTCCAAATTCACTGTGGAAGAATTTTGTGAAAGTCTGGCAGTGCAAGCAATGAAGTTTAACATCAAGTGATTACATGTTCCTAAATATACATCAGCTGCAACAACTTAATGCAGCCGTCCCACAACTGAATATAACATCTATATAACATATATTCTCTTATGATGTTAATTAATGTAACAAGAACGTTATTAATTTTGTTGGCACAGGCGACATAATAGTGGCTTTGTACCTGCAGAACACTGAACACTGAGTTCAAATTTCAAGAACATGCATTCAAACATGAGACAAAAGGTCTGGTCACACCCATCTGAACAATATATAAGAATGTTTTGGTGTTCAGGCAGGTGACACAAAGAACACTTTTAATGATTACAGTTATTATAGAGCTGATTATAATAACTGCTGCATCTTAATGATAACTTTACTATTAACCACTGCAAGATGTTATAATAGAAAGACCTGTCAAAGAAAAAAATGTATTTACCTCCATTAAGGACTTCATTATCACATTTTTGTGATTACCTCTCAATAGGGATTAGGTGACGTGAGTAGAACAGCAGCTTAGATTTAAAGGCTTTTTCTTCCTTTGGCAAAGCATTTAGAAAAGATATATGAAACCCTCCCTCTGACCTCAGACCAACTCCCATGCTGTCCCATTCTCAAGTGTCACACATACATATAGGACTTTCAGCTCTTTTCTTAATAATGCTGTCTGGTAAATAACCTATGATAATATGAACATACTTTAAAATTAAGAAGCTCATTCTTAGTATGGTACATCCATGGTGGTGCAGTGCAGGCCATATATTTATTATGATTGTTATCATTACTGCCGTCATTATTATTATCATTATTAATTAGACGTGTCAGTGAGCATACTTAATAACTATGTAAGCTATTGTTTCAGGTTTTTGTGTTAAATTGTTTGTTTGTTAAGATGCCTATTAGTTTTCGAATAGCGGAATAATAAATCCTAAAAACTACATTTATATAGTTAGTCATTTATTTTGAAACTATTTAGCGGAAGTACAGACTCATGATCGTTGACTCTAGCTTGACGATGTTTAAGATGGTGCAGTACCTAAATTTGGCCACAAGATGGCAGTGAGGACTCTACATACAGGCCACCCAGCGTCAGGGCGACAGTTTCACTTACAGCAAACCTTTCTGTTTCTACTTTGGCAACCGGAATAAGGAACCAGAATTCTCCTTTATTCTCAGTAAAGATCGTGTAGTAGTGGGATTTAACTGTGACCATGAGAGAACAACGAACATGATCATTTGATAATCATTTTAATCCCTTAAATGAACGGAGGCTCAATTTTGAGAGTACCTACCGGAAGTGTATGTTTTTATTGTATTAATATTCCGCGATGTAGATTTTTAAAGACATTTATTATTGTCTTCTCCTAATGAAGAAAACCTGTGAATTAGAGGAAATACCACCTGGATACCACCTGTTTCCTCAGAAGCCTATGGGGGCTGCCATGACAGATAACTAGTTCCGCCCGCGGTTCTCTGTTTCCGGTTGCCCTGCAACTGCATGACTGACCGCTGCTGCCAAGCTAGCCCTAAACAACTAGCGTTATGTAATACAGGCTGAATTGTTTTTAAAATCAGTTCAGGTACAACATGTGCCGTTGTTGGTTGCCACAGCAATTCATGAAAATTGAAGTTTTTTTCAGAAACGTCTCGTGTAGAACATCAGCAACTTAGACAAACATGTCCGTGCCCTGCGCCCCACACGTCACGCTGAGGAAGGAGGAACGGAGACTAGCGTCGCTCGCAGCTTCCAGACTGATATAAATATTTGTGTTTATAAATATATTCCACAGAATAGCTGCTGCATGACTGCATAACTTCTCTAACCCAACAATGTCCGAGCAGCCGCCTGTCTCCACGACTCCTCTTTCCTTCAGCATCATCCAGCTGTATGTTTAATGTTAGCTTGATTGGCGCTGTGGCTGGGCGCTAACGTTACTGCTGCCTTCAGAAATATAAACTTGCTGTGTCTTTCCAACAGTACTTTCCCGATTGTGTTACTGTGCAGGTAGTTGTATGCTTCTGTGCTTTTGTAACTGCATAATTCTCCGCCGTCAACACCTTCAGAAAATATAAGATATTTAACGATCGATGTAACGTTAGCTAACGTCGGGTTAATGCTTCATGTCATCTGCCCACTCCGTGAGAACTGACGGTGAGGCACTGTGAGAACTGTCCTCACGACTTATTAAGACATCCGTACTGTGTGTCCACCTCCGATTTTTATCCATTCTGTCGCTTTCTTTGTGTTAAAAGCCGGTTTTTAGAGCGAGCAAGACAGCTACGTTGGCGTAAACACAGAGGTCAGCCAGCTCAACCGGAAGAGCATAACCGACTACCGCTATGAACCATGGGTAAACTCACGACGTCAGGAATAAGGTGGATTGTCTGGTCTGTTGGCTCAAAGTTTCTGCTATCGTTTAGTCAGACTGGCTTTGGTGGCTGAGCTAACATTAGCCATGTTAGCTAAAGCTAGCTCTTTCGTTAGCGTGTGTATAATGGCATTGCAGTCTCAAGCGGAACATGGCGTCATGTGTCTGTGGAATACCAGCGGCGTAACAACAGCATAACATTCCAAGGATCGGTAAACCAATCTAGGGATCGATAGTTACGCTGAGCAGCAATCGAATACCTTCGGACACTGTTTGCGGTGTCAGTGTTGTGTCTGTCTTGACGCTGGGTGGCCTTATATTTAGAGTCTTCACTGCCATCTTGTGGCCAAATTGAAGAACTGCATCATCTTAGATATCATCAAGTTAGAGTCAACGATAATGATTATATACTTCCGCTAAATACTTTCAAAATAAATCACAAACATGAAAATCACAACTGTCAGTTAATGAGCATATATATACTGATGTGATCAATATACATCAAGATGCATCCATATTGTTATCAATAGAACTTCTTACAACTTGATTTAAACAACAGCTGAATAACTGAATCTATAAAATATACGCGACAAAATACCTACACTTCCGGTGGTTATTTTCAAAATAAAGCCTCCAAATTTAAGGGATTATACCAGAAATGATTATCAAATGATCATGTTCGTGTTCTCTCGTAGTCACAGTTAAAGCCCACTACTACACGATCTTTGCTGAGAATAAAGGCGCACAGAGATTTGTTCTGATCGCTATTGTTATGCCTATTGTGGTGTCAACTCAACAATGATGAGAGGCTGGAATTATGAAAAAGTGGCGTTTAATTCAACAACTTCTAATGTAAAGTGGTTCTCAGTAGTAATGTAGTGTCGTACGTTTAGTAGTCACCATGATGCACTCTGACCTCTCTACTTACAGCTTAACTAGGACCTGCCTTATACAACAGTGCTCCCTTGTGGATTAAAACACAAGACCTATGCTTAATAATGGGGCCTGTTTCCTTCAATAGTAATGGTAGAATTTGAATAATTTGTTGAGAATTTAGTTCAAATGTGTGTAGAATCTTATAGGACACAATATAGGAAACAACAACATAAACAACTACAACAATAGTGGTAGTAACAATAATAATAATAATAATAATAATAATAATAATAATAATGATAATAATAATAATAATGATGATGATGATGATGATGATGATGATAACCTGTTTCCCTTCTCTAAGCATGATCCAGCTCTGGGTCATCTACAGACTGCTAGGTAATGTGATAGGTGCGGCTGTGTTGCAGTTGTCGTTGTCACTTAAAGAACTACAACTCCCACATACTGAGTCGGCCTAAGCGACTTGTTAGGTAATCGCAGGGCTTATGTAGCCGCATGTCTCGTCCTGTGACTCGGTCGCGTCCCTCCTCTCTGGACGCAGCTGTAATGTTACTTTATCGAGCCGCTGGTTCACTTAAGTCTGTCTCTGTCGTATCTGCCGCTGCGGAGGACGCGCTGCTCGCCCTACAGGTTGGTAGATTACACCACCACCGAGAAACAAACCCAGAGACCTCTGAGTCCGGACTTTGAAGTGTGTCGGGGATTTACAGTGTCTGCAATAATCACAGTCACCTTATTGTTGTATTTTATCTCCAGGACATTAATTGTATTCACTTCGGTTGATGTAGAGTGGTGGGAGGTGATACTGAAGCAGGATACTGTGCTTGAAAAAGATCATTTTATGCTTTATTATTGATGTAAAAATAATAAAGCATACAATGATCATTATGTCAAAGCTGTAGCTTCTAGTGTCTGATAAAGTCTGAGGTGTTAACTGGTTCAATTTAGCTTCACCTGAATCTGAATCTTAATGTCTTCTGTTATAATCTAGTCACCACTGAACTGAATTTATGACAGTGTTACTTTGAAAAACATTAATCTTGGTCTGAATTTCCCTGATTGCAATTTCAAGTAGCAACACTCATTGCATCACACACTGCTGGGTGGGACTGGATTTCCAGAATTGTTATTATTCTATCACCATGTCGTACATCTTGAAAATGTGGCACCTCACATACTCTCTTGGATAATCTCTGTTATCCCTGTTAAGGAGTTCAAGTGTGACTGTCGGGCCTCTGTGGACAAAGCACTAAGCTTGTTGTTGCAGGCAGCTAAACATTCCAGGATACATACTATAAATCAGATTAGAGCCGAAATAATCTTTGAACAAATAGCAGTCTGGCCTGAGTGTTGCCTCACAGGGAGGACGTTGGTCTCCTACAGCCGGATGATTTAAATGAATCGCTTTAAGCAAAACATGCTCTTAGATCAGCTTCCTTTGTTGCAGTAGATACCACTGTATTACACTGTAAATAGCTTTCAATGCAAAGTAAGTCATCAAAACTGGAATAAATGTACACGTGCCATTTTAGGAACAAGGGATTCACCAAAGAGTTTGTTTTTTTTAACAATTAATCATAAAGTAATGTCTTTACCGTACAGGATGAGATCAGAGTAATATTCATTTCCTTACATTTCCCCGTTCACAGCATTTTCTGACCGAGCAGTCAGGATCCTCCTGAGCCTTGAGGTCAGAGGTCAAAGAGCGATGGGAACCAGGAGGGTGCTGGTGACTGGGTGCTCCTCCGGCATTGGATTGGCTGTTGCTGCACGTCTGGCCAAGGATGAGCTCAGACGGTTTAAAGGTCAGACATTCATCCCCTTCCACCTAAAAACAGTCTATGATAGAGTTGCGCTTTATTGAAGTGCTAGTTAGTTAAAAAAAAATAAAAATAGTAATAAGGCCCTTTTTATAAAGATATGTTAACAAGGCAGTGTTAATAATTGCATCATAAACACATTTATTGTTCGATCATGATACATTTATTTACACTTTTGATCAAATTATCAGTTTGAATATGTAAGAACATTAATAAAAGCCTTATTAGGTTCATGTATTGTTTATAATACTATTCAAAGCACATCTATTGAGTTTCACTAATTTACCTATTATGTCATCATTATGAAGCTTTTTATGGCTCTATTATGATAAATACGTGCTTAATTATGCATTTTCTAGCAGTAAACTATGCTTTTGAACATACTGGATCTAAAGCAACAACAACCGATTCAACCAATGGTAGAAATATCCACAGCTACTGACAGCCGGTGTGTTCATCGTTTACTTGATGCAGTGGTTGCCACAATGAGGGATCTGAGGAAACGGGGGCCCTTGGAGAAAGCGGCAGGTGACTCCCTGAACAAAACCCTGGAAATCAAAGAGTTAGATGCCTGTTGTGAAGAGTCCATCAGAGAGTGTGTCAACAGCCTGCCGGGCAGACGAGTGGATGTTCTTGGTCCGTCTCCTCTCATTCACATCCTCACAGACACTTCTATAAAGTGAATTTAATATGTCTCCTATAATGACACAGGGTTCTCTGCCGTTACAGTGAACAATGCTGGTGTTGGCATGATCGGACCACTGGAGTGCCAAAGCATCACTGCCATGAAGGAGCTCTTTGACACAAACTTCTTCGGCCTGGCGCGGCTGGTGAAGGAGCTGCTGCCTGACATGAAGCGGAGGCAGAGCGGCCATATTGTGGTGATGAGCAGCGTCATGGGCATACAGGGTGTGTTTGTGTCACTTTTAAACGAAGCAATTAAAAGAAATCTAAGAGGTTACTAACAGGTGTCCTTGTGTTTTTTTGCGCAGGGCTTCTGTTCAACGACGTCTACTCTGCCTCCAAATTCGCTGTGGAAGGATTTTGTGAAAGTCTGGCGGTGCAAGCAATGAAGTTTAACATCAAGTGATTACATGTCCCTAAAAATACATCTGCTGTTTCAACTTAATGCAGCCGCCCCACAACTGAAACTATATGTATCTTTATTATATCTCTGTCAGGACGACTCTGGTGGAGCCTGGTCCTGTGGTAACAGAGTTTGAAAGGAAAGTATATGAGGAGGCTGAGAAGATGGATCTGTCAGGGGCAGACGAGGAGACCGCCAAGATCTTCCGTGAAATTTACCTGCCGTACTCGAAAAAGGTCTTCGCCTCGTTAGGACAGACACCAGAGGAAGTGGCTGAGGCAAGTGATGACAGTTATGTTTCTAATTGGGTTCAAAGGATCTCTAAAAATAATAGTTTTTGCCCTCTTCAGTGTTGACATATGTTTTGTTTTTATGATGCAGCAAACTGTTAAAGTGATCACAGCCAAGGAGCCTCCCCTGCGTCACCAAACCAACCGGCTGTACATGCCCATGACTGCACTGAAGCACGCAGATCCGACCGGTCGACTGCCTCTGGACACCTTCTATAAGATGATCTTTAAACATGACAATGTGTTCAATGCTACTCTGGGGGTGCTGCGCATGCTGCAGAGGCGGACAGGGAAGAAACCATGATCTCACTGCACCATAGACTGTAAATGGTCTGCTTGGTAAATAGTGATTGACTGTGGTGTACAACTTTTATTGTTTCTGAGCAGCACTGACCAGGCACAGGCCATAAGATGTTGTCTGTGCAATACATTTTAAATCCTCATGTACTGTAAATATGCACATAGTATTTATGGACTTTTTGCTGTGAGATCTTTCTTTCGATTTTACTTTCTATTGGTTGGTACAGATAAATGCTGTATTATAACAGAAACGTGAAATAAAAACTTTCATTTTCTGATCTTGTAGAATAACTAGATTATAATGTACATTCCGCTCTTGGCAAGCAAACGCAAGGCAATAAAATAATACACAAATTGTATATTTTATGGAGACGATTTGGTATAAACTATTGGAATATATGGGAATATTAGTACCATACTGTATTTGATTTATCCAGTTGTCAGACAGGCTGGCTCACAAAAAGGAAGTAATAAATGATGCTTCCTTTAATGCAGCTCATGGAGAAGGAGGAGTACTGGACAGCCCTTAAAAGTCTTCCATTGCTACACTCAGCTCAAAGCTCTCAGACCTCTTAGAGGCAACACTTACACGAGCATGGAGAAAAGTTGTGTGCACATACTTTACGTTTAGAATAAGTGGCTTTTCCAGATTTGTTGCAGATTCTAGTGTCTCTTTGTTGTGACGGGTCCTGAGCACACCTGTGCAATTATCATGCTGTTTAATCAACATGTTGATATGCCACAGCTGTCAGGTGGACGGTTATCGTTGCAAAGAAGTCCTCACAGCACAGATTTTAACAACTTTGTAGGCAGATTTTGAGAAAAAGAAGCTTTTTGTGTTCAAAGAAGACGTCTTAGATCTTTACTTTGTGAAAAAATAAGAGAGAGAAAAAAGGTTTTGTTTATATTTTCAGCAAGTATACAATCTAATCAATAATCCTGCAACTAGTGTAGTGCGACCACTGTGAAGCTTATAATGTACATTGTGTTGGTGGAAGCAGATCAAATAGTGTTCATTCATTATGGGGTATTTTTTTCTGTCTATAGCTGTAGTATTGGCATGCAAAAAAAATTAAATAAGACAATGTAAAATATAACATTGCCAAGTACATTATTACCTCTAACTCTAATTTAAAAAATCAAAAATGTATTATCATATACAAGAGTTACAAAGATAAAACTTATCATGGGGATGTTATATTATAAAGAGGAACATTTAACACTCTAAAACTGTTAAGTAATTGATCTTGGGCCATTTCAATTTCATTTTAATCGCTATAATTATGAGGACCTGAATTAATGAACATCCTCCATTAAAGTATGAAACAATCACTGAACACGAGGACACAAAAGTGTAGTTCCCTACAGTTTTTATTATAAGTAACTTATTTTACAACTTTTGACTGTAGAAAGAAAAACCGTGGAAAGGTTTTATGTACAATGATTTTGAACTACTTTTAAACAAGTATAGAAATTAATAATGATAGAAAATATCTATGACTGCTCTAATAACACAAGACCAATAAAATATCAGTCACAGCCTCAGCTTCAAATAATGCTAAATGAAGTACATTTTATTTTTGTCCTTTTTAGTACATAACAATCATTTTAGAAACATAAGACTTCTCAAGCAAAGATCTACCCAGAACAAACATATTTACAAACAGAAGTTGGGAGGTTGAAATGTACAAAACACTTAGTGCGACCTGGTAGGGAAAATGAAAGACCAGTTATATATAAAAATAAAAAAAAACAAAAAACAGAAAAACAGATGCTGAGTCTATAGTGAACAGGATAAAAACAATGAATGACAGATAAACTCCGTCTATGACACAACTAGGGGCAGTGTTAGGTCACCACAAAAGTAACAGCTAGGGGTAGTGGCCTACTCATGTCTGTTCATGGTGTCAACAATGAAAATGCAATGGTTACTTTCTCAAAAATCTACTATTATCAATCGATTTTATGCTGAAAAGTCCTCAGTACGCCAAGGAGAGGACGAGCTCTATCCTTTACACTCAGGTCATGTGGGGATAAAAAGTTGGTCACAAGGTTGGCTGGATGGAGCGTCATCTCAGAATTTGTAAAAAGTAAAAGGTTGCAGCACTACATAGTAGTGTTCTCTCCGTCGGTATCTTCTGACAATTTTCTTAAGATGCAACTCCACGGCCTCTGGACTGGAAGCTACTGTAGATGCAAGGGGAACTGTCCCACTGCATGCCATAAAACACCTCCCTGAGGAGTGACAGGGCATAAGCAGTCAAAGCCCAGCAGCCATTTGCTCACACTGACCACTAATCCACCACACACAAGGTGAGACGAGGTGAGGGTGTCAACGAGATCTTAACTGCCACAAATAGTCCAGGAATGTTTACATTTAGTCCAGCGAAGGACCGGATGCAGATGCAACTTTTACCTGTCATCTTGTTATCTTCTCTGTGCCGGATGCTGCCTGAAGGAGCAGTGTCCAAGCTCAACGAGACAGGCAAAATGGAGGAATGTTCGCAGGGAAGAGTGATATAAAATAGCAGCTGATAAGCATAGCTTAGTACATCTGAAGTGATGTTACAAAAAAGGTATCCATGGTTTTCACAAATATACAGAGTATAAAACAAATGGAACAAACAAAAAGTAAAACTTAAACTAAAAAGGGCAGTGAGAGGCTGACTTTAAAGGCAAAACAAGTCTCTGTTTGAAACAGTTTCTTAAAGTGAATGAAAACGAACTTCAGAACTGACGGTATCAGACTGACAGTAGAGTCAGTCAGAAGCTGCAGCTGAAATGGAAGACCTAAAACTTTACTCAGCTCAATTATTTTGAAAGGTCACAAGGAAGATGCCACTAGTATATCATAAATATCCATTGTAGTTTAATGCTGTATCTGACCCACACTCGCCCTTTGAGGCTGGTCATGTGAAGTGCTTCAGAGACACTCATCTACATTCTTATTCATAATGCTCAAATAGAAAGTAATCAATTACCACAATTTAATCAAATTAGAACATAACACTACTGCTGAGCAACTCTCAATATATATCTGCTAGAACCACTTAATCATTCTTACCACCTGTTGTTTTCCTAAATAAATATCAGTCAAGAATGGTGAAAAAAAATTCCTCTTTCTATCTGTTAACTGGTCTGAATGATGAATTATATTCCTTTACCATTACTTGCCATATTGCCTAAATAGAAATGTAGGCCATATAAAATAAGAAGGGCTGACACATTAGGACAGAAAGAGCAGTAAAAAAAACAGTTCAGAGAGATAAAAACAATAAATAAAAATAAATGAATTCCCTTCAACATTTAACTTTTTTTCTCTTGTCTACTTTTTAAATGTTTGTTAGTTTCCAGGAGAGCATCCCTAAGTCTTTGAAATGAAAGACTTGGTTTTCTTCATATACTTTTTTTTATAATAAAAAACAAGTCCATCTGTGACAGAATTACTTCATTAAATTGTCTGCTGTTCTTTCAGACAACACACATTTCCCTTTACTTTTTTTTTCTCTGCAAAATCACTAGCAGACGGTCCTTGTGATAAACACAGTCAATCCAAATCCAATGAAAATCTTGGAAACAGGCTGACACATATAAACACAGACAGGCCCAAGAGCCAGTCCACAAATTCTTTTACCCTAGGTCCCTTTTCAAGCAGGGGCTATGAGATCTTCACGCAAACACCTGCATCTTGCCATTGGCCTCTGGGAGTTGAGTAATTTGGGTCTGGGCAGGGCCAGCGACTGCTGGGCTGGGTGTGGAATCTGACCAGTCGGAGACGCAGTGAGGAGAAGGACTGGACCAGGGCTCGGGAGACTCCGGGGAGGGGGTCAGATAGGGGTGCTCACTGGGCAAGTGGAGGTAATGCTTCGGCGTGGCATCTAGTGCGGATGAGTAGCTGTGCTGGGAGGGAGGGGTTGGGTAATCCTCCGTTCCTGCAGTGCTGCCACTAGGCTGGGAGGGCAGAGCCTGAGTGGGCTGGGCTACTGGCGTGGCTGCCTGTGGAGGCTGAGCAGGAGGCTGGGGCTGAGAAGGTTGCTGAGACATCTGCTGCTGCTGGAAGAAGGATGGCGGAGGCTGGGAGGTCTGGGGTGTTGGCGGGGTGGAGGTGCCCATGCGGGCCATGTTTTGCTGGTTGGTGATGGTGTGGTTAATAAGCTGCTGCTGCTGTTGCTGTTGCTGCTGCTGCTCAGCAATGGAGGGAAGCTTGACTGGGCTGATGGTGGGTGTGGAGGTAACAGGTGTGGGCTGCAGCATGGCATTACGGTAGATCTGCTGCTGGTGCATCAACATGTTCTGCTGCTGCATGGCTGGACTCTGGGGGTGCATGCTTCCCTGGCTACTCTGCACAAGATTCACCACCTGCTGACCACACTGGGAGGAGGGGGTCATCCGGTGCTGCCAGTCAAAGGGCACACTGACAGGACTCACCAGGCCCATGTTGAGCCCCATCTGGCCGGAACTCAGCACATAGCCATGGTTGACATCTGAAGCCATCGAGACACGTCCCTGCAAGGACATTCCTCCAGCTCCCAGGTCGTTGAGTTGGGCTAGAGACACAGCAAAGGGGCCACCTCCTTCCAACATGCTACTATGTACCATTGGGGTGTTTGGGACAGACATGGAGGAGTGGAAGAGCCCTGGTGATGCCATAGCCACAGGGGAAGTGGGGTTGGTGATGTAGCCAGCATTGCTAGCTCCCCCATGGGGTGAGTCCAGTGAGTCGACTGGTGACAAGGTAACTGAGCTCTCCAGTAAGGCACTCTGCATGTCCAAGGTCAGCTTCTTATTACGGGCCTTGACTGAATCTTTCAGACTGGCATGTTGGCCTCCCAGGCCAGAACCCTTGGCCCCAGGCCGGCGATTCTTCTTTCCCTGTGGGGTGTTCTTCAAACTAGGGAGGAAGGCACTGGGAGGGCACATGAGAGGAGACAGAGTGTGTCCCCCACTTAGGTGGTGTCCAGCCCCCCCATGGCCCTGGGGACTCCTTACTGTGTTGTACTCATCAAGAAGCTGCACAATGTCGTGGTGCATACGCTCCTGGGCAATGTCCCTTGGCAACCTGTCCATATGGTCTGTGATCTCTCTGTTTGCAAAGTGAGCCAGCAGCACCCTCACAGCCTCACAGCTGCCCTCACGGGCTGCAAGGAACAGAGGGGTCTCCTCCTGAAAAGAAAAACAAACAGAGGCCGTGTTAGAGCCGACTATATCTCTGTGTAAGCCACGCTGATACAAAACTGTGGTTAAAGACAGTGCGCGTGGATGTCATACCTTGAGATCTTGCATATCTTTGTTTGCACCATTCTTTAGCAGGGCAACAGTGGCATCCACATTGTTTACTGCAGCAGCCCAGTGCAAAGCAGATTTACCTAAAAGAGATGACAAACAGTGAAACAAACTATTAGTTTCAGTGAATCTTCCTAAAAAAAGGGAACACCTGTGTCAGGACACTCAGTGGATTGAAAAATTACACACACTTACCCAATTCATCAACTGCATTGACGTCAGCATGACAAGTGATGAGTTCCTCTACCATGCCCTCTACTGCCAGCCGTGCTGCCAGGATCAACGCAGTAGAGCCATCATACATACGCGAGTCAAGATCTGTAGCCCGGTTTCGGATCAGAATCTAGGAGGATGGGAAATATTGCATTTGACATTACAATTTATACAACACTTGTTTATTCTACCACTGATGGGGCCAATAAGCAATCTACATAATCATGTACATGTTGATGTCTATTTACCTGGAAGACACCCTGTGCATCTGCAGCCACTGCAGCATGAAGCGGCGAACGTCCCGTGTTGTCCTGAGCATTAGCATCTGCCCCGGCATCCAGCAGCCTCTTAGCAGCATCAGCACGGGCGTAGCGGGCAGCTAGGTGGAGAGCTGTCTCACCAGTGCGGTCTGTTTGTGCAGCAAGGGATGCACCCTGGTAGATAAGGTCAGAGATAATGTTGGCTGAACACTCCTCACTCTCCTCTTCCTCTGCTATCTCAGGCTCCAAGCCGCCTCCGCAGAATGATGCCAGCATCAGAGGTGTGAAACCATCTGTTGGAGATTAAAACATGAATCGGTAAGTTCATCAAAACAGATGTTACCATGAAATTAATCTTAAAATTCTGACTATCTCACTACCAACCTGGGCCTCGGACATTAACATCCATGCAGTCGCTTTCAAACTCTCCTTGAGGTGGGGTGAGGGCCATGGTGGGAGGCACGCGAATGTCGGCAGCTGCAAGGTGATGCTGTGTCCACTGCCTGCTGTCCACTGCATCCTCACTGTCTGAGAGCATGCTTGGCTCTTCAACCTGAAGCCACAGAAAACTCAATTAAATTACTTTGAAATGTTGTTATAAAATGTACCTACACAATGTTGTGGCAGTGTTTATAAAAAGTAGAAAATGTATAACTGCAAAAAAGCTGTGTAACTGACCTTGAGCCTTTTAGCCTCTGGGCAGTCTGAGTCCATCCACTGGTCACTGTGATCTCCAAGGAGAGATTCCTCCACGGT
This sequence comes from Diplodus puntazzo, assembly GCA_963678695.2. Lineage (NCBI taxonomy): Eukaryota > Metazoa > Chordata > Actinopteri > Spariformes > Sparidae > Diplodus > Diplodus puntazzo. The sequence goes on from OZ023174.1 coordinate 5,812,076, forward strand.
TTTTGGCATATGTCTATTTACAGATGAATCAAGTGTTAAACAATGTAAACACAAGGAAACACAATCAATTCTAAAACAATTCCAGATCGTCTTGCTACAGCGATCCAGTCCCAACAGAATCATTAGTGTTAACATTTGCTCACAAATAACTTACTTCATTCCCAGAGCATCCTGGCCCACGGGTTCCCTCCGGTTCTTGTTGCTGCTGGGTTCCTTCTTGAGGAAGAAGCCCTCAGGGAACCAAAGGGTACTGTGTTCTCTCTTTCTACGAGCGATCAACATGCCAATCATAAGGATGACCAAAAGTAAAAGAGATGCTATCCCCACCAACATCAACTTGCCCCAGTCAGGTATGGGGCCAGGGTGATTTATTATCTTTTCACCTGTGATGAGCAGACAAAGTAGTTATCAAATATTTGTAACTCATAGTCTTAATAGTTCATTTTGTGTTCTTTAAGAATCTTCACTCACCACGGACTGATTTGAGTGGATAAGGGAAGCGCAGCATTTCTGCAGCTGACAGGGCTCCAAGGTAATCTGCTGCACTCTCGGCTGTAGGGAAACAGTCTTCTGCGCACATACGGTTGTCTATTTCCAGGTACACTATTGAGCTATAGGATTAGCAGAAAGGCACATTTTAGTGTTTTGCACAATCTATATAAAAGACTACAGCATTTTTGTATATTGTATGCCTGACTGACCCGATGACCTCCTGTTGAGGCTGCAGCTCGCGCTTGAGACGCGCTTCTTGGCGTGTGTAGGGTTTGATCATGGCTTCTCCATTCTCGTCCAGCCGAAAGCGCAGTGAAGTGCGTAGGATTGCACTTAATTTCTGCAGAAAAGCTGTGCCGGTGCGGAGAAGCTCCTCAGGAGGCAGTAGGACAACCAAAACCAAGACACCGTTGGCGATTTTTTCTGGAACCTTCACTGCACAGTCCAAGCCATCCCAGCCACACTCCCCTGTGTTGCAACCCTGGTCACACTGTCCATCAGCATAGTGGTCGATACAGTAGGTTTCATATATTGGACTGGAGATGACAAAAACACAGGGATCAGCTCAGGTTTTCAGATCAGTGATAAGTAAGGAAAAAAGAAAGAAAGAACAAAACTCACTTGCAAACTTTCTCTTTGCTTTTGCAGTCGAAGTTGTCATACAGACAGTCAACGTTGTTGCAGGACTCATCACACACGCTGTTGTTGAAGGCCCGCCAGCAACGTGCGCAACGGGACCAGGGGTTCACAGCCAGAGAACAGTCACCGCCATCCCAGTGACAAGGGAATATGTTACATTCCCTGTCGCAAACACCATCATTGGCTTTGCCAAGACAGTCTGCCAGAGGACATGAGGGTGTCGGAGGCTCCAGTGCTCTGATGGTCTGCTCACACCGTTTACCTGCATAGCCACTGGGACACTGGCAGTGAAAGTACGGGAAGCTGGTCTCTTCAGTGCACAAACCGCCATTACGGCAGGGCTGGGAGGCGCAGCCTTCATTACTGCGATGCTGACACTGTGGCCCGCCAAAACCTGGATTGCACGTACAACGCGCCCCCCTTGTGGTAAGTGCACAGCTACCTCCATTGTAGCAGGACAGCTCCCGACAGGACATGCTTCTTTCACAATTGAGTCCAGTATAACCCTAAAGTAAACATAATTTTTACACTTAGATTGTGACAACACAAAACAGAGGAAGATACCATAATACAAAAACTATAACATAAAATGTTATGTTTTAACCTTTAGAGTGAATGTATACTTACAAGCTGACAGGTGCAGGTGTATCCCAGTGGAAAGCTGCTGGATACAGTACAGGCTCCTCCATTCTGACAAGGCTGAGACTCACACACACTGAACCTGCCCTGACACCTGCGACCTAAACACAACATAATGATGGTAAAGCTCAACAGTTTGAGGAGAGTATTTTAGAATTTACATTGAGAGGCAGGGGGAGCCTCCAGTTGTCTAACCTGTGAAGCCAGGCTTGCAGACACATTGGTAGTCATTGGGCAACTGGATGCAGTCAAGACTGTTGGAGGGATTGCAGGGGTTAGAGAGACACTCGTTAATGTCTCCCTCACATCTCTCTCCTGTGAATCCAGGGGGACAGTTGCAGCGATATCCACCCACTCTGTCCACACAAGTGCCATTATTCAGACACTTAGGAGGAGCATTGCGCATCCTCAGGGGCGGAGCACAGTCATCTTCATTGATCTCACAGAGAACACCTGTAAAGGAAGATCATTATTAATACTCACATATTTAATTTTTTAAAATCTTTTATTCACATAATGTAATAAGAAAAATTTCCCGTTGAATACATGCTCACATACCGAGTGTCCCAGGAGGGCAGGAGCAGATGTAATGTCCCACCAGGTCAATGCAGGTGCCTCCATTCTGGCAGGGATGAGACTGGCACTCGTTGATCTCTATCTCGCAGTTCTGTCCAGTATAGCCTGGCATACACTGTAATGACATGCAGATGACAATTACATAATCTCCCCTATTATCATCAAGCACCATGAAGACTGACGTTGCTGAAATCTGTCAGAGAAGCACAATATATCAACAAAGCAATGCACTCACGTCACACTGATATCCTCCCACATAACCCCTGCAGGTGGCACCATTGCGGCAGGGTTTGTCTTCACAGTGGTCCACTTGGCTTTCGCAATAGCTTCCAGTGTAGTCAGCAGGACATTTACAATAGTGGGTATTCCCAGTGTTAACACAGTGACCACCATGATGACAGAGATCATCAGTCTGGATCCCTGATTAGAAAGATTTGTGAAAAAAATAGTTTTAATTACTCAGTTACAATGCAAACACAGACCAAAAGTTCAAATGTACAGAACATACAAATACCTCTCTGGCGAGCAGCTGTTTCACAGGAAACCCTATGGATATCACAGTAACGTCCAGACCAGCCGTTAGAACATTCGCAGATGAAGGAAGAGTCTTTTTGGCGACAGCGTCCTCCATTTTGGCAGGGAGATGAGCGTCTACACCAGTCAACTGGAGTCTGGGTAGGCAAGAGGCGAATGGAAAAATTGTGATCATTTATCAATCTAAAATCACAAAGGTATGAAGACTCGAGGTTTAGAAGGACCTTTAAAAAGTTTGTGTGTTTACCTGGCAGCGGTTGCCAGTGTAGCCCTTAGGGCAGGAGCAACGGAAGGACTCCAGGGCATCTTGACAGATGCCTCCATTGAGGCAGGGCTGGGAGTCACACTCATTGACCTCATACTGGCAGTGGGAGCCAGTGAAGCCTGAGCGGCAGTCACAGGTATAACCATTGATTTTATCGGCGCACGTCCCTCCATTGAAGCAAGAGCTGTGGATATGAATAAAAAGATGGATTTGAATTTTACATACCAGATGAGCCTATGAGCAGGCTAAATAAGACCAATTGAGAAATTTAAATCCTCAAACACAAACACACACATACACTCACCTTTCAGTGCAATCAGGTATGTTGGTTTCACAGTGGATGCCAGTAAAGCCAGGTCGACAGGTGCACGTGTAGGAGTTAACGTAGTCTGTGCACGTGCCTCCATTTTTGCAGGGGGAACTCTGGCACTCGTTGATCTCTAAAGCACAACGAGGTCCAGTGAAGCCTGGCAGGCAGCTGCAGTGGAAGGAGTTAACACCATCCATGCAGGAACCTCCACTTAGACATGGATCTGATGGCACAGAAAGAGGACAACTTTGGTCAGGTCGAGTAAATGTGCATGGATCTCGTATTGTATTCGACAATAACAGAATATTATAGTGTTCATCCTTTATGTGACCACTCACTGGGAGAACAGTCATTGATGTCTGTTTCACAGTTCAGCCCACTGTATCCAGATCGGCAGGAGCACAGGAAGCCTCCAGGTGTGTTAGTGCAGGTCCCACGGTTCTTGCAGGGGTTTGAGATGCATTCGTTCACATCTACGTTACACAGCTGACCTGAAGAATGCAAATAAAGGGTACAGTGAAGTTTAAAACGAGAAAACAAGTTTTATAAGACTTATTGAAAAACATAATAATGAGCTGGCACAGAGATGATTTGTACTAAACTTGCTTACCTTGCCACCCTAGCTGGCAGTTACATTGATAGCCCAAGTAGTCTGGCGTGTGGGTGCAGATGGCATGGTTGGCACAAGGGTTAGGGGAGCAAGGGGTGAGGACCTCAGCACAAGTGGGTCCACTGTAGGGAAGCTCACACACACAGGTGAAACTTGCCACACCGTCCACACAAGTACCCTTGTTAAGACAGGGACTGGATGCACATTCATTGATGTTAACCTGGCAGAGGTTACCTGTTGGAGAAGCAGACAAGACATTTAAATATACTACATAACTATGTTACGATGTAGTCAATACTTGGTTGAATACTGGTGAATGTGTCTGCACATTTTTATTGCACCACTAGGGGGAGGTATTTAATTGTAGTTGAGCAGAAGGAAAATGGTAGACGATGTGGTACGAATCTTTTAGACTAAAAGATGTCTATATCTCAGTCTGTAAGGTATTCTGTTATGACTTAAACTACTGCAGTGTATTCCTCTGTGAGCACTGTACTTTTGGATGTCGATTGGTCAGTTGGTTGTTGTGTGCTGGGCTACTATGCCAGCCCCTTACCTCTGAAGCCTTGGCGACACTTGCAGGTGAAGCCATTGAGCTGGTCGATGCAAGTGCCAGCATTCTGGCAGGGACTGGGCAAACAGTCGTTCCTGTCCAGGTCACAGTTCTTCCCCACCCATCCAGGCACACAGTCACAGCGGTAACTGGGAATACAGATGTACAGTCAATGATAATGAATGATAATAATAATGATGAACAAGTTGAAACAACAAGGTGGTCACGCCAGGTTTCTCATTGACATAGAAAGAGTCATTTTAAACTGTGAAACAGGCTGTAACAGTTCATACCCGTTGATGTCATCCCTGCATGAGCCATGGATACATGGGCTGCTGCCACACTCATCCACTTGGGAGTAACAGTAAGGGGGCTTAAAGCCCGCAGGACACTGACAGTGAAATCCATTCTCTTCATCCACACATGTCCCTCCATTGCGACAGGGGCTGGATGCACACTCATCTATCTCCACATTACACTTGGGACCTGGCAGGAGACATGTTAGATATAATTAAAGTGTGTCTGTTGACATTTTCAATGAGAGTTGATTATTCACAGCAAATGTGTGGTTTCATTGTCAGAGGGACTTACCAGTGAAGCCAGGTTTGCAAACGCAGTCGTAGCGGTTGATGCCATCTTTGCAGATGCCATAGTCACATGGGTTACTGGCACAGTCATCAAAGTTGATCTCACAGTTGATACCTGTTTGAAGAAGAGTTGGAGTTTTTACATTTGGCTTTCAGAAGATTATAAACATTAGAAAATATGATTCAGTATAGAAAATGTAAATCCAAATGGTTTATCTTTAATATTTGTTTACATTTACTGTAAAAGTTGGCTAGCTTTTACATTTTCAAATCATTAAGATTTAAATTACTAGGGTCTGTTAATGTGTTTATGGATGCTTTTCTTTTACCTGAGGTTCCATGTTGGCAGTGGCACATGTACTTGTTGACCTGATCAACACACTTGGCCCCATTCTGGCAGGGGTTGCTGTGGCACTCATTGAGCTGGTTCTCACAGCGATAGCCTGTGTAGCCAGCATCACAGTTGCAGGTGTAGCTGGCAATGCCATCTATACAGGTACCATGGTGGCATGGGTCAGGCTGACAGTTGTTAATGTTACTCTCACAGAGTGTCCCTTCATATCCTAAAAAGAAAAAAGAATACATGGAGATTGGTGTTAAGGATCTGGTCGGGCCTGTTTTTTTCTTTTTTTTGCTCTTTTTCCCACTTTTTTCTTATAAAAGCTTCTACAGTTTGGGTTCTGATTGCTGTGGTTTCCATGTCAACAGTGTCTGCGTGTTGGGCAAGTAAGTGTTGGTCTGTGTGGTATGTGTGTAGTGCAGTGCTGAGTTGGGCAAAGCAGTAAAGAAGGGCCCTACACAGGCCTCCCAGTCCTGCTTTTGTTCTCAGTGGCGGAGGGAACAATAGACTGCACCACGTCAAACAGGGCCACTTCACTCAACAGAAGGGGCCCACAAACACAGGGAATACCAAGCAGCTGGCGACTGAAACAATGAAGCAGGCTCCTCCGTAGGCATAGGTCCAAATAAACATGTTAAATATCAATGTATACACACAGCTTGCTCATACATGCAGCCTTTGTGACAAACTTTACCATAGCTCACTGTATCTGGGTATGTTTTCAAACATGGACATGACTGAATGTGAAGGAATGAAGGTTAAGATGTGGCATAAGGTGGTGTGTGGGGGTTTAATAGATGAACAGATGTCGGGGTGATGACCAAGGCTCCTTTCTTGGCAACTGCTGGTCCTCAGTGACCCCATGATCCTGAGCCAATGAGGGAAAGAGTGGGATTAGGGGCCTCAAGTCAGTCTGCTCGCCCAGCAGACATTCAGAGAAATAGCTGACCCCCCAAAACATTGAACACTTAACAAAGACCAAACACAGCCCAACAAGTGGTTAAGGCTCATCTGCTCTTCTGCCTGGGAAGACATCTTGAGCTGTGTCCCATTAAACAACTATCCACTAACAACTATTAAGTACAGAAGCCCTTACCTTCAGCACAGCGGCACTCAAACCCATTGGGCCGGTCGTAGCATTTTGCTCCATTCTGGCAGGGTGTGCTGGCGCACTCATCTATGTCGATCTGACACATGGTGCCAGTAAACCCTGGGACATACAAACACAGAGGTGAAGGGTCAGAAAGAAGGCCCAGTGGAAGGGTCCATGCTCAGGTCAGAGGGCAGTTTTGTCTCTTCTCTGAAGGGCAGAGGTCCGCGGGTAGGTTAGTGACGTCTGGCTATGGTTGGGTTTGAGAGCGTCTCGACTGGTTAAGGACATGTCATCGGTGCACTTGGACCAGTGCTGAGATGACCACTACTAAATACACTGGAAAGTGACCTTAATAATGTTTTTGAGGCGAGATTAACCATCGAATGCACGCAAAGTGGATCTGAAAATAAATGAATATTGCTACAATTGGTTTGGAATACTTGGCAATGTAACTTATGCAGGTTCAGTTAACTTCACTTAAAGCTACATTTTGTGGCTGCACAATGCCTTCTCTAAACTGTAATGTCAGCACAGGCACGTGAAATTAGATGGAAGGTTTGGAGGGGCTCATTAAAAAAAACAAAATAATAATAATAATAATAATAATGATGATGATGATAATTACAATAATAATAATACTAATTCCACTAGCTTGCAAAGCTTGAGAAACTGAGGAGGCTTGAAATCAGTGGGCACAGTGCCCAGACAGGGGTGAATTGGTGCATTGGTAGCACACTGCTCAGTTGATTAACAGTGTCAAGATGGTCTGTGTGTTGGTGCTTGGGCTGCAGAGGGGGGGTAGAGGAGACGGTGGGATTGTTTTCTCTTTTAGGGAACCCCCCTCCCCTTCCTGCATCAGCTCCACCGGCTCAATAGCTAGATAGGGGGTGGAGGGGGGACGTCTGTCCCAGATGTAAATTGCGGACCTGGAAAAGAATCTCATTAGCAGGACTGCTGTTCCCCACCACCAGGGCAGGATGAGGGAGACTGCTGTCCCTTCCACATTCCACAGAGGAGGGGGGCGGGGGTCACAATAGTGTCTTTGTTCAGGCAAGAGGAGAGGATTGGCAGCTTTTTGGGCCTGCCTTTTTATATGAGTGGTGGCTCTAAACAGCAGCAGGCAGAAGTATCAAGTCTGACCCTCCCTCCTCTGGTCGTGGGGGCATTTAAACTTTGGCTTTCTGTTCATAGTGTTGCTGTCACTGAGTAGGAGTTGTTAACAGGAAAATACATTAACAAAGGGAGTACAAGTAAGGATCAGTCAAAAAAGTCTTACCTGGCTGGCAGGTGCATGTGAAGCCATTGACAATGTCCCGACAGATGCCATCATTCACACATGGGTTACTCTCACAGTCGTCTACGTCAATCTCACAGTAAGTCCCCATGTAGCCTGGAAGAGAGAAATTCATGCTGAATTCAGATCTTTCAGTTTGACAGTGTTCAGTTTTTGTAAACAAGTATGTCTCTTCAAGCCAGCATGGTGTCTGTGTGATTGTGTGTACTCTTTGCAATGAGGAAAGGGTCTGTGGGAAACTTTTCTCTCATGGGAGGCCTCAGAATTTTGACACTGGCCTCTACTGAACCACAGGGTGGAATAAAAACTCCCTGGAGCATCCCCAGTGTCCCTACTCTACTGACCTGAAATTACCACACCCTACTGTCCAATGAGCATCACCCCTCCCTGGGTTAGTGTCCCATTCACCAGACGCATGTTATACATTTTGCGTTTGCAAACTATGAAGGGCTCCTTCATTGAGGTGAAACAGAGTGTGGATCAGAGTGCTGCCCCTGGGGAGAGGCTAGCGTGGAATCAGAAATAATCAGCAGCTCCACATGAGCTTTGCCAGGCTGGCTGATGATGAGGAGGGTGAGGAGGAAGGGCCTGTCTCTGGAAATGAAGGGGGAGGGGGGGAGAGGCTCTGGGAAAAGGCCTCTTTCCCTCTGTGTGTGTATGAGGGGTGCAAAGTGGAGCACAGAGGGGCCCTATTGTTCCACTCCATTCCCACCACTCTACCTCTCATTAGTATTCACTGCACACTCCTCCCCCTAACTGCTGGCCCTCTCTCACATCCAGTCCTATAGACCCGACTCCCAGCTCTAATTTGTATAGTTCCCAAAACCCCAGGATGCATGTAGGACTGTGCGTGAGAGTTTCACTGTGTTTTTGTCACTGAATGTCCAAACCATCACTTAGTCCAAACTAATACCCTGTCTGGCTTGTACAGTGTACTCAGAGGTTGAGCAGCGCCTCCATACCCCCAACGTCAATGGGGATGTATTACATAATAGTCTGCACTGGAAATCAGTATGGCAGCTCTGTGGATAAACCTACTTTAGAAGGTCAAGTTTAAACAATCAGTTGTTCCATGCAGCTATTTGGTTTTAGCATGTCCTATGTGAAAGTCATCAGGATGAAATAAAGAGTTCCACATTGTCTAATTGCTGAAATACAACTTATCAATACCTGGCATGCAGATACAGGTGAACTCTCCAATCCGGTCAAGGCAAGTGGCATCATTCTGGCAGGGCATGGACAGGCATTCGTTGATATCAATTTCACACCGCGGGCCAGCGTATCCCCGACCACACTGGCACTGGAAGGAACCCTCTGTGTTTACACATTTCCCAAAATGCTCACATGGGTTGGCACCTGTGGGAAGAAAGCAGGGGTTCAGTACATGAAACACATCTGAACATAAAACAACACTAACAATGGTAAAAACACAAACTGCAGGCTTACCAATCGAACACTCATCCATGTCCTGGTTGCAGGCACCGCCTACAAAGCCAGCAGGACAGGTGCAAATGGCGCGGCCATTAAGAGGATTGGTGTCACACACTGCACCCTCATTGCAGGGGTTACTCACACATGCATCATCAAGGTGGCACAGCAAACCTGTGTAGAAAGTACAGAAATATAAACACATGTCAGTTACAACTTGGCAGCTCAGACTAAGAGGGCCACAGAGGCGATTTGATAAACCCACATACCTGTCTTTCCAACTGGGCATTCGCAGAAGAAGGATGCTACACGGTCATGGCAGGTGGCACCATTGAAACAGACAGCTATGGCACAGTCATCAATGTTCTCACTGCAGTCATCACCAGTCCAACCATTGACGCAAACACAGGTGTGCCCGCCGATGGTGTTGAAGCAAGTACCCCCGTTATGGCAGGCGTTTGGTTGCATGAGACACTCATTAACATCCTCAGCACAGTATTGTCCTGTTTTGGAAAGGTGAAATATTAGCTCACACATTCTCATCATGATATACCGCATATATATATTTTGTTTTAAATATGATGTAAATAGAGCTGTACCTGTCCACTCTGGTGGGCACTGGCAATTGTAGGTGTTGACTCCGTCCACACATATTCCTCCATTCATACATTTGTGACCTGGACAGTCGTCCACATTATTTTCACAGTTGTGACCCTCAAACCCTGAGACAGGACAGATGGAGAGAAAAGAGTTATTATACACAGACACAGTAACACACACAGAGTGAGAGTTTATTAAACATTCAGTGGTCCCTGTTCCAGACACTAAGCATCTCCTCTCAAAACCTTGAGTCATATTTCCCACACTTTAGGAGGTGTGCGGCAACGTGGGCAGTAAAAGGTTCAGAAGGTGTCTGATTGTTTACATCTTCTCATGACAGTTCCCATACTATGCCAGCAACAGCCATGACTCTTGCCTGCTTCAGAGGTCCGCACTCCCTGCAGTGTTTGCTTGTTTTATAATCTCTCACAGTTTCAATGACTTCCTCTCTGGCAAGAGACATTTCCTGTCAGCTCCCCAGTGGGAAACCAGAAGGTCCATAAAGTAAATTCCTTCTGTTGTGAGCAGAGCAGAGTGGAGTGGAGTGCCGGCGGGCTGCCTCTTCAACTCTCCCACCATCTCATCTCCCATCAGCAGCTATTAATAGCATACAGGAAGCTGACCTGGGACAGAGGCGTAAATCCCAGTAACAGCACTAACATACACGTCATCAGGCTGGGAAACTCTGTATGCCTGAACCACAGTGCTGAGGGCCTGGGAAAACAGCAGGGTCTACGCACTGACTCTAATTTTGTTTGTATGCGTGCATGTGTGTTTTATTAGGTGGATAGAGAGCTATTTTACCTGGTAGGCAAGCACACTCATAGGTATGGTCACTGGTCTGTCGGCAGGTGCCCCCATTAAGGCACTGAGATGGGGCGCAGGGAAGGGTGGACACCTCACATGTGCGCCCGCTGTATCCAGGTTGGCACCGACAACTGAAGGACCCATGGGTGTTAATGCAGAGGCCACCATTAAGGCACACGCCAGGCTTGCGGCACTCATCAATGTCATTTCGGCAGTTCTTTCCCTGGAAGCCAGGTGGGCAGGAACAGTTGTAGTGGTTATTCCAATTGGCACAACGGGCCCCATTGGCACAGGGACTGGTGGCACAGGCATCAATGAGGGAGCAATCTTGGCCTGGAGATTAAATAGTAAATTGAATTCAGTTAAAACATAAACTTTCGATCCCCCTTCTCATATCTGATAATTTCTGATGAAGATAAATTGTGATATATGTACCTCTGAACCCTCTCTGGCACACACAGGTGTATTGTGGGATGCCATTGACCACCTGGCTCTTACAAGCTGCTCCGTTCAGACATGGCGATCGATGACAGGGATCCAGGTGTGTACAGAGAGGACCAATGAATCCAGGACGACATCTAGAAAAACAAATTCACACACACGAACACAAACATTAGGATGTAATTGGCCTGAAGGTCAAAACGTTAACTAATACAGAGCTGTGACACTCCAACTCTGGTGTAGCCCACTTCCCATCATGTACTGGGTTTAGTAATCAGGGCCCAATGACATCTTGGCGAAGCCTTCTGCCTGACTCATACTTTGGCATGAGTAATGCGCCTGGGCCCTGGACTGAATTTATATTAACTTAGTTTACTCCACAAGCACTAATCATGCAATACATTGTTCATGGAATGAGACACACATACAATCACAAACAATCTTTGAAATATTAAGATGGAGGGAGGTCATGTCTCTGTGTCTAATAGGTTTAACAAGGCACACAATCTGTTATTTCCAGCTGGAAAGCCTCAGTTTCTCCATTTCAGCTAACATTCCTCCACTGTTACAGTTTTTCCACACCTCAGCTCTTGTTTCTGTTCTCATATATGAAAAAGAACACACCCAGAAACAGCAGTCTGGAAACTTAACAATTGCCAAAAATACTGACATGAGAAAAATGAGGACTACACACAGCACACATGAAATGAATAGGAGAAGCAGCTGTGGTATTTGAGAGAAACAACACATCCATCTCTTTGTGAAACACTAATGGCTTATCTACACATGACATGTTAAGGCTTTTTTTTCGGTCATTCTTCTCCTGCCCACACAGGCTATGTGACTTGATGTGAGGCCTATTTTAATATTTCAAGTCTAGTTTCTGTCTCGTAACTGTACTAATTGTATGTGAGACCATAAGTGCTGCCAAAATATGAGTGACCTACACTAAGTACTGTGCCTGAATCCATCCTGTGTAGACACAGGTGGAAGATCAAGCTGCTACTACTGCTGCTGCTGCTGCTACTGCTGCTGTTACTCTGCTTCGCGGGCTGTGTAGACATTGTGTATGCCTGACCTCTACCTGCTCCACTAAGAAGCAGAGATAAACACATAAACAGGGTCTCCTACAGCTCTCTGCAGAGGTCCTATGGGAGTGTAGACAAGGTTTGGACTTACTAAGGGGTCCAGTATGATCTGGAAACTCTACACCCACAGTGGAGCCTCTGGCTGGGTACAAACCCCCTCTTCAAACAGGCTGTTTGATTGTTTGATGCTGTTGACAGGGCAGTGACGGCTGGGTTTTGGCCCGCCCTTGGGCTCTGTCTTCTCTTTCATTGGAGAAGAACCCCTGGGCAGGATCAACAATGGGTTTTCATCTGTTCCCTTTTACAGGAGCATGACCACTATACCAGTGTTTGTTCATCTTTTGCTTTTCTGGTGTGCTTTTTTGACTCCTGTCTAATAAAGCATGACTAACAAAGACTAAAAAATGCTGAGACTCTTGACTCTCGGAGACGGAAGCCGCTCCAGGCGAGGCTAAAGAGGATGAACTGATGCGGATGTATTTTCACTGAAATTGCCTGCTTTGTCTCTGGCTGTTTTGCTGTGGTTAAGAAAAACTGGACACTACACAGTTTTGTTTGGCTTTTTTTCCCCAGTTTCACAAAGACAATGGTGAAAAGAAGAATCCACAGGGATGAGCTACCCGCACAGGCGAATACACATAAATGTGCATTCACAGAAATTTAATTAAGAAAACGTATAAACTATCTAGGTCTAACAACTATAAACGGCACTGGGAATGAGGATTTTTTTTTTTTACAAGACTAAAATACAAAGTTAGCACTAAGGCTAACTTGGTCTGGAAGTTAAAATGAAGCTGCACTGGTTGTGATGTCGACGGGGACTTTGCACTCCTAAAGCCCCCCTGAACGCCAGCTTGGCTTTCCCCAAAACCACCCCCTCCTCTCACGCGCTGAGAGGTCAGATGTCAGAGGTCCCCCTTCTAATTGTGATGATAATGTCACTCAGACTGCAGGGAGCGGGGTGGGGCTGCTTTGCAGGAGAGAATGTCTTTAGAGGGTGGAATTGGTGGAGAGAGCGACGAAGAGGAGGAGAGAGCGGTCTGGTCCAGCAAGAATGTCATGTCATATTTCCTGTAATCCCTCGTCCCTTGCTCTGAAAACAGTGCACTCGCTCCGAATGCACAATCCCTGTTGCCCTAGCAACCTCACAGACGAACAAGCAAGCCTGACACCCAACCAATCACCCCCTACCCACCCCCACCCTTGCTCCCCATGGCTATTTGTCATGGCTTGGCTGGGTTTATTTAGAGGCAAATTAACTATGTCTGGAATCTAGTGTGTCACTAAAAAATTAAACACGAATGTGGCACAAAGACGGCATACAATACAGTGCAGACCGACAGTAAAATTCCACAAGAGCCTCTCTGCAATGTGGGTATTTGACTGCTAATGAAAGCCAAAGAGCTACAGTCTATACAGGATGTTGTTCCTCGAAGACCATTGTTACTCTCCATGGAGAGAGAATAATTTACAACCCACTCGAAGAAATACTGTGTGTCAAAGAGCATATTAACTTTCCTATCATGATCCAAAAATACTAAAACTATGAGAATGAAGTGCATTGCTATTTAATTGTGTGTGTTAGAATACATGAATGCATGTTTGTGTGTGGATGAGTGTGTGAGAATGACGATAGCATTTATACCTGATAAATTATTTGTCACTGCATATGAAAGTATGCTGCACTGAGCAGCCAAAACACACATTCTTTTGTCTAGACCTGACTCATTGCCAACATGCTACTCCCATAACACACAAATCTGAGTGCTATCAGTGCAGAGAGACTGTGAGAGACGTGCAACTTTGTCCTGGTGCACTCAAGAGTCTCCTTATCAGGCTCTTTACAACCTCGTGGATTCTACTGCCTTTGGGAAAAGAGGGACGGACAGGAACTGTGCATTCGCCTGGGCCAAGCCTTATTTGTGGAGGATGTCGACGGCAGGTGCAGGCTGCTGTTGTGCAATGGGCCCCTGAGTCATATTTAGTGAGTGCCGACTTCTGACCTCTAAGGAAGAGAGTGCAGCAGATGAGGAGGAGGTCTTTGAGTGCAAGGGAGGGATGGCCAGAATGGGTAATCTCTCCGTGTCAGCACACATGAGGACTCCTGCCAGCTGCAGCCTCGGCCGCGTGCATCTGTCCACATCTGTCAGTACACCTCTGGGTGTCTGGCATCTACCTCTCCTGCCAGACTTTAAGCCAAAACAACTGGAGTGTTATGCTCATGGGACAAGTCCAGTAACCAACACACACACACACACACACACACACACAAACTCATACACATTGGCCATTTAACACCACCCAAGAGATATGGTCATCCGCCAAAAAAAAAACTCAAAACACATGCATTAATATTTCATCTTGACAAAGTTTCAAGATAATAACATGAAGGCATCACTGCAACGAAGCAAACACATGCAAAAATCACTACACGCCCAAACACAAAGAAAGAACTTACAACCAGCCTCAGCTTCTGAGGAAGAGAAGTATCGTGAGCCCATAAAAGAAAGGAAAACATTTAAAAAGAAGGTGATAGCAATCATCAAACATTTAATAAAGAATAGTTTAAAAAGTACAAATGACTTTGCCTTGATTTCTTCGTTGTTCAGCATCAAGTATAAGGACCTTCTGACTAAAACAGTTTGATTTATGTGAGTGAGTTCTGTCATCTATACTCGTGTAACACAATGCCGGTTTTCCTGCTTTCTGGGTCACTGCAGGGTAACCTGAGCTCATCCTCTCCTATACAATAGCAGCTACTCTGCCAGAGGTCAAAGGGTGGCTCACCTGTGAACAAAGAGGCTGTAATCTCTGACACGGTTCATACACACAGTCATGCACCACAAAGCAAAAAGTATAAAGGAGTCTTCCTATCTCAGTGGACATTTCCTAAACCAAATGGAGAGAAAGAGCAACAACGACAGAACTACAAACTTTTGAATTGGGGCAAGATTTCAACTTCTACATTGCATAACAGGAGCTAATCAACATATACTAAATCCTTTTTCCCATGAGGTTGCTAAAAAGAAATATTAAACTCTTACAACACTGTCTCTTTCTCTCAACAGAGACTCATTCCCTCCACCCCTCCTTCCACAAGCAAGCAGGAACCAGCTCTACTCCTTTATGCGAGTCCATACTGACACCACACTGCCAACAGGAGCCCATCCACTTCCCCCCTCCTTCAAACAGCCTCTTCTGCTCTGCTCTCCTCAGCTTGGCTCTCCCTTTCTCAGCAAAGAGCCAGATTGGGGGTTGGGGAGTGTTTTGTGGCCCAAATAAAAGAGCTAAAGTAGTCAGAACTCCTTTGTATGAAAGTGTTGGGGGGGAGCAGTGACCCAAACAGCTAGTCTTTCAGGCCTGGGCTTACACGGACCAACAGGCCTGGGCTGTAGCCTGGCAACAGTAACCCATGGTGAGAGAGAGCCAGAGTGAGAAAAAGGGGGTGTTGGGAGACAGGGTTTCGTAAGGACAGTTGGAGCACTTCAGAGAAGTGATCCCCTACATATGCAGGTAGCACTAAGCAACATGCAGAACCAATTCAGTCTGGTAATTAAGTATGATCATGTCTAAAAGGATTGTTGTTTCACAGTTTAAAGCGCAAAGTTTGTTTCAACAATTGTGCTTAGGCACACAAAGGAGGTATTGAAATCTCCAGAGGGAGGTTTCCAGAGCACCCCTCGAGCATGAATATTAAACATGTGAATATGAGGACATTTAACTTTCTCTTGAGGAAAAGCGGTAATGCATCTGAAGGGAAAGCTAGACCAGCTGTCAGTGCATCCCTCTCACCTAAACACTCACAATTACATGCATAAGAATATAAATCCAGAATCCAAACTGCACATATTGTCTGCACCCAAGAGAATAGAAATGCACTCTTGTTGCCAAGTGATGCTGCTATTTAAAAGGCTAGACACGTGCTAGTTTTTACAGTTTTAGTTCATACACTATCTGAACAAATCTGACTCAAGTGTCAACAGACCTTTGGAAGAATACTCCCTGACATTTTTCAATAACCATAACCACATTGCATGAATCCCAGGGTCGAGGTCTTTCAAAGCATTCACTGAACTCAACCACAAAAACCCCACCCAACCACCTAAACTGAATCAGATTTTGCTAAACTTTGAAACAGAATTTTAAAAGACCCCATCCCCAAGCGAAACACAAAAGATCCACTGCAATGCCTTCTTCAGTGTTTTGTCTCAAGTTAGCCTTAACAGTACAAACATAATGGAACAAAAGATATCCAGACCTTCTAATGGCCTGTGTTGCAATTCATTTCACAGCAAACATTTGCTGCACAGTTAATGTTGCTTGAATAAAACTACATATCTGATAAAAAAAGAAATCAATTTTAATAATGTTGACAGGAACTGATTGATTGAGACCAGCACTCTCACAAGCTTGAAGTCCTGAAAGAATGAGAATGGTTTATAGTGCGCTGGCAAAGCTAAGATAAGCCAAGGAGAACACTAAGAAAACAACCTGAAAGTGAATATTATCTTAACTGCTGTCACCCGAAGAACTACACGAGATATTAAAGAAGGATGTGGGCCAGTCATACCTAATGAAACATTCTATAAAACTTTAACAAATTACAATAATGGAGCAAATGTGTTTTAACCTCTGATAAATCTTAAATTCTGGAACGGTAAACATTGACAAAATGTTGCCTAGTTATCTGTGGAAAGTGTGCTTAGTGGAAAAGTGAATGCCTTTTCCTGAATCATTTAAAGATGGACCCATCCCTTCCTCTTCTAAAGGGGAGGGAGAGACTGGGGAAATTTTGCTGGCGGACCTCAGTTATTTCAATCAAGCCTGGCTGAAAGTCTCCTCTGAAGAACAGCCAGGGGATGGTATTTCAGATGCAGGCTTATCCCTACATGAGCGTGTGGTTCAGACAAACATCGAACCCAAAAAGAATAATAAAACACAAGCACACAGGGCTGGTTTTCTAGATTTGTGTGACGTGCGAGTGAGCACACAGTTTTCATTTCCACATGCTCAGTTATAAATTCCAGGGATGAAACGGTTTCAGCACAATGTAGCCATGTGCTAAGAAAATGAAATAAAATTAGGCAGAAGATGAGAAAGTTGAGGAACATGGAGGCCTCTGTACGCTGAGTAAGCTGCTTAAGCCTCTTCGATAGGACAGGATGTGCGTAGTAGAAAGGTCAGAAGGCACCACTTCCTGTGACTGGGCCTGGGAACCACAGCTCCTAGTCTCCAGTCATGACCCAGAGACATGAAGGGACAACAAACCCAAACCCTACTCCCTACGATGGTGTAACCTCTACATCAGAAAGCACTCATCTTGTCATGGTTATGGCCGATGCCCTTCAAATAAGTCATCTGAAACTACTGAGTCTGCAATGCATCAGAGAATTCCACAGCAGCTCCATCTGCCTGCCAGGACAGCATGAGCGATATGGGCTATATGTTGCCTCACGAAATTGCAGAGTAACTAATTGCAAATCAAACAAGTCATTCCAAACATCCCATTCTCAATGTGACTAGGCTGACAGTATTGTTAAAGACATTCCTGAAGGGGCTACCAGGGTGAATGGATGGGAGGTACGGACAATAACCTGAAAGCACCAGAGGGACAGGAGGAATCTTACTAAGCATTCCTCTCTAATCCACCATAAAGATGCCAAAGAAAACACTAGCCCTGAGGTGCTCTGAACTAAGCTAACAATATAATCTGTCTCTTTGCTATGGTCTGTCAGTAAATATGTGCCATGGCATATTTTCACCTCTCTGTGAATTGTGTAAAAAAACAAAAAAAAACAAAAAAGCTTTCATCTGCTATTGAGTAAAGTAAACTTGTAGAAGTTGCATTTTCCATTTGGAAAGGTTGTACAAAGGGTGCAAAATACATTTTTGATCGACTGGCCAAATGGCTAGTGTAAGTAAACATTTTACCAGCCACTCATTGTTTTTGTTTTATGGCTGATGAGTGACGCACATACACAAGCGTGTAGTATCTGGTAGCTGTGAATTCCCACGAGATTTGTTTCCTTATTGAATAAAGGAGAAATCGTACGTGTCCTTTCTCTTAAAACATGCACAGTACTTTATTTCCTTACATAAGTCAGCAGTTACAAACTTTTTACTACAGAAACAGTCTGTTCCTTATCAAAGTCAAAGATGTCCTCTTCCATCACATTCTAAGAGGTTGGGAGTTAGACAGGGTCATAACTGAACACTCACAATTTATATGCTAACTGTGCTACTGAGGCCAAGAGCAAAGCATTTGTAACATGAAGAGGACTACTGAATTCATCTGTGGGCCTCACACAGTGGAGAAGCCGCACATTTATTTCAATTCAGTTTCGAAGATCTGAGAGGAAAGAGTTGGTTGTAATCTGCGATCTGCCACTGTGATGAGAGACAGGCAGAGGATGAGCTGGGACAACACGCAGAGAAAGCCGCCGCACTGTGAGAGAGGCAACATGTGCGAGAGGGACTGAGAGCTACCGGCTTCATTCCTCCACGAGCTTGTCTCTCGCAGTATGGGGGCGGCTGACTGCTCAATGGCAGCACCTGGCCCTATGCTTCCCCTTTGTCAAGATCTGACTTCACTGGATTACCATCACAACATCCACCAGCTGTCCTCTACGCAGCCCCCCGCGCCCCCCACTCCTTCCCTCCTTCCCAGCCTCCCTTTACCCATTCCCTACCCCCAGTCCAATCCCTCCAGCTGGATCCTCTCTGAATGACACCCTCTCAATCTGCCTAATTATCTCTCCTCCGGCCACGCCACCGTGGCCCTCTCGAGGCAGCACATTCTGTTCACGGGGTGGAGCTGAGGGCCCGGAGGCTCCTCAACTGGACTTCTGACTGCTCACCTAGAAGGCCACACTCTCTGTGACACTCTCAGCCCTTCACTGTCAAGTTCAAAACTTTCGGTTACAGTGGGATCATAGAAGGAATCCTCAAAATCTAAGTGTGTATCAAGAAGAATAGTGTGTCAGAAAATGCAGATAAAACATCGCAGAGATGAGCAGAGCTGTTGTTTTTGAGCAACATTAGCTGTTGAGGAGACATGAAGAACTAAAAAATCATCATCTTCTTTGCAGCCCTCAAACAAAGCCAACTGGTATAACAGGAACGATACGCCTTCCATGTTAGTGAGAATCTTCATCAAGCTCACTTCAAACATTCTACCTGCCTTAATTAATCATCTCACACACAAACTATTGTAATGACCTTTGAGCTTTTCACAGGTTGACTCATATCAGGCTGCTATTCACAAGACCTTATCTTACAACCGTAGTTTAATTTAGCTCCCTGCTAATCTCAGACTTCAGACAGATCCTTCAATGTAAAAACCTAGAGTTTTACATTGACTAATATTTTGGATCACTTATGGAACAGTGATGCAATCACTCATCAACAATCATGCTCCACCATCTGACTAGCAGTTGCAGCCAATACGTTGGGAGTTTGTTGTGAAGCCAGGTTGGAAAGCTCAGCCTTTTCAGACTAAAAGTATTATCTGATCTTTTTCTGAGTCACTGGAACAGGTGAAATGTGATTCAGAGAGTTTGTTCATTTGAACAGTTGACACATGATTACTACTGTAATCCCCTATCAGCAACTCTGGCCCACAACCTCAACTATTAAGTCACCCGAGGAGGAAGTCAGCACACTGAGACACACATTAAAGCTACGAAGACACAGAACTATGAGAGAACTTTGAGATGTCTTACATGTTAGGGCTATAGTGTGGTATCATAGCAGTGTCTGCCAACAGGACAGAAGATACATTGGTATCTGGGACAGTGACAATGGTAGCTGCCATACACACAGATTTACTGTCACTTAAGAAGATACTTTCTGTAAGAAAAACTTTAACAACACAGTGGTTGGTCAACTAGGAACAGATGGACATTCTCTGCACAGAACAATGTGCCAGATTCTGTGGAAAATAAGTGATTTTCAGCAATGTTGTTTTCTACTGGTTCTACAAATTCCTCTCAAATGCCAGAACGTGTATCTGTCTCTGCATTCTGTTTCTGTCTCTTGACTCTGTATTGGCCTCACTCTGCTGTGGCCTTTCTTCTCTCCCTCTCTATGACCTGCTCTGATGGTGCCAGGTTTCAGGCAGGTATCTGGTAGAAGAAAGGATCTTTTCTGCTGTTTTGGATCTCCTGTTTCTGCAGGCTCCCAGGGGAAGGGGTGGGGTGGCTCCACCACTCACCTCTGTCTACGACTGGTCTGACCACTCTCATGTGGCCACGCTCCGCTCCACTGATCTCCCCTGCTATGGGACTCTTTCTACACTGTGTGGTATGACATTCGATGTCCCCTTCCATTAGAAATCCTTTCCATGGACACTTTAAGTACTTATTTTTCTTGGCGCGGTCCCAGCTTAGTGATCACACATGCCCAGGTCCTACACTCTTAACCTATGTACAGATACATGTACACAGTACAAAGGATTGAGGGAGCACAATGGATAAATGAATGGAGTGCTCCAAAGGAAAACACATCCCCTGTGATGAGATGACCTTAAATATGGAGATTAATGTACAAGCGAGACCAAGCATTGAGGTGTTTGTTCTCTAGTAGGAGGGAAGTTCTATTTCTGTGTGGTGCTGAAAATAAATGATTTGCTCAGAGAATGATGTTAGATATGCTGAAAAAAAATCTGGCTGCATAAAATTATACATTCACTCACTCAAGTTAGTCTCCCCCACCTTGGCTCCAGCTAATGATTAAGAAATGTGGGTGGTGGTTACTCGATCCACATGCAGTCAAGTTACACATTGGCTGGTGTGTAATGGCTGCTACTGGCAGAATAACGACCTCAAAGCACTACGCAATTGCTTTTGTGTTTGAAAAATAGAAACATTTGACTTATTTTTTGCCTGTGAAAAGCGCATTTATGGTATTGGCTCAACTTTGAACCCTGCAGTGTTGTAAACTGCAAATAACTCCAATAAAATAATAAACGTAGGGTTTTGGAGGGAAGCAGCTGGCAGCCAAGGAGGTTTTGTTCCACCAATGACTGTATCTCCTCCATCTGAAACACTCAGGCATGTTTCCTAAGCTAAAGGGTTTTTAAAAGGGACACGTGACCCCAGGGCAAGGCACTGTAGGCTATTTAGCTTGACTATTGTAACATGGTCCCACACAACCCCCCTCACCAATTTGAAAAACAAAAGCCTTATCACTGCCAAAAGATGTGAGAGCTCAAAAATGCCCAAAGCAGGCAGGAAACAAAGACAATCAATCAAAAAAGTTGTTATAAAGCCTACAAATGAACCCCTATCTTAAAAAGGTTAGACTGTTTATCACTGAAAAATAACACACATTGAAGATGTAAATGAATAAAGAAACATAGAGCGAAATCTCTAGTCTAACTCATGTGCAGCACAATGCAGTGATTTATGTCTGACAAAGCTCGAAAACAGGTGCAACAGATGAGTGTTGCAGCCAAACATGTTGAGGCTCGTTGCTGCTCATCTATGTAGGCCTAATCAATTTGTCTAATCTTTCACCACATTCATGTGAATGCTGTAAATTAACAGCCAACACAATATAAAAAGGCCACATTCGCTTCAGCCTGGGAATGAATCTTTCCCGTGAAGCTCTGAAGAACCAACTGAGGAATAATAGCTTGTGTAAATCAATTTACACACAAGGCCTACACTTGTGGTTTGAATGCCTTTCAGAAGATGAGTTTCTGAGGGAATGAGGCAGGAACAAAACTCAGATTGGAGCCTTAGCTGAAAGGAAACACTGGCCCACGGGTCTTATCCTGGTACATCACTGTTCCACTTACATGCATCGAGTAGGTGATTCTAAGCATGTCCCTCCATTTTCACAAGGTCTGTATTTATCCACGCATCGGAACCCTGTGGAAAATTGAGAAATTTTGTTAGAGAACCACACAGCTGACTTGATGCCATTCACTTAAACCTCAGACCATGTAATCATTATAAATAATGTCCCATTCCAAGAGAATTTGTATAGAAGCTCTTAATTAACCCTTGTAAAACATGACTGAGATACTCAAACTGATGTTTCCCCTCTCTGAGACACAGTTCAAGCTTCCCACATTGCAGGCCTTTGCCACTTGTGGCATCTTGCAGACACACCTGCATGTCTGCTGTTTACTTTGTCAAAAGCAGAGAAAAGGTTTTCTTGATAGATATAGCTGTAAGGAGGAGATGGTTTCTGCTTGGTCTGAGGCATTAATTTATCATATCTGTCACTACTCAGCGGCTTCCAGTGACAAGATCTTCAGTTTGTTAAAGGGTCTTTGTTCAGAGAGGGAGGGGGTAACTGCACTCCCTGCTTCAGTTAAACACTTTTTATTTTAACCCTGTTTTTTTTTTTTAGTTTAACATTATTGCACAAGCTTAAGTTTCTTGGCTAAACGTTTAAAGGACAGCTGATGGCACAGGAGTTACTTTTCTTCTTCTGTTAAGTCGGTGGAGCAGCAGCGCTCCCCAACACTAGAAAACCAACAACTGCATGTAGATCAGATATTATCTTTATAAATACCTAATCTATCCGTACAGCACTGAGAGCTTTATTCACACTAAAACACTTGAGTGTGTTTCACTTTGACACGTGATGCGTGTAAACGTCTCGGGGATCTGTTACCACTATCTGCTGTTGTTCAATTATTCCATGGGACTTTGGAAAAAACTTGTAGAGTATCCGTCATTAATTGTAAATCAAACTATCCATAAACTGTTAAGTAAAATTAGAGTTCAAAAAGTGCTCCCCAGTTCTCACTAAGTAGCCCAGATAATGAGGGAAAGCCCCAAATCAATTTGGAGCCGGACGGTGGATGTCCAGACACGTCCAGTCCACCTATGGCTGGCTGTAAACTACCAATATTAGACTAAACGGTGAAGTTAATTGGGTCAGACTTACCTTCACAAATATGCGTAAACAATATGAGTGACAGAATAATCCATGGAATATTCCCTTCCATTTCGGTGGAAAAGTTTCCAGCGTTTCAAGACTGGCTTTTAGTAGAAATACATCCTTGATAAAGCTCACATAAAAATTAAGGCTCCAAGATCGATGGGGATTTTTTTCATAAAGTCAGCCGGAAAGCGTTAGGTCCCAATCCCGTAGTATCCTCCGCAGCTCGGCCACGGCTGCTGTGATTCTCCGTTAACCTCCTGAAACTTTTGAAAAACTTTTCCTTCCCGATCCGTCTGTCCCAGAGCCCGCTGCTACTCCGCCTCCTCTCTCTCTCTCTCTCTCTCTCTCTCTCTCTCTCTCTCTCTCTCTCTCGCTCTCTCTCTCTCTCTCTCGCTCTCTCTCTCTCTCTCTCTCTCTCTCGCTCGCTCGCTCACCCCCACCCAAACACACACACACACACACACACACACACACACACACGAGACAGTCCATGCGCAGAGCTTCCCAACATCGGGCCCACCACTACCCTAACCACAGACACACACACACACACAGACACACACACACACACACACACACACACACACACACACACACCTACCAACAAACATCAGGACTTTGCTGAGATATGAATACAAAAAGACAACAGCTTATTTATCGTAGCACGACTATTAGATTTCACGGGAAAAGGAACATCGTTGTCTTTTGTTCTACAGTCTGCACTGAATCAACAGTTTATTCATATGTGCTTTTTATTTTCTTTTTACAGCAATGTAGATCTACCAATTGTACACTTTGGCAAAGAATATATATAAAGGATGATATTAAGCTGATAGAGTCAGCACATCACTAAGGCCAAAATGTTCAAGTATTGTCCCAAAAACCTAAGAACCACCGTTTTCTTTTTAAGTTGTGATTTTTTTAATGCAAATCTGGATCCACAGAAAAGCTGCTTTGATATGAATCTGGAGGTTATATTCTTAGGTAATGATGGATAAAGTCAGTTCTGATGGTTATTTTGGTTTCTAGCAATATGAGTCAGATCAAACTGTAACAGATCTGAGCTGTAAAAGTTTTAAATATCAGAATTTAGACTGTTGCACTGTGACATGTTGCTAACATTAACACAAAGACAACAGCTCTAAATTGAATATTTACATCAGGTATGAATATGTAAGTGAAATGACACTTTATTTGTCAATAAAGAGGTTACTTGTGTATTATGGCAGTCGACTGGGATGTGTCCAATCCTGTGCAAGCTAACGTGTTTGTTTGTATGTTTACAGTTGATGACTTGCAGATAAGAGTGTGAAATGTGTTTACATGATTGCAGAAAGTGCAGGCATTCCTGTTATCCCCACGGCCCATGTACTGAGCATCTCAGCCTGCCCATGGCAGTGGACTCATTTTCTGCAGCCGGCGTATAGTGCCTCAGTTGTTCTGCTGCACAGAGCGGAGCCGGTCGCTTACAGAGACAATAGCCTTGATTTGAATCATAAAAGGAGTCCGGCATTATGACACAGTTTCTCTCTGCAGGGGAGGGCAGCACACTAATATTCAAGCACACTGCCCCTACACCACCATCTCCCCCTCTACATCACACTATTCCTGGTCCTAGTCTTGAATAAATTACAGGCATGGGTAGGGCCATGAATGTAGCAGGCTGGTTTGGAGTGAAGTTCGTTAGTACGTGTGACGTCATCTATAGGGGTCAGTGAAAAGAGCTTGTTAGGCCTCACAGACACCTGCTTCATTTGGCACCCACCGTGTGATGAAAGTTGGGCAGCGCAAAGTTTTCAATAGCTGGATTCAGCTTTTTGTGCACAATGACATGATTACTTAGTCCTATATTCTTCATTAGCACTTGGGTATTGCTGCAACTGATTGAAAATTGTCTTTAAAGGGTTAGTTTGGGTTTTTTGAGGTGGGGTTGTATGATTTGGTTATCCCTAGTCTGTATATTGCCTACAGAAGATAACAGTCCACAGTAGAAGCAGACAGGAGTCTGACAGAAAAACCTAAGCAATCACCTCCTGTAGGTCATACACTGATCATAAATAAGTTACAATCCCACCTTCATGAAACCCAAACTAACCCCTTTAAGTGTAGGGGGGTTAAGTGTATTATTGATATATTTAATTTATCTGAATAAATTTTACCTTGAGATCAGACAGCCCTTTCTGACGGGGAACTGAAGCTGTTTAATCGCAAAGCCACCAGACTCCTTTGACAAAAACAGTCATTTTAACATCGTGAACATGATGGCCGTGTTCTACAGCTGCTGTGAACAGTTGTTTTCTTTGTGTTATTGTGTGAGTTTCGGTAAATCTGAACAAACTTTAAAATACGTTAGTCTTTAACACGGACACTGGTGGCATTGAAGAGACTGTAGATGGATATAATGGCCCCAGTTTCCAGTCAGAAAGAGCTGCCTAGCAGCGAGGTAAAGCAATTAAAATATTCCAAATATAGCGTGCACCTAAACTGATGTCAAATTTTTTGGGTGGACCTTTTTAATGTGGCTGAAATGTGTTTTGCTGCTGACCCCGTCAACAATGGAACATTGCTTATCTCCCTACACTAATACTCCTGCGGCTTCTCCAAACTGGGGGCATGCTGATCTACTGAACTAAGACTATGGGAAATAGCTCAAACAACCCCCCAACTATCCTTTTAAAACCTTTTGTTTCTGACTCTGGCTACAGCTACAAGTGAAAACTGGACAGAGACAAGGAGATAGGTGTAATACAGTTCATGCATATATCAAGTGGGTGTAATAAACTGGGTTTTTGTGTTTTCATTTGGCCTTAAAATATGTTTTTCACTCCCTGGGGATGTAGTAGGTGCACTCCCAGCTCAGTCTGGCAGGTGATGGCAGTATTTTGACTGGCTTCCAGTTGGAGAAGGTCTCGAGGAGAGATTTCTCTGCGTCCTCAGGGACAGAGAGTTGTATTTACAGCATGTTGTTATCTAGGCATGCAAAGTCTCCAAATGTGCATCATTCCTCTGGAAAACTCAAGGCCTTGATCATTGCACAAAAAACATCTGCTGGCTTCTTCTTGTCAAACAATGTTTTCACAACAAAAGTCAAGGCTGTTATCAATCAACACATTATTAAAACAAAACCTAGCAGAGATTAATGTATTAAATATTGTAATAGGATCAGGGCTGTAGATACAGTACGTGAATCTTCCCATT
Source organism: Diplodus puntazzo (assembly GCA_963678695.2). Lineage (NCBI taxonomy): Eukaryota > Metazoa > Chordata > Actinopteri > Spariformes > Sparidae > Diplodus > Diplodus puntazzo. Next base: position 5,838,469 of record OZ023174.1, read on the forward strand.
TCTTTAAAGAGCACAAAATAATCATTATAGTTATCACTACAAAAGCAATTGCAGTCCAAATAAACAGCGAATTCAGCAGATTTTCTCTAAACTAAATGTTGAGTTTGTTGCCCTTCTCTTTTTATTCTTTCGATGATGACAGGTATTTCAGTAATGCTGCATTCTCCCAGTAATGGATTCTCAAACCCCCGTGTTTAATAAGACTTGCTGCAGCAAACTTTGAAAGAGTGCTGTTGAAAGGTCCAATTTTCTCCACTCAAAAGCTAAAATGCTTTGTTTGGGAGGATTACAATCTGTGCCGCTTGACTCCAGAAAATAAAGAGCCAATGAGAAAATTCCAGTTCGTCTTCTTTCTCTCTGATCTCATTAGTGGAAGTTGCTGCTCCAGCCCTTCCCTCTGGAAATATGACCTTTCCTTGATTGTTTTAGAAATGAAAGAGAACAGTGGAATTAATCTTGTGTCAAGAACACCAGTGGGACAGCCTCTGGTTACTGTGTGGGACATTTCTCCTGGTATAGTCTGTACACTCATTTTAATGAATTCTCAATCGTGTTATCATTTTCGTCTCATTATCGCTTCTCTCTCCCAACCTTTTTTCTGTCTCTCTGCACACACACACACAACAGAAGAAATGCATCAGTGTTGTGTTTGTACTGGAGAGAAAGTGTGAAAGAGAGTGGAAGCCAAGGCGATAAAGTTCTCGCGCAGGACTCAGGGGGAATCTCCAATCACACAAACAAAGATGTGACAGGACAGGATTTATAACTCTGTTCTCTGTTGGAAAGAGAGAGGCACTCCTCTTTGAACAGTTGTTAGCATTGCTCTCATAGCTAATACATGTAAATCTGGACACATAGCAGGAATGCATTCAATCAGGACATGTTAGTGTACACATTTAATGTAGAAGCTGCCTTTCTAGCACCACCTCTTTGCTTGTGTATACCCAGCTGTACAAAGCACTTTGTAATTCCTCCCATTAAGCATTTGATACCTTGGGATAACATGCACTATTGTGACGCACATTGCTAACAGATAGGCTTTTATTCAGAACAGCAAGTGAACGACACTGTACGTTTACAGTTTCAACAGTGAAAGCTGACCAGAGCCTTTTAAGTAGGCAAGAGACAAAATGGTAAACTCGTATACTATCAGTGTCCTTCTTAATGTGGCCTTACTTTGCACTCACTAGGCAGGGGTCACTTACACCAACATAACATAATACTTTTCAAAAAATTCTGTGGAGGTAAAAATCTTGACATTTATTTTTCATAACAGCAGTACGGCGTTAAATGTAGTTACCAGTAAGAGCCTACGTACAGTATATGGTGTGGTCAGCCAGTGGCCTCCTTTCATGGTCGGTGGCCTTTCAGCGCTAGCACGCTCCGTGTGATAGGGGTGCTAACAGGCAGTGTTTGTGGACACAGTGGACGTGATGACTTTACCACCCAGGCCAGACTGATTTATGTGGGAAAAGCCCCTGAGAGCACCCACAGAGAGTGTGGAGAGGATTAGAAGCCCCTCTACAAAACCGGTCATGGCCAATCAGCAGCTGAGACCCCCTACAGACAGATGTCGGGGCCAATTGCAGTGCAGCGTTTGGGTTGATGCCATGGATTGTCTTCTTTATTGCTGCTTCATAATTGTATGATCTCTTTATCATTCAGGATTTGTGGGTAAGCACTTCGGCTTCAAGTGTGGTGGGCTTCTGATGTTATAGGAGGTGGTAGGCACACTTTTGATCCCTGTGTGTGACCAAGGCCCGATGATAACACACACAACACACACACACAACTGTATCTCACAGTGATAAGATAACTTCTCTTTGTTTCTGGAAAGTTGTGATCTTCAATTAGAACAGCTCTGCTTTTCCCAGGACCCTTTTGTTAGTTCAGCTCCTCCTTTTGCTAATGTAGGTTTTTATCTTCAATATCTGAACTATTCAGGGGCTGGAGTGAGGTAGTGTTTGGATGTATGCCTTTTGATGTTATTGTGAATATATACAACATTTATGTAATGATTTTCATCACTCTTGGTTTTGTTTTGTCCTGATCGCCATTGTGTTGTCAGCCAAAAAGTTAATTTCTTTTGATAAAACGTATTTTAAACATAAATCGTCAATGTGATTTTTCTGCTCTGTTTACTTTGTACACACAAAATCTTGCTTGCTCACTACATACCGCCCCCGCAGACTGCGATTCATTCATTTATCATCATGCACTGAAAAAAAAATCGAGGTTTCTGCCGTAGTTGTGTGTGTATTTGTACTTTCTGTATCCTCTTTCACTGTGATTTTTTTCTTTTCTTCTCTTCCTTCCACCCACTCTTTCCAACACACACACACCAAACACACACACACACACACACACACACACACACACACACACACACACACACACACACACACACACACACACACACACACCAACCTAGGGCTTTTTGCCTAAAGTAAACACGTGTGAATGATGGATCTTTCTTTGGATTGTGGGAAAAAGTGTTTGACTTTCACACAAGCTCTCTAAATGGCTGTTAAATCCTGTATGTGTACACAAGTCTTGTTTCTGTAGAAAGGGGCCAGAGAGAAGAAAGGAAAGATGATTTTTACCAATGGAAATCCTTGATTTTCTGTAGTCTTCTGACCCAGTGGACAGGACAAGACACAGAGAATGGTATTTGCAGGAATAATATTGTCCAGGATCAGTATCCTCTGTCAGTAATCAAGATGGGAGAATTTTGTCTCCTTTGAGATATAAATCTACAGGTGGGAGGACTGAGACTCGGTGGAGGGTCTGGTGGCATTCGCATTGACAGAGCAGTGAGATGGAGGGGCAGAGAGTGCAGTAGACATCCCTGTGCAGGAATGTATTGCAGACAGAGCTGGAGACTGGCCAGCTGGAGGAATTCAGATAGCTATGACTCTGTTTCCGTGTGAAATAGCTACTTAAGACCACTGTGAACAGCTGCCGGACAGTGCCCCCTCTCCCCCCACCTCTTCCACCTCCTCTCTCCCTCTGTGGGGCTGTAAATCTTGAGGGAGAACGGAGGTGCTGGCGACTTGCTGAAAGGGATCCAGAGAGGATCCTGAGGTTTAGTGCAAAAGGTCAGGTCTGTGTTAGCAGGACCCAGTGCTGAGACTCTGGACTGATACCCAGTGATGACCCGACACACACGCTTGAGGCCGAGGTGCTGTCCATCCTAGAGGCACTATGGATCCCCACTCTGTTGTCAGGATTAATTGAACTTGTGTAAGGAAGAGGGCACTGAAAGCCTGTCTCAACAAGAGGGCTTATCTTAACGAAAGGCACAGGGTCATTTAAGTCACTTTACAAAACCGTGTTCAAATCCATGTAATCTGACAAGTAGAGCCGAAAATAAGTTGAGTATGTCTGCAGAATTACAGCAGTGACAGCCTTGAAAAGTGTTTCAAGTGGCATATGCTCCACTAAAAATGTCAAATAAAAGACATATTGAGAAAAATGACTGAATTATAACTGCGACTGATCCCACATTTGCCTCTGAAAACCAGAAGAGAAAGACGTGGAGGGGTCCCGAGCTCTCTGTTCATCCTCTGTCCCTCCTGAGTCAATTGTTGGGGAAGCATGGTGTCAACCCTGTGCCATCAATCACCCCCTTTCAGAGGAGGGCAGACAAGGCGGGGACCCGCCCCCCAGGACAGGGGGGTGGAAGTTCTCATGCCCTCCCCGCCTCCTGAAGCCATGCACTGCTACAGACAGAACTCCGACAGCTGGTCTGGCCATTAGGGGTAGGCCGAGACCTGAGGGCCCCCGCACAGCAGCAACAGCTGCCAGCCCACTGCCCCCTACAACCCCACCAACACAGCTCTATAAAATCTGTATTAGAAGAGCAATTTATTGTCATTCCTTTACATTCCTTCACAAAGATGGCCACATTATAGACCATAATCACTTCTGATGATCAGAATAAGTGTGTAAAACTGTGTGTGTAATGTGTGTAGTTTTTTGGTGGCACGTGTGTTTTACAAATATGATTAATTTAAGGAAAAATTGTCAATTATTTGCCAGGGAGTTTGACTTACAACTATACAGTTTTACCCCCCGTGTGTGGCTAAGTTTTAGTGGTATGCCATATTTCAGTACTCTTGCTAGAACTGAAGACGATAATGCCATCTGATAGGATGACACCAAGGCTGAAAGACAATATACTTTAATAGTACACTCCCATCTTTAAATATAGAAATGTTTGATATGTCCTGGAGAAAAATTTGAAGGAATCATGACAAAGGTCATCAGACAATTGTCTGTGTGTTATCAATAGCTGGTTGTGATTATTCATTACAGCCACCAGGTGTTTAAATCTATCCATCCATCCATCATCTATACCCATTTATCCTTTCCAGGGTCACAGGTTGCTGGAAACTATCCTAGCTGACACTGGGTGAGAGACAGTGATATTACTGATTACTGAAACCTTATCTGTTGTGTCAACAGCTTCTGAAATATGTTAAACTTGGCAAAATGCATCTTAAATCTGTGTGGTATTAAATGCTTAACTCTTGAGTTGTTTATATCCATCAGAGAAGGTGATTTACCCACTAAAACCAAACGAGGCTACACATTTATGTTACATATTTGTCTAAATGGTACATTTTTATGATGTCATTTGTTATGCATGCTCCTCCAGCAAAGTTCAGTAATTTGAGTCCAACAATGGAACAAACGAAAGGTATTATTTAACTGGCTGTGACTGTATTTACAATACAAATATGTCTGTGTCTATGTGATTTCAGATTGAGCCTTCATTTGAAGATTGCTGTTTGTAAATGCATGCTGATTGAGATAAAGGCATGAGTGCTCTGTATGGGTGAATGTGTGTGTTCCACTGAGTAAGAGAAGAGACGAGAGCGTTAGAGGAGATTACGCCACACTCCCTCAGGGTCCTTGTTACTCATGCACTACTGGCGGCTGAGCGGTTCCCACACTTGCACACTGAGGTGAGAGAGGCTGCACCCGCAGCCCCACCTGTGCCTGTACGTGTCCCAGCAGAGCCCTCATGAGACAGGAGCTTCCTTAAGAAAAGAACAGGGAGAAAACACTAAAGCTAGTGTGCAATCAAAACAGCAAGTGAGTAACAATGCCAACACACCACTAAGGTATAATTACTACTGAAGCAACTGAGAATGGGATAATTAGCCTGTACCATGCCTACCACCCAAACCCTCCTCCAGCTCCATTCACACATGTGCATCCACACGGCTTGAAACGAGGGCTTTAAGTCGCAATCACATAAATCTTTAGATACCCTACATCAGATTTTTCTAATTGTCAAACACTTTCAGAGCAAATCTTCACAGCAAACGTTTTTCAATTAACTTGTTTAGTGCCAATTAACTAGGCTGCACAATGTATAGCTTTATACGTTGTTTGCATAAATCCTACGTTACAAATTGGTGTAGTAAACTCAATAGAAGAAGCAGAAGTTGAAACAAAACCAGTTGTTTGCCAACTGCCAATAAACCTCTGAGAAGAAGAAACAAAACCAGTCACCTTGTCCTCCTATGAGAGAAAACTTCTTGGAATTGGAGAATTGCGGAAGTTTTGCCTGTTTTTAATGCAGTACTTCGAAATGCACATAATAAACATAAATATAAACACTAGTTTAATTCTCCAAAGGCCTTACAGTAAAGAAGCCAAAAAATTGATATAATAGTCATTGGTGGGTTTTTTGCCAGGTTGACTGGTATGAATTTTGATTTATGCTTCTATATTATTATGGTTATGTAGATAGACTGCAACTATTTGTGAGTGTCTGGCATGAATCTTGCCAATGCTTTCCAATGTGAGACTGAGTCTTCTGCCAAAATCAACACGCTGGCTTGCTTTGTCAGCCAAGCAGTGTCTGATCGCTGAATCCGTCATGGAAGCCGCCGGCCCTTTTGTCCGAGCCCACTGAAGCAGGGTGAGATTACATGCGTGGTTATTACCCCCACCATCCTCCTCTTCATCACTGACGATGGGTTGTGGAAGGCATTAGCAGAACTAGAACCGGTCAAAGATGTTATCATACAAGCAGACACGCCACGGCAGCTGTTGCACTTCATTAAAAAATCGTCTGATGACGAGCCGAGGGACTGAATGCAAGAATGAAGTCATGAAAAAAAGAGTGAATAAGGGAAACAGCAGGTCAACTGGTCTCAGATTGAAAGGTGTGTGCGACATTCCTATGGTTGGCCTGGAGGCACACTTGAGTGATAAGGAAGGCAGTAATGGAATAAGACAGGGTGGGACTAGAGTGAAGTGTTTGGGGTCGATATGGCTTGAGTGCTGAGTGCCTGAGGGCTGACTAGCCTCATTCAAAAATGAAACTCTTAAAGGACTGTTGACTCTGTTTGTAGTTTATTCCAAACACACCATCCAGGCACAATTAGACAGAGCCTATCCTGAAGGATTAGCTGTTGTGACAGGACCTTCTTAGCCTCTATAATTGTGAAAGACTACTGAATAAATGTTTATTTCTGGATAACGCTCATTTCATCGTTTTTTTCTATATACTGATATGAAACATGGCCATAGGAATTTTAAGTCCTGCTTACTGTTATCCTGCTACTGTTATTATTATCTGAAGATATCGGTCCCATGGGTCAAGCAAGTGCTGGCCCTTTTCAGAAAGGCTTGGTTGTGTTGAGGAGCGGGTGGAAGGGGTGGCTGACAGCAGCAGACATTCCACACCACACCACCCAGGGGCAGAGGAGAGAGGAGGGCTTGTAGTAATTCCACTTTTATTAAAACATATTGTAGAAAAACAACATGCTGGTCCATGGCAGGAGGACGAGAAAATCAGCATGACAGCTGGATCAAACCACCCTCTCACTATCTGGAAGCTTGTGCCTCTTAAGCTTCCATGAGCGTTTGTTTTTTTCTTCCCTCCTTTCTTCCCATCTTCCCTTTCCACCTCCATCTACTGTTGCTCATACAGCTGTCCAGCCATCACTTCTCAGCCCACTCCTTTAATCTCTCTTCCTTCGTTTGTTCTATCCCGCCCATCCTCTCGCCCCCACTCTATCAATCTCTTCCTCCATTTCCTGTCCCATGGCCTTGCTATCTGTGTTCATTCACTTCGAGTGAGCCCTTCACAAGTGCAAGATTTTGCTGTTTGGAAACTGTTTTGCTCCTCCCTCTGTGCCTGTCTTTGTCCTGTGTTTTGCCTGGTGTCCCGTGGCTTTAGGTAAAGGTTGTGTTCCTGGGTGGATCCCAGGCTGTGTAGTGCTAATCTCTGTTGAATGGCCACTACACCATTATTGAGGCTGACTTTTTTGTCTAGGCAATTTTACAACCATGCCTCTGGCTACTCTGACCCCGGTGACCTGGTCACTGTCTCCCTAGCAACTAATGAAGGAGGTGTGATAATGCATGAGAGAGGAGTTTCACCTCAGCATGGCCTGGCTGTGGCCTGGCTGTTGGATCCGGGGCAGACACAGTCAGCCTGTCACAGTAACCGACATCTTCAATTCCTCTGTGCCTGCTGTTCACTTATATTAATCTTACAATATTAATCACCTGCATTTGTGGCCCCCTGGTGCTTCCAAGCCAGAGGAATGTTAAGAGTATATGTTCAGGAATGCATTTCACATAGATACGATGCACTGGATTATCCAGCATCCTGACAAAACTCTGACTTAGCTGCAGCCATCTTCCCAGGATTGTGCGGAAGAGAAAGGCAATCCAGACAATCCAGACATTCCTTGGTCCTGTTGTATTCTCTCTTACTCTCTAATTTAAGAGCAGCTGTCGGGCCCTGCAAACCCTCAACCATCAAAGCTGGGTAAGGAGGTGGGGGTGGGTCGGATGAGGAGCGCTGATGCCGCTTATCTCACTTTCCAAAGTTGTTGCACTGACCATCAACAGAACACCTGTGGAAGGTAGGACGGAGCTAGATTAGAGGATAGGAGACAGTCACTTCATGCCCCAGCAGTAAAAACAGAGGTCATTTAATTGATGGTCTTTGCAAGAGAAATGCACGTCTATCCTTTGGGCACCATCAACCAATGAGACCCGGTTCACACAAGGGCTGCAACTAACGATTATTTTCACTGTTTATTAATAGACCAATTGTTTTCATTGTTAGAAAATTGTTTAGTATAAACAAACGGCTAAAATATAGAAAAAGATCATCACAACTTCCCAGAGCTCATAGTGACTTAATTTAAAACTAAATTTATATTGTCTTTCGTCCAACCAGCAGTCCAAAACCCAAAGACTCTTCATTGACAATCATAACAAAGAAATGAAGCAAGTCCTTACATTTTAGAAGCTGGAGCCAGCAGTTTTATATATTGATTTATTATTTTATTTTATTTTTTTAAATTAAATTTTTTATAATTGGTGAATGAAAATGATTAGTTAGTAATAGTTGGCAGAAACATCTAATGGATCAGGTTCTCATGCTGACACGGTCACTTATTCACACTTGCCCTGGAAACAATACAATCGAACAGTGGGGGTGATTGGCGTAAATACAGAGAGATCAGGGCAGTTTTTGTTTATTTGAGCATTTGTATGTAACTATCAGCATTATCATAGACAAGGTAAAACTTAAGCAGAATTGTTTCTGAGAGTTTTGGAAACATAAGAAGGTGTTGCAGTTTTCATGTGTACTTGGATCTTCTTTATGGTTCTCACACTGGAAAGGGAAGGCTCCTGCTGGGTTGTTTGGACTGAGGCAGGCACCTGCTGCTTTGAGGAGAAAAACAGTCCTGGAATCACCTGTTGCCGGATTCATTCATATTCCCTCAGTCAAAGCAAAGCGCGATGATTGTGTCATGAGATCCCGTGTCTCGGAGGCTTCTCACAGTGCCATGCTTCCTCCCAACATAGAAAAACTTCAGAAAAAAACAACAACCCAAACTGGTTATTTGGAGCGCCAATAAGATGTTTTAAATATATGAGAGATATTGGATTAAAGATTTAAGAATTTTAGACATTTAAACTCTATCATTTGATATAAAACTTGTCTTGTAAAATCATGATGTGGAGCAACTCTGTGTGTTTAGGTGTGCTTATGGGCTGAGGTTCTCACACTCTGGTGAACATGTTGAGACGCGAAGTCCCCGGGGGATCCTAGATGTGGTCCACACTCTGCTGTGTACTAACCCGTAATTACACTATTGGCTCCCTTATGGGACGTAATTACTAGGAATCGGTCTGGGATTCAGGCTAGTGGATGGCAATTGATTTATTTTTCTTCTCCTGTCTCCGATACACATGCATGCAATGAGACATGCTACTACAATAACATGCTGTGTACAGCAGTAAACATCTCACCCACACAACACAACATTTCCCATAGTCTTGAGTTTCAGATAAGTGCGTTGATCCCATGAAAGGCATTTCACTTGCAGTTTACCCAGTCCATAAATACAACTCCAAAACTCACACATCGTTTTTATTGTACGTCAGAGGCAACAGAACAACTTACATAAATTTAAGGAAACCTTTTTTTAGATCAGTCACACTGAATTGCTCCTCAGTCTATAGTCTGGACTGCTGCAACTTAAATCTATTTTATAGTCTTTGTGAATATATGGGACACAGGCTTCTTCCTGCTTATCAGAGGGCTTTGGAGGTGGATTTCCCGACATATATGAGAAAGGCCATCTTGGGGGTCTTCTTGACCTGCGCTCCCATGGAAGTGCTGTTTCGACAGCTTGTTCTAATTCCCTTGTCTCTCCAAGCTCCTGTAGGACAAACAGGGAGGAGGAAGCGCTGAAACCCCACATTGCTACAATAAGAGCAGCCTCAGGGGCACAAGGAGGAAGAGGGTCAATGCAATCACAGTGGGGCTTGAGGCACAGGAGTGAGGGGGTCGCAAATGAAGGAAGTGGGTAGCCCACGCCCTCATATACTAGAGAATTTCTCTCCTTCATATGGGGTCCGCTTTTTTTGTGGTTTTACACAAACTGGCTTCCAGTCCCAGACTGTTTGAAGTTCTTCCGAAACCTGATTCCTTGGTTAAGATCTCATTCTTCAGAGCGTGCTGCATGTACCCTCAACTTTAACGTTTCCATGTGTAAAACTGATCTCAGTGACAGTGTGTAGGAGTAATCTGGATAAGGCAGTGGGAGATAATTGTAAAACACATTTTGCAGAGAAACACTGAACTGAGCTTCTGGATCTGCTATAATTCCTTTACACAACAAACCACATTTCACACACTGCAATTTGGCACTACCACCTCCGTGGTTGCTGAAATCAAGGCTAAATGAATGAATGTGGGGCACTGTTTAAATAGTGATCACAACTGACACTCAGGAAAGAGACATCAAAGAAGTACAAAATGCAGCAAGTCCGTAGGAATCCTTTCATTCACTTGAAGTCAGAAAGTCCCTCCTGTGACAGCACTAAAGGGGCCCGAGTGACTAATGCCTGAATTTTCTTTTCAGCACAGCCCAAGCAAAATACATTTTCCATAATGTCACATCTTGGACAAAGGAGCGTTGAGTGGAAAGCTGAATTTAGTGAGTGATAGAGAATGACTGCTGCATGAAAAATACCAGCCCTGGTGTTTTCCCTTAGTATAATTAATTACCATTAATGTTTTCCATTCGATAAATGGTACAGAAAAGTTTAACTTGAAGTAAAAACTGGTTGTATTACTGCCAAAGTGCACTTTTCAGATTTTCATTACTGTGATATTTGGCCGGAATGAGTTTGACCTTGACTGCGCTGAGTGAAACCTTCAAACAGGTGGAGGTTTCACTGTTACACACTCTGGATTTTGAGTTATTTGGATGTTTGGTCTCCACACACGTGTGGCTCATACAAGATCTTTACTCCTGCTTTAACAAGGCTAAAACCTGTTTCATCTCTCTGTCCGGATGGCAGCCATGGCCTGAACTCTGGCATGTTCAAAGCAACAAGAACTCCTAAAGTGACGGGCACTCAGGGCATACAATCCTCCTGATGACAGAAACACATGCTCTGTGTGGGCCAGCGGTTGGCTTTATGGCCTTACTCAGCCTGGCACCCAGGACATTTGAGGGTTTTCCACCATTCAGTCACGTCCAGCTCTCTACATCCTCCACTGACTACTCCCCTTCAGATGAGACTCTTTTGTTTCCTTTCCTTACCGAGTATATCATAGCTATAGGCCACTATGTGCAGGTTTCAATAGCTCTGATGTTGCATTCCAAGTGTGTCCCAGCATAGATCTGCTGCTGCACATGCAGATGGCGAGCTGTGTGTGTTTGTTTATGCTGCTGGGTGAGGGGACGCTGTGTGGGAAAAGCTTCTCTCCACGGTTGGGATCGATCAGGGAGAGATAAGAGTGCTCATTGGCCTTGGCTGAGCATGCATGAAAACCTTTGCTTGTGTGAGAACTTCCTCATTTTTGTAATTTGTCCATAATAGGAGCCGCAGTAAGGTCACCCCGAGAACTGCTCCCTGTGCTGCAAAAAATAAGGACAAACGAACAGTTTGACTAAAAAAGTTCTCGTTGTGTTGGCTCCCTCTTATTAGTTAAAGCGGCAGTGTAACATGTAGTGATTTAGCTGTGGCGATAGCCAACTCCTGAACAGCAGATGTGGCCTGCAGATGTAAAAAAAAAAAAAAAACCCACTGTAAACAGCCCATGCAGTGCACCAGTATCACAAATGAAATATTCATCATTTGGATGTTGCCACTTTTAAAATGTTGTATGAGTTACAACACTGCTGGAGGAGTTTCAGTACATTTGCATGTTATTCCAAGCTCCGTTATTCAAGAAGGAAATTTGTATGCAAGTTATACTTTACCAACACTAAATAGCAAACAACTGAGATAAGAGTTTGATGTTCTGTGTATTTCTGACTATTTAAGGCAGAGCTTTTGAGGAAGTTAAGGAATAGAAATCAAATAGAAATTAAATGTGTACTTTAATATTATAGAGAAGGCTGTAACAAAGGTATTGTATACATCTTTTTCAGTTCTTTAAAGCTCCTTTGCTACTTTGTATTGACTAATTTTATGACAGAAATTGGACATTTTTTGCAGTGTGCCATTTTCCTGTGTGACAAATGTGTACACACCGCAAGAATCCTGGAATTTTTAGAGTGTCCCTGTTTCTTGAATCTTTCCCATCAGTGCTGGTGCTCAGCGTGGGAATCAAGGCCAGCGATAGGAGGATGTGAGAGAATAAGAACTGTCTGTCAGTCAAACACATTTAGAGGAAAGAGGGGCACACATAGGGAAAACTCTCTGCTCTTCTCTTCGCTTCTTCCCTGGAGTTGTAACTTTAATCTTGAATCTTCTGTCCTGAACGTATGTCAGCCTCGAGTGCTGAAGAGTCTCTGGGAACCCAACGGTATGATGTAGGATAAGACAGTAACCTGTTCATACGTGATCGTCCGTCCACGTCTTCCACTTAAACTTGTCAGGCTGATCACTATCTCTCACTTATCATACTCACTCTCTTAAAACCACCAACACACTCTCCTGCATACTTCCCACCACTCTCTGCTGTCATGCTGTTATAAGATTAACCATCGGGAGTCTTCACTGTATGAAATATCCAATAGTGTCCCTGCACCCAGAGGCAAGGCTGTTAAATAATGCTTCTGGGAACTGCTGTTCAACCTTTTCCCTTCTATCTGTATCACGCAGTAATGAAGGCCTTCTCTCTCTCTCTCCGCCGATAGCAAATATATATCACCTTTAACAGGCACACATTCCAGTGCTAGCACCATGGAAAAACACAGAGCAGGAGCAAGGACATTGCTCTCAGAGTGAGTGTAGGGACACAGAGAAGGTAAGACAGGGGGTTGGTGAGAGAAGCTGAGTAAGAGAGAGTAGAAAAAAATGAGACAATAAGACACCATGAGCAAAAACTGAAGCAAATGTCAAGAGCAGGGGAAGGACATTTTCTTTTAAATCAATACTGATAGAAACCGTAGAAGTCATAAAGAGAGCATATGCACAGTGAGTGTGTCCGCGTCTTCTCCGGTCCTCCTTTGTGGTGGTTGAAGCGGCCCTGTGTGTGGTCTGAGTGGTTCCTGTCTTCGAGGAGTGAGCAGATCTCTGAGACACTTCAGACTGCAGTCTCACACACAGCCTCTGATGAGCGCAGAGCAAAGAAGGAGAGGTCCAATAAACAAGGCCTGTTTGATCCAGCCGCAACCCAGCAGCCTGCCAAGTTCCCTTTGTCTTAGAGAGGACACCGCAGCCGTCACACAGACAGCCGTCTACCCACTGCTCTGAGCTGCTGTGAGGGGCATCATTCACATGCTGCCGTGCCAGTACAACCAGAGAGAGCGGGAGACAAAGACAGTGCCTGAAAGCTGAGAGAGACGAAGGAGCAAATTAAACAAAGTTCATGTGCTTTTCTTCACTGTATAACCAAATGTTAATGTCTGTGTCTCTGTTTGTTTTCAGCGTTCCCCAAACAGTTGCATGATGTGCCACATGCAGGCGATTATGTGGCAATGCTTTTTCAGTGCTGTTCCTCACAATCCACATCATACTGTGATTGAGTCAGCCCACTGCTGCAAGGGATTCACTGGAGGACGGAGTTAGCAAATCCTTGCGAAATGCATAAAGGGAGAGGCCAAATCCAGTAAATTTGATACTGTGATAAGTGGAAGCAGGATATTCGTGCAATTGTTTCCTTTAGACAGCAACCTCCTCTAAATATTGAGCCTTTTAAGAAAACAAAGGGAGATATTGTTTGAAAAGGAACATTTTCACAGTGTTGGAAAAAATAATGATAGTTTCCCTGATGCTTGTTTGTTGCCAAAAACGCAAAAATAAATTGCAACAAAGTTTCGACTCTGTACAATGATCCTTCCTATGCTCCTTATTATCAACAGACCCAGTTCAATTTGAGGCTCTAGGTTTTTGTACAATGTGAACATTTGCTATTAATTCATACCGCCAGGCCAAGGAATTCACCTCATTTGACCCAAATGAATGTGCACAATAACTCTCAGCAAGACTTTTTAGTTTCCAAAAGAAGGCTAGCCAAACTGTCATAAAGAAAATGGGAATTTCTGGGCTGCAAAATGCCTGGGTGAACTTCTGTTCTATGCCCCTTGGCCCAGTAATGGTTTGAGAGGCTCTTGCTGAGTGGCAGAGCTGTGCTTATCTTAATGAAATACCATTTTATAGAGTCGATCTTGTAAGTCGGGTTTTGTGTGTGCTAGATCCCTGTGTTCCTCCTTAGATAGCAGGAAACTCTAAACTGAGCCAGTCAGGTGCAGGCTGCATAACTATTTCCCACAGTGGAGGCTCAGGCAGCAATAGCCAGATATCTGACACTAATCACCCATTAAAAGTACAATGCTGTTTTGCGCCAGGCTAGAGAGAGCGACAGTGACAGCTGCTGCTACTGCATCCAACTGGGGGATTATAAGAAAATGGACAAAACTTCTCTAGAAGACTGGGCAGTTGTACTGTTTTTTTTTCTTTCTCATTCCAAAGCTGCAGTGCTGCTTTGTTGTTTCAAGCCAATGAAATAAATGAGTTAATGAGACTGCTAGTGAGTGTATGTGAGGAGAGGAAAAAGAAGCCAGCATGAGATAATGGGATTTTCTGAATGAAATAAATCACACTCAGGAAGAATTCACTGTCAGTCATCCAAACGACGAGACAGGAAAAGGGAGGATGATCCTCAGATCAAAGCTGTCTTCGCTCCGGCATGATTCTCAATGCTTCATCGTTTCTTTCACTCCTGTCCCTCAGTACAATTTTATCTCTCCTTTTGTGGTCTTCTGGAAGCCTGATGTTATTCTGGCCTCTTCTTTGGTCACAGATCGGCGTTGGGTTTAACAGTACGTGAAAGACAGTGCCGTTCCACAGGCGTCTGCAAGAGGGGATCAACGTTAAGCCAAAGAGCACAGTTTCGGGGCAGTTTTAATGCGGCACCTGTCAGGGCTCAGCTCAGCCCCGGGATTCTGCAGGACCCTGCCTGTGCAGCTGTGGGTCCAATCTGAACCTCAGCCAGGGACAGAGGCAAGGACCCAGTATCCCCTCCCACTGGCTTCTGATCTGTCACCGCACAATACAATGAAGCCCCTCTGTGGGCGCTCTGACCTCAGCAGGCCTGTAATCTAATGATATGGAATATATCTGTGGTGATCTAGTGGGTCCAGGAATGCTACTTGCACAAGAATGCTCGGTTTCAAAATGGACTTATGGAGTTCCATATTGAGACTGCGCAAGTGTGCTAAAGGCAGAACATGTGTCAGAACGGTCACAAATTTTGAGCTGTATCTGATTCTCTCACCGTCGTCATCATTAACTTTCTGTCTTGTTCCTTTGAGTTTGTTATTTTGTGGAAATACACAAGGAGAAGACAGACTATCAAAAAATGAGAAGAAACGTAAAGAGATGGAGTGCAAAAAATGAAAAACAAGTAAGTAAATCAGAAATCTGACAAGGTCTCTGGGGACAAAATGTTTCAGACAATCAATCTAAATTACTACTGTAAACATCTCGGGTTTTACGTCCACTTGAAACATTTAACTGTTTTCTCTCTGCTCTCTTGAATGGAAAAAATGCATGCCCCCCAGCACCTCTCTCTCAGAACTGTGGTCTCTTGAGATAGGGAATATTAAAGAGGCTAATGTGACTGGAGGGCTCTGGGCTGTCCTCGCAGGGCTGCCTGCTTGTGAATGTCCATTTATAACCAGATTGGTCCAAATAAGCAGAGGAAGCAAGAGCTGCACTTTCCCACAGTACTGCAGGAGGCCAACACGACTTCCCCATTATAGTTCATGACTGCATGGAAACTGCACTCCCACCAAGAGCTCACAGAATGGGCGGACTGGTGGACCGTGGCAGCCCAGATAACACAACTTGACCAACCCTGAATCTGATTAGGCACCTTGAAACCAACCATGCACACTGATAGTGGCAGCGCTGGACAGAGTCATGGAAAGACAATTCGATTCACAGCACACAAGTGATAAGTGCATCAGTAGCCACATGGTGAACAATCTGAGGGCAATGTAAAAATTAGATTAGTTCCCTTTGATTTCATTTTCTGATATAGGCATTCATCATCTGATGAGTGTATGATTTGAAATGTATTCTTCATGTGTATGTTAACTGAAAGTAATTTAACAATTAACTGCAAATATCATTGAGTGCAAGATGTGGACCGTGTTGAAAAAGGTAATCAAACGTCACACCTGAGTTAAAGTTAAGACTTTATGTTAGAATATCACTTTGGTGAATGTGAAAGTTACCATCATGATGATGCTTGAGTAAATCATCAAAAGTATCTGATTTTGAATGCACTAAGTATTAAGTAAAGATCACATATACTTAGAGTAAGTCAGATCATCAGATCCCATATTCAGCATTTTTCTTGTTATAGGAGTAGGTTTAGGTTTAGGTTTAGACGTTGGCAATAAAATAAATTATTTTGAAAATTCACTGCCTAATCTCTGATGCAGCCATCTGCGAAGTTACTAGTGGCTAAAATGATTAGAAAAATGGAAATGAGTGAAAAGTACAATATTTGCCTCCAAGTGTAAAACGGTGGAAAATGGAAATACTTGTATTTCCACCACTGTTTGTGACTTTGTGTGTTTATGTCTTGTTCAGTCCCTTTTTATTGTTTGGTGGAGCAGTGGCAATTTCACCCAATCCAACCGCTTTCTGCTCCAGGTAACCAGATCTGCTGGCCACCTGCTCCGACCCAGCTGTGCCCAAGTTTGCTCTTTCCAACCAAGCCTGTGTGACCTCCACATCAGTCCAACTCACGTTCCCTGCTCCCCACCACTCCTCATCTGCATGCCTGTGTCTTTGAAACCCCCTTTGTGCTTTTCCTTTTTATTTTTTTCCTGCGGCAGGTCTGTTTTGTGGGTATCTGATTTCTCATGCTGCAGCTTGTGGCCTGTGGCTGGACTGTGACGTTTTCGTTCTGGTTTTTAAAACTTCTGTAGCCATACACTCTGGAGGTTGTGACCCCTGTATGTGTGTGAGTGACAGGAAGGAACGGAGTCTTTTAAGAGGATTTACTGTGAATTAGCACGCCGATTTGATGCTCTTTTTCATCGTGTTGTGTTCCGGCGAGAGCAGACCGCCCTGGCCCCTGTACAGATGGGCAGATTGCATTTCAGGCCGTTTTTAAAAAGCCTGGCGCACAACGGATATATTTCGGCAGTGTCATTGGTCAACTGTCACATCTGTCAACTATCGTCTTTTGAAGTTGAAATTTAGGACAATGATTGTTTAAAAATTTAATCCCTCCGCATCATTTATCATACTAATCCCATCTGTTAACAAACCTCGTGGTATTCTAACTTCACAGACAGATCAACACAAGTATGTTAAATTAAGGGCGCCGGCCGCAGCTGAAATCCCCAAACTACAATAGGCAGCGGAAAACAGCACCAATCTTTCTTGTGTTTTCTTTAAGTTCAGATTGGAAGGAAGGGCACGATGGTTGCTGGTGAAGTGAGCCAGCTCTCTCTAATCAGTTTGGAGGGCAGCTGTGTAGCAAAGACTCAACAGTTACCATCCAGCTGGCTCAGACTCTGGGAACCAGAGCAGAAGGCTAAGATGCCCCATTACAAGCCTGTGCATGGTCTCTCTCTCTCTCTCTCTTATTTTCTTTCTTGCTCACCCTTCCCTCCCTCTCTTTCTCTGTCACTCTCACAAAAACACAGCGAGATCACACCAAATTGCACTAGGTTTCTGACTTTTACCCCCTGGTTAAACTATAATCTGCGGTTCTGTTCCAGGCCTTCTTCCAGCTTTTACAGCGTCATGTGGTTCAGGATTCCCACATTACAGAGAACTGCATGTGGTGTGGGCTGCATGTTCCGTTTCCTGCAGATTAACTTTGTATGCCTCCCCTCGCTCTTTACTGTGACAGACTGAATCAATCTAATGTAAATATGCATTCCTTACTCCCAACAAACCTACAGCCCCCGAAAAACCAAACCCCCCCCTTTGGTTGAAAGTGAGAGAATTCCACCAGGAGATCTAAACTTCCCTCTCTCCCAGATCTCAGGCCTGCCTTCCCACAGGCGCCCCGGGCTCAATGACTTTGACTTCCCACATTTAAGAGTGACTAAAAAAAGCATCTTCAAATTGCAACCATAAGTTGTCTCTCTTCTCCTCCTCCCACACACACACACTTACAATCCTAATGGGGGTCCTAAACACTGGGAAAACTCAATTCTCAAGTGAAAAAATTAGTCGTATTTCCTGTTTCACCTGCCATTCTCTATATCAACAGCACAGTAACACTCTGGGAAATGTAGGCGATGTTGTTCTATGGGATGCATACTGAGTTGGGGCTTCCAGTGAGAAAACAAGTGGACCGGGGAGGGTTGAAGAAATAGAAAGAAAGAAGAGAGCATGGAGAAGGAGCCTCCTGGCTGACTGCACAAAGGGGTCAGAGGTCTGTTCCCTGAGGATATGTGAGTTTGACTCCTCCACAGAATGAAACAGATCCACTTAGTGAAATCACTTCCTGTCGGTGTTTTCAGGGTGGTAAGAACCTGGGCAACAACACGGCACAGCAGGGAAGAAGAAACTGGAGTTTGTGTCAGAGGTTTGTGATACAGAGCTTGAATAAACAATCGGGGTTTGGCTGTCGCTGAACAAGCCATTCATCTTTCGTTGAAAATGTACATTGTGCAGGAGTTGTCTAGTAGAGTCTCTCGGCCATGTGTAAATGTATCTACAGTACAAGCTTTATCTTGCTCACAGAGTTGTTTTAAGCTCGATGGTGCGGCGGGGAACTTGATCTCTGTGAGATTGTCTGACAGTTTATCCTTCACACTCATCCCAGCAGAGAGAGAGGGGGAATGGACCGTGATAGGTGTGTTATTGTTGCATTTTCAACGAAACTATGCTGGCCCATTCATGGGGCCTCTCTGATAAAGTTGACATCAGAAAGCCTACTCTACAACCGCAGTCTTATCTCGCGTTCCATATAGTGGGCCCACATCAGGGTTCATGGAAGTGTTTACAAGCTTTAATGCCAGACTGTCAGGAAGCAGAATACGCATCCATCGTTCATTACGGAGCAGGGGAGAGGGAGAAGGACCTCGTGGTCAACAGCAAGAGCGACGCGCAGCTTGATAAGTCCGGCAGATTCAGACCAACAAAACAACAACCGACAGCCACAATAGTGATGTGAAGGAATGAAATATGACTCTAGAAAAATATTAAAAACTTTAACCAAGTGAGCAACAACATGCAGAAAGCCTTCAGGGATAACAGATGAAAAACAGTCTTTTGGCCAGGTCTGGTGTTTACAGAAGTCTTAATTATAACCTATACTGTTTCTTTTCTGTTAAAAAAAAACAATAAATAAAGGATCAAAGTGCTGTTCCCATAATTGAAAATGTGTGGTGTCCATCTGATATTCTTTCAAACGCTGTCAGATGTGATTTTTTTGTGTGGTTTAGTGTTGCTGAAATACATGGTTCTGGTTCATACAGAATAAAACATAACCTGAAATGAACGGGCTGCAACGTAGTCCCAAACATATGAGACTCACCGAGACTCATAACCGACATCTAATCATCAACTCTGGGGTGAGAAAGTGAGCACTTTGCTGGACATTTATGTTTACTGGTCCCACTGGAAACATTCTGCCAGAGCTTGTAGCTACAGCACAACTGTCACCAGCCCACTAGCGTCCCGTCACACACCACTGCTGCTGAAAGCCCCTCGTCTCATCTGGCTGACTGTTGAAAAAACACACAACTCTGTGAGGGTCTTAGTCAAACAGAAATATTTAATAAAGTCTGTCATGGTCTATAACTCACAATCCAAATGGCCCTCAGTGACCCTTTCGTCTTCACACATTAAGACCTAAACGCCCTGTTACATTGACACAAACTGTATCACGACAACATAAAAGTCCATGATGGAGGAAAGTTAATGCAGGAGTCCTTTGCTGAAACCACCCAAAATCTTCAAACAATCCGAGGACAGCAAATAAATATGGAGAAGAGTTGTATGACCTTGTATAAAAGAACACTAGAATACTACACTCTTTATAGCTGTCACTACACTGGCAGTAAAACAAAGTCATCATCTTCAAACTGTGGAGCCACAAAGCATTTCCATGTCCTTGAAGCCTGTTAACGTTAGCTGGCAAGTCAAGCTATCAATTCCAAAATTAGAACAGCTTTTTCTCTGTCTCCATACTGCTCTAATGCTTTATCTCTTTATGTTGCACATGTGTGCACATACGTCTTTGTGTCACACCCACATACAGAAAAAAATCTGAACAGAAACTCAGGTTATAACCCCGCTCTTGGCCTTCTGCAGTGGGGTTGTGAGAGAGAAGTTTCTTTCCCCGGGGTCTCTCCCACGCCACCTCCCTCACCCCCCTTCCCCTCCTCTGTATATGAGAATGACCATAAATCACAGCTACATACAGCTTCGGCCAGTGCAGAGCTAGAAACTCAGTTACACCATCAGGGTTAGTCTCAGTGGTGTTGCAGAACAGACACACCTTTTGCAATAGGTTTCAGATATGAAAGTTGAGTCATAGCTGCAGTGGCGCTTTGGAGTAAGGCTCAAAAGTTCCGAACGCAATGATTGTTCTGGCTACAGTCACACACTCAGGCACGCAGACACACTCACACCCCTCCTCCTTTTCTCCCTCACTTAAAGGCCAAAAACAACTATACGCGGCCCTCTCTTGGGTTTCATTAGATGGAAAACATAAAAGATAAATAAATGAACTAACCCCAAAATTGTTGTGCTTGCGTGGGAGAGTTCAAAATGCCCCGAAATAGTCTTCCGTAAGGCCAGAGGAATGAGGGTCTGCATGATTTCACCATACAAGGGCCTGTTTTCTGCACCCAATTCCCTGCCGAAACCCTCTGCCATACTCGCCATAGTGATCAGTCTGCTGCCACGGGGACCAGGCCGCTGTGGCTTCTGCACATTTCCTTTGTTCTTTTGTTCAGTAACATTCTCTCTTGTGAGTACAAACACTTCAATGCACACTCAGCCACATTTGCGGCCGACTTGTCTTCTGCTCTCTCAAAGGGTGCATCTGTATTCAATGAAAATGTTCCTGGGTTCCGCTGGACGGAGTGGCTCCTGGTAGACTGATTGTGATGAGGCATGTCCCTGTTTCCATATGTACACGCTGTTGAGCAAACATGCAAGCGTGCATGCAACAGAAAAACAAAGAGAGACATGTTAGGTAGACAGTTAAATAGACAAATGGCAACAGGTTGCATATGGCATCAGTTTCCAGCACAGTTGCCAGCATAAAATGTTCGTTTTGTATGTTTCTGCGAACAACAGATATGTTGAAATT
Source organism: Diplodus puntazzo (assembly GCA_963678695.2). Classification (NCBI taxonomy): domain Eukaryota; kingdom Metazoa; phylum Chordata; class Actinopteri; order Spariformes; family Sparidae; genus Diplodus; species Diplodus puntazzo. Next base: position 5,859,722 of record OZ023174.1, read on the forward strand.
TGAACCTACATTTCTTTAGGTTCAGTTTTTACATTATCATATATCATATCATCTATCTATATAAGGCTTCTGGTCTGGTTAGCTTCAGGCACGAAAACCACTTTGTTAGGGTTAGTAAAAAATGTTTCATTTTTAGTATTTACAAATGTGAAACACGGTCTCAAACTGCAGCCACTGCCTCAGCAGCCGCCGCCCCGCCTGTAAATCCACCGCCATCCCCTCCATCTCTTTAACATATAATGTAAATCCAATATAAGGTCTGTAGAAATGCCAGTAAGGTATGACAGGTATAAATGTGAACATATCAGTGTTTTGCAGAAACGTTAGCAGCAAACTTTATATTCTCTGCAACTGGGCTGTTTCTACAAACCACAGTTATATTAAATTTCTCATATCAATATTTCTATAATGGGTATGCGATCACATTCATTGTACATGTGCGTACTTGTGTCTGGAGGAGGAGATGGCTGCCAAGCGAGAGACCACTGTTTGAAAAGGCATTTCAACATCTGTAAGCGAGACACCACCAGGCATTTTTAATGAGGGACAATTCCCAGCTGTGCCAACAGCACCAGGTAAGCCAAAACATGATGTGTCCCCAGGCCTCACCAAGTGGTTTTTGTGCCCACCAGACAACAATCACAGCGTTGTCACAACGTGTAATCAAAAAATGAACACAAAGAAATGTGATATTGCAAAATAAAAAAAGCTTAGAATAATAAAAAAGAAGTTTCAGCATGTCCGCGGTTTTCAGAAATGTCCATTGCCAACATTTATTTTGGCGAGAGAGTTTCGGTTTTCTGATTACTGTAGTAAGTCTTTGAGAAGTAATCCGAGAAGTCACCCAACTCTGCAGAAGCAGAAGCGACAGAGAACTTTACATGGTTAGCCAGAGACTCAAACGAGCCCTACCTTTTAGACAACAGTATGACTCATAATGACACACAAACAAGTTTATGCTGATCAAGTCCAGACACCCTTGTTTTCGTCACTTCAATCACGCAGCCGTGTCGCTGCACCCACCTTCATTATTTCTGTACACACTTCTGACGATTGTACCGCTTTGTTTGTGCTTATATGCATTTATGTGTGTAAGATCGTGTGCTTGTTTTTCTGTGTGTATGTCTATATGGCGCAGTGTGTGTGTGTGTGTCAGTAATTCGATATTTCTATGATGTCAACAGGGCTGTCGCAAACCTCATCAGCCCACTATGATTGCAGCGTTTGTCTGTCATTGGCCAACAGATGGATCCAAGTGACACAAAAGCATATACAGTTAGCGCCAACTGAAATACTTGTCTGGCTCAAGAGAGTCAGTGGGGATAATCCTGTGTTCCTAGACCCTCTGACCTCCAGACATTTAGTAGTGTTGGCACGTAGCTGGAGCTGTCAGCCCAGCATCTATGGGAGATCTGTGTTTAATTTGCAGGAGCGGACCTTGCCAGAATACAGAGAGAGAATGAAAAAGAGAGAGAGAGTGGGGGAACTGAAGCCAGTACTTTTGTCTTTGTGTTTGAGTGCCTGGTGGACCTGCGTTTCTCAACTCTGAAGAAAACGATAAGGCCGCGGCTGGAAGTCTCTGAGACATGTGTGTATGTGACAGACGGAGCCATTTTGAGCCCTTTCGTGGTTCTGTGTGTCTGCTGCGGAAAGAGTTGTGCAAGTGGTTGTACATTTCAGTATGTGGGTGTGTGCAAGGTTGCGGAAAAGGGGGTTGTTACTGTGAAACTGAGTAGTTAATAGTCTGTGTTTGTCTGCAGATTACTCTGGCATGGGCCTGGGCACACTGGCCTGGGAGAATCCACCGCTCTCCAAGATTATCCAACTGTGAACTCATCCCAAGCAGCTATAGTAAGCAATCACGGAGAGCTGCTCGTCTTAAAACTACACATGGTACACAGGACAGAGCAACTAATCCTCACTGGCGGTTCCTTTGTAGAAAATGTTGTTTTACTCAGTTGCTCAGTTTGTGTGTCCAGACTTGTGTGAGGGGGTGTGTAGGTTTGGGGTTGAAAGTGACAGGTAACGGTTATTTCTGTCAGGTTTTTCTGGTTCTACGCAGTGATTGGGACAGTCAAGCTGAGGCCTGCCTTCTTCCCTCCAGCCTGGGAACCAACAGCAGCAATGCCTGCTTGCCTAAGTACCTGGCTGCTCTCGCCCGGGAGCTGTTCCCATCCCACTCATCTGTTTATTATTTTCCAGTGAGGGCCTGTGTTGTAAGAGGGGAAAGGTGGGGGTGTATAGAGGTCAAGGCGGAGGGAATATTCTCCCTTGTTTCATTGATAACATCTCTAGAGACTGAAACGATGGGTTTTTGAATAAGTCAAGTCATAAATATGTCTGATAGAAACTGGGAAACATGTTCTCTCTCTGTAGCAGATTTTTAGTTTAGACCCTGCAATTCATCTCGTTTTACGAGGCTTGGACTTGGAGGTGAGTGGTTTCGAGGTGAGGTGCGTTGCATGGACTGCTCCACCGGCTGAGTTGCATTATGTCTGGAACAAAACACATGAGGACACTAACCCCAGGCGACAAGACACAGAAAACAAAGCTATAGAGGAGTAGCACTGTAAAGAGAAAAGCACATATACACACCGCACATAATCGACCCGCAAGAATATCCCAGCTGACATCATGTCCTCCTTGAACTCTCGCCCATTTTGGCTGCAAGCTTGAACACCTAGTTTCGCCTGACAGTAGACATTACTCATCTGCTGAGGTGTCACACTTCCAGTTAAGATGATTGTGTAAAACTCATGCATTATTAAGAACCTCCCCTGTGACAGTCACAAACACACAGCCATTTGAGTTTTGGCAGAATTGTGCAGCCGATTGTGTGACCAGTTGTTTCCACCGCTGCCCTGAGGGGTTTTTGGATAGAGTTGCAACATCAGCTTTGGGTTTTGTGTGCTGTGGAGAGTGGGCACTGGGCACATCTGACCTCCGACCTTCCCACAGCCTCAGGAGGAGTTGCCTTTTTACTGAGAAAGGGAAGACCCTCATGCCGGTCCCACATGGCTCTCTCAAACTCACATTCCAAGGGATGCTTTTCCCACCATGGACCAAACACATCATTCTGTTGTTTACTGGCTAAAATCCAAAGAAGTGGGCGATCCCATGAGTGGGGTCCTGCCCAGTGCTCATGGCAGACCTGACCTTCAGTAAATGCCACAGTTGGACCATTCTCTACAGGTCAGGGGAAATATGGAGAGGGCCTGGATCTGGGAGAAAGGTCTTGTCCCTCTTATATGGCATAGAAACATTTTCATTTTCAACTGTATTCATGACTACAATCCAAGATACGTGTTGTAAAACCATGCCAAATTTCTGATTAGAAGGAAATGATTTGTGTGAAATCCCTTCTGAAATCTAATATTTCTATCTATGAGTCTATCTAATAATATTGTTCCCTGACTCTTGAACTCTTGAGATTAGTTTACATCAGATGGGAGAATGTTCCAGGACAGAGCCATCTCATTTATTTGTTTTCCAGAGATTCTCTCCATGTATTTGATTTTCAGCCTCCTATTAAGATGGTTTGAGTCTAAAAAATAAATAAATTAACAACGAAGAAAACCAGGTTTGTTTCATGTTCTCATTACTGGAGACTTTAGGGCACACACACACTTTATACTTGTCTCTATCTCTACTATAACACAAACAAATGTTCTCCAAAGACTGCTCTCTAATCTTGTCACAGCATCAACATGTGACATTACAGACTGTATCACTTCGTCTTTGAATGATCTTTGCTTTTATACCAAACAAAACTGGTATGCTATTTTCTTTCTTTCTTTTCTTTTTTTTGTTTTACTGCTTATTTGGTTTGGAGTAATTCCAAAATGTTGAAAATGATCCTGCAATGAGCAACTCATTTCTATTTTTCTATTTCTTTATTAGTCCTTGCAGCCACATGTTGGGTTGGACCTTACCTATTTTAGAAGCAGCGGGCAGCTACAGTAAAGAGGCTGGGGACCAGTTCCAGGTCTGCGGCAAGTAGGAGTTCAGAGCCATGGTCTGAGTGTTCATATGACCTAATATGCTTGTTTTCAGGGTGGTTGGAAACTGGAGAACCGAGAGGAAACCTATGAGAGAACATAGATAATCCACCATAAGGCCTCAGTCTGCTATGGTGGGTTTCAACATTTCTTTTTGCTGTAGCCAATTTTCTTTTAAATATTTGGATAATCCATGTTTAAGTTGTCTTTGCAAATGATTTTATAAAACTTACAAACACATACAGACACCTCTGTAGGCCTGCTTCGCAAATAGGAGCAGACTGCGGCTGGTGCTTTTTTGTACCGTCTTTTCTTTTTGGGTTTTAAGGTAGGTATATGTAAAAATCTGCTGTCTGTTTAAAGCTAGAGTCAATAGAAGCGTTCTGAAAAGAATAGATGGTGTAAACATGCAAATGGGCTGTAAATACTGCGCATGCAGTCGTGGTGGTGGTTGAGTTTGACTGGGTGAGTATTTATACATTTTGAAAGACGTGGTTAGTGAATGATCAACAGTTTACAGTGGTTTACTGTATAACAACCAACTACAGGACATATTTTTATATTATGGTAAGAGAAACAGGACATGTTTACTGTAGGAGGAGCATTGAAAAAGGAAATCGTTGACATGTGTTTCTAAAAACAAAACGGTTCAACACAACCCAGAAAAATGCACAACATCACTTTATGTATGTCTTGGCTACATGCAACAGTGGCCTGCATTCAGATATGTATTATTACAACAAAACCTCATGATTTGAGTTGTGCTATTAATTTTATATGTCATATTCAAATACACACTTGGCTACTTTTGATTTGACCCTAACCCCTTTCAACTGATTGGTTCTGTATGCAGAATAATTAGATGGAAAAACACTGAAAAAGACGCTGCACATTAACACAATGCAAATTCAAATGTCCTGTACAGTCAATAAAGAACAAGCGGTGGGTCGTGTATACAGTGCAGCAAAAAAAAAAATCATTCCCGCTGTGATCTAGTGACGGCATGGGGAGTGACATAGCCAGTTCTGGATAGTGTACACATTAATATGACCACATGAAGTACATGCATGTGTGCTTAGAGCTGAAAATAACTCCTCTGTAGGATTCAGAAATGCACATACTGTACTTGTATTATATTTTGAATGACAGTGATGATGACTTTATTTGTACTATGTCAGGTACAGGTGATGTAATGTAAACTATGCAGACAAGCCTCACACTTGGGACTTGTAGTTTAGCCGACATTAATGCATTTGGTACATACAATTAAGGTTCAGTTTAGTCTCAGGCTCCGAATTATTCTGTGTAAGCATTTGTGACAGTAAAACTTAAAATGTCATTGCATAACATAACCCTAACCCTCAGTATGTAGCTATGTAACTGCTCAGGGTCTCCCAGTCACATTAATAAATACAATAGATGTAGTTTGATGAAGCTGTGAGAGAATCTGATGAAAATCTGATGTGACTCACGGATGAGATAATTATTAAAGTTTTATTCTCACCATGTTTAAGTCTTGTTCACCTACTTTCTTCCTCACTCTCTGACATGTTATCTGTCGTCTTCCCCGAAACTTTAGCGACAGATAAACGGCATCATTAGCTTGATAAATTTAGGATTTTCCTGGGTTCGAACATTGTTGGAAACATTTGGGATAAAGATTGAATGCAGGAATGTTACTTTTATCTTTCAGTGAATAACTTTTGCTTGATTGCAGTTTTAAATTGATTTAAATCTTATTATGCACACTCAGGTTTTTCTTTCTCACCTTATTACTCTCCCTCCTTTTCTTTTTAATGTATCTTAATTTGTTCAGATGCACAAAAGTGATGTTTAGATCTGAAGGTGAGCCGTACAGTGTGAACGTGCTCCCTTTGAGTAAGAAGCTGTTATCCATGATCAGGATATGACCACCTTGTATTCACCAGGAATCCAGCACAAGTCTACTCCCTCAGGGATTCCCTTTACATTTGCAACACTTCCCCTCCGGCAACCGAAACCAGGCTTTGCACAGACAAGCAAAGTAAATGTATGCCAGGCCTCAGCGTCTGTGCCCCAGGGAGAGCTCCATACCATCTAGATGAGCAGATTAGAAAGAAAGAAGATGAAAGAAAGAAAACAAATCAGAGACAAAGGTGGAAGGGGGGGATATCAGTATGGTGTGAACTTCTCTCCGTTGCACTAATAAACAAGCGTAAGGAGGCGAGGGGATACAAAAAATAGAAGTGAGAATAAGTTGAGATGAGAGAAAATAGAAATCTAATTTGTAGTGTTGGTTAATAAGAGTGAGAGAGAGGGGGGGGTAGCAGGGGGAGAGGAGGGAGAGCAGCCAAATGACAGAGGCGTGTTTGTGTTCTGATTAGGCTGAGCCAAATGGAGGCGGCTCACCAATGGAGATAACCAACAAAGACATCTCTTCACTGGGGACAAATCTATGAACATCTTTTCACGGTCAATAGACGGAGGCATTCTTTTGTTTTGATGAAGGGGGAAAAAAAATCAGCCTTGGTGGATCCATCATGAATGCAGCACAAAGTTTACCGTTCATCTACTCCGGAATGAAGCAGACAACAAAAATTCCTACTATTTTCTGCTTGTGTCTAGGGGCATGAACGTGACGGCCATTTTCTTTAGTCCTTAGTACTTAAGTGAGCCGCTACTTGAAGCTATGTTATGATTATGTTCTTACGATCTAAAATGTTGAATGTCTGTTCACTCTCACCCTGGCTGCCAAGATATGATGCGCTCAAGCTGAATAAACAATGATGTGGGCTCTTTGGGGTAAGACAGGCTTCCTGGCATGGGTGTGCCTGCACCCTGTTCACTCTCTCATCTTAATGGATGGCGACAGTGAATAGATCAGATCCATGGCAGTGCTGCCGATGGGGTTCAGACCGAGGTTTTCCCTCTGGCAGGGAAATAAGGCTGGGACACAGCCAGCGTTGCCAGGCGAGGACAAACTTAAATACCGATAGACTCTTTGATGAGGTCACTGTCTATCACACAAAGACTTTCTATCTATCTATCTATCTATCTATCTATCTATCTATCTATCTATCTATCTATCTATCTATCTATCTATCTATCTATCTATCTATCTATCTATCTATCTATTCACTGCCACTATCAAGGTCTGAGTCCTCTCTCTGCCTGAATCATACACGCATCCACATAAACACTCAGTACGCTCTCTGACGCGCTGCGCCGAGGCAGAAGAGAAAAACACGTCTATCCTTGGGAAGCTAATTAAAAGGATAATCATCCCCTTGGTTGGAAATATTCCCTCCTTGGTGTCGGTCAAACCAGAAAGCAAATCATATGGTTATTTTTCTGTAAATTACAAATATAAAATGCTCCTCCGCACCCGATTCCCAGACATCTAATTACAACATAGAGAGAGAGAGAAACAACTGATCTGTGGTGGAAGAGGTTAGAAACCCAAAGGAAAGATGATATGTTAGAGGAAGAAATGTGATTGCAAAGAATGGTGAGAAAAGAGGGATTTCTTTTTAGCGCTTGCACACATCACACACATTGTGTGCACTCACGCTGTGATGGTGTTTTTTGGGTTTCCTTATCTGTTTATCTGTTTTTTCTTCTTGTTGGATCTTGTCCTGCTCTTCGCCTTGTCTCACCCACAAACTGGAGTTTCAGGTTTTTAACAAAGTCTGCTCATTGACATCAGCGACTATGCTGTCAGACTCTTCTGTGGAATATAACACCATATCTAACCTCATTGTCCACAATTTAAAAAAAACAAACCCAAAAAACAAGAGAATCATGTTACCTCAGATCAGATTACATCATCTCTAATCCCGGCACAATCAACCATCATCCGCTCGTTTGAGAATTAGAATGCTTACCCTCTAATCACAGAGTTTCACTGTCATTGGAACTGGTAGTTTTGAGAGAGTGAACAGAGCGGAACAAAACGATACCGTAGTGGGCAGACTGAGTCCCAGTCTGGAAATTCCTGCAGGATTGTTTATGTTCTGGAAGAGCAGAAGGGAAAAGGGACAACGCTAATGTTGTAATGATGACAATAGCGGTTCTGTGCCTGTAAAACAATGTGTATGACTGGCAAAGCTAGAGCCAAGATTCTTTTGATTTACGTTCTGACCTCCAAACGATCCTGAATGGCCTTACAAACAAGCAGCTACTCAGAACGAGAGATGATGACCTCCCCCCCTCTCTGAGCGTGAATAAACAAGTGACCCACGTTGGGTCTGTGAGAGGTCACTGCACAGCGGAGTTACAGAGATGGACGGAGGAGAGGGCAGACAAGACAGTGGGGCTCAGAGCGACAGAGAGTGTGTGAGCAGGAAGGAGAAGAGGAATGGACACAGAGGGAGGGAGAAGGAGAGATAGATGTTGTGTGTTTGTTTCTCTCCGTGGCCTCTGCTGCCCTCATGGACCCGGCCACCACAGGGCAGCCACGGGGCAACTTAGGCTGCTGCTGTTTTGACTATATAAAGACTGATAGCTCCTCTCAGACTCCACATCAGCTCTGTGTCCCATGTGGCTTCCCTCGTACCTTGGTCGCTACATACTTTGGTCTCTGACTTGATGACAGGCTGTGTTCAGAAACACATTAATGTCTTTAAAACAAAATAAACAAGGCATTTATCACTCGCAGCTGCAGAAAGCAAAATGCTCAGTCAACATTGTTATCCGTTCAGGACTACGGTGCTGTGATTTATATGCACTCTCCAGACTCCAGTCTTGAACCGTTCAGTGCAGTTTATCATTGGGCCCTTAGGCTTCAGAACGTATTGTTGTTTACTATATGAGAAAGTTGGGTGACAGCGAAAAGAGAAGAGCACTGCATTTTTATCTATTTACAAAGCATTTCTTGGTAAAGTATGAAAATATCTCCAAAAAAGTGGAACAGTTTGCAAAAACTTGCTAAACACCCTGTGAATGACGGTGTTTTCTTTGACTCATTGTTGTGAGTTGAGTTTTATTGAATATGAATATACATGTAGTATATGTATATATGTATTGTATGAGAGGAAAATTGAAAAGGAGATTTAGTTCTCAACAGTCCACACCTGTTTTAAATAAAGGATGATGATGACGATCAGCCACGTTAGAAGGTGGCGGACATCCACCTTTTTTCAGCTCTCATCTGCTGTGAATATATTCTGATCCCAGGATCAACTCATATGGTGGTTCTGTTTTCCCTCCTGTGACACTTCAGAATTATGGAGAAAAGATCCTTCATAACAAAGGAAGCAATAACAGAAACAGATAAGTGGAGCCCGATATTGAACCAATCCTGACCCAGGATCAGGCTGAAGCACCCTGTCTAGACATCAGCTCCACTTAGTGATGGCATCCCACAGCACCCAGACTTCATTTTGCTTTCTGTTTCTTTCATATTGCCTGCTCTCCTCTTCTCTTTCCCATTTCCATGACTCAGTTCTCACAATTTTCTGACCTCTGGAGCTCCCTTTTGTTTTTGATCTCCGACTCCCCCGGCCTATCTCGTCACTCTCTGAGGCAGGCTTAGGTGTGGCTGGCTAGTGATGATGACACTGAAAGGAGGATGTGGTGAAATCACTGAACCAGATGATCTGGTGACAGAAAATGCAGACAGAATACAAGACTTGATCCTTTTAACATACCAAGGATTGAGGTTCCTCTTTTCTCCACTCATATAACCTAACAATGCAAGTGGATTGTTCATCAGGACACAGCGAGGGTGCATGAGGACAGAGCGTACGCATGTTTAGTGGCTCAGTTATTGTGACAAGGCTACAATTAAGGGAAGCCCTAACCACGTCACGCTGCCCTCATTATATTGCAATTACGTTCTTGATTGTGAAACAAAGGTACCCAACAATGGTTTGATAAGACCTCTTGTTTAATGAGACTTTTTTGTAACTCCTGTGTTCATTCAATTAGTAAACAGGTCTTCCATTCAGGCCTGGGCACCCCTATTCTCATTTTCCCAAATGCGACACACCCCCTCCCCTCAGTGCCCCCAAAATTCCATCCACCCCCTGCCCTTCGCCTTCAGCGTCCCACATTGGGTCTTGGCATCCCCCTGAACATTCGGGACGAACAGACTCCTCCCCCAACTTCGGATCCCCTTCCCCCTTCCCCACCACCCCGCGCACACACCCATTTGATTGTGATTGACAGTGTCTTTGTTCCATTGTGCGTAGCTGTCGCCTCTGATGAAGACACATACACAGAGCTGAAGCGCTGTGCTCATTGTATACTGCACAGAAACTACAGGTCTGCAACCAGTTGCACTGTCCTCTGACGATGAGCTCCACACAGTCCGAGCGGGTGAGTGCAACCAGCCTGGACACTGCAGGGCATGGCAGGGTGGGATGGGACAGGGTGTGTGCAGACAGGCTAGAGCATCCAGGCCAGACCGCAGGCCTCTCCCAGTGTGGACCAGGGGGTCCAGGCCTGATGGGCTAAGGGGGCCAGCTGGAGAGGGAGGCTCAGTGCTGCGCAATGTGTCTGAGGAGGCTGTCATTAGGGTTCACCCCTCCTCCGGGATGGGAACCAGGTCACATTCTCTCACACGGCACAAAGCAGGGTGTGTGTGTGTGCGAGGGGTGGGGGTTCAAGGGAGGGGTTTTGATGGGGAGCAGGCCATGACCTCTTTATATCCATCAACAGATCACTAACTTGGCCCCTAGACATGCTCATACAACACATTCACACACACACGCACACACACACACGCAAACATGCAAACACATGCTAATGTCTACATATGTGCACAGACATGCACACTCACAAATATGCATATGAAAAAAAAGTACGTGCTCTGCGAGACGCATTATGTGTGGACCTACCTGAAAAAGTTCCTAATAGCACCTAAGTCTGAGATACTGTTACTGTTACAGTTATGCTTAGTTACCAGTAAATAATATTTATGTCTTTCCAAATTAACATTTAAAAAATGATCAGCATAAACTCAAAAAATAAAATATTGTGTAGAATGCAAAGAATGAAACAAATCTACTTGTAAAAGCAAGATGGCCAATGTCTTCAACAATTTCAAATCACTAAACTCTTAACATTTGATCTATTCAGTCATATTGCACGTTGCATTAGGACACTGAGGAAAAATTCCTTTACACTACAGCTTTGCTTGCTGCTGTGAAATCCACAGGTTGGCTGCCAGGAAAAAAAAACTGTGAAATACTGCTCCCTGTTGGTACCTAGGTAGTATTGCAGACCATGAGAAAGACCTTGCAGTATCGGGGGGCTTTATGTGGCAGTAATTATAACCAGTCGACATTTTAGGATCAATCAGAATTCTGTTTATTACTAAATCAAAATGCTAGATTAAACATATCTGACCCACCCCCTCACAAACCTTTATAAATTGAAACATCAGTTCATCAAAAGATTAAAAATATGATTTAACAGCAGTTATGACCATGAGAACACTATGTTAAGGCGAACATTAGGGGAACAACAAGATAAAAGCAGATATATTCTCTCTGTTTCTGTCAGACATGTTACAACTCTGATGAGCCTGATTGTAGACTTATCTAGGCTACAAATTATATCATTATTATTTCTCTATAATCTTATTGCTGTTCTCTCTAATTGAGATCATTTTTGTGCTTTTTTTTTAATCTGTCCATGGGGTTTGTATCTTATGTCCTGTCTGTGGTTTCTCTTTGAAACAATATACGCATCTGACCACTTCAGTTCCTCCCATAATACAATGACCAAGGCATGGCATTGACTTTAAAATATGTATCTAGAACCATCCAATGTGTGTAATCCTTGTATTTCTGTCTATGCTTCTCTGTATGTATGTGTGAGTACATGAGGTCATCCTGCAGACGTCTCTGTGACAAACCTGTGCAACTGTGCATGTTGTCTGGCAAAGCTTATCATGGTAGTGTCTTTGAACGAAAAGGCGGCTCCTCTCTCCTCTCAGGGTTACTGGCTCTACTCTACCTGCTTTGCCCCAAAACCTCAGGAAAAGGCAGTAGGGAATGGGCGGGGTCAACAGGGCAGGATCAGACACCCTCTTCAGTTAGGTGAGATGGTGCGCCGACGCAGGCAGCTGCACGTCAGGCACTTGAGGATGCTCATGGTGATGTGCATGAGAGGGCCGAAATTGAAGAGGAGGTTGTAGAAAGTGTTTACAGACAGGCCACCAGTCTCATCTGCGTACTTTAAGGCCACGATGGGTGTGTAGAGGTTGTTGGTCAGATTCCTGAAGCGAGGGCTGCTCGACTCAATAACCTTCTTAATGCACTGAAGAGATGAGAAACAAAAGAAGGTTTTCACTTATTTGATGGCTTGTTCAAAACAACATTGATCCTTGAATCCTGAGATATATTTGGCATGAAGCTGTTCCCTTACTTTGGCTATGTCCTCTGGCGTCTGGCCCATGGCGTCGAATATATCTATGGATGATGGCAGGTAAACGTCTTTGAAATATCGAACTGTGTCGGCATCAACTCCCGGATACTCCATCTTGGCCACATCTTCCATCATCTTCGTCTCAAACTCAGTGTGCACGGGGCCGGGCTCAATCATGGACAAGCTGTGGGCAGTAAGATGCAGAAAGGCCCGTGAGGGAGCATGTCCAATACAAAGTGAAGACAGATGTGAAGGAAGAACAGAGGAAAGTGGGTAATCTACCGGATATTGAACTTCATCAGCTGCACGGCCATGCTCTCACAGAAACCTTCCATGGCAAACTTAGAGGCAGTGTAAACATCGTTGAACACCACTCCTGCGCCGACAATGAGGAAAAAAAGGATATCAATGCATCAAAGTGTTCATTAACAGCAGACTGAGTCAGGCATCATTTACACATAAAACTACTTGAATCAATCAAGTAGATAAATAGCACAATACAAGTGCCAGACATGATATGTAAGTCAGTTTCTCTAACTTGTATGTGATTGACAGCTTATCAGATAGTCTTTAACTCGTTCTGGAAAACCCCACCCGTCTGGCACTTCAAGCAGCTTCTATCAAACACTAAAGATTCATAACAGCTAGTTGTTAATTGAGTGAAGTCAGGTCAGCAGTCCTTTACTGGCATAGACCGACAGCTAATTAAAAAATCTGTCATCTGTCAAGCATTCTCATATAAGCACTGAAAATAATAGTAATAAAAACACTATTAAAAATGTACCAATCTAATCGCATATATCCGAAAGCAAAGAACAAACTGTTTCCAGCTTAACATGTGTTGTGGATGATCAGCATATGTTATCTTATCAAACTCTCCTGCTGTTCTGCTGAGCCTTAGACAAAGTACAGATGTCAGAATTACACCATAAATCTTAATTTTTCATAGATTTTTGACAGACAGAAACTGTGACGGTATTTTTTTTTTTTTTTTTAAATATCTGAGTGTAGTGCGCCTGGCTACATGTACAAACCCCGAACCCAGTATCTTTCCCTGTGTTTATGGATCATACCCTGAAGACCCATGACACTGCTCATGACCACGATGTGTCCTGAACGCCTCTTCTTCATGTCTGGCATCACTTCTTTGATCATGCGAACGACACCGAAGAAGTTGGTCTCAAACACTTTCTTCATCTCCTCGATGCTGATGCTCTCCACAGGTCCCAACAGGCCCACGCCGGCGTTGTTGACTGACGGGAAACACACGAGCACACGGATGACGCACTGCTCGCACGTCCAACACCACAAATATCAAGACTTTTGAATGATCTTGGTGACTTAATATAAAGTGATATATCTGAGTAGATCTCGCTGTTCTCTTGGCCTTTCCGCAAAAATAGAATTGATAGACTACAGATGGTTTTACTCGATATTGCCACTAGATGTCAGCGTGTGACAGCGGCAGAGAGGTGTGATGTAACACCAGTCCATGTTGCTGGGCCTCAGGGTCTTGAGTAATTAGGTGAAGGGGGATCTAATGTTGGATTTAGAGTGAAATGGAGGCAGATTTATAAATAGAACCTTTATCCAGACTTACGGTTGAAAAAAATTACCTATTCAAGAGTTATTACTCCAGCAGAGTACAATGTACTGCCACCAGACTGACCGTGAACTGACCTCATGTTTTCATATAGAGCGACTAATCACAGCTAAGAGCTCAATGAAATGTTGGTGACCTGCTGTGATTTAAAAAAAAAAAACACCCTCTACTTTCTTTTAGCTTTGTTTAGCAAGCTGAATGCAGAAGGTGTTGTGGGCAGACAGAGCTGCAGACTTCCAGCTAGATTTCACACACTCGTGAAATCAGTATGGTGGTCATCTCTGTTTTGGTGCAGAATCTATCTGCCCACTGGAATTTCAAGACTCTCCCAATCTCCCTCCTCGCCCCCACCCGCCTACTCTTAATGTCAACTGCAAAACCACGGAGGACACTGTAACAAGAGAGTCACAGCTATGAATGTTCATGTTCAGAAACTTCATCACTTCATCCTGAAGTCTTATTACAATCACAGTAATAACACTGTTATCGGTGATTGCTGATTCTGGTTCTTTGCTTTTACTGTCTCATGAGAATATGACATTAATCTCTCTAAATAGAAGCTATGGTTAGTTCTCTATGTATTGCATGTAGTGCTGCACACACAGATAAGAAAATGAGTAAGGCCATGCAGTACATCACTTTATCACTTCATGTTACACTCTAACATGATTCATCAGCTGTCCTCTGTGACTAACGTGGACAACAGTGTTAAATAGGTCCGGCGCTGACTGAGAGCACTTCAGCCAGGAGGAAGAGCAGATGAGACCTTTTTGTTAAAGAACAAAATCACTTTGTTTAACCACAAACAGCTGCTGTGTCGCTCTGGCCAAATCCACCAGACTGTAATTTCATCATTGTGAAAAACTCGACAGATACAAAATAAAACTCTAGAAAAAAAAACCTCTTTAATAGTTTCCTGCTCATCATAAACTCTAGTTAGATCAAAATGAACCCTTAATTCACTGAGCGGGACGTAGAAATGTTCTGGCTTTAAACACCATTCTCCCTCGCTGCTTCTCTGATGTCTGCCTTTCCTCTTGCAACATTTTGACATCTAACTCAGCGAATGAATGGTTTTATTTGGACTAAACACAGTGGAAAGGCAAACCAGGATGGCTTTGGTGAGTTTTATTTTGTTTTTTTTTCTTTGTTGGATTTGAATGAATCAATATCTATTTCTGCAAATGGAGTCTGGAGGCTTTGGAGTGATAGCGGCTGTTTCTGGTTAAAAAATCTTTAACAAAAAGGTTCATCTCTGTAGGGATCCTTTCCATCCTGTTATCAGACACCCAGAATAACAATCTTAGCCTGTCAGTGACAAAAAAAAGCACTTCAAGTGGTCGTACTTCGATGTGTGCAATTGCCTGGAGGGATAACATTGCAGCCCGTCTGCAGCGCTCTCGCTCAATATTAAAAAAGTTTCCCCCATTCCTCACTTAGACACAAAAACATGGGGAAATAGAGTCCAGGTTGAAAACAAACTGAAGTCACCCTTTAATAGATATATGTTGATCTACATACAGAACACAGACGCCACGTCATTGAAAGCTGGGGAAGGGCTCAAATGTTTATGCAGGGCCTGGTTTCTGGTGTGTGTCACTCACTCAGGATGTCAATATGGCGGTCCTTAACATTGTTGATGCACTGCTTGACGGACTCGTCACTGCACACATCTAGTGGAAGCAGCATCAGGGTCTTGCCGTACGTATCCCCTGCGGCCTCTATCAGCTTGTCCTTTTTCTTCAGATCCCGCATGGTGGCGATGACTGACAGGGAGAGACAGAGCGGGAACATGTTATTTCACTTGTAGGCTGCAAAAAAAGTGAGTGGAATTCACTGTGTGAAGCCCTCCAGTAATCAGTGTTAAAGGGACTTTTATCTCAATAATTTAGAATTTCATGCGTTCACTGTTCATCATTGAACTGGTAGTGATTGGTGAAATAACGAACAATTGTTTTCTGCAGGAAAAGAGAAAAACTCCAGATCCATTGTCACGCTGTTGAAGAAAACACACAGAACCCTCTTATCTGTGAAGGCCACTACCAAATGACTTCCTTAGCACACACACACATACACACACACACACACAGTGTTGTGACAGAGTCAGATGTGCGGGTCAGAGTTCCCAGCAGTGACCACGCCTGTCAGTTTACAGAACACAGAATTGATTTCCTGTGAACTTTACACGTAGAGCAACATTAACCTACATACAGCGCAGGAATCTATCATGACGGGTGACAGCAGCTATCAGCACAGTGTCCACTTGGCCTTCACGCCGTCTTCCATGTTGTGTGTTATGCTAACACTGTGCTGACTGATGTTATCTAGCAGGGAAAAGACAGACAGGGCGGTTGCACAATGGCAATCAGGAGAAGTAAACAACCTGTTATGCAGACGTTTGCTGAATCTTCCTGTTGTCCTTGACAGACGAGGACACACGTCACCTGATTCTTGTCTAAACAGAGACTGGGCTGGATACGGAACACTTAAAGAGGGATTGCCACACTGTAGAGGTTTTTCCAATCCTGTGCAATGTTACTGATCTAACATTTCATGATGTGTAATGCTAAAATCAGGGCCTGTGTCATGCAACTTGTAACAGTCAAATCCACACTGTGCACTCACGCCGTCTCATGAAGTCTAATTAATCCTAATCTTATGATTTGAGATCTGTGTGTCCATGAAACAACAAAGAGATTTAGGGAACAGCAGATCCATTGTTCCCGTGGCTCCTGCGAAATTATTCTTGGGCTGCTTAAACATTCTTGAATGAACCACATCGCATCGCGCACACAGAAGTCTTTTTGGGTTTCTCTGCGTTCGCCGCATGTTACTGCAGCTAATGAATACTTTATGCACGATGCAATATTTAATCTCTGTTGGATTTTCCCAAAGACCCTGGAATAAGAGCAGATCGGCGTCATTGCTCAGAGGTGGCCTCATTTTCACATTGTGAAAAGAATCAGCTCAAACTGGTGTTGAGGGAGCAGTTAATCACTTCTGTTTTGCTCATCTATTTCACTGTAATAAATCCTGTCAGGTCCTGATGGCCCCAAAGATAAATAAAACTTCAACTAACCCTTGCGCAGTGGTTCCTGAATTGGCCGAAGCACAGCAGTAATGACTTTAATTGGCTAAAATGAGTTAAATTAAATAATGCATAGGATGACCGATTTACTCAAGTCACTGACTGTAAAGGCCAACAGCCAATTATGTAACCCTGCATTAAGTCACATCTAACAACAAAGGGGGGTCTGAAGGCAATCTCTTACCAACAGGGGTGGGGGTGGGAGTGAGGTCTAACATTAGTCTGTCTGGGGCTTCTTGACATGGTCTTGGATCTCTAATTCCTCGAATGACATTAATGATAGCTGGGAAACAGCAGATGAGACGCGCAGAGCAACAATGTCAAAGTGGGACACCCTAACTCCTCTGTGCACCAATGAAGTCCTCAAACAAGGCCCTTGCTTTGGAGTGAACCCTCGCTTGTACAGGTCTCAAACTTTGTCCCCCTTTCAGCACTCGCTCCACTGAGGGGACTATAGGCACATTAGACACGGCACTAAACCGGAGCAGGCGGTCTACAATTCACTTCGATAAAAGGGCTCTTTGTGCTGGAGAAGTCACTTGAAAGAGAACTGACAAGACTCCTTTTATGAATCCGCCTGGAAAGCGGCATCCTCGCAGAGTTCTTCCCTGGAAACTGCGCTTTCAGATGATAATAGCGGAACCAAAGGGGCGACCGAATCCCAGACCCTTCAAAAGGATATGGATCCGATATCACTAGGGTTAGTTTTTTCTCAACTGACGCCACACCGAGTCTCTTATTTTGCGTTAAGACGGAGAGTTGCGCATGAAACTCAACCGAACTTTGTGCGTAAAGGAGACGTGGTGCAACAGCGGAGCTCTGCAGGGGGAAGTAAACACGGAATAGGCTTTGCAGCGAAGCACACTGTTACAGGCTCGTTACTAACAGGACCGATCAAAGAAACAATGTAGAAGAAAGCGCATTTACCATGGTAACGCTTCTTTTCATCTTTGGCCAGCGTGACGGCGATTCGTAACCCGATGCCGGAGGAGCAGCCGGTGATCAGCACAACTTTCTGCCCGCTGTTCGCCATGATCTGTCCGGGTAGGCGCTGTGTTTTTCAGCGGTCCTCTGCTCCGGATGGTCGCTGCCGAGGGAGCTGAGTTACCGATCACCGGACTTTAAAAGAACTAAAGCGGATCATGCAGCCGCCGCAGCCATGTGAGCGTCTAATTCAGTCACATGTTCAATCAAATCAGGGACCAAAAAAAACACTTGGTATCGCAGACAGCCCTCACTGACACGATTTTCTTCTTGATAGGTGCCGCCTGCCCTGAAAATACACTTAATTCCTCTAAATGTGTGTGTCCGTGCATGCGCGCACGTGCGTGTGGAAGAGGGGGCAGTGCTTATTTGATTTCTGAGCTGTGTGACCCCAACAACAAGCAACACACACACACGCACACACACGAGCTTTTCGTCCTGAACTTTTTGTCCTTTACTGATGGGACAGGACTTAGTTTTACTCTCATATATATTTTGGCAGCATTCCCCCAAACTATTATGCAACATTTTAGATTGATTTAAATCCAACATGTCAAAGTAAACCAGTTGATTCAGTTGTCAACACAACTTTTTAAACGAGCTTTTATATATTTGGAGATAAGATTTCACAACAAATCAAACGATTATTAATATTTTAATTATTATTATTATTATTATGCTCTTTGCTGTTGCACAATTTACCAACCCAGATCCCCTCTCCCTGTTTTATTTTCCTTATTTTGCAATTTCTTTTATAAGCTGCTCCTCCCCACGCTCACCTTCATTTTTGAATGTTGTGTTTATGGTAATTTAATGCGCTGCATTGTACTGCCATCTGGTGGTAAGAAAAGGTGCAGCACCCTCAGGTTTTTGTTAAATAGTACTAATTACTTGACTGCTATCCAAATATGTACTGAATGTAAGTATGTAAGAGGTCTGGTGTGAGTTTAGTTATGCCATCAGAGGGGGGGTGGGGGGTGTTACGGTGACTAATGAACCCTCTTCTTGACGGATGTTGTAAGAGGTTAAAGTGCATCTGATAAGATCTCAAAACAGACTCGCTTCTTCTTCTCTGATTAAAGTCCAGAGTGCAAGAGTCAGAGTCTGTCGTGTTCGGGCCTGTTGCTGAATGTGATGCAACCACATGTAAACTGTGAGAGGTTTGGTAGGAGACCGTAAATATGTGTTTCATGAACTCTAATACTGATTCTAATAAGCCTGAAGCAGGGCTGAGTGGATGATCAAAGTGGAGCGACAATTCATCAGTCCCTCATTATTAATATCACTTGATTATTAACAAATAACTCGGGCATCGTGACTGAGTGATTTGTTGAAAATAATCTGAGATTAAAGTTTTGGGGAGTAGTGAACTACATGTCATTTAATGAGATATTTATCCACATTTTTCAGTAGCTTGCCGGTACCCTTTTGTAAAATTTGTTTGTTAACCACTAAAACTACAAACACTTTTTTCTTTCTCCAAGTATGGGCCTAGCCTTGAGTTAATAAACAATAATAGATAGGGCATTGTAATTTAAATATGACACCTGACAGTTAAGCAGGAAAATGGCAGAGATCAATTTGAGCACAGAAAGGACTAAAGACAATCTGGTTGTGTTTCACTGGACGTCCCTCAGGTTGTGGAAGGAGGACGAATATTTAGCCACTAAGATGTTTGTCCCTCTCTAGTTGCACTTAAAATTCTTTATAGTTGTAGAATAATAGAGAACAATAATCCTCTTAATTTGGCATATTCATTACAATGTAGTAATAATGCATCTCTGTCTCCACCATGAACACAGAATATCTTCCCTGGGCATCCAGCTCCGTCTATGACGATCAGTCTCTACGGCCGGGCCCTGTCCTCCGAGTCCATCTTTCTCATGTCTCAGCAGTCCCGGCGGTCAGATATTCTGACAACGTGCACTCTTGTTCACTCACTTACTGCTCACCCAATGGTTCTGCATATACTTGAAACCAAACACAACTGCTGGTTGCCACATTAAGGATGCATTCTGATTAGAAATAGAAGCCTATACATTATTAATGCTTTGAAATATTTAATGTGTTTAAATTGTGCATTGATTAATGGCATAATTAACACCATAACATGTGTTTTTAAAGATTACTTGAACAATTAATGCTCCTCAAGGGACTGCTGTTGGAAATTAGCTTTGGGTATGTGCACATGTTCAGTACATCAGACACTGCTTCTGCAACTATCACTATCAGTTTTTTTTCTGCATTTGTCCTATACACCCATAAATAAAATAATGGGTGTATCCTCTATTGGCGTTTTTCTCCCCAGCTCATGAGACCTGATTATGTATTCCAGTGATGAAACTAAAACTTGCTTCGTCAACATTTCTGCCCTTTTAACATATTGCAAGCACCATGATGTTTATGGGCGCCCCTGTTTAACCCCTTTAATCCCATTACCATTTTAACACGTGAGGACCTCAAACACAGTGTGAAGCATTCATTCCACTATGAGGACAGAATAAGAGAGTAGGTGAAAGCCGAGGACATCCACTAACACATAGAGAGCAGCAGAGAAGACAGTTGGAGAGGACAAGAGACAAGGCTCTTGAATTTTATAGCCCGTTTGTCTCCTGTGGGGGTAAACTGAGGTTACAGGCCTCCATCTTCAAGAGGAGCCAATCATTTCTGTCCTAATTTTGAAAGGAGAGATTCTCCCACAGGGAAGACACATTTTAACAATGAGTGGAGTCCTGGCCTGAACCAACAAGGGTCAGCCAGTAACCAGCAGACGGGTGGTGTGAAGACAAGTTTAGCTTTAATCTGAAAAAATCAACCTCAAGCATGTAATGTGACCCATCGTGTCGTACATCGTACAATATCATAAAAAAAAAATGTTTTCATAGACTCCCTGTTGTGCTGAGGACAGAGAGCAGACTGTCAGCGTACACAGAGTTCAGGCCCAATTTCCTCTTTCTGTCTCACAATGCTAATGTCGGTTTATTCAGAGCATCCCTGAGCTGAAACCCATTTCTGTCACTGAAAAACAGAAGTTTACAGCGAGATAAAAAAAGTGAAATTTGCGTTGTCATATTGAGCGGCTTTAACTCCGAGCTGACAGTGTGCAAAACAACACGCACTGCAGTGACATTTTAGTTTATATACTTACGTATTTCTCAGATTTTAGGCATTAGGCTGACAACTGAGTGTAAAGGTAAAATAAATTAGCAACTAAAGAGTCAAGAAGAAGATTCTTTATCGTCACATACTCAGTGCAACATAGTGTAACTCATTCTCTGCATTTAAACCATCCCTGATGGACACTCAGGGACTGACTCCAGGTCAGTTCCACAGTGAGGGGCATTGGCAGGACAATTACCCTAATATACATGGTTTCTGATGGCGGGAGAAATGGAAGCAGCTGGAGGAAACCCACACAGGGACGGATAGAACATGCAAAGTCCATAAAGATGGGCCCTGCTGTGCCTCAGCTGGGTATCAAATGCAGGTCTTTCATGCTGTGAAGTGACGGGTCTAACCGCTGAGCCGCCGAGCTTCCCCACCACTACGCTGTCATGTAAGAGAAGAGTGATTTGAGCCTGTACTCTCTTGACATGAGTGCAAAATCCTGTATGGCTTTTATCTTTTGCATTTTTATGGCAGATCACCAGGTGGTGGTCTGAACAAAAGTCGATGTCAGGGACAGATAGAGAATGAGAAATGACCATGATCCCTTGACCCAGAACAGCCCACCGACATTTTGCTGCCAAATCATTAATTTGAAGTCAATGCTAATTTAAGTTATGCTGAAACCATAAACATAGTCATAAAGCTCATAGAAAACAACCTTTAAGCTACAATTGACCTTTAGATAAGGATTCAGGAGAGAGGAGTCCATGCTACATTGCATTTTATTTAATTCTATTCAGGTTTCATCAGCCGCTGGCCAACAGGAAAGCTGTCAGTACTCCAGATGGTCAGTTCACCTGTGGATATGATGCTAAATAGGCCAGAGCAAGCTCATGGAGTAAGGTCAGGGCCGTTCCTGGCATGCTTTCCCTTGTGCCCCCAGGAGAAAGTGGACAGGTGTGGATGGAGATGAGGAGGGGCTCCGGACAGCCACTGATGTCTATCACCCTCCAAGCTATTGCTGTGGAATTTCAGAAGATTAAGGCACTAAGACACAGACGGAGTGAGGAGAGAAACGTAGAGGAGGGGACGGCACAAGCCTCTACACGCTTTTCCTGCCACGTGCTTTCTCTGCTTTTAATGTCTTGTTGTAAACCCTCCTTCCTACTTCACCTCAGACATTTCTCTCTCCACTTTCTCTGCTGCACTTCTTTTCTGAACCTTGCTTGTAATCAATTTTTTAGACATCCCTCCTCAGACCTTTCACCTCTTCTCTCCAACTCCTCTGAGCATACTCCATCTGTGCCCTGTGCTCAAATCATCTGTAACCTCTTCATCAAAGTCCACGTCTTAGAAAATGAAGCCTCAGTGCACTCTAAACCTTCTTTTATGGGTTAATGGTCAATTTCCTGTGTAGTGATTGTTGAGGACACACTGGAACTTTCACTGCTTCTTCAGCTGGTTTTGTAAATGTCTGTTTTCACTCATCATGATTAAAGATGGCTGGAGTGATTATAAAGATGCTCCTCTGGATGTACAATGCACATCAAACTGTGTTTATAAAAGAGTAATGTGTCCACTGCATTACACACATTTTTTGTAATATTTTATTTTCTTTGCAATGCATCACTTTTATGCATGGTCATTCTTTATTATACAGTGAGTGCATCAGGCTGATTATCCTGTGTTTCCCTCCTCCTCCTTTCCCTCCCTCCTGTTGGTGGTATCTTCATGCAGTATTATTGGACAAGAGGCAGACTCTGGCTGATGCTACTGGAACGATAGGGGACTCTGGCTGTGTGAAAGGGCCTAGAGGACTGGAATGTTTGCCACAGGTCAGGAGTGGCGCTTTCTGCTCTTTTGTGTGCAGTCTGCAGAGGAGGTGTGGAATGCAAACTTCATGAGAATAAAAGGGACGAAGGGAAAGAGTAGCTGGGGGTCGGTGGGCGGGAGGGAGACTTAAAAACAGAGAAAGAATGGGCGCAAAGGCTCAGAATGGACTGAGCTGGGAAAGTGTTTTAAGGGTTCTGAGGCAGACAGAGAACCTCGATAATTGAGAGAAAGTGCTAAAAGAGTAGCTGCACTAAAAGAGAAGCTAGAAATGTTGCTGCAGCTGCAAGACCACACACAATGAACAGTCCACAGAGAGCGCTTTGAGAGCAATAACACCGATGATCATAATGTGGCATTTCTGAGCACCAGTCAGCGACATTCTTAGGAATATTCATAGAGCTACATTTCATCACTGTACGTCATTCAGACATTCGCAGCCACATGCCGGTGGAGAGGCGTTGTTAGATTGGACTGCAAAACATTCATACAGTAGAAGCTAATTCAAATGTGGCACAAAATGTCCTCATGGAAACAAACACGAAGTTGTCCCTTAATGGTAATTCAGCGGTTATCTGAGAAAGCAAAGGGAAACAACAGCATGGTGCCGGCAAGTACACAGATGGATTCTCGGGGAGGGGGTTCACTTACAGACCTCTTCTGATCAAATAATTTGTTTATTCTCAACGTTCTAGTGTATTCCCAGTATCTGCTTTTAGAGGGAAACAAATGATATTGTTATAAAAAACTACTTTCATATTTGCAGGAAAATTGCTGTCATGGGGACCTAAAACACCTAAATGTTTGGATTTACCTTAAGTGCCCCTGCAAATGCCAGTTTTCAACCTGATGCTCGTCAATCAGCGCTGTAAACTAACGGTGAGGAGGAGGGCACACAGCAGGGTAAGCTCGAGTGTGGTTGCCGGTTCAGTTTATTTAGTCTATTTGTTTGAGCAGTTCATTTAACAGACATGGTCCTTAGATGTTAATTAGCTTAGTCTCCCGTCATCTCTAAATATTATAATTATCACCAGACTGGCAGTTCCCCTCAGTGTCTCAGGGCAAAAGGAAGGCAACATTTCCACACACTTTCTGGTGGTCACATCTTTGGTTTGGCAACATAATGACTGCAGGGTTTCGCAACCGACTGCATGGAGCAATGTGTATGATGACACGGCTCTGGATCCAATCCCGGCTCAGTTTTGGTTCCGATGACGATCTAGCTACTTTCAACAAGTTTCATGTTTACAGCTAATGTTCAAATTCTAAACACCATTAGTGGTTAAGGTGAGTGGTGGTGATGAAATACAAGGCAGTCAATCATATCCTGCCTGATCTAATCACTCTGCCTTTTGTACCGCAGGCGTTACCCCCAGAATTCTTGTTGCAGATGGATCAGTATTGATGGTTTGTATTGATGAAAGCTCTTATATGAGAATAGACGCTACCTGATATGTGGAGATGGTATCATCAGCAATCGGTGGCCGGTACAGTCATGTTTGTCTCGAGGTGCTGTCACAGATCAGGGGTTTTACCAGACTCTGACAGATTAGCTTGCACCTCCCCTTTAAGCAAAATGTGCTTTTCCTTACTGCCTGAGTTTTATATTTATTGCTACTTTATAAGTTAAGGATGTCAGACTTTTCACAATTTTCCTTTTTTTTTCATTGGCAAAAAACTGACATTTAACACCAAGCTGCATAAAATGGGACATGTATTGCAGACAGATGTTGGCTGTTTCTTAACATCTCCACGTGCAGAAAGAAAAAAACAGTTGTTGCAGGCTCGTAGATCTGCTATGAATGGTAAAATGAAGGGACAATGTGACACAGACACACACTGACACACACACAAGCCCCAAGCTTCGAAACAAGAACATCATTCACACTCGTCTGTAAATCCTCGTTGTATCACAATGATGGAAACTAACGACAACGTTTATCACATAATATACAACTAAATGACATCACTGGCCCATCAGGAAGCAGGGATGTGAGATCTGAATTTGATTTGTGAGTGGGTTATTTTATGACTGTGTAAGAAAAAAAAAACCACATTTTCACTTTAAACATGCATAAATCATTTTTTGGCCGGCTGAAAGAGTCAGTCCTTTCTTTCTTCTGGGACTTCACATGCATTTTTTTCCTGACAGTTGGCCTGTTTTCCTGTTCTGGCATGTTCTTCAATACAAGGTGCAGACCGGAGGCAGACTCAATTGAAAGCCCATTTTAGGGTCTCTCTAATCCAAAACGCTCAGCAGATCCTCTTGAGGATTTACAAGGTTTCACTTTGTCTCACAAGGCTTAAATATTGTGATGACGGATAGTTTCACCTCACTTCATCTTTCACCCTCTCAGTGATTGAATGATGAGGAAAGTCCACCATAATTTATCAGCACAGAATGACCTGCAGAGGGAGAGAGAGATACTTCCAGTTACACTATATCACATGTCTGGGATAAACATCCAACTCCAATACAGTGAGCACAGTTTGTCATTCTGAGGGAATACAAATAAATTAAAATTACAAGAGGCTGAACCTAGAAAAAGGGGGGACGTGTACTTTTTATTTCCCCTTCTACAAAGTCTGTGGTAGATTCATCTCCTGCCAAACTTCATCAGTGACTTTCATTCAACCGCTTATCCATAAATACATGTCAAAACACATATCGAGTATAATAGTTTCTTGGTGTTTCTGCATGATTTATAAGTGTTCACAGTGTGCAGAAAACAAAGTGGTTTCTGCGGATCGCTTATCAGGACAAAGAGACAGCCGGCACAAACAGACTTCATTCTCCATGTTAAACACTGTTTAGCAACATTAATGTGTGAGAAAAGGATAATCTATTCACCTGAAATCAATCATGATCCGTCTGATTCATGAAACTACTCTGGGTTAATGAGAGTTGACAAACTACTGGCATGAGATGAATGGATTGACTTTGATTTTAATTGGAATCTTCCTGTGCATGACGGTCATGTCATGTGCGATGATTTAAATGTATGTGTTGGGTCTCAGCCTCAATCAACGCATGTTTGGTGCCAGTCATGTGTGAAATCAAAGTGTGAGGTTAATGTCAGTTTTATTTCTTCATGAAGAACTCGTGAGAAAGAACTCGCCGTGTATCAGACGCTTTTCTTTCTTTCACTGTTCGTTGTGTGTTTAAAAGAATATTTATCTGTAAGTCGTACGGGTCCCGTAGTTGGACAAAGGTACATAGCGCATGCTGTGGAAATATTTCTCACCCAGAGCTCAGACTACCCACTGGACTCTTAGTAACTATCTGCTAAAAGCTGCTAGGAATGTGGCCCTGACTCAGGCTGGCTAAGCTGGTACTGAGAAGGGAGACGGGAGGAGGTCAGGGCGTCCGCTGTTTACCAACCGGATCGACTTCAATCTGTCCATTATCTGGGTGTTTCTGCTGAACCACCTTCTATCTCTCACTCATGTGGCTTTTCTATGTTCTCTCTAATCCCATGCGTGCTCCCACAGTGTTCGGTCTCAGAGGCTCAGGAAACGTACCTCTTGTCTCCCATATTCCTCATCTAAAGAATCAGAATCAGAGAGATTATTTTAATTTCTCTCAACCTCATTTGGGTTGATTATTATTTGCCATGAGGAAACACTTTTGTAGTCACATCATAACTATGCGGCTCAGTGATGTTGAGTGTCTAATAATTTGTGGCTCACAGTTGGATTTGGCTTGAACTAATATGGAACAGCATCTTGGAATAAAAGACTTTTGAATGGGCGTGTTTCTCTATCTTTCTGTGGTTTGAGACTGTTCTTCGCTGAGAGATTCTGGTTTGGTTCATTTTCTCTGAATGCTCTCAGGGATTTCAGCTCCCTATTACTTTACATAGGCCTGTTGTAGCTGGGACTCTAGAAACGTTGTCTTTGGTAATTTTCCAATTAGACGAGGTCTTCACAAGTCTTATCTCAGAGCATGTCTCAACTGAATTCCACAGTCTTCATAGAATTAATTAGGCTTCAGGCAGGGTAATATTCAGCTTCCAACAAGTAATCGACACTGTAGAAGCTAAAGTTTTGGCAGATGATGGGACAGGCAGTATCAAGAGGTGGTGACTTGTCACAACCAATTATTTCTGCTCCCTCCTGTCAACAGTATCCCTTAGAGATGAATTAAATTTTGCTCTGTGCAAACTCCTTTCATATAATGTACCTGTAAAGACATGTTTGACGAAAAATGGGGGTGATGAATGAGAATGTTTCTGTCACTGGAATCAGGAACTCTATTGTGGATCTTGTCTACATTAGAGGAGGCGGGATGACCACTCAACTTAAAGTGAGGGGCTGTGCAATAATACGTATTTCTGTTTTAAATCATGGTTTCAGTTCAGGTGTGTCTGCCCCTAAACTAGCAGTCCACACGTCCTCTAACCTGAGGCAATTCAGCCTTCAGCCTCCCGGTGGTCAAGCTCCAGCCTGAACTAGCATAACATAACTGCTGCTGTAACACAGAGCTGAGATTAGATTGATGGTGGAGATAACCTGTCAGGCTCTGCAAAAGCCGTACTCCTTGAACTGTCCAGAGCTGTTGTAATGTTCAGGTGTTACCAGCTGATGTGTGTAAGTTCAAAGCTCGGATTCACCCTCAAGCTTCAAATTATTTAGTCAGACCTCTGCACTTCACTGCCGGGTTAAAGGTGGGAATTTGTGCAGGAAAAACAAGAATTAAATACTGAGAAAGTTTTTTCACCTCATTCTCTGAGAGATCTTATTTATTTAATCCTTAATCTCACAGTGAGGCACGGTGCCTTTTGTTGAAGTCTGTGAATCAGGGAGTTGTAAAAAGTACCCAATATTGATACAACGTAAAAGTAGCGTAATAAGATATAATTTTAAAATATTACTCTGGTAAAAGTTAACCTTAATAATAGTCTTATTTCAGACTTTTACTCACATGTGTCCAGCTTCTCCATCTATTTTTTTTTTTAAAAGTAACTAGTGACTAAAGTTATCAAACAGTTTAAGTGGAGTAAAAGTAACAATATTTGCCTCTAAAACATAGTGGAGTGGAGGAATAAAGGAGGAGAATATGGAAAAAAAACAAAACAAAACAAAACAAAACACAAAGACCTGAAGCTGACAGGTGAGCAGGTAAGGGCGTAGTGCTTGACATGACCGATGTGGCTAATGAGCACCTCCGAGAAATGTAACAAATTATCGCGAGTCATAAACGTGATTTATGACGCAGCGTGCAGCGCGCCGCTCCGGCAGGACACCGTCCTGTGGGAGGGAGGAGGCGGAGGAGGTGGAGAACAGAGGGAGGGAGTGAGGGTGAGAGGGAGAAATTGAATGAGAGGGGACAGAGGCGAAACTGAGACGAGCCACCACAACAAAACTTCTCCAACTGACAAGCAAGTGGAACTACAGGCTGGCTTCTCCCCTTCTCTCCCCGCATGGCTGCTGAGTTCCTGCAAGTTTAACTCGTGCAGTGTAAAGTTGTGGTGTCGGAGGCAGAGGGGGTCCCCGCTGTAAAGATGGAGCATTTAATAAGGACCAGGAGAACACCACTGTTTCTTTTTATACTTCTTCACGTGACGGCGACGACACAAGCCGGTAAAGTATCTGTGTAGTCAGATATAAAGTGCTGTATCTGCCAGAACAAGTGAAAATGTCGACAGAAAATCTAAGTTTATCTGAGTTTCAGGACTTTTTTTTTTTTTTTTTTTTTACCAGGCAGCTTCATTCATCATTTGACCCCCAGCCAGCACAGAGTCATTAGAGCAGAATCATAATCTGTACTTGAAGGGTTCCTCTTCGGTTCGCGGTGTGTGAGCCTGATGTCTTTGAATGTGTGTGACCGTGCTGGTGATGCTGCCCCTCGGCCCACAGAGTCGCCCGAGGCTGGGATTAAAACTGTGAGCTGGCTCAAATGACTTTTAGGAGTTGTCGGAATGTTTCAGAGCCGTGCAGAGGATTTGCAATTATTTATGAGCCAGTTTTGTGTGTGTGTGTGTGTGTGTGTGTGTGTGTGTGCGTGTGTGTGTGTGTGTGTGTGTGTGTGTGTGTGTGTGTTTGCATCCATATTAATTATCCTCGCCGTTGCACAAGGAGCACACGTTGCTTTATTCAGCCTCGCCTGCACCGGCTTGCATTTCAATTGCACATATTTCCAGGGTCTGAATCTGAATGTGTCTCCTGCGTCAGGTGTGCTGGAGGACTCGCAGAGACCCTCAGGAGATGTATGATGTCATGTTCGAGTGTGCTTGTGACCAGCGTCGGTTTGCTGTGAAAAGGTTTAACATTGGCTTGAGAAAGAGGTGAATGGCTGAACACTGGGCGAACTGAGTAGATTAAAATTCCTGTCATGGATCTGTTTAATGTGCCCTCTGCTCGCATAGGTCTTAAGTGAAGGCGCTTAACACTAACACTCTTACTGCCTCAGCTATGATTATTCTGGCACACATTTATATTTTACATGCTTTTATCGCAGGCTACTGGCACGAATTGCATTTTCCACAGTTGTAAGTGAACCAGCAACACTCCATTGTTGGAGAGCAGTGACGGGGCTCATTTTTCAATTATGCACCTGCAAGAGAAGAGGGCCTGGTGTCTGTCAGACAGCTGTGTCTCTCTGTCTGTCCCCCTGTGCTGAACATCAGGCTTGTTCAGCCATTTTAGGACCGTCCATGTTCCCAGGAGAGCCTGTGACATCCAGCTTGTGCATATATAGTGTATGTCATTTGGCCACACTGCTATCTGCCACCCACACAGGCCTCCATGCCCCGCGGCCGTGTCCTGACTATCTGCAACTGGCAGCAGACCATTTCCTTGCAGGTGCTACGGTTTAGAGACTCCCTGATGGAGCGACGTGCCTCAGCAGCGGGAGTTAACCCTGTGGTCACCAGAAGCTCTTAAAGATGTCATATTTTCATGCACCCACTTAACGGCTGGCAGGATTTGATGAAATTTCTTGGCTGAAATAAAGCGATGGCAGGATGAAGTGGGCCAGCGGACACACACACACACACACACACAGTGGTGTCCACTGCTTTCTAATAAGGGCCTGTGAAGGGAGAGGCTGAGATGACTTAAAAGTGCGTGGGACATATGGTGGTGCTGATACGGAAGTCTTAGATTGTGCATGTGGTTGATAATGTGCCTCCGAGTGTGTGTGTGTGTGTTACAGTACAAGTCTGCTGGAATGTTTTCCCATATGCTTTCTGTGTGTGTGTGTGTGTTCGACAGAGATGAGAGAGCACTTTGTAGTCATGTTTGCTGACAGGAAGTGAGACATTCTTGCACACGTCCGCAGTTAGTTTCACTCAGAATCCTCTGTTCTTTTGCCTCGGCACATTTTTGTTCGGTTTTCTTTTCTTTTCTTCCGTTCCATTCAAAGTCTGGGAATAGGGATTGTTTGTTTTGATTTTTATATGCCTTATCTCTTCATTTACATCATTCTTCTCCCCTTGCTTATGCCCTGCCTCATCCATGACTGGTTCTATGACAGAGGGGAAATCGTGCGTACAGCCCCCTCACTGCCTCCCGTTTGATCCAGCCTCCTTGCCAATCCTGCACCAGACTCCCAGAGGAGGACGGCGAGCCTTGTTCGCCTTTGATCTAGCAACAAATTAGGGGCAAATGAAAACAAATGAAAGAGGCAGCTGAATTTAGCAGGATGGAGAATAGGAAAAGAGGAATGTTACGCCCTGCTACATCTCCAGTGTTCTCTTCTGTTATGTGAGTTTTTGTTTCTCTAATAGAAACATTAAACATCAGAGGTGTCGGAGATGCTGACGTCTGTCCCCAGCTGCTGATGCTGCAAGTGTCATATCAAACCGCTTCCCAGACTGTTTGATGAGGCTAACTGCATTGGAATCCCCCCAAGTCTTTAATATGTAGAAATGCTGCTTAAACATTTCAGGGCCCCGGACGCCAATCTATAGTATTCAACACACATCTGGCTTCCAGAGACTCAGTAACTCCCTTCCCCTCAGGCTTCTTTGGCTCTGTGTTTCTGATCATTGGATGATTCAAGGAGCTTTCTTTGGGACTAGTTGGAGATGCTTCCTCTGCAGAATTCACAATGAGCAGACATCAGAGGAGCCCACTCCTTGCAGTGTCCCTTTACATGTCACACGCCTCTTCATCTCAGTTTATGAGCCTCAGAAAAGTTTGATCAGAGTTATCACGTGCACATTTTAGCAGAGAGGTCACAGGAGGAACCTTTCCTACCAAAGCCACCATAGACTCTTGAAACAATATGCTACTCTCAGTGACACTGTGACCTGGCTCATATTTCAACTTTTCTGATCTGCCAAGCGTCCTTCAGCTGGACACTAATCTGCTAACGTAGAGGGGAATGATCTGGGTCTCAGAGTTCCACTGAGGCTCACAACTTGTTGGGAATTTCTGCCCCTCAGAAGTACAAAGAAACAGGAGCATGTATATATACTTGTATCACACGTGGTGTGTGCATGTGTGTGTGGTGTGCAGTGTAAAACTGCAGACAGCAAACCAACATCAAAGATCAAACAGTGATGAAGAGCCACTGTTGTGTTTCCTCACGGTGCCTGTGTCAGCGCCAAAAAGCTGCCACTGATTACTATTTTGACTGTGAATTATACTGATGACTGTTTTCTCTATTCATCAAACAGTAACTTTGTCTATAAATGTAAAACAAATCAGTAAAAAAGGTGGTTTCCCAAAGCCCAGGATCACATCCTCAAATGTCTTTTTATGTCCACAAGCCAAAGATATTTAGCTTACTGTCATTAAAGGGGTAAAGGGTTGATTATTTTTCATCAGAAGGCACCCAAACCAATCAGTTGATTATTATAATTAGTTAGTTATTCATTTAATAGTTGACAACTAGTTAATAAATCGTTAAATCATGGATGAAATGACCCTCCATACCAGCAGGTGGCAGTAGGCTGTATTCGTCATAAAAAAACAAGATGTGGCTTTTAGCTGTTTGCTTGTTTGCTTTACTCAATTCTCTTTATCTTTTTGTGCAATGAGTTGCTTAGCCGAGCAACCAATCAGAGTGATCTCTCTCACAAACAGGCCCCACAGCCAATTCAAAATTCTCACTCGACTGAAAAACCCAGCTAGTGCCATCCAGTGCCAACGGTACGGGATGCACTGTAAAAATCCATAATCGCTGCCTCGGCGTTGTGATGTCTGAGAGACAAAATCATGGCCCGGGGTTGTAACTTAAATGGGCTTGGTCATGTGTGCGCTTGCATGTTTGTATCTAGGTAATCCTTCGTGCCTGAGGTGAGGATTCTGTAGATGCATAGTGCATACAAGATTGTGTGTGTGTGTGACTTTGTGGTGGTGTGTGGTGCTACATATTTATGAATACCTCATAAGTAAAGAGACGAGAAGAGATCCTTAAACATCAGGACATGTTTAACTCTCCTCAGAACTCTTAAAGGGAGTTCAGTGATCAGAAAATAGGTCAGGCGAGGTTAAGGGTCAGCATTAGCCATGCAGCGATTATGGTTATGGAATGGATTTACTGTAGTCGATGAATGTTCTCACAAGTGTAGTCGTACAAATGTGTGTTTCCATTTGTGTTTGTGTGGGTCGTCTGCCCAGTCCCGGGCCTTGCGGGGCAGGTGTTTTCTCTATGGACCGAGCAGCTTTTTGGCCCGTCGACCCGTCACACTGTGAATAAACACGAGCAGAACAAACTGTGGAGACTGAAGAATGTGATGGTGAAGAATGTGAATTGGGAGGAAATGTGTAACCAGATTCCATTTGAATTTAGCAGCTACAACAACAGAAGTATGACTCACAGCGAGCATGTACCTTAACAACAGGACACAGACACTGACCCATATTCAGCAGGGCACCCCGAGCAAGCTACATTGTTTTAGGATTCGGCTCATATTTAAGACTTTTGGATAATCAAGTTTGGTCTTAAATTGAATGGTTTTTTAATATTTGAACAATAATTATTCTTCATGCAGCACAAAATGAGCAAAAAAAAAGAAATGGCCTACATTTTGTACGTCACTCAAATGATTGAGAGAAGATTTCTCTGGAGGCAAAAACTGGAGCTTTGTAATCCCACTAATTATAAGGAGGATGTGCGAGGGTTTTTAAGGCAGGGCTGGGTATTATATCAATATTGTATCGTTCTCTTGATCTGAGACACTACATCATTGTAGATTTTGGATATCTTTATATCATGAAATTTAGCCTTTCCACTAAACTTTAGCTAGCTCTACTAGTTTTAATACTTAGTTTACCCACTAACTGCTGATTACATTTTGTGCTAGTGTCTATTAAATATCAATGATATGACGTTTGGTCAAAATCTGATTTTGTTGCACTGTGCCAGCATTAATGAAGTTCTAAACATGAATATGTAGCAAGCAACGCAATATAACATCAAAATATTGTGATGTATAGTTTTAAGGCAATTGCTCCGCCCTGTTGTAAGGCTAGGTGAGACAAATACAGTATGTGCGTTTGTACAATTGACAGGCATTTTTGATAAGATACATGTATATGTTATACATCGTATACAGAGGCACGTTATGTACAGACATTGATATTTGTGTCCAGTTTATCTGTGCTTTATCCCTTAAATTTGACCATGTTTCACTAATGTAGAAGACTCTGTCAGAACTGTAGGTACAGGTTAATGCCCTTGTAAACAGCCTTCTTATGAGATGGATTTCAGCAGTAGATCCAGAACATTTCATGTTGCTGCACAAGTCAGGTCTAGTCCTCCCTCTCACTAATTCTTTTTCAGTGTTTGTGCAGTTCTGCATAAAAAGAAAAAGAAGAAAAAAAACTCTTCAGCCACAGAATTTCTTACATCACTTTCTGTGATTGTTTTGTATCTCCCCATGTCTATGCAGGCTGGAGAGTGTCATATAAATATTAATAATGTGGCATTGGAAATGTTTCGGTATTAAAGGCCACATGCTTAAAATGGATCAAAGACTTAATTTTTAGTCGCTTTCATCATCACTTCCATTGTCTCTTAATAATATTCATAACCCGTAGAATATGTTAGAAACTGTTCCCAGCGGTCGCCTACACAACCGCTGACTTGACTTGCTCCTAAACACTCAGTGATAACTGAAAGCAGACCAAGCCACAAAGCACATTCAGGGCGATAAACATCTCTGCCTCTCAGTTTACATACTTCCCAAGAAAATGCCTCGGCCTCCTTGTTAGAGCACATGTAACATGAATGTGATATTTCGAACTCACTCTGTCCTGTTTTAATAACATCTGTCAACATGCAAAAGAACAAAGTATTTTACACATAAACTAATAAAGTGATGCGTTGTTTGGTCTTACTAGTGTGGCTGTGTGTGCAGTCAGTGTATCGATCTTGTTCGGCTCTTCGTGTGTTTAAATTTTCATCTGTTCAGACTGTGCATTAACTCTCCTCGCCTAATAGTGTCCTCGACCACAAACAGCAGTGACCCAGACAGAAGGTCACACCCACTGCTAATTAGATTAAGGCTGTTCTTCATGGAGTCGAGGACAAACTGTGTCTGGATTAATTCAACCATTTCCATTTTGCCATATTTGTCATATTTAAAATGTTGTCTGAAGGAATGCTCTCTCAACACTGCAGAGAGTGGGATTTCAGTGTAATGATTTAAAAAGGAGAAAGAGATCCATTAAACAAATTTCAGATTTCAGCACAGAATCATGTACTGTCATCTGTCTATTATAATGTCCAAACAGTAATTTAAAGTTAGGATGTCAGTGCTTTTGCACCACTCATCTGAGGGTGTGGTCTGAGACATGGAAAATACTCATTGCCCAGATTCATTCTGGCTTTATTTCTTGTTAAAATTCCCCAGTTCCCAGGCGCAATAGATTCTGACAGAGCAGTATTGTGTGTGTGCGAGTGGTATTTTCAGGCTGAGCGGGGAGTGTAGGTGGTGTGAGTCATAAAGAATGTCTTCAGAGACAATTGCTTTGAGAACACAGAGAACACATTATATCCATGTATGACTGAAGTGGCGCTGAGTTGCACTGACTGCAGGGCATGGAGAGACTGTGTCATGTGTCCCACAGACGGAGAAGATACACAGATGTTGTCTGGTTATCTGGATGTTGTTTGGTGACATTTTTGGAGGATAGAGAAACTCAGCTCTTTCTGTCAGGGACGGCACTGTTGCTAGGCAGTCATGGTCGTCGCAGAGAAAAAAGCAAAAGAACAGAAAAAGAGGACAAAGAAACATCCTATATGCTTTAATGTGCATTATTGTGTACCTGCACATTAATTACACAGTGTGTGTTCACTATTACAGTTTCCCCAAAGTTTCTGGACATCTGTTAAATTGCTGGAAGTTTCAGCTCCTTCTCATGTACTTTGACCTTTTGGCGTGATCGGAAATCTCCAGTGAGTCATCAGTCCTTAGGGATTTAACAACGCTATTTAAAAAAGTTTGAGCCATATATTTAAGTGGTGCTGCACAGGCAGCAAGTTCACATCAGAGGGTAGGGTGGACATTGTTAATGTTTGACCATTACTGGTACCTTGAATTTTTTTCCTACTTCCAAAAAAAAGTCCACACTTTTTGGATGTAGTCAGCGGCTGATTTTTAGCCAAAGCTTATAAAAACACTCTCTCTCTCTCTGGCACTGATTGGTTTAACGCAAATCAGCACACAGCAATATAAAGTTCAGTATCCAACCCTACAGCAGGGTTCTTGAATGTCTTGATCACCTTTCTGTACTTCCACTATTCCTAACTTTCTCCTGAGGAAACACATTCTGACAGGTGAGATAAGGACATGATCATCACAATGCCTAATGAGATGCAAGCAGAGCCTGCACAGACAGTCAGTGCTGCAGGATAGGTGATAAAGGCTGCAAAAATTGGCACAGTTTATGTGACATAAATGGATCCGAAGCAGGGGATAGATAACCTTCTTTTATTGATTGTTGGATTCAGACTTCGTTTGGCCGCCCGCCATTGGCCTGAAGCACCAGAGTCAGGGGTGGTGATGTTGAAATGTTAAAACAGTGGAAACTCTACAGAAACTTGTTTCTATTTTATGTGGGTCATTGTTGTATTCATCAAGCTTTTGATCAGGATTGCATCCTTCTGGCCAACACAGGTTTTTCCCATGTCCTACGAACCAGCTTGCCAAACCTCAGCAGTTTATTTTGCACACTTGGGTGTGGGATGCTGATTATTT
Source organism: Diplodus puntazzo (assembly GCA_963678695.2). Classification (NCBI taxonomy): domain Eukaryota; kingdom Metazoa; phylum Chordata; class Actinopteri; order Spariformes; family Sparidae; genus Diplodus; species Diplodus puntazzo. The sequence goes on from OZ023174.1 coordinate 5,895,839, forward strand.
CCTGCACGTTAAACCGACAGACCGCTGTGAATGTAGTCCCTTTCTCTGAGGAATTTCTGTGGCTTGTCTCATATTTCTCCCTTTGGCATTGTTGCACATCTTGACTGTTCTCTGTTGTCTCGAGACTATCAGGGGTCATCAGTCCCCTGTCAACACATAGCTGGAGCATGTTTGGAAATGGGCAACAGATATCTTTAAAACTCATCACAATTGAGACAGATGCAGTTTTTGTGTGGTGCATTAACATTTTGTCTTTGGATTGCTTGAAATAAAGAACTTCTGCTTAAAAGTTAATTGTATTAGTTTGTTTTGAGGCCATTTCATCAGGTGCTGTTCCGGATGGGTTGACATAAACCCAAGAATCCCGTATAATTAGACCCATGCTGCTTTAATTTAGAATATTATTCAGACTGTTCCAAACATCACTGCCTTATGACCTCTCTTCCTCCCTGTGTGAGTATGTATGAAAGAAATAGACAGATAGACAAAGTCTGATAGAGGCAGAGTTTACTTGTTTCAACCTTTGACTAAAACACAAACTTTAAACTTTGCTCCTGAAGGAAATTGATATTAAAGAAGGCCCCAACAGAACTACAAAGAGCTCACTTGGGATCAGACAAAAGCAGAGACACTCCCACCAATGCGATTAAATACAAACATTAAGGATCAAGACCCAGACATGATGTAAATTGCAAAGTAAGGATTAAGTGCTCTGACAGAAATAGATTGAGCTCTAAGATACAAGAATTAGAGATACTCTTTGTTTTTTTGCTTCTGAAGTGGCAACATGATTAGGGATTTTACAGACGCAACAAGCCTTTTTGATGAGGTAAATATCATGAAGGTGAGTTTGTAGCAACACATTCACTTTCCTGGCCAATTTAACCAGAGTTGTCAATTTATTTAATTTTAACAGGCGACTAAAAAGACTTGAAAATGAATCTTTCAAGTAAAACTTGACCGTCTTGCACGTACAGAAAGCGATAATTGAAAACAATGTTGGTGTCCTTTTGTTGATCTGAGTGAGGCTGACTGGGCTCTGACCTTTTAATGTCAATAGATACCTTATTCCTTGACATTTGGTTTTCGTTCTTGTCATGATGGCAAGAGCAGATTTGAAAATGATCCTAAATGACAGTGTGTGGGTGAACATTTATTGGTACCACTTGTACATATTACAGCCTGAGGATTCTTTTGTTAGAGGCCATCAACTTCTGTAATTATTTCATTCACACAGCTCGTTTATGACTGTATAAATTCAGAATTTAAGCCCTGAGGTCTTAAATACGTTTAGATCTGTACCCTAATGTTTTCCATTGTTGGAGCCCAGCTGTAATTCACAGCTTAACCTATTTACAGCCCCGTTGCCATGCTAGGGGACTGAGAGTGTGAGCTCTCAAAGCTGCTTGGAATAAATGGCCTCTGCTTTGCAAATAAATAATGCTATAAAATGCAACGCAGTGTTTTTCTGCGAGCAATGTCTGGGCAACGGTAAACTCTCTCCACATGTTTAATTAACAAGGAGAATAAAAGGCGAGCTCTGTATGAGCGGCAAGTGCTGCAGGAGGCAATTTGGGTTTAGGATCCTCATTTCAGATGCCTGGAATGCTAAGTGCTGAGTTGCTCCAAACAGGCTCTCTCTAGCAGCTGGTGGGAGACTTGCTGCGCACAAAACTCTGATCCTGGCTAATGCTCACGGCAGCGCTTTATCAACAGAACATCCAATAACATGACCAGCAGACTGCAAATAAAGCACAGGCACGTTGTAATGAGAGAGAGCGCCCACACTGTGGGACATCTAATATCTGCAGGGGCAACAGTTGCTGTGCTCGTTGCAAATTTGCATAAATTGGAACTGTGTATATTTGTACAACATACAAATCACCATCTTATCAATTGATGAGATCAGTTGTCCTGTTTCCTGTTTCATACTCTCAACTATCTTGGTAGATATTGAATTTGACGCTATTTGTGCAAGTGAAGTGTTCAAATTGTGATAAATGTGAAGCAGACATATTGTTTATATCTCTGGTGCTGGCTGAGCGGTGTGCAGGTGTCAGCTGTCAGGTGTGCTGCAGCGGGATTACGGGTTAGGCTGTGTACCACCCCTATCCTATAATAACACCCACAGAAGCCTGGCCACCTGCCGCCACATCTCAGAGGAGCTTGTCTCTTCCGACTCCGAGGAAGCAGGAAGCCTCCACAGTTTAAGACCAGCTTCCAGCCGCACTAAACCCTGCTCTTCGGCTCGGTAACAACCGGCACTTAAATGAGCCAGACAACAAAGTGCTGTCACACTGGCAGAGTTGAAGTGTTGGATTGATGTGACTAAAAGCATGCCATCTGCCACAAGATCCACCCTATCATGAGTGGCTTTTACACTAGAAGCAAGCGGACTACAGACTGCAGGAAGGAGCAGGACATCAGCTTATTTAAAAGCATGTAAACAGTATGTTGTTTAAAGAGAAAGAATTAGTGACAGTCAGTGAGCATGAAATGAAAAGAAAACACATTTCTTCAATCTGCTCAATAACTATGTGCATATGGGCTGTTTTTTCTTTCCAATTCCAGCTAATCCCATCGATGTTCTACGAGTTCTGGAGCTGTCGGAGAGCATGGAGGGGGTGTCCTTGGAGGCCGGTCTCTGCACCAGCAGGAGGGGCATGGAGGAGACGGATCTGGCCTACAAGATAGAAAAAAAGATCCAGCTGAGTGCTCCCACCAAGCAGCTCTTCCCTGGTAGTGAAATGTATTCCTATGAGACCACATAGAGCATAGCCTCGAGTCCCATGTACCAACTTGAGGATTTCCAAAAATGGCAAAAAGCACTCAAATATGTCACTCCTGTGAGGGATTCTTCTCTTTGTAAAACCCCAAGAAGTTTGACTTTGAACTCCCCTTTCTCCTCCTCATGGGTGTTCATTGCTTTCATGGGCAATATTTTTCATCATTATTATCTTTACTCAGGTCTCTGTAGCAGCAGGGGGTGGCTGCATGATAAAAATATCTGCTTCCTGCTGTGTGCTGTCTTGTATGACTTAAGAGCACCTCTCCTCTCCTCTCCTCTCCTCTCCTCTCCTCTCCTCTCCTCCTTCCAGATTCCAAATTTCCTAAGAATTTCTCCGTGATGACGACCGTGCGGGCAAAAAAGGGCTCCCAGTTCTTCCTGCTGTCAGTGTACGATGATCAGGGGGTGCAGCAGCTGGGACTCGAAGTGGGTCGCTCGCCTGTCTTCCTGTATGAGGACCAGAATGGGCAGCCCACACCGGAAATGTACCCCATCTTCAAGAAGATCAACATGGCTGACGGAAAGTATGTAGTTTCAGTGGCTTTAGGTCCTTCGTTAGAGCAGATTTTAATGAAGTATCTCCCCCTTTGTTGATTTGACAGCACACTGTCTCTGATGTGCTTGTTCAGTAGATCAGATTCACCATCACTGTGTAATTTACGTTTACTTTAACGAGCCTTAAAATATCAGGCGGGCATCACATTTATGCAGTTTGCTTCATATTCACTCCCTGTTCTTGACCTTGAGTGACCCTAGAGGGAATAAGATGCTTGTGAAGAGCTTGCGGCAATGATTTGACTTGATCAAAGGAGTTAAGGAAATCAGACCTTCACAGTCTCGGGCTCAGAGGCACTTGTGTTTTGCTTGACTTGAAAAAAGTGTGAAACAGCTCTTTGCATCACCGGTTCAGCTGAGCGACAGGCTTATCTTCAGACACAAAATACCTCCACCACTAAATTTTCACAGTACCTCCCCCCCAAGGCTTAACTGTCAAATCTCACTCTCTCTTTCTACTTGCAGATGGCACAGGATAGCCTACAGTGTTCAGGACAATTCTGTGACCCTCTACCTGGACTGTCAGAAGGTAGAGACCCTGGATCTGCTGCGAGGGGACAACGCTGTCGTCAGCACAGATGGCGTCACTGTGTTTGGGACAAGGCTGCTCGATGAAGACGTTTTTGAGGTAGGACATTATGAATGCATATAAGCAGTTGTTTTGATTTGGTAGCACACTCTCTCACTTGCACACACGCACATTAAATGCAGCTGAAGTTTCAACAGGTGTGGTTGAGAAGCTGCCAAGAAGAATAAGATATTTCAATACATGTTGGACTGTGGCCTTTTTGTGCATTTGCGATAGAAAAAGGAGGTAAATGAGAGTTAGCTTCATGTGAACTTTGTGTTATTAGATATGTAGGTGAAACCACTGGAGACTGTTCTGCTTGGGTACTATGCATTGCCTGTGAAATAAATCATCTGACAAGGCGCTGTGGGAGAACACCCTGATGACCGTGTTTGCATTTGTAGGACTTTTTTCTTTCTTGGTTTATTTGTTAGCCTCTTTCTCACTCTCAGAACATTTCTGTAGTCTGTTGGGTAGAGTGAGGATTTTGATATTTTCCCTCTTACCTATTATGATATTTATCAATCAAGATTGTTCTGGTGTGAGTTTGGAGATGTCTGCCGTCCCTCGAATATGTTTGAACTAGATGTCAAAGCGACAAAATGATACATTTGAAAAACTCAACAGCAAGGTGGTCTCTTTCCAGAATTCATGACCTTCTCAAGATTGTCCACAGAGCGTGTTGTCAGAAGTCTCATGTAGGAACTGTTTTCTCCTGAACTGTACCCTCCAACCATGTCGGGAGGAATGGTGCATCTCAATATCTTTAAAACTCGGCAACTAACACTTAAACAATCTAGATGGATAATAGCACTACAGGTAAGAGGAAAAATCCATATTTTTCATTTTGAGGGGGATTGAACTTTAAAATGTCTTGTCAGTGTCTGACACATTTAATGAATCAGCTTATACACAATATTGCATGATATATAGAGCGTCATACAATAGGTGTGTCAATGAAATGGTGGGATAAGCAGAATATGAATTATATTTTGGAATCCCCCCTACTTTTAAAGCTAGTTATGAAAAGATTTAAAAGTAGGAACACGGTTCCAGAGGCTATGGGGTGACAGAGGTCTGCTGTCAATCACGTGCTGCAGGAACAAAGCAGTGGAGAGGAAGAAAGGTGTTTGGGAGAGAGTGGGGAGGAGGGGACGTGCTGTTCAGACATGCCCAGCATCATCATTTCCATTGCAAAGCCAAGACGTGACACTTTCTCTTTGCCTTTTGGATTATTCAGTGTAGATATGTTGGCTTTAGATGTGTTGATGTGGCCAGCTGTGTATTGGGACATTAGGAAACATGATTGACTCTCGAGTGTGTGTGGCTTGGTCATGTCTTGTGATTGTTAGGACTCATCCTCTTCTTCTCCTCTTCTTGGTTTTTAAATCACTAAGTAGCAGGAGATGCAGATAAAGTCATAACAGTGAAAAATAGAGCTACTTGATCCATTCGAAAGTACATGCGTGTCCACAAGTGCATCATTGTGCTGGGAAACATGTAGGAGCAAGAAGATTCAAACCAGTGGTTCCAGTTCCTCTTTTCTCTCTGCATTAACCTTTATTGTCATAAGCCATTCACTGTGCTTCACATGACAATATGCAACCCCTGCTCCATTGTCATTCCCAATGAGGCTCCAGTCTAAATCTCTGGCCCACAGCATGAAATAGAGATCAGCATGAGCCCCTTCACCCTGCCATGTCCCCGGGGCTCTGTGTCTCCTCGGCAGCGTAGCAAAGATGGAAAAAGAAAGATAGGCAGTGATATAAGGTACAGTCAAGTTTAGAGAAATGACCAGCCTCCTTTCCCCTCAGTGTCCTAAGAATACCGCAGTCTGCAAAAAGGAACATACTGTTAAACTTTACAGAGGGAGGATTGTTATCACTCCCTATTGGCTTAATAGGCAGCAACCACTGCCTTCTTCACTTTCGCCAGGAGAAAACCAGATGTCTTCAGTCCTGACAACCCCTACCGCCTTTAGGGTTTGTGTGCTTCGTCAATAACTACCTTCCACACATTAACTTTACCCTGACTTAACCTCAGTTGCCCCTCCCATCATGCTGTACATTACTCTCTGCTCTCCTCCTACATTTCCCCTCTCAGACATTGATAGCCATTCAAGTTTAAATTACTTCATATCCCACTTCACTTCAGAAATGTGTCTCCTTGTGGGCTCTATAAATTTCCCTTTTCAGAAGCATTGGAGACCGATTAATCTTTGGCCTGACTCCAAAAACACTCCCATGCCCTTATTAACATCCCGTGTGGAGAGTTATGACGATGACGATACAGTACTTGTGGTGATGACTAATAAACTTCAGACTATCTCATGATTAGATCCATCTTCTAGCCCAATTCGTGCACTTTTTGCAGTCATCGTGGTCACGTGTATGGATGTTTGCAATTAGTTTAATCCAGAACTGAGTCTTCACATCTTGTATTTTTCTGTTGAGCATGGGAAAAATCCACCAAAAAATTCCGAACATATTGAAACACGGGATGGTAAGGTATGATTGTCAGTGTGTGCATGTACAGTATCTATTTGCAGCCATACGTCTAGCTGCGCTTATTTAAGCATCGGTGTCGGACACCTCGGGTGAGGCTGGTACCAGGGGAAAAGAGATTAAGCTGGCTGACCTCTGGGCCTCTGTTCCCAGGCCCTGGTTCTGGGGGTGGAGGTCAGTGTTCCGGCCCAGTTCTCCCAGCGTGGGAGCTCAGCGTGAGAGCATGGGGACTGTGGTCAGCCACTAATGTCTCTATTGCTTCCAGATTTTCTACAAATGACCACAGAAGTTTGGTGTTCAGACTCAACACTCTGCTTGCTTTCGCACTAAAGCAAACATCAAACTGTCCACAAGTCTGGCTGTGCTCCTTCTCAGCTGTTGTGCGCCTCCAGCACGCTGACTGCTAAGATAAGACCAGCCCAGCGTTTATTTGTTAGGAAATTCAGATCCTTTCCTTGTAGTTAAGTTCTGGAAATAAGACATGTTTTTGGCTCACTGTAACAGGCATGTTGAAACCATGACTTTTCAAGCATATCATTAAAGGGCAGCTTTATTCGAACACTTAGCAACCCCATCAATTTACCAGACAAATCGCAGAAGAACATTAAATCGGTCATGGTCCATCTGAGTCATATTTCCCCTTGGGAATGACTTATGTCTGATGGTGGTCAGATGTTTTTGGCTTTACTGTGCGCATCTGTTGCACTTTAAGCAAATGAAGAGCATCAAAAATGCTGTTTCATTACGGTAAGCTTGTTTGCTGGAAACTTGCGGTTGCTTCTTCACCCACGCAGGGGCTCTGACTCACAAAAGTACACAAGTTATTTTTTTTTCAGAGATTAAGATCTGATTAAGTTTCTGCAAATAAGTCTGCAGTTCCCCAGACATAGTCTAGATAGTTGTGATTTGGTGAAGCAGTATGATTCTTGGCTAGCGGGCACCAGACACCTTATTGCAGGCAAAGTGGTCACGCTCTGAAACACTAATGAACCTTTGCCAGCAGAGCCATGTGCCACCTCAGGCAGGATATTAGTGAGCCATCACAATTTTGTGGATTCAGCTGAGGTGTTTTCCTTTTCGGCACGTCCTCACATGTCCTCCTCAGATGTCCTCACCGCGTCCTAAATGGAGAATGGCGGAGCACACTGGATTTTGGGCAACACTTTACTCGCTGTGTGTTTCGAGCAGTGAGAGCCCCTGCTAGGGAAGAAAAACAGGAAAACTTCTCCTTGAAAGTGTTGCCTTTGATCTCAAATTGAGATTGGATTAGATTGGATTAACTCCCTGTTGCCTTTCTCTCTCACTCTTTCTCTCTGCCTCTCACCTTAGAGTGCTATAATTTCCTTTGCTTGACACTGGCTTTTGGCCAGAACAGGAAGAAAAAAGGATAAGTGGATAACAGCTCCTTTCATGTTTGGTGTATTAAAGCATAAATGACTGTTTCAGCATTCTTTTCCTTTTCCCTTTCCTTTTGTGTGTGGTGATCGGGACTTAACGTAGACATGCATTGCTGATAAGGCATGATGTGAGCTGTATTAGAAGACATGTACTGATGGTGGGTTGTGTGATGTTTTGATTTATTTCACCTCTGCCCGCTAAAGCCTAATTAAAGAGATTACAATGGGACTATAATTACCACAACATCAAGCTGTTGATCTGACTTGATTTATCACAAATGGCTGCCTGGCTGTCCCTGGGTAATGTTTCACCAGGCAATATGTTTGCAACGGCCCGTCAGTTACACAGATTCGTATCGCTAATGTAATCTAAACCTTGTCAAACACTGCGCGATGGGGCCGCCGGCATTTTATTTATCCTGAATTACTTTCATACTCGTGTCTCAAAGAGAATTAACACAGCAGCTCATAATTATTTACACTTACATATAAGCTTTTGGATTTATTATTTCAGTCATTATTCAACTTATAAAATGTCAAAAATAATGACAAATGACAAACGCACATTGTAATTTATTTGAGCCAAAGTTGTTGTTCTGTAAACCAAAGCGCTTGGTATTTTACAATTTGCACGTTAATGCATCAACTGACAATTAATCAGCTCCAGCACTGTAAAGCATTATGTAATGATATAATGTTGACAGAACAGAAGACAAGAGTGATGTTGAGTGTAATGCCATTAAAGCCAGCAGCGGCTCTGGGCTCTGTGCTGCAGGGTCCAGCAGTGCTGTCTCTGTGCATGTTTGTGTGTACACACTGGCTTTTCCTCCAGGGCAGGATGGGAAGTTAAAGGTCCTGACAGGGGGGTGGGAGAGAGCTATTTGACCATTCGTGTACACAATCAGACCCGTTCTGGAGTTATGGGAACACAAGGAAGTGACAGTCACTAACAAATGTAGCAGTAGTGACAGTTTGATGATACCACTCTACTAAACATTGCTTTATATCTAAGAGTCCTGCTAGTTGGGTTGCTCTCAGAGTGTCTGTGGTGGCGAGGTGTATTTTTAAAGGTGTGGTCTGCTGTATAGATATGATCCAGTGAGATGATTTAACCTATATGACTGACTTTATAATGTGATATTTTTATTTCAGGGAGAAATTCAGCAACTACTGATTCTGGAGGACCCCCAGGCTGCTGCCAGCTACTGTGTAAACTACATACCAGACTGTGACTCTGCTTTGCCCTACAACAGCCAAGCCCTGGGGCTGCAGGAGGTCAGTAGTGCCACCGACAGGAAGCAATTCCAATGGGAAAAACCCATGCAAATGTTTGTAGAGAGTCCTCAACAGCTGATATGATGAGGTGTAGCTTTAGGTCACCTCCGTCACCTGCAGAGATGCAACTTGTATTTTTGCTATTTTCACTCAGTCTTAGTTATTGTTTCTTTTTTTTTCACATTTACTTAGACATAATCAGCTCCTTTTGGCTGCTAAGATGGGCTTGCAGAACTCCTAGCTTCACATCCAGCCAGTTAAAGGAAGAAAATTCTGCTTATCAATAGACCTATGTGTCCCTGAGACCTCTATGATTTATAAGCCAACAAAACCCCGGCCAACAAGAGGTCTGAGTAGTGCAAAGGAACTGAGTGTTTGCAAGAAGAGACTTGAGAGATTAAGACAGAACGGGCCATCAGTCAAAGGAGAAGTGTCTTCTTTCAAAGCGCCGCCAACAGTGGAGCATTGTGGGGGCAGTTGTTCCTTTAGCAAAGGACACACACACATAGACACACATCGACACACACACACATAGAGCCAGGAGCAGATAACTCAGACATGATATAATAGCTTTTCACCTCCTCAAGGCATGCATAAAAATGAATAAATCATGGATGTGAGTTACTGTATGTTTCTCTGGAAGTGTGTTAAAAATATAGAGATGAGGAGGAAGGAGGCAGGCAGAGGAGCAGAGGCAGAAAGATGTGAGTGTGTGTGGCTGAGCCTCAAGGAATACACAGTTTCTACACAGTGTCTATTTTTTATGTTTGCCACAAGCATAGACTTGACTGCATAAACACTCAAGTGAGTCTGCACGCAAACGTGATCACTGATAATGCTCCAGAGATGATTCACTAATGGTCATGTGAGGTCATGTGGATAGTGATCCAGCTGGACCTTACAGAGCTACAGCTGAGCAATGAGTTCTGAATCCAGAACATGTCCACATCTGTCACCCCACTGACCTACTTCCCATCATTCTCCCTCACACACTGACCCTGTTTACAAGTGGATCTAAATCACGTCTGGTGTCTTTCACAGACTGGGCCTTCCTGGTGTTCTTTTTCAGGCAGAGACCATTCCTGTCCCTGACATGCAATGGAAATCATTGAGGAGAATGACACAGCCCATGTTTGCTCACTTGCCAGAGCACACTAAGAATTAGCACCTCTGTAGGATCACAGACACGGTGACCTCTGACCACAGAAGCAAATATGTCTTGTGCTTTGAAAAAGAGGAAACAGCTCTGCCTTTGTTTGTCCCTTCTCATTTGATGTTTGCTTTAGGCTTTTACCAGCTCAGTGGCAATCACAGTATGTATCCACTGACCCTTTAAGGACCTGTATACATCACTTTACCGTTGCAGGCTATTTCCTTTGTTGTATTTTCATTGTCATCAGTCTGTGTTTTTTCTCCATCCTCCACCTCACGTTCCCTTTTTCATAAAAGAACTCCCAACTAGCGTCTGATGCCTTAGTGCAAAGCGACCAGCCCGATGAACCAAAGGAGCACTCCAAAAAGGACAGGAAAGGCAAAAAGAAGAGGGACAAGGGCTCTAAAGGCAAAGGCAAACGCAAAGGCAAGGGCAAGAAGGGATCCAGAAAGAAAAAACATGAAGAGGCTGCTCTTGAGGACGGTTTCCTCAGAATGTCCACAACACTGCCTGAGTATCTCTCCCAGGAACCTTTTCAGCCCACAGAGTTGCCAGAAATTAAGAACACCCTAGAAACTGTCATCCCCTCTGAAATCTCCAGCAAGATACTCGTGGAGATGCCGACACATGAACCTGACTCAGCAACTGAGGCCCCCACTGTGATGCCCAGTGCATTGCCTGAATCAAAGGTTCCTGAGGAGGTAGTAGAGTTTGCCTGTAGACGCTCTTCACCACAACTCTCGCCTGCTATTTGCAGCTCTAACTGATCACTCCCCTAATACCTCCTAACCATAACGAGCACCTTTTCTCTCTCCAGCTGCTTACCACCACCACCACCACCACTAACCAGCACCATCCTAATCATCACCTCCTCTACATCCCTGCCAGAAAACATGGAGAATACATCTTAAATGACAATTTTTTTGCTGCTCTCATTAAATGCATTTTCGGCTGCATGTGTTTGTTTTTTTTTTAGAACATGCAGTATATTTCCGATATAGCATCGTATGAACGGCACATAAAGTATCCGTCTTCCTGTACACAAACCAAGAGAATGAGTAATGTGTTTACAGTGCACTGAATTTAGTGAATGTTGTGCTCCGACCGTTGAAATCCCTTAAATCAGACCACAAGTGCTGAATATGAATATGGCATAACAACTGTTTATTAGGGCTGAACAATATGCCAAAAAACCCCACATTATTTATGGTGTAATTAAGTGTTGTCAAAAAACGAAAATTTAGTAAATATTCTGATTCTGAATATTTGAAACATTTTTGCCAGTATTGATTCGCTCGCACCAGCTGCACTTTTTTGCTCTCTCTCAGACACACACACACAAGCACAAGCCTTGTCATATTTATCTTTAAATAAAATGGCATCGAGCATCAACATTATTTGAGATATTGCATTGAAGTTAGATATTCCAATAATGTGACAAAACTACTGTGAACGATACTGTGATTGCAATATGAGTCATAATTTTCTGAGAATGATGGTTCTCGCATTTTTATTCCAACTGAACAAAATATCAAATTAATGACGAGGATGTTTTATTTTTGCTGGGGTCTCCATCAAACAAACATGTTCTCATAAGTCTGGAGGATGTGATTTGTAGGCCGGGGCATCTCTGTAGCACCACAGTGCTTATTTTTTAACGGCATGTTAAGACACATTTGTATCTTTATCCAAACATGGCTGCTCCTGCGATTTATTGCACTTGACCATATTGCAATTTCACTGATTTTTGTTTTTTTTAACTGTTCAGCCCAACTGCATATCTTACTTTAGTTTTTTTTAGAAAAGAATCTAGTCAGTTTTTTGTTTCCCACAGCAACTAGGGATGTTTCTGAATGTTTCCATCATGGTTATTATTTGCTAATTTGCCAAGGGAACTAATTTTTCGTGCTCGTGCTGTTTCTGTAGCTGTTGTAGTCTCTGCCATGCTGCCACATGAATCTGATGTAGTCCATTCACTAATTACACTCCAGCATTGTAATTAACTGTCAACCTGTATCCTGGATAACCAACACTTTCCCGTAAAATCCACTCATTTTGCTAACATTCATGTTGTACATTAGAAAATGTTTCTTTGCTTGGATGCGCTGGGTGCAAATACAGACGTGCTCAGCGTTCCCTGGTTCATCTTTGCTATGACTCATTTAAGTGTGTGTTGGCCTTCAGGAGGGCAAGCCAGTGACGAAGCCCATGGTGGAGGAATATGGAGATGACCTTTACGGAGACCTCTATGATGATCTCTCAGTTTCCACGGTAACAGTGGGCCCCAATGTTACTGACTATGAGGTAGGTTAAATGCAAATACAAGAAATGTCTTCACCTCAGCGCAGAAACCCTTAGAGCTTCTTTCAGCATTCACTACACCTGTCACTAATGGAGCTTTTCATTCCTTAACAGATTCTTGAATATGAAGATTTCAAGAATGACACAGAGTCAGAGTATGAGGAGTATGAAACATATGAGGACAGCTTTCAGTTTGCAGAGCGGGAAAGAGCAGAGACTTGGAATAAAGAGGTAAATCTCAACGTGAATTCATACATCAAATGAGTGGTCACGTCTTCAATTGGCTGTGTCAAGTGATTTCTAACAACCCGCATCTATTCATCTGTTCCTCCATCTCAGGTTAATCTCAGAGCAGAGAAAGGCCAGAAGGGAGAGCAGGCTATTATTGAACCGGTGAGCTGCTGGAGGCATTCACAGAATAGTCTTGGTGCTTTAGTTATGAGGAAAGGAGTTAATATTCGACTAATTTACATTCTATTTGTGCTTGTTTCTAGGGAACTTTGGTGGAAGGACCCCCAGGTCTTCCAGGACCCGAGGTAAGCCTGCTCACTTTCTGAAAACAGAAGAAACTGTAATTGTACGGGATGTGGCATAATGTAAGTCATCAGGATGTAACTGTGGTGTTTTCGGAAAAGGAAACAGGATTCCCCCCCCCCCAAAATACCTCCCTGCACGATGATGCAATGCAAGATGGCACTTTGTGAAGGACAGTTTCACGACATTTACTATGAAACTATTATCACTATTTGAAGTGACCTCTGTAGGTACATCATCACATCAAAAGTGAAAAGATTTGACTTACAAAGCACATAAATAAATGAAAAGGGAGTGTTGTCAGTCACTTTCACAGCATCGGAGCGTTCATTATGGATGTTTGAGTGCTGTTGATGTTTCCTCCACAGGGACTCACTGGCCCAGCTGGACCAGTAGGTCCTCCAGGACCCAGAGGAGATCCTGGTGAAATGGTGAGTTTGGCTTAGGCCCTGACCTGGACCCACTGTTTAGTTTGACCCCTTTACCTGTGGGACAGACTGTGAGTTCGACTGGGAACACAGTCTCCTCCTTCAGTCCTGAACTAAACATTGTGGACTTCAGGGACGGATGTTGACTCACACATGTTTGACCTGATTTTCCTGTGTGTGTGTGTGTGAGTGTGTGTGTGTTATGTATTTGTCCATGATTCATCACAATGGAACAAATCTGAACATACACGCAAGCTGACAGATGCTCTGTCATTTCCCAGTTGTTGATGGTTGTTATCATTTTGCTTTGCAAAGCTGTTGTTGATGGCAGCTCATCAGCATTCAGATCCCCACTGAGCTCATCACCTTCAGTCATTGTACCCACCTTTAATATATACGTACATTTCAGGTTCAGCCCATATCAGAAACACATACTCTATTCGCAGAGATGCAACAATAGAATGAATAAATGCAATGTGTCTACTGATAATCTCTTTATCCATGGCTTTAGAAAGCCATGAATATGGATCACCATCAGGATTCTGTTCATTTTTAAAAACTAAACTGAAACTGACAAACTGAATCATTGGACTCTATTGTACTGCCTCTTCATGTGTTACAATGTACTGCATCATGTCTTTACTATGATTATGAACATTCATTTATAGGATTGTTTTAACAGTCTAGTGTAATTGTAATGGCAGGTTTATTGTAACTAATCATTTGCCCAAGTTATATGTCAAATATGTGTTTTAAGACTTGATGTCAGGTATAATTAAAACTCAGCAATAGCGGTCTGGTTCTCCCCTGTCAGTATCACACGTGAAGGAGTCAAAGACATTGAAAAAGAACTTGTTTCTTGTTCAAGCTGCTGCATGAGACTGTTTAACACACATTAGCTCGTCCACCAGTGAATCACTCATATGAATTAGCTCATGTCTTTAAGGCTTGATGTGATGAACAATTCAGGTAGAAAATCATAAGCCTGCTGTGTTCAACCTTAACAACTCATTTTACTGCACATTCAGAAAGATTATTTAGATATTTGAAAATAGAAACAAAAATGTCCACCAAAGAGGTAATTAAACACATTTCTACCGGCGCTTCATTTTTCCTCAAAATTGCTCACTCGGTGAGTCAGTTCTTTGACATTAAGCGTTGATTGATCAAATGTATTTAAATCACTAGTGGAGGAATGTATCTCATCAGTCTCTGACCAGTTTGAATACTTAATAGATAACTCTATTGGTAATCTGATGAACCCATTCCTTATATCCTAATGTTTCATTAATTGACTTGAAAATGGATATTTACAACGTGTAAGCAGAGTGTGTGTGTGTGTGTGTATGTGCAACATGCCCAATGGAAAATCAAAGGTTGTTTTTGCAGTGATTAGATTGCAGGGCTGTTTTCTCTCTCTCTCTGTCTCTCTCTGTCTCTCTCTCTCTCTCTCTCTCTCTCTCTCTCTCTCTCTTTCTCTCTCTTTCTCTCCCCCCGCCTTCTCCCGCTCTCTTACACACATGCAAACACAGTAACACAATACACACAGGAGCTGATGCTTATCCCTTTCCCCGTGCTCTCTCTTCAGGGTCCCCCAGGACGTCCGGGTCTTGCCGGGGTTGATGGGATTCCAGGTCCTCCAGGAACCCTGTTGATGCTGCCAGTAAGACCTTAAAGACACTTGGAGCAAACCTTTTCCCAGTGTGGAGTAGTGGCATGACCACAAGGGGGGGCTGTGTGACTGAACTTCATTTACATTTGGGGAATCCTGCAGTGGGGACTAATTCCTCTTTCTCATTGTCTCCAGTTCCAGTATGGAGGTGATTCCCAGAAGGGCCCAGTGGTGTCTCCCCAGGAGGCACAGGCACAGGCTATCCTGCAGCAGGCCCAGGTACGTTCGTCAGGAATTGTTATGGTGCCATATTATAAGTATCAGTTATCAGTGACTGTTAGATTTAATGCTCTCTGAAGGCCAACTCATTGCGTATTAAAAGTCCAAAAATGCCTTGTGCAGTTTTAATAAATCACCCAGTTGTGTTTTTATTCCAGCTGTCACTGAGGGGACTCCCAGGTCCACTGGGTCTTGCAGGGCGACCAGGCCCACTGGTAAGGCACTCCTCTGACCTTGACCTATTTTGCCTCATCCCTCACAGGCTCCTGCAACCTTTCACTTTTACTTCACATTGTATTTGACCAAGCACAAGCTTCACTCTCTCCTTCCCATCTGAATCTCATCATCATGCAAGATCAGTACGTTCAAATTGCTGTGATTGTGAAATCGCTGCAGGGTTGCAGAAATGAACAGATCTGTGTGGTTATTTGTTCTAAGCTCATTTATATTTTGCTTGTTTGATGCTAAGTTTGAGTAAAGAGTTGAATTACTCCTGTACACAATATCAAGCTTGAATCATTCTTGTTTTTATTTTACAGGGTATTCCAGGTCCTGCTGGGCTCAAAGGAAACAGAGGAGACAACGGCCCTACTGTAAGACCAGACAATACTATCTTCAATCATATCGCTCTTTCTTTTTGCCACACTTTTACATCTTTTTCTATTTGTCTTGCTCTCATTCTTTTCTCATATAGGGACCGCATGGGTTGCCAGGCTCTCCAGGAATTAATGGAAAGCCAGGAAAGAGGGTGAGATATCTTGAGTGTTGCAAGTCTCCACACTGAGAATCTGTGTGCCTGCATCTTTTTTTAAAAGCATACTGTGCCTGATGTACTATAAAGAAAAAACAATTTCAATTGTTTTGTGTTTGTCATAGGGGCGTGCAGGAATGGACGGAGGTCGTGGGATTCCAGGTGAAACAGGCACTAAGGTAAACTCTTTGACATCCGACTGAAATGCACTGCTGTAGGGATAAACACAACTAAGTGAGCTGCAGCAAGAGCCCAAAAAAATCCCGTTCGAACAAAGTATTTACGTCCTTTCTCCATGTTTGGATGCTCGTTGAGGTGAACAGATGTGTGAATGCAACATTTCCATTTCTTGAACCATATTTTTGATGTTAGGCGTTCATTTCCGATTTATTCAGTTTCTTGTTTCCATGAACACAACAATACCATGTTTAGGCGGCAAGGTCTTGTACAATAACAAATCTCCCCTTGCAAGTGCAAGACTTTAGGTATCCAGCAGCCCACAGCTTATTATATGTATAGACAACGAGGCAACTCAATACTTAACAGCTGCAGGAAGAGCTTAATAAATAAATCAGGCTCCCTTGATGCCGGCTCTGACAGAACAGCAGAGTCTTTATCAGTCGGAGCAGCATTTTAACAGACCTACAGCTAATCTGAAAGCTCCCTCTCCCCAACACATACTCAGAGCAGATGGGAGGCTCTGCCAGGGGAGACTCTCTCAGTACAATTCAGCTAATTTTTACACATTTCCGTATGTGTGTATGTTCCAGTATTTAATTCACTTGCTTTTTGATTACTTTTCAGGGTGACAGGGGTTTTGATGGCCTGCCAGGTCTGCCAGGAAACAAGGGACACAGAGTGAGTTAATCTTGGTAACTTACCATTGTCACTGTATTCATTCAGCACGTCATGTGGCAGATGTTTATTTGCAAATGATCATGATGATTCTTGTGATTCTTGTGACGACACTGAACGCTAAAAAGCATCTGCTTTTTGCCGCTCTGCTATAAACAGAGCTGTCCTAAATATTTTGAGGCTTGTGGCTAATGCTTTTATCTTGTAGGGGGACAGAGGAAAACCAGGTCCTTATGGGCCCGTTGGAGAGCCAGGAGACAAGGTGAGTGCACTGTACTTTGCAAGATTTACTTACCTTACATGCAACAGAAAAAAACACATCCTGCAGCGGGGCTTTGTTTATCAAAATGTTTCCATCATGTGAGGTGGTAGAGGGAAAACTTTCCAGACCAATGTATCAATTCTGCAAAGCATTTAATGGCAAAGCACCACAGATCAAAGCAGACGTCACTGAATTGAAGTAATAAACTCCTGAATTTATTAATTCCACTATGCTGGCCTGAGTTTATTCAGTGGTTTGCAAAAAACATGAAAGCGATGCAGTGCATTCCTGACATAAAATTGAAAAAATGGAAGATAGAAGCTCTGTCAAGATAGAATCAATCCATGCAGGCAGGAGGGTGAAGTTTAGAGAGCGGTCTATTAGTCTTAGCTTGGAGATAGTTGAGCCTTATCTGTCAGACAGTGAATTTCTTTAATGAGCTATTTTCACAGATTATGTCTGTGGGGATATAAATGTTTCCACGCCGGAGGTTGACTTGGAGAGGTGTATGAGATTTATGTGTTGAATCTGTCTCCATTCCATTTAGGGATCTGATGGACCTGTGGGGCCAAGAGGGCAACCAGGCGAACCCGTGAGTAACCACATCTAGATGGATATAATGCTCTCTCATAACATACGAACATCACACCGTACAGTCACATCATCAAAATATTGTTGTTTTGTTGGTTTTCTACGTTTAATTTATCAGGTCTGTGCTTCAGGCTCTCAGAGAAACAATAACACAATAATATTTTTCTGAGTGCAGAAACAGAAATTAGGATTTCTGAAAAAAAAAAAAAAACCTGAAGGGATTTAACTGGATTTATGCCAAAATCTCACAGATGAACTCACAGAAGTACAAAATCTACTGCTCATAGAAAAACACTGCACAATACCTCACATACAGCCACTATGAAAAACTAGGACGGTCAAACCATATTAATGCAATCCTGCCACAGTGTTCAGCCTAGCATTAAGAGAGAAAAGGTCACTACCATAGGCACAAACATTTACAATGGTAGTATCCAGGGAGTAGCCTTGGATCATGGAGCCAAAGATCTTAAGAGCTGTCATTCTGTGTAACTCAGCCGAGAAAAATGTTTGATGACTCGCACTCCATCTTTCTCCCAGTAGGTGAGGTTGGGGCTCAGCATGGTTCTGTCCCTCCAAATGAATCACCTTGTACTGAAAGAAATAGAGTGCCATAAAGCTTGTGATGAAATCTGTGGTAAACTACAAAGACACAGGAAAGGAGAGGAGTTGGCTATGTTGACGTGTGAGATGGAGCGATGGGAGAAGTGACAGACAAACGCAAGACAGATATTTGGTCGGATGGTGAAAGAGATAAGAGAGATGGAGAGAGGAAAGAGAGAGCGTCGGAGAGGGAAGAGATAAAATCCTGGCCTGAATGATTATATTTCCATATCAATCACTTCCCTGGAGATCACAGATGTGGCTTTGGAACAGGTGGCTTGGCCAGCCTACAAAGAGGGAGGCTGACAAAAACAGAACACACAAACACACTCGCGCAAACACAGGGTAGTGCAGTCTCCGTGACTACCACATAGAAATCCAGATGCGCCTACACACACACACACACACACACACTCACATACATGTAGACACACACATATACACACACGAACGCATACATGTACTCACACACACACATGCATGCACACACAAAAATATATTCTGTCTCTCCTTGTTTTTTCAGTGTCTCTCTTCTTAGTTCTGATTTATGATTTAGTATTCAGCACTCACTCCATCTCATCATGAATGCAGGTAAGCCACTGACTATTTGCTGTGTTTTGTCTCCAGGGTCCTCGGGGTCTTGTTGGGCCAAGGGGGGCGCCTGGCCCACCTGGCCAGCCGGTAAGTCAACAGCACCTTGATTACAGAATCAGAGCTATTCAGTCCTTTCAACTCTATCAAAGGTCTTCTACTTCATGGAATTATCAATATGCCAACAGGGAAGCTATTGAACAGTGTCTCTGTTTTTGATCAGAATTTGACATTTCATCCGTTGTTTTATAACATCTTGCATATGTGCATTCTTAACAGGGTATTAGTGGAACTGATGGACCACAAGGTGCAAAGGGCAACCAGGTCAGTCCTGTTGTTTTTCCTTAACACATTATTCAGTCACTATTACTGCCAATATATACCACCGACAACTATAACGTAAGCAAAAATTGTTCTATGAAAATGTATGTATGGGTAACATATTTGTGAAAGTAGTGTCAGCAGCCGCAGTGGCTTAGTGTGGCCTTTCAGTGAACCTGTTCACCAGTCACGTGACGATGAGCTCATGACAAAGATCATGTAGAGGCAGAGTGTGTGACTACCAGTGTTTCTTGTTGTTAGGGTCCAGCTGGAGAGATCGGGCCAGCGGGTCAGCAGGGAAATCCAGGAGTACAGGTACGAAAAACTGTCCTGTCACCGTGAGAGATAATCCACTTATTACACAACCTATAAATGTATTCAAGGCGTGTCGATGAGCTTCGGCTGTACACAGTTGCAGGCAGAGAGTTACATAAGCTTTATTGCTCTCTCGCAATGATGATATAAACTTTCTGCTTCTGAGTATTTTTAGATTTTTATTTCAAAGGAAGATTAATGTACTCGTTTATAGGATTAGACAATCATCTCCCCTTTTTACAATCCAGCTACATGTCATCATGTCACTAAATGTAGTCAGAATACAAGGCTGTTGTTTTCACTGGACAACAACAAAATGTAATTTTAGAATAGAATAGAATGGAGATATTGCAGTCATACAAAGAGGATGTAATAATGTTTTCAGTTTCCAGCAAGTCAACAATCCATCCCACCTCATATGCACACACTGCTCACAAGTCTTACATACACACATAGCAGTATGCACACATACACACACACTAGAGCAAAATCTCAACTCCCAGCCTTCTCCTAGTCTTTTGACACTTAACCTGATTGATGCTTTGTTCTGGTCCAGGGCTTGCCTGGTCCTCAGGGTCCCATTGGAGTGCCAGGAGAGAAGGTAGGTAGCATGTCTCTCACTTAATTTCAGAATTAAAGCTGTGACCTTGCGACCCCTGTCATCGCATTCCCGCGGGAGGCCCGCTGAGCTGGAGAGTACGATCCAACCTCTTCTGGCTCCCATTCAGACCAGACAGAGCTAGACAGGAAATCAATACACAAGAAACACACACAGGCATAACAGACACTAGGGACGGCCCTGGCCGGTGCACCTCCAACTGCTAGACCGATAAAAGAAATAAAAGTGGATTTAGTCATGAATACAATATGTTGCAGCAAAGTGGGAAATGCTCTGTGTGGCATAAGTTCAGGTGTTCAATATGTTTTCATATCTAAAGCTCAACTCCAGTACAGTTTTCATATTCATGTCTCTGTCCTATACAGGGTCCCCAGGGGAAACAAGGCATGCTGGGACTGCCAGGCATTGATGGTCCTCCCGTAAGTACACACATGAACACACACACGCACAATCGCTCATATCCATGTATTCTTTTGCACATCAAGTATTTATGTACAGGGAAAAACAGAGTGTGTTGTTGCTGCTACTTCATCAGCCAACTCAGAGCTCAACTGACAAGATAAGACAAGAGTCTGCACTATTCAAGCAAGGCATTTTGGCACAGGTTGTTGTCACGGTTTTATTTTTTATTTTTTTACAGAATGGATAAAATCATATAGACTTAAAAGTTAAATAGAAACAAAAACGTTTATACACCAGTGATTCCCAGTCAGGGCGTTCTTCATACTTGGGGAGACTGTAGAAAAGCTCACTTCATTTGAAAGATCAAAGATGTATTGTTAATTTTATTGAAAAAAGTGAGTCAGCTATGGCACAGACATTGTTTCACAGCACTGGTCTTTTTAATTAACACGTCTGTTGCAACCAGGCTCTGTGTCACAGTCACACAGTAGACTACAGCTACCAAGTAGGACAGTGATGCGCTATGGTTCACCTCACACAAACAAGTGGCTCTGTCTCACACGCACACAGCACTAAGGTTTATTGCAAGGCTCTTACTGCAGTGATTCCATTCATGACACAGACAGATTTCTGCCTTTGCACATCTTACATTTAACCCATTGTTTCACTGTAGACTAATTAACCGACTGACTTAAATAGAGCGGCAGTGTTGTGTCTACCTCAACGTTGCAGGAGAGCTTGTGAGTGAGTGAGGCTGGGTTGCATCAAGAGTGTGATGAAGTAGAGATGCAAACGGCATGGTGTTACAGAGGATGGAGGTTATGGTTTACGATATCGAATATAAACTCTATTGTCTCAAGCTCAATAAATTTTACAATGTCAACATACTGCCTAGCTCTAGCTTGAAGTAATGTATATGACTGGTGGTTTTTCATTATGAATCCCTCTCTCAGGTTTGCAATTTAAGTATCTCAGGGTTCATATTAATAACACACTCAGTTCAAGGACCTATGCTGATGCTCCGCTCCAGACTGCAACAGCTGATGTATATTTTACTTAGACTTAGGGTCTGTGGATCTAGGCAGACATGCATTTTACTGTTTTACCATGCAGTCTTAGGCATTATTATGAGATATAGGATAACAGCCTGGTTTGGTTTCTCTTCTGTATAGTTAAAATCACGGATTGCTTGTCTGGCATATGAAAGCGATGGGTGTTAAAAATACTCTCCAAGCAATCTATGAGCAGTCTATTATCAGACAGACAAATCCTGTCTGATCCAACTCTCACGTCCTCCACTTAGATTTTCAGCTCTTAGCCTCTGGTAGAATATTCAGGGTCTCCCAGAGCAGACTGTACTGCTATAAACATCCATTCTGGCCTATGTCCATTAAAACCCTCAGCACTAACAGGTAATGAATAATGTTGGCTAAATGGGGTTGTGCATTATGTGGCCACTGTCAGAGGCTGTGTGCAAACTGTAACATTGAAGGCTATGTGTTGTTTAGATGTTAATGTGTTTTATTGTACTACTGTATGCTGTTTATGTTTCTTAACTTTAGAATAGAGGCTAGAAAAATTACCCTACAACGACATTAACAGTTTAGTCATTACTCCTAGTGTTCTGATCACTAATAGGAATGGATAAATGGTTGCAACATCCAGACATTGGCAGTCATACATCCACACCCATCATAATATCTGCGTTTAAATGATTAATAGTCAGTAGTAACATCTAGTTTGAAATGTATTCAAATGAGCATGCTTAGAACATTAAAGGCTTTTGTTGATGAAGGGGTACCTGAGTTCATTGGACTGTGCTGTGGTAGTACAAAGCAGGTTGGGAGTCACTGATATACTCCTCATAATGACTGAGTCTCTATCAATTATCCAAAGAGGGCACGACCCAGACAGCCAACACTTTCCATTTAAAAGTCCACAAATTGCCGTAGAAACAATCAAAGTAACCGTTTATTAATCTAAAGTAGCAAAGAGGAATTTTCACAGCTACACTTCCTGTGGTCTGCCAGTAGGGGATCTCAGGAGGCTTTTCCGGAATTGTGCTAAAGCTGTGTGACATTTAAAAAGAATGAAACATCCTCTCACATTGAGCCTTTCTCATCTTGCAGAATCCATTTTAGATTGCTGTCAGACACATTTGAATGCGTTTTACTTAATGCCCCTTCTATTATTCCGCAAAGCTTTGTGACACACAATGATATTTTCATGGTGTTTTACTCTCAGTGCCGCTGGTGCCTCTTCTTTGTCATTGGTTGGTTGCATTCAGAAATTTCCATCAAGAAGTGATAAAATGATGATGTACTTGCAGCAGTGCTAAGTCAGTCTGATTCATGTTTTCCTGTTTCAGGGTCACCCAGGAAGAGAGGGCCCCCCAGGAGAGAAAGGCATCCAAGTGGGTAGCTGCATATCTGAGGCTTGTGTGCTGTAGTGTCATAGCAAGATATCAAAAGTGCAATATCATGCTGTATCCTGCAATCTACTGTAACTGTGCACTCACTCACATTATGTTGCAATAGTGCTCATCATTCTAATCAGTGTGTCCTGACGATGTCATCATCTTCGTTGTACAAGAGCATTAGCAAATTAGAGTCAGCAGCATGCACTCATCAGAATCTGATGATCTTTTTTCAATTTGAAAATGCTTATTGACAGTAAAGGAAAGGACACAGTGACTGAGTGCAGTGCTTTTACATATCTGGTCTGACAAATGCATTCTTTTGTTCTTTTATAGGGTTTACTAGGTACTCAGGGGCCTATTGGGTATCCGGGTCCTCGTGGTGTCAAGGTGAGACATAAATGCATCATGATCTCAAGTGTGATGTCCACTGAGATGTTTATTCCCCTGCACATTTCATTCTGCGCGTATGTCTACCTGTGACGGACAAGCTGTTTGAGTCTATGACTGACAGGTGACAGGTGGAGGGAAAGCACCTCGGTTCTCAAGGGGAATACTAACAACAGAGCGAGGAACATTTGATGGATGGGAGAAATGTCAGAGTCTGATAGAGCAGAGCTGTGTGCATAGGCGTGGAGCAGACCGTCTTGACTGAGAATAAAAGTAAAGTTGTCATAAAGTGACACTCTTATTGGTGTTTGTTTTTGTCACATTTACACACATCTGGGGTTTTATCTGGTAGTTTGGCTCAATATCCCTGAGGGGAAGCGTCACCATGTTGGCGAGTAATAAGAAATTAATGTAAGGTCAATAACTGCTCAATAATGAGAGTGATGTTAGGTCAAGAGAAAATCAATAGACACTTCTAAATCATTTGTTTTATGATGGGGTATTTCTACATACAGGCAACCAGTGATTTTTCTATTTGGTGTCTGGCGTTGTTGAGAGCAGGCTTGTCTGTGAGGATTCCTGTCAGATTAAGTGTTTTCACTTTTTCACAGGGAGCCGATGGAGTGCGGGGTCTGAAGGGGAGCAAAGGAGAGAAGGTGAGTGAAACAGACGAGTGAGTCTTTACTCTGACGCTAGCTGTCAAACTGTGTTCATGACTGGAAGGGCACTTGACAAATTACAATCACTCCCTTTATCATCAAAGAGCTTCCATTACTAATCACCTCTTCTCAAAAAGGGAGAAGATGGCTTCCCTGGTTTCAAAGGTGACATGGGCATCAAGGGGGACAGGGTGAGAGCGGCCACAAAGCCTCAGTATCATTTCCTGACATTCTCAGTTAGACTGGAGATAAGATCCTCACCTCCCTTCTTCTCTCTTTGACTTTAGGGTGATAACGGAGTTCTCGGTCCTCGTGGAGAGGATGGACCAGAGGGGCTAAAGGGCCAAGCAGGACCTTTGGGAGATTCAGGAGGTCCTGGGACACCTGGCGAAAAGGTGCGATTTAAAACATTTCATAACAAGACAAGATGAAGAAGAGAATTTGGAGATCAAATAGGCTGAAAACTCTTATCTAAACCTGCATTATGCTGCTACAGCCTTTATCATGTTGGGGAGAAAAGTTAAATTTCTTCATTTTTCACTTGTGACAAAACTTTCCAACAAAATGACTGAAAATCTCTGAAATACTGAACATATGGATTTTAATGCCCTCACATTTATTACATCGGGTTACAGCCCATTCCTAAGGCGACTGAAGCAGTGCGCATGTTTAAGCATTTAATCTTTCTGTCATCTCTACATGCATTAATTTAGTGATACCCTGCTGTATTGGTTCGTGCATAGTCAGCAGTATGTCATAAAAATCTTAATTAAAGCTTTTCACACACTTTATAATTCTCTGGTTTCTTTCTTCTTCCCCCTCTTATTCTGCCTTCTTCTCCTCTTCTGTCGGTCTCTGCAGGGTAAACTTGGCGTGCCTGGATTGCCAGGATACCCAGGAAGACAAGGTCCTAAGGTGATTTAGCATTGATGAGCTATTATGATCAGTTAATGTGTCCTGTGGCTTCTTTATCAGCGCTCTAACCAGCGAGATGTGTGTCTTTGGCTGGACTGTTTCCTGTCTGATTAAAAATAAAGGATGATAGATGGCTTATTAAAAAAAGGCTTTTTTATTAATAGTTCATTAGTGACATCAATTCATTACATGTTGATGAATGGTGTATTTAAGGCTGTGTTGGGCTCATGGATTAGATTTGCTTTAATTCGATACAGTAGTTAATTATAAGTTAATGAGACATTGGGGCTGATGTGTGATGAATGGAAGGCTGAGGCTGATTAACCTCTACGTGTGTCTGCAGGGATCAGTTGGCTTCCCGGGTGTGGCAGGGGTCCCTGGAGAGAAAGGACGAAGGGTGAGGAATTGTGTTCACATCCCGACTGCTTCAGAGTATATAAACTTTTCTACGTATTGTGAAATAACTAACCTCTACCATGCAGGGTCCAGCTGGTCAGCCAGGGTCTGGAGGCCAAAGAGGTTCTAATGTGAGTACAGCTTTAGGTGATAATGCCTGTACACCACGTCTCTTTCTGAATGTATTTTGCTCTAATTAGATACCATCAGTTTACCGCAACTTGTGGGAGGCACACTGTTACTTCGCTGCAGTGTTTTCCACCAGACGTTCATCTTCCACCTCCAGATGAGTAATGCATGTGCTAATCAGACTGTTGTTTGTTTTCCGATAGGGAGCCCGGGGGGGAAGAGGAGCAAACGGCCCCACTGGAAAGCCTGGAGAAAAGGTGAGCTTAGACTGACACACACACCCTGATGTAAACGAAGACATGCACACGGAGCTACACTGGCATACACACACACACACACACACCTGGCTGTCTCATAAAGTATGGATGAATGCGCAGACCGAGTTGGAGCTGGTTGTTGCCTTTCACTTCTAGATGACAGGCCATCTGGTGCAGTGACAAGCTACTGTCTGGCAGCCAATGCTTCAGTTTACACTCTCACCCTCAAAGACCATCTTGGGAAAGCTAATGATTTGTTGGAGGGGCGAAAACTCAAAAATGTCTGATAAGCTGTTGTATACAGAAACTGTGATTTTTATCTGTCCTCTGCCTCCTCCATCTGGTAGGGTTCTGCTGGACAAGATGGTCCTCCAGGTTCCACCGGAGAACAGGTAATCTTATATCTTGTATAATACTGCCTATACTAATGCCTGAACAAGACGATAGCTCTGATTAAGTAAAGTTGGCCTGACAGATACAGTCTCATAAATCAGTGTAGGACAAGCACCAGGAAATTCAATCTGGGGTTTGAGACAGCCCTTTGACAACCTGTTTTTTATTATTTTCTAGGGTCCCCAAGGACCACAGGGAAGAAATGGTGAGCCAGGACCCAGAGGGCCTAATGTGAGTGTTCGAAGATGTACTGCATAATGTTTGTCCTGTGATTTAGTGTAACTCCTTTTTACCTCATCCTAACATTTTACGCTCACCTTTGGTCATGTTTGGTTCATTATGATGATGTAAGAAAATGCTTCGCTTTTCAGGGTCCACCCGGAAAAGATGGATTACCAGGTCATCCAGGCCAGAGAGGGGAACCAGTGAGTCAGCTTTTAATGTCAAAATGATGCAACCTATTTAGTAAACAGCATTATATTCTTTATGAGGTGCAAACCCCATCATTAACTTAAAACACCAAAGTCACACAATACCATAAACAAACCAAATGACCGAGACAGCATTTGACAACTCCAGTGTTCTGCAAGGGAAAATTTGTGTTTTTATTAAAGGAGCATGGTGGCTTTGAACGGAGCAATACAACTGCTGTTTCTGGTTAAATAAAATGATCTTTTTCTTCAACAAAAGGTTTATTTGTGAAGGATCTTCTCAATAATTAACAATCTGGACCTGTCAGTGGCAAAAACAAGCGCCTTTAGTGGACGTACAGTAACAGGCTCAGTTGCCCACAAGGATTATGAAGCAGCCATCACAGTCTGTGTTGCTGCTGCTGGCTGATGTGATCTACGGGACCAGTCCCAAATCTTTTTGTACCTTTTAGTCAATGACACACCAAAATGTTAAAATGGGGCTTAAAATAGGGCAGATTTGAAAAATACTATAATTACCCTTTAACAGAGAGTTGAGAGTCAACATTAACCACCAGACGAGAGCTGATTTCAGCATGAAATAACTGAAATCTGAGTGCAAGCTGAGAGGCGCTCTGTACTAAATCTAGTAAAGCACCTGTGTGCAGATAATGGGTTCTATGCATCCCACTGAATCTATTTCAAATCTTGAATGAGGATAATCAGACTCACTTGTCTCTTTCATCAGGGCTTCCAAGGCAAGAACGGACCCCCCGGCCCCCCAGGCGTTGTTGGACCACAGGTAAGAGGATCAGCGAATAGTCTTACTTGATTATTAAACAAACAGTTGTTTGTGTCAGGTGTTTTGAAATAACTGTTATGTAATGTGTGTTGTGTAATTTGGTAATTTTCAGGGCAAATCTGGTGAGACCGGGCCAACTGGAGACAGAGGTCATCCAGGTTCGCCGGGACCACCGGGTGAACATGGTTTACCGGGAACTGCCGGAAAAGAGGGTGCCAAGGTGAGTGTTGTTCATCATAATGTCAGGATCATAATCACTTAGCAGCATCACCTTATCGCTGTTATATTAGATAAAGTCCAAGGACTCTTTCAGCACTGTGTGAATATCTTATCTCCTGGGTCTCATCCTATCCTCTAATTTGCTAATAAATAACGGAAGAAAACTTCACAGTGTTAAGTGTATTATGGCTCATAAAATATAAATGTTCCTTCTCTGTGTGACTTGCTGGCTACTGTGATTTATGACTGCATAAGGACTTGCTGTCTGCTGGCTATTTGCCTTACATCTAATCACATACGTGTGAATGTGCGGTTTCCAGGGAGACCCAGGTCCACCAGGAGCCTCAGGGAAAAGTGGCCCTGCTGGGCTTCAAGGCTTCAGAGGAAGCAGAGGGACGCCTGGTGCTATGGTGATGAAAAAATTCCATACATCTCATCTCCTCTCCTTTAATCACTGTCAACATCAGACTCTCTGGAAACGTGTAGCTTGCAGTTTGATCAGAAATGAACTTGAAGTCACAACAGCATGCCATTCATTAAAACTTTTGCAAATCTAACCAGACCAAAGCAATTGTTACTACTGTAAATCACTGATGGTACATTTTATAATGTTGTTGTTGTTTTCTTTCCAGGGTCCTGCAGGTCTGAAGGGAGGAGAGGGACTACCTGGTGTTGGAGGAAGTCTGGTAAGTCTGGTTTTGTTAAACCCTCCCATACCACCTCCTGCTCAGCTTTCATGTTCTATAGAATATGCGTGAGGCAGGAGGCTGTTTCCATGGTGGTCAGTGATCGTGACCGCCACATTAAATCAAAGCAAAAATCATGTGACACACTCACCCCACTTCTTAATCTCCTCTCCTTTCCAGGGTGCTACTGGAGAGAGAGGCCCCTCTGGACCGGCTGGCGCTATTGGCCAGCCAGGACGGCCGGGCGGCGTGGGCCCTGCTGGGCCGATGGGAGAGAAGGGCGAGCCAGTAAGATTTCGTACATCGCTAATTTTGTTTCTGAGGCAACAATGTCCAAGAACACATATTCCATCACTATCCACCGTTGGGTAATAAACAACATGTGCTCTCGCTTTGGAACATGCCATTATGAGACAGAGAGAGCGAGGGAGGGAGAAAATATGAATGTGATCAAGCCTGCTTTCTTGGGTGCGAGTTCTCTTCCTGGTACGAGACATTAATCAATGTGTCATGCCGCTATATGAGGATGATAAGTATTGTGGCATTTGCTAGATGTGCGTGGTTTTCCCATCTGTTCTCCAGGGAGAGAAGGGGCCTGTTGGACCGGCTGGGAATGATGGGGAAACAGGAGCTGTGGGGCTGCCAGGGGCTGCAGGGTCTTCTGGGCCTCCAGGAGAGGATGGAGACAAGGTAGTTACAGTACACTGCCACCTGTAGGGCTATTTGTCTATTGAGATTGTTTTGGTGTGATTTACAGATTTTTTAATTGGTGGAACAAGAAGGCACTTGGCTTGTGATAATCAAAACTAAAAAAAATGTTGGAACTTTTCTCTCAACTGAAACCACTGGCCACTATATCAGATGGAAGCACGCATCCGCTCATAGAGGAGAGGCTCATGCTCGTCTTAGTTAGCGTAGTGAGCTAACCAGGTCGTAACCGTGTTATAATTTCTGGAAGGAGACACTGCTCTCAAGTTTTTCAGATGTATATTTTTGGCGCTTTGAGCATTATAAATGTCCTTTAGTTCAATTATATTAGAGAGAAGACAGAGATTTCTTTGGCTGATATCTGCAAAACTCAACAGCTCATACCAAAACAATCTTAATGGATCAATAGCACTGTTAGTTATTGATTTTGTGGGTAAACTGTCCCTTTAATTTTTTTGTGCTAAGCCCTTACACGTGTGCATTTGTCTCCATAGGGAGAGACAGGCGGACCAGGCCAGAAGGGCAGCAAAGGAGACAAAGGAGAATCTGTGAGTATAAATTTCATGTGAACATTTCATCATCACCTTGCATCAACAGGAGGTGGAGGACACACTGGCTTGTAATTGGTTTGGGGCAAGTCATTGTTACAATGGTTTGCCTGGATAGTGCATCCCCTGATGAAATGAGCAGATGGTTCTAATCATGTTCTTCTTGCAATAAACGTGTATTGAACATCCTTTTATGCTTTTCTAGGGACCACCAGGACCTGTTGGAATGCAAGGACCCGTGGGCCAGCCAGGATTGCCAGTATGTTACACAATGCATAATATGGGTTATAATATAATAGGTTTAGGTTGTGCAGGGTTCACAGTGCTGGCCTGTCTATGAATATTTCAGGGTGCAGATGGTGAGCCAGGTCCTCGTGGGCAGCAGGGCATGAACGGGGCAAAAGGAGATGAAGGACACAGAGGCTTCAAGGGGGCATCTGGTCCGTCTGGACTGCAGGTACAAATTACAACTAACTGAGTTTATTTCTATCAGCTCATCTCTGAATTCACATGCTATATCTGTTTCCGTATTATGCCTGAGACTGTGTTGATCAGTGTGTCTGCATTTTATAGGGAATGCCAGGACCATCAGGGGAGAAAGGAGAGAGCGGGCATGTTGGCTCAATGGTGAGAACTGCTCAGCAATCTCAGCACACACAGCACTCATCTCAAGCCCACTGCTTTGGCTCAGTGTCAGTCTCAAGTCCGTTCTCAGCACCACTTTTCAGACAACTTGCTCTTAGCATCATGGTTATTATGACTTTGACTTTTCTTGGCCTTGTCTGATATCGACTTGACTTTTCCTCACTTTCCAAACACCTTTGAAGATGTTTCTCCGCTTCTTTCACTTCCCAATGTCAAAAGCAGTTTAATTGATCCTTGAATTGATCCCGAAGAACAAACAAATGTGCTTGCATTTATAAGTCAAAAAAGCAATATATTATTTACTGTTTAGTGCGTAATGAAGACCAAAATATTACACATTTATTTCCTGTTTATGGTTATGGAAACTTCAGTTTGACGGAACTTAACTGTGACTTACAGCAGATGTTAATGTCTTTGTCTTCATCTGTGTTTTTGTTATCAGTCAATCTCAAAGGGGTCAAGCTTGATTAAAGCATTACTGCATGCGATAGCTATATCCAAGAAGCAGACATCAACAATCCCCTCTGCTGTGGAAAGATTAGATGATGCGCGGATGGTGTTGAGATCAGGAGAGTACAATAAACAGAACCTAAACCAACATTATGATTATACAGCATTAGAAGTAGGCCACTGAGTACAAGTGTGCTCGGTGTAATTATGTTGCTTGATATCCGCAGATAATGCAACCCAAACAGAGTTAGTTAGAATGTGACAGTCACTTGCAGTCAGTAAAAAAAAAAAAAAAAAGTAAAATTAAAATCAACCATGTAAAAACAACAATTGCTCCTGAACTGCAGTATATGAATTAAGTGCTGCGTTTCCATTGTAATAGCCTTGACAACTCTTGACAAAGCAATAAACACCCCAGATTAGCTCTGCTCAGTAGCTGTCCTTAGCATTTAACTTTATGCATACTGCTCAAACATAACACTATGGCATGAGCAACACTTATGATTTTCAGAGTTGCCAGTAGTAAAAAGCGAATGTTAGGCTATAAACAAACTATACCACAGCCGCATTGCTTTAACATTACCAGCACCACCAATCATCTTAGTACTAAAAAGATACAGTACATGCTTTATTATAGAACAAAACGTATCAACCACAGACCTCTGACTGAAAACCCATTAAAAAGACTCTTGACTCTGAGATGAGGGAACTGGAAGTTCATAAATGCTAACTGATTTCCAGGCTTTAGGACTCAATCCTGCTATACTCCACGTGCATGTAATTGGTGAGCTATTACATGCAAAGTGTATAAGTGGGCGCAGCCTGTGTGAGATAGAACATATACTATGTCATTATATGCTGGCTATGAGAAAAATACAACCTTAGGTTAAAAAACAGTCAGCCACTCTCTTCATTCTGTTCCTCATATCTGTGCTGTGTCTGTTGCCACCGGCTGTGTCTGTCCGGGATCTTACAGAACGATATCCCTCAGTGAAAAGAAAGAAAGCCTTTTAAATCTGTCAACCTAGAACAATCTGAAGACATCTTTTTAATGTGTGAAGACTCTTCAAGGTGTGAGTGCGAATTACAAAAGCAACCATGACTTCATGTGCAAGAAAGACGAGCCCAAAGAATGAATAGGTGGTCCTGTGAGTAAAAGGAAGAAAAGGGATAAGAAAATAAAAAAAGAAAGAGTGACAGAAAGGAGGCAGTGGAGCAATGGTGTGGAGGGAAGAGGCGGGGCACCGATTGTGAACAGGAAGACGGTGTGACAGCTGCTAATCAGATTAGCCTCAGCCTTGGCTGTCTAATGAGCATCCTCCTTTGTGACAGTCATCTCACAACGCTGTCAACCATGAACACACGCTCAACAAGATTCTCTGTAGCCTCTCTTTTCCACCGCCAGATTAGGGAGGGAATGCATCAGCATGGAACCAAAACAAAAGAGAGCGAGAAAGAGAGGAGAAGAGAGATGCTGAAGACTCAGTGGGGAAGTTTCATTCATGTGTGAGTGTTGCGGATCACAGAATTCTCCCCTCTAATGCTCAAGTATCTCTCCGCCAGAAGGATATGTGTTTCCTCTGGTCCCACACAGTCGCTCTCTGGGCAGATTGTCTGTCTTTCTGTCTCAGTGTCTTTACAACACAAGGCTCCCTCCCAGACTTCAGAGTGATTCAGAGCGCAGCTCAACATCTACTCAACTGAAACTGAAGCCGAGCACAGTTAGGATTAATTGCTTGGCACTCTCTTGAGCTGCACAGAAAAGTCAAATCACATGCCGTCACTGTGGCTGAGAGAATATGGGTCTCACATATCACAGGCCTGGTTTCTTATTAATAAGAGAGAATAAGAGAGGTGGGTGTGGGGGAATCAGAGCCTGTGTCATATTGAGGGTAATGACCTGTCTGGATGTCTTCATCATGTCACCACGATAATGATCATAGATACTGGGGCCATTGCATTAGCAATCCACCATGGGCCCTCTTCTAACGCTCTCTCTTAATTTAGGACGCTCTAGCCAACCTAGAGGTCCCATTCAGTGTGTATTTCTCTGTGTTTTTTTTTTTTATGCAGTATATCCTCATTGTCTGCACTCAGATTCTAATAAATGTATTTTATTTCTCTCTCCACAGGGGCCTCCAGGACAGCATGGACCACGAGGCCCCCAGGGGCCCATTGGGGGAGAGGTAGGGTGCTGGATTTATTAATTTCTATAAATATGTTTTAAATGATAAGCATAATTACATTATATTATAACAAATAGTATAATTGGTCCTTACATAATGAACAGAAAAACAATTTCCATAACTTATTTCTGTCAGATTATAGCCTGATTCCTGTGCATTATTAAATAATGATTAATGGAAATGTATCGCTGAGGCTTTATAATTATTTTTCTTGATTTAATTCTTGTTTTTTAAAAGATGAAATTACATCCTGTTCAGATATTTGAGTCTGACATTTTCAATTGATGGCAGCTGCATGCCTCTGGTATAAACAAAAACATGAATGTATATCCACTTTGGAATCAATAAGACTCCTGTTCAATACACAGAATTACCTACAGTTCTTACTGAACACTAGCTCATCCTCACACACCTCAGATACTTTCTATTTTGCAGCCTCCTGTCCGTTCATATAGTGTCTTCATTTGAACACTTCCGGCCACAGACTCTCCACTGCTTTTGAAATTTGAATTATTAAACAGTATTAGAATATAATCCCTGGGAGAGAGTTATATTTACTGCTCTATGAATCATTAAGAAGTATTAGACTATCATCCCTAAGAGGCAGTTATATTTACCTCTAGTAATGGCCGTCTCTCTACAGCCTCTCACACCGGTCAATTATTTAGCAGTGAGCTGCAGAAATCTGTGTGAGCCACGCTAGTACTTCATCGCAGGAAGGATGGAAACACAGCAGTGCAGAGATGGTGGGATTCATAAATGGACTGATACAGGAATAGTGGAAAAGAGAGAAATGGGGTGGGATGGGCTGTGAGAAAGCAGTTGACAGCAGGAGCTCAGTTGTAGTGCATGGCTGTACTCAGCTCTCGTGTTTGTGCACTCTACCGAAAACATGCTTTTACCAGGCTAATTTCAAGACGGAAAGCACAGTACACTGACATGCAAGTGTGCGCTCTAACACACATGCAGGTGCACAGACAAACAAACTGATTGAGGGAAGGGGAAATGGAAACTGTGTGACTCAGACTCTATCCACATAGCAATCCTGACATTCAGTATTTTTCCTTGTGTTGTGATTGTTCTGTTCTAGAGTCAGCGTTCTGTGAGCAGAACTGCTGACAAACACAACAAAACAACAAAAAAAAACACTGCACCAGGAACTTTATTCTCAAAAATCAAATGAATATTTCAAACTTGCCCTCGTTTTATGATATTTTGGGTCAAGCTTCTCTCTCTGTTCCTGCGACAGGGCCCACCTGGAATGCCTGGTGGAGTTGGTCAGCCTGGACTCGTTGGAGAGAAGGTCAGCATTTCCACTTAGCAACTGCACAACTTGTGTCTGTGCCAACAGTGAAGAGGTGGTGGTTTGTGTGTGGGCTTGTGTGCCACTGTCTGTGTGGTGTGTGTGCTGGAGCCTCCAGATCTGAAAGGTGAGAGGTGATGCAGATGTACGTCTTTCTAATGGAGACTCCACCAGTCTCAAAAAGAAGTACAATTGTATATGAGCTTATACTTCTCACTCATTGTAAAACCTCCACTAAACAGTTTCTTAATGAGTGTTTGTCCTCAGTTGCTAGTTTCAAATCTCTCTTATTCCATATATGGTCTTACACTTGCTGAATGTTCCTTTTCTAACAGGGCGAGGACGGCGAAGCTGGAAACCCGGGGTCAGCCGGAGAGCCTGGCATTGCTGTGAGTCACTCCGCTTCCATCTCTCTGTCCTGTCCCGCTCAGCTTTATCCTTTCTTCACTGGCTCTCTTCAGCTTTCATTGATTCACATTTCATATGCTGGTGTCCCAGGGTACTAAAGGCGATGTGGGGGAGAAGGGTGACTCTGGCCCTCCCGGTGCAGCTGGACCTCCAGGATCAAGAGGAAAACCAGGGGAGGACGGAGCCAAAGGCAACCTTGTGAGTCTTTGTCCCTCTTAATCAGTGACTTTTACTTGCTCTAGTTGTCAAGTCAGTCAGTCTATAAATGTCATGCAATGTATTTGATGTTTCTCTGAATGACTGTTTTTGCCCATAGGGCCCTATTGGATTCCCTGGAGATTCAGGCCCTGCTGGAGAAGCTGGTGTCAATGTGTGTATTATTATTGTTTTATCATTATTATATCATTAGTTTATTGCTTGGTCAAACATGATTTATTTTTTCTTTTAGGGAGTAGATGGTGGATCAGGGCCTAAAGGAGACCATGGAGAGTCTGGCAAAGCAGTAAGTGCACATATTGAGAACACTGGTACTGTAACTGTTGTTTGCTGGACTTAAAGTCTTTATTCTCTGTGATTTATTGAGGTTTTGCTTCTTTGTTGTTATGACTGGACTTACTTCTCTGTGATTTTAAGACTGGGAATTTGTGTCTGTTTTTAACTTGAACCTTTTTCTGCTCTCCGCAGGGACCCCCAGGAGCCTCTGGAGAGCCAGGTCCAACAGGACCTCCTGGAAGAAGGGTGAGCTGCGCTTTATATTATAACTTTTTTATGGAACCTTTTATAACAGAGAGCCGCCAAACAGAAGTAACAAAAAAGCCAAACAGCCATGTCAAACAGAAGCAAAATCAGATTGAGAAAATGTTGAAGTAAAGTCAAAATAAGAAGACAAATGTTGCAAAATGACAATATAAAAATGTTTTAAATTTTAAATAAAGACTCTAAATATGGCCAGTGTTCTGGGATTTGAACAATATGATTTCTGACTTCAAGGTGTATCTGTATTAAGGTAGTGCTGTGTGTCATCAGTGTGTTTGATATAGCAATGAAAAGATAGAATGTTGTATAATATATGTTTTGTGTAGCTATATGTGTGTTTGTGTGTAACATTGTCTTTCTCAACCCCAGGGTCACATAGGTCCTGCAGGAAAAGAAGGGAAGCAAGGCATGAAGGGAGCCAAGGTGTGTATAATGACTGGAGGGCAATGAGCTCTATGCTTGTGCATTGGCTGTCAAACAAAGCTATTTGTATAAAATCTTTGCCTAATGCCTTGCTTTCCATGTCTTTTTGACTGCTGTGTAGGGGGCAACAGGAACCCAGGGTCCAGTGGGGAAGACGGGCCCAGTGGGACCCCAAGGGCAGCCGGGAAGGCCCGGTCCAGAAGGTCTTCGGGGAATCCCAGGTCCCTCGGTCAGTACACTGTCTGGATCTGAAGAACATATTAAAGGAACACACTAACAATCATCAGGACTTTCCAACATCAGGTTTTGTTTGTTTCGTATTGTTTCAGCATAGAGTGAGCTGATCTTTGATTCACATGTTTATTTTCTAGGGTGAGCACGGTTTAAATGGGCCACCAGGACAAACGGGACCACCAGGACCACTTGTAAGATCATTATCTATTTTGTGTTAAATGAGAGGAGGGATTTGAGACAAAAATGACAAGTCAGGATGTCCAACACAATAAAACCATATCATCACACAGTCTACATCATTGGCTAACTAATACTTCTGACATTGTTTACAGGGGCCACCAGGACTTCCAGGGTTAAAAGGAGACCCTGGAAACAAGGGAGATAAGGTGAGAATTTAGACCTTGAGAGAGAAAACATTCTCTTATTCTCACAAGTTCTTGGAAACAATTGAGCAAACAATTGTGATGAACCATGTCTCTGTCTGCAGGGTCATGGTGGGCTGATCGGTCTAATTGGCCCCCCAGGAGAGCCTGGTGAGAAGGGAGACAGAGGTCTGCCAGGGAACCAGGGTACACAAGGTCCTAAAGGAGATGAGGTACATGTATTTGCAACATGATCCATCTGACACACAAAGGAAGATCAGTTCACTAACAAAAAATGCTTGTTCTTATATCCAGGGAGTGGGTGGCACACCGGGTCCCACTGGCCCGCCAGGACCACCTGGACTCTCAGTAAGTGAAACAGCTGTTAGAACAATATGAATGTTTTTCTATGATAAACACAGGAGCAATAATGTTTAATGTTTCTCAATGTTTAATGTTTCTACTTTTTCAGTGAACAGTCATGCTATATATATATATGTATCAACATATTCATACTCTGTTATTGTCAATTCTATTGGGTAAAATCATTTTTGACGATAATATTCTTGGCAAATGAATATGCCTCTAAAAAGTTTCAGTGCAACAACAATAAGCAGTTATCATCTACAGATGTGACGTCCATGTTCTTTCTGGTTTTTATGTAAGTAAGTGATAAATCCTATACGCCACATGGCTCCATCACTGACTGATGCCCTAAACAGGAAGAGATTTATGAAGCGTTTACATCATTCCAGCTGTGGATAAACAAAAAACTACCATCTCCTTACAGTGAATGGTTGAAACCTGTTTATGTTTTTTTGTTTATGTGTTTTTTGGATGACATAAGTCTGGAAAGGAATAAACTTTATACCTTTGGTTTGCTGCATCTTATTAATGCAGACACTATTGGTATCAAAAATGCATCTTTTAATCTTAAGCGATTGTTTTGCAAATACTTTGCTGGTGTAAAACAAACAGGTGAAAAACACATCACATGCTGTATATGAAGAGAAGAACAGAATATATATCACCAAGAACAGTCATTCTTTAATTCTGGTGCAAATTGGCTGATTAATCATCACATTATAAACTTCTAAGTCATCTCAGGGATTTAGCTGATGATTACACCTTTAAAGAGCTGAGAACCAGGGGCCTCATTTATAAAACATTAGATATTAAGGATGACTTAGGCAAAAAACATATAAGTAGTTATTTATGGAATCTTACCTCTAAGCAAAGCCTAGACCTATGTAAGAGATTTTCCTGCTGGTTACGTAAGGGTATTGCAATTTGGGATGCATATGCACCCATGCCTGTTGTGAACTTTGCATGAGCTTTCTGAACAATGTGCAGCAGCGACACACTCCCAACCTGCGTTTCCGGCTTGGTTTGTCAACCCATTTGACCCCCATCTGGCTTCAATCTCCCCGACCATCACTGAGACCTCGTCTTCCAAAAAGTTTGAGATTCTCTTTTGGTCCATGGCTATTCCTGACTAATCCCTCATTTGTGTTGGCAATATAGAAGGGGAGATTGCAAGGCAGGTGCCGTCAGTTTAGGTTAACTTGAGGTGTGTTAGTTAGAAATAGGTTCTCAGAACCTGCATAACCAACGTTTCAAGTACCCTGCCAGAAATAATTTTAAGACTAGGTTCAAGTTTAAAGACCGATACAGCACAGTCCTGTTCTGACTCATTGTCACGCAGTAGTTAAAGTCATAATTTTCACCATAATCTGCCACGTCGTTAAGCAGGTGCCTGATTTTAAAGTAAGTAGCCGATATGTATTTTGTTGTTCTAAGCTTTTAAAGCTTTAATTATCCCTCCTCTCCACTTTTAGGGTTCAGCTGGTGAGAAAGGATCGAAGGGAGAAATGGTGAGTCCCTACAATCTTTCTTATTTATTCATTGCCATTCATATACTCACACCTCTGCTCGGTTAGCAGCTGCTGGGAACATATGCTGGGGAAGAGAGAAAAAGAGAAAATGTGTTTGTTGGCTTAAATGTACCATGCTTCATAATCATAATGCTCCACTGTGTTTACCGCATGTTCTTTGGAACTAAAAGCCTGCTGTACAGCAATGCTTGTCTTGTGTGTGATTTTTCCATTGGGCCCTTTTAATAGGATTTGGTTCTGGTGTGTGTGATGTTATGAAAACCACTATAGTGTGTCTTGAGAGCCAAGGCTTTGACCACAGAGTGCTGATGCGCACAACTGGATAATCCTATAAGGCGGCAGCCATAGTGTATCTGCTTGGATAAAGCTGGGATTTAGCCAAGTGGTGCGAGTGAAGCTCCAGGTGAGACATGACTGACACAAACTTTTCGTCCTCCCCTATTCTTCAGGGTGTCGTTGGTCCCAGAGGAGACACAGGCCCTGCTGGCCCTCCAGGACCCCCAGTGAGTACTGCCAATGATTAACATCATGGCCTTCTCAGGGCCAGCGCTCTCTTCCTTCTTCCTTCACCTCTTGCTTACCTCTTTGTGTTAACTCAAGGGCCTCCCTGCGACGATGATTGAGCCCCTGCCTATCAGGGAGGGCAGGCGGAAGAGACGAAGGCACTCAGATCGGGGAGGAGGAGCAGCCCCATCCAGAGAGGAGGATCTCGATATGGAGGAGCTCCTCCAGGGAGATCAGCCTCTGGAGGACCCTGAAGGGATGGAGGAAGTCTTTGCTACCCTATCTTCCATGAAAACAGAAGTAGAGCTGATGAGGAGGCCCCTGGGAACCTTTGAGAGTCCTGCCCGGACCTGCAAAGAGCTCATGATGGTCCAACCTGACTACAAAGATGGTTAGCAAAGACATTGTTGCTGATTCACCACCTTCCAAGAAAAACTAGTCCAGGAATAACTGGTCATTTTTTAAAAATGCACAAATTCTCCAACACACACCCTTCACACTTAAAATGCTGTTTATTATTTTGCTAACTGCATTTTATAATGTTGTTACCCTCGGTGTGATTAATATATCAGCAAATGGTGCTTGATTGATGTCCTTCCTCTGTGCATTTTGTAGGAGACTACTGGATTGATCCTAACCAGGGTTGTCACAGAGACTCTATTAAGGTGTACTGTAACTTCACAGCTGATGGAGAGACATGTCTCTACCCTGACAAGAGGATTGAGATGGTAAGTCTCCAATCTCTCACTGTCAGCCTTTACAAAGCCGACCTCGTCATATTACATCAGAGCACAAATCACTCCCTATATCCCTTGAGCCTAAAATTTTAACTCGGCACCCTCCCTCTCTCCCTCTGTTTGTCTAGGTGAAATTAGCAGCGTGGAACAAAGAGAAGCCAGGAAGCTGGTACAGCCAATACAGGAGAGGCAAGCAGGTACATGAAAAAAAAAATCAAACCTCACCTCCTACCATTTATTTCCACTGGCTCCAAATGTCAGACTTTATTCAGCTAATTTACTCCTAATTGAGAGCGTATGAATGATACTGATAATGGTGAAGACATGCGTGTGTGTGATCATCCATGCGCACATGTGAATTCTTTTTGTTTCTTTGTAAATGTACCCATCATATCATTTGGCGGTAATTTATTAGCCCATGTGCAATGAGAGATGAGCTGATTTGGTAACGCCAGCAGCTGATTGCAGCAGTCAGGATGAGTCACACAAAGCCACTGGCAGCGCCGTCTCATCGACTAGCATTCAGGGCAGCACGCTCAGAGCGCTGGCCTTTCATGTGCACCTGATCAGAGGTCTCATAACCCTCTCAGATAATCACAGCGCTGCCAGCACAATTGCAATTCACAGACTTTCTCATGCAGAGTCCTTGACTCTGCTGTTTTTTTCCTATATTTCCATTTAATTTCCTGACTTTTGACTTTTCTTTCTCTGGCTGCTCTGATTCTGAAGAGAAGTTGCTGTAACTTTTTCACCCTTGCTTACGTTAAGCCCTTCATCAGAACAAGTCGGGAGATTTGTAATTTCATGTTTGTCAGACAGATTATAGGATCAGACATGTTTTCTCTGGCTTCATCTCTCTGAGAGAAAACCTGTTTTTTTTCTATTTTCTATTTTTTGACATTCAGTGAGATTTTATGTCGTTCATTGCTGGTTTAAACCTGTGGCTATAGTGAATATTATATTCCTCCACCTGTATAGTACACAAATGTTGTTCCAGTTTTTTAAGACAGCAACAGGTAAGAAAGAACCCAGTTCCAACCTTTGTACTTATAAGCATTTGGACTCATCTCAAGGAAAATGAGCCTAAGTCACAGTTGTCACGGAGGAGATTCTTGCTGTCTTACATAACATGGTGTTGATGTTATCTGTACTGGACAATTGATTTGCTGTCCCTACGTAAAATACAAACTGAGTCAGATGAGTATGACCCACTTCCTCTATGCTCACATCAACAAGTTATCTTAATATCTTCATGCTGAACCTACGCAATATTTGCTGTGATCGATAGGAAATGGTACGTTTGTGTGAAAACGAGGAGCGCATTGTAACGTTCATGTGTCTTACATCAGAGGTTAAGAATCAAAATATAAGTTCAAATAAATCATACGTATACTAATAAGTTCTCATTTAGAATTGTACCCTTAATACCTATGTGTCTGTGTTGTCCAGTTCTCCTACGATGACAGGGATGGGAACCCTGTGCATGTAGTTCAGCTGACCTTCCTCAAACTACTGAGTGCCACGGCCAAGCAGAGCTTCACCTACACCTGCCAGAACTCGGCAGGCTGGTTTGACAGCACCTCCCGCTCCTACCAGCATGCCCTCCGCTTCAGGGGCAGCAACGACGAGGAGCTGACACAAGCCAAAAGCCCCTTCATCAGTGCAGTGCATGATGGGTGCCAGGTCAGTGCAAAGACATGCCAGGGAAAAGGGACGAGCTGGACAGATAAGAATTAGCTGTAACGAAACTAATGTGCCTATCCATTGTGTCACTGCGTGTTTGATTTAATAGTAGCCATCAGATCACTGACGAGAACATGGATTTAGGCCAGAGTGATTGGGGAGAGCTAGTTAGTGGGATTAAGCAAGGGAAATTCTAATAATGGCTTTAATTTTTCTCTTTCAGTTACGCAAAGGTCAGGAAAGGACTGTTCTCGAGATTGACTCCCCCTCGGCAGAGCTGCTCCCTATTATAGACGTGGCTCCAGCAGACTTTGGCAAGAGCAACCAGAAGTTTGGATTCCAAGTGGGACGAGTGTGCTTCAACGGTTAACGTCTTGCCAACAACAAAGAAAAAAAGAAAAAAATGACACACAGCAAGTTTTCAGTAAAAGAAACTGGACTTCTACCACTGCCCCAAGCAATATTTATTATATTCTGTTCCTGTATGTGGTGGGTTTGTGGTACATTATTTAAGACTCTTCATCGGCCACGTTCTATGGCTTTACAGCAATGAGAAGAAATGCGAGAAAAGAGGATATGCAACAGTGGGAACAAAGCACATTTACCAAAGGGAAATATTCCAATTAGATCTATTTAATTTTAAGTGTTTCTGTGTTCTTTTTCTCTCACTGTTTGAGCGGCCGTATCCTCACGAACAAAGAGGACGATGACCACTTATAAACCAGACAGATCTGTCTGATCACAGAAAGGAGACGGTCTGTCATTCTGTGGCACGGCTCCGTTAAGTGGGACTTTTAAGACTGTGGATGAACTAGTTGCTACCTAATGTTTTTTTATAGACTGCGACTGAATAATTCAGAGGTGCAGTCGTACTCATTTGCATGCTCAAATTTCACTATAATGACAATTGCATAGCAGTTGTGAACTAGCTTAGCACATTAATTCCACACAAGTACAGTAATTAATTTCCTGTGTGCAGGAATGATAAATTGTCCTTTTTACCCTTCAACTGCAGTTTTCTCAGTGAATTACCTTGATTAGTATTCAGTAGGCGTAGCTAGTTATTGAACCCGACACTGACTTGAACGGATAAGGTTGTTTCCTTTATTGGACTGCTTCCCTCCATGGGTTTGATGATAAGCTTTTTGAGCCATGCATGTTTCCAAGGACTACATCACTGTATGTGTCAGACCCATATCCTTTCTCCTGCAGTATTCACTTGCTATGACATACCTCAGCGACTAGGTTGGGGATATTTCAGGGCAACAATTAAGAGCCTGTTGTTTAAAATGTTCTCTAGTATTAACTGCAGTCCTTTACACCAAGAGACATTTCACACATCTCTTGAAAGTTTTTTATAATTGCTGACATAACGTGTTTTCACATTTCTGCCCGACTCAGAGGTTACTCAGTTTTTGTTCATATGTTGAAATGTTGCTGTTCATGTGACATGATATGCTCTTCAGTGGTGCTAAAGATGATTCTGTTACGTTTGTGTCACTGTGTTTGTGTGTCTCCGCGGGCAGGATTATGTGGCTCGAGATGGAGAGGGTTATTGCTCTTTCAGCGGCACAACAGCCTCAAAGGCTGGGGACGAGTCTACTGTGTTTTTTTTTTTGCATATCTTCTGGCTGAGTGTGCCAATTTCACAGGGCCAGTGAAAGGAGGGGAGGGACAGCTCAGAGCGATGTGGTTGATGGCATAAAAGGGAAAATCCACTCTTGAATCGAAATTACATTGTGCTGTTCCACAAATCTGACTTGCTCGATGTTGGTAGGTAGTGGTGGCTAGTCTGCATCTGTAGGAGAAAAACAAAAACATGAACCTCTGACAGGCTGACAATGTGGTGTCACCTTTCCTTTTGTGGGGATGTACACAACTTAATGACAGGGCTCACCTCCCACATGCAAAACAAGTTTACCTTGACACTATTTGAAAGGCCTTTTTTGAGTTATTTTCCCTATTCCAGAATGAGAGACTCTCACTGCCATTCTGTACTGTTCCACTGACTGTGTACCAGTAAATCTGGTGTCTACATCCACCGAAAGCAGAAATTACATCATGAGGTAGATAATGAGAGCGTCAGGTGACATTTCCAGAACTTGCTGCACTGCAGATGTTTTTTAGTGATTCTTTCAAAGTACCTTTAAAAAAAAAATAACTGAATGATAAATTCTCCTCACATCCCAGTGAAATTACCATGCATGCTAATATGGCGCCATGCTATTCCATTATTCACTGTCTGAAGAGCAGCTGCGGGATTTGTTTTAGATGACATTATTACCACAGTCTGCCTGTGTGTCAGCTTGAACAGAGGCCTCTTGAATTAACAAACAGAGCTGTGAAATACTACCTAAACAACATATGTGTGTAAATTCTATTGAATTGTTGATTTTCCCCTTAGCAAATGACATTTCTTCACGCTCTGTCTACCTCCTCCGACTCAAACAGTAGACTGTGTTTCCAGTATGTGTGATTTTCCCGCTGCTCCACTGTTTTACAGCATTTAAACATTCCAGTGATTGAACTCGTCTCCTCCAGCCTCATCCTGCACTGCCCCTCCTGTGTATAGTGTTCGTTGTACTAATTTTATATACTGTACAGTTATTCCGAGGATTTTATGAGCAGTAACCTGTTGCCTGAATGAAAAACAAATGTATTTGTCGAAAATTGATGTGCGAATAAAAACAAACAAGAAATAATTCCTTTTTTTTTTCTCCTCTCGAGACCGTTACAGGCAGGTCAGAACAACATCCACGAGAGCATGACTATGTCAGCAATGTCCAGTCAGAGTGCAATAGACAAACAAGGCTCATCATTACCAACTGGTTCTGCAACATTCACTCAACAAGCATGCAATCAGAATCCCCACACAGCTGATGTAATCAACTCTGATCTGCTCCCCAGTTCATCTGTTTCAATTAGCCAGGTTTCAGTCCTCAAGAGTGAAGGTGGAGAGGAGACGTAGTTGAGGGAGGGATGGATGATGAGAATAAGAGAAAAGGTTAGCGATGAAATGGCCGAGGATGAAAAAAAATGCACCTGGGGTGATTTGGTGTGTTTGGATTAGGGATGTTAATGATAAATCATTAATCACCCATTAAAAATGTATTAAAGGACAATCAGAGACAGGACTGAAGAAAAAGCAAAACACTGGAATGACAAAATGTATTTGTTGGGGATTCTTACCAATTGGACCTTTAAAATGAAGCCATTACTTTGTGTTATTTAATTTATCATTTAGGTAACTTGGTATTTAGTTTATATGTTATTTTAACTCTTACTCTGATTTTGCTTCAAACATGGATCAAAAAACAGTTTTCCAATGGAGAAATGTCCAGCTTATTTAATATTTAATTGAACTGTGAATCAACTGTTGAGGCAGCCAACTATCAGTTCCGGAAACTGCTTAAAATTCACATCCCTAGTTCTGAGGCAGCTAGAGCTGTGCAGATGGACATTAATGTGGGATGGACAACAGAAAAGGTCCCGACGACCTCTTTCCTTTAACAACCTTTGAGTTTAAAACTATTTCATCGAATCT
Organism: Diplodus puntazzo; assembly: GCA_963678695.2. Taxonomy (NCBI): domain Eukaryota; kingdom Metazoa; phylum Chordata; class Actinopteri; order Spariformes; family Sparidae; genus Diplodus; species Diplodus puntazzo. The sequence continues at coordinate 5,940,601 of OZ023174.1, forward strand.
CTTTCACACTCTCTGTCCCTCGGTCTGCTTACTTATCGCTGCTGCTGCCATGAACACACACACACACACACACACACACACACAATAATTGCCTTTTGCACAGACTCATGCACGCACGCACGCACACACACACAGAGACACACACTCTACAGTCGATTCTCTCGCACACATTAAAGTACAAGGCGCTCATCCCCTTTGGGGCCCATTGTTCAAGGTTAGCGTCAATGGCAGAATAAAGGTTACCATGTTATTTTTTTTCTCCTTCCTGCTCTCTTCCACTCAATTGAATTTTAACCACACTCAGTTCATGGCCAGGAAAGGTCATCTATTGCCACTACCTCAGAATAATGATCAAGCAGAAGAGCAGTGTGACTATCAATAAGGTATTTCTACATTACTATACCCTTTTCCCTTGCTCACATTCCACCTTAGTCCCCACCAGTTCTATGACACTGTGTCCCCAAAGTCCTGTATTTCTTCCTCTGAGAGCTGGATCTTTATTAGGTAACAGTGCTGCAGTTCTGTACAATTATTATTTCTATTGAGAGCTGAAAATCTTCATGAAAGGCTCAAATACAAGAATAAACCCTCAGAATTGAGTTGTCAAACATGACAATCATTTGGAAACCGTTGTTACACAGCCTCTCCGCTGCACAGAAATAAACCAGCTTGAGCAAAGCCTTGAGAAGAGCCCTTCATCCAGCTGATCCCGGAGCTCAACTCTGTGAAAGCTTGTGGAAATCCCACTGAAATGCAGAGAAATTTGCTTTTGTATGCTCACAAATGCAAACATACAACATACAAACAACAGTGCAGGAGAGTGTGGATGGATCTCAACGAAAACAATCTGAAGTTGTATATTGTTTTACTTCTTTTACTAAGTCCTTCTTTCTGCTACAAAAAAATACAATATTTAACGTTACATGGAAGTTTGGGGAGATGACAGTAAAGAACAGGAAGCTCGTCACGTGAATATCAGTCTTTTTGCATAATTGTTGTTTTGCATACCATTAGCACCCAAAAACCTTGGCCTGTTCGCTCTTTCCAAACAATATTCTCTCATTTTATGATTCATTCCCTACTTAAAAACAAAGTACAATATCAACAGATGGGTGTGACTTTTGAACTTCATGTTAGCGAATATGTGTAGATGAACTCCGTGTTGTTGATTGAGAGCACCATCTCTGGAAGACGTCACGCCTCTAGAGCTTTGTCTTTTAAAGCAATCTGGGCAGGATTGGACGGGATTGTCGTATCTGTTGGGAGGCACACCAAACCTGATGCACTCTGATCCGTCAAATATTATCAGATACAGAATAACTGAAAGCTTCGCAATACAGATGTGAAAATGTTCGGTGTACCCTTGAGCTAGGCTCCAAACTAATTGCTGTTCACTCCTGGTCCATCACAGTTCTGCAGGTCTAGAGTTGGCATTGATGAGCTGCATTAAGGCCCAGGAGTACATTACTGTAACCCACAGGCAGGAAGAGTTTCTGCATAATGGAAACAAGATCCTCTCTCTCTCTCTCTCTCTCTCTCTCTCTCTCTCTCTCTCTCTCTCTCTCTCTCTCTCTCTCTTTCTCTCTCTCGCTCTTCTCACACGTCTCATTATTCTGGAGATGAAAATGTTAGCGATGTTCCTCGTCGTTGTTTGTTGGACTGCCTCATCTGCCTCTTCCTGTACTCTCTCTCTCTCTCTCTCTCTCTCTCTCTCTCTCTCTCTCTCTCTCTCTCTCTCTCTCTCTCTCTCTCTCACTATAGTTTCCCTCGCCCTCAGCTCCTCTCCTGTGACATTGATTCTAACGAAGCCGAACGCGACACAAAGTCACAGTGAGGAGGGAACAAATTAAGCAGACGTTCAGATTAAAGAGAGGAGGGCGAGTCAGTGGGAATATCTACATTTCCGGGTGTACAGGGACATTCCCGTGGTCTCAGCACGTCAGCCCAAATCCGGATGTTGTGTCACAGTAGATAAGAGCAGACATTATTTTCCACGCCACTGATGTGTGTATGCGTGTGCAAGCTGCTCCCAGTTTAGCATCTTGTACCGTACAAGTGGCGGGAAATAACTTGGATCGTCTCTGGCTTGTGCCGAACATGCTCCTTGAAGCGTAAGCCTCGTGTGTGTGTGTGTGTGTGTGTGCCTGTTTGGGTATGTGAAATCAGGAGCAGTTGCGGCTGAGCAGGGGTGCTCTTATTAGTGTGCATGCGAGCGCCTCTCCTGCCAGGTCCCATCCACAGCTCCTTTATCTCAGGAAGGGTGGGGGGGGGAATCATTTCCTCCGATGCCTTTTCCATCAAAGGCGCTTATCGACAAAGCTAACATTAGTAAAGCAGTTTGAAAAATGGCTCGGAGGCGAGGGAGGGCAATAGAAATCCCTGGGCGAGTGGACAAAGAGCAGGGTGACGTTCCGAAGCCCAAGGCCCTGTTTGTCTGAGAGTGTCAGATAATTATCTGGCAGACAGAGAACCCAGATTCAAACGCACAGCTTGAGAACACCCCCGCCGCCTCCGACACACACACACACACACATCCTACTTCTAATTTGCCGTCTGCTGCATCTCTCAGTGCCCGCCGCCACAGCCATAACCAATACTACTGCCATGCCACCCTCACTTAAACTTAGTCCTCAGTAAAAGGACGACTGCGTTGTCTGCAAGACCACGCAGACAGCAGAAGTAATCAGCGGTGTCTTATTTACCACAGTGGAGGAGGGACAGGGGGAGAAACAGGGGGATGAGGGGGAGAGAGAGAGGGAGAGTCCATCGCTCGGCAGGCCCGTGTTGCATGAATCACTCAAGCCAATTTAAACATGCACAGCTGTTCATAAATCCAAGGAAGACGGTGTTAATGAACACATTTAGCCCTGATAAGGAAACAGGAGAAACCTCCACATGGGATCTGTATCCAGCTTTTCTGTAAGTGGAGAGACAGGTTTTCTGATTTGTTAGTTAGTGAGAGTAAGCGAGAGAGGAAAGAGAGCGCGAGAGAGCGAGCGGTAACTGCATGACCCCATCGCTCAATAGAGATGATTTCTTCCTATAAATCAGACGAAGCAGCGAGGGAAGGAGTGCGAGAGAGACAGAGACTGAGTGATTCAGCTGTGGGAGTCCACCGGCTCAGACCTCGGTTGAAAAGCCGGGGAAACTAATCGTTTCCATTCACCTCCACAAGTCTGGCTGCTGTCGTTTGTGGTCCTGAATGCAAAGAAATCCTCATCTCCATCAACCCCTCCCCTCCCAGCCCCCTTCCCCTCGCTCTCCCTCCCCTTTCCCTTTTCTTTCCGTGTCTCTTCCTCTCTGAGTGATCAATGCACGCTGTCCCGTATCAGTTCCTGTTGCGGCACTGACACGGTTGTTACTTCATCACAGAGAATCAGACGTGGCAGCATTTCATGGGCACCTGGACACTTTTCATAAATCTTGCATGGCAGAGGCGAACTGCAGAGAAAGCACAGCTCGTTGTGTGACAGACCAGGAAAGTATTGGCACTAAAAAGCCTCATTTAGTCTAAAGGGAGATACAGATGAAATACATGGTTTGAGGTGTGCGGGTGCTGAAACTCATATAGTGGTTAGAGGTGGCAATATGTTTTCTGTCACCTGTACTTAATCGAAAATGTCGTGTAATCTCTGTAAAATGGATAAGGCCAGGCAATCAATACACGCTGAGTGGATAAAGTGCATCCCTTTCTCTCCACTTGTCAGTGCAACTGGCAACGTTTGAATTATGCTTTCATATGTTTCACTGTAATGAACACAATTGGGCCTGACTCTGCTGCACTTCAATAATTCAGCACCAACCTGAGACACGAAGCAATATTCTGAATCTGCGATCGGGAATTATTCCTGCAGTCACTCGTTTTTCTATGTCTATCTTTCTCACTGCCCCTGATTCGCGCTTTCAGGCTGAGTTTTTTCTCTTTGTTCACGCTGTATACTGAACAATCACAAATCGCAGGATCGCATGACTCATGCCCTCTCTTTATCTCAGTCACACGCTCACAGTATTTTCAGACAAAAGTGTATTGGTGGCTTTGAATCAGTTCAGAGTGAATTTACGGGCAGGGAAGAGATTAGAGAGAGTTGAGAATGCTGCACTGCCAATGATCATCCTTACACTAGCATTAAGGAATGACCTTGACCGTGATCATTTTTCAATGAACAGAGCAGATTAAATGTACTACAAGGATCTATTAACTGGTTTTCTATATCTTTACTGGAGTTATTCTTATTGTCTGTCACTGGTTCAATTTCCAATTTATCTGGGTCAGATGTGCCATAGAATTGTGCGGCACAGTGCAGAAGATGAGTCGATGGGGTCTCACAGCCTGAAGAAATCAGCTGCTCTGTATATCCATCACTAAATCAAAGTTTTATTTTATCCTTATTACAGTAAGTAGTAACTGACTGATTATTTGATTGATTTTTTGATTATCAGATAGAAAACAAGACAAAAAGGATAACATGTTAAAGTGAAAGCACAAAATGCTCCCAAGAAGTCTTCAGCAGCCTGGTCAGTGGCCGCATGCGTCTAAGTTTGACACTGTAGTTACACCTGGTCACTTCTTGAATTGCCTTTCTAGTGCAGTGGTATAAAGAACAAGACAAGTCTAGACGGGCAGGTAGAGCATCGTAGCTTGAAGCTAATATTTATATTTTCTGAGTTGGGAGAGAGACATGTTGGTCAAAAATTGATACATTGCCTGGTTGCCATTCATCCTGCAAACTGCTTTGTTTGACGATGAAAACAGAATTTATAATACGTTGCGTCTTGCTTTCTCGCTCTTTCCAAACAAACGCACACGTTAGCTAAGATCTTTACAACAGGAGGCAGTGGCGCTCGTAATGCTTCTGTCCACATGGGCCAACAGAATCAACAAAACAAGAAGAGCTTCTCGTGGCTGTGTGTGAGAGAATATAACTAACCGCCTTGGCATTATCTTAAATTCAACATCCACCACTTATACACAAGGTTTTCTTGTTGTGTATTCTACCACGTATCAGTTCTTTGTTACTGTTTAGGCCTGACCTGTTTCTCTGGTACATAGTAAACAAGTATGAAGGCAGAGAGAACAGGCCAGTGTGAACATTGAACCACTATAGCTGAGGAAAGCCTTCATGCTGCGGTTTCGTTTCCTTTGACTATTCCACATACAGTGCTCCACAAACAGAGGTCTTTAGTTAAACCCCCAGTTCTCTGTCAATTTCCTCTAGGACACATCAAACAGCCATTTCTAGTCAAGTCCCATATGCACGGCTGTTTCAGCATCAGATGAAAGTGGAGCGATGTGCTGATTGAATGCTTTGCTGTATGAATCAACCAGAACCTGCTCTGTTTGAACCACAATGCTTCAATTGGAATTCCACTGAAGACGCAGGCTCCTCTGTTGCTCTGTGCGCTCTTTTTTTTTTCTTAAACGTTGTTACACGCGTGTACGGGTATTACGGTCATGTTGTAGAACGAATGTATGCTAATGTTTGAGAGAGAACTGACTGTTGATGCCTGCGCTGCTGCAGCGCTAATGAGAGACTAGGGGGTTTCAGGGTTTCAGGTGCTGGTGCTTTGAGAGAGGAGGTGAGTGACAGGGCTCATGAATAGTGATGGCCGACAGCTGCTCATTAACCAAGAGACTGTCTGTCAGCAAGCAGACTGGAACAGCAGTCCTTCCCCTATGTGTACACACTTGCACGTAAACACACGCAAAATACGTGCGGGCATGACCACGCAGATGTGCCCACAGCCAGCGCCCACATACACACATGGAGTTCATATCGCCTTCATCTGGGTCCCCTGTGCTTTCTGCGGAGCGGAGGCCGATCCTGTCTTTTTCCCGTGACAGCCTGAGCGGAGTGTGCTTATTACCCATGTGCTCACACCACTCCCGCTGGGGCAAGGCCCTCACTGAATATGGAAACACCTGCCAGATGTAAATTCTGAATGAGGCCGAGAGAGCAAAAGGTACAAAAAGATTACGGCTGAGGTAGTGGATCTGTATTCAGTCAGAAGGAATCATTTTCACTTTTTATGTGGTGTTAAACTTGTAATGAAGGAACGTCTGCTGGCTTTATTGTTTGCCTCACTTTCATTTTGACAGCCCTTAAAGTTCTAATACAAGGTGACCTAGATACTGTACGTACGAGCGTGTTTCATTACTCCCATAAATGTGTCACATTGCACTTCAAAATAATGCTACACCAGTTTGAAACTGCACACAGAGAGTAACAGAGTCGGCAAGCCAGCGGTGGCTGCGTTGTGTTATGAGAATATCACACTGTGAGGCTGGTTGTGCTTTAAAATCAGGTTAGGAATATATTTGGTCTGGCCACGCCGTAGGCAGGACTGGAGGCTCATAATCCAACAGGACAATGTAAGCGAAATGTGACAGTGAAATGAAATGACAGCAGTTTTTGAAAGACAATATTCTCTGTTTTGATTTAAAACAGATTTTCTATTTGAGAATCGAAGGGTACAAACAGAGAAAACACACACACACACACACTTTTCCATCAGAGAGGTAGAGGAGTTATTTTCCTACCAGACTCAGGTTTAGATTAGGTGGTGGTAAAAATAAGAAAGAAAGAAAGAAAGAAAGAAAGAAAGAAAGAAAGAAAGAAAGAAAGAAAGAAAGAAAGAAAGAACTCACAAGTTTTGTCCCTGTCGGTTGCACAGAACTAGAATGTGAAGGGTGTCACGGCCATTTCAGTTACAAACTACCGATGGATTTGACAGAATCTTAACTGCTGAGTGACAAATAGCAAATAGCAGAACAACGTCTACATTAGGGACTGTCTGGAATCCAAGTCCCTGCTCATGAATTTTCTTAACATTTGGAATGCCTACAATCAAAGATGGCAAAGCATCCTTAAAAGCAGCACATTATACAGAAATCCAACTCCCACACAATCCTAAGCAATGACACCCTAGTTATTCATCAAACGTAGCATACGCTTAAATCTGCAGCCCTCTCTTATTATCACCCTCAGCAGCTGCACAGGGTCTACGCTGAAGCTGACAGAGTTGTTGATTGTGTAGAAGGCTGTTGTTCGCTTAACTCCATTACACAACTTTGTGTGATGCGTCAAAACACAAAGAAAGTGTGAAATGTGTTGATTTCCATGTGCTGGTTCTGTGTTGAACATGCTTATTGGCATTGTTGACCATGACAATTGTACCTGAAAGGCTACCTGTGTCAGTCTCAGGGTGGACGGAGCATCTTGAAATTACAGCCGCAGTTTATCTGTGCCCCTCATACAGACCTGTGGCACGACATTGACTACAGTTTGTTAATCAGTGAATATTGAAAGTACCAGATTAAAATAAAGACAGTGACATAATAAGAGGAAACAAACCACTTAAAGTATTTTAAATAGAAGTCCCTGACATCTGCTTCACAGTCGAACAGCCAAACATATCAGCCAATCCCGTTGTTGCACGAGCGCACAGTTGAGATTCTCAACAGTTTCAGCTAATTTGGTGCGGCTGCAGATGGACTCTAACAGGCATGTAGGAGGAGAATATCACACTGATGCATAGGATTATGAAACCATGAAAAGTGAGGTTATTCAGACAGTAAACCAATAACTTGTGTGTTAATGTTGAGTGCTCTGATGGGATGAGCTGATCACATCACTTTATGGCACTCTGGATTGAGCTGTAAAAGAAGATGGAGATTATTATCACTAAAACAAAAGACTCTGCTCCTGAACTTACAAACCGGTCACATTTTGGTGTAACCCAGTCACGGCAGTACATATTGCCAATCTATGTTTCTGCACAGCATGGATTTGTTGAAAGTGTGATGGAAATGTAGTACTGACATATAGGGACATTTGAATTGAAGTCTTGCACCTCTTAATATAACTTGAGTATTCACCCCTCTCTGAACTTTCATATGTGCCACTCACCCTGTCTGAACTTTCTGTTTACATGACTTCCTCTCTGCATGCACTCAGTATCAGTTGCAGAAATAGAGTTTAAGACACACCCACAGATACATATATATACATATTTATCAAGCTTTCCTATTCACAATCTGAAACTTCACTCTGTAACAAACCTGTGTTGTTGCTCTGTGATTGCTCCTCTTACAGGATTAAATTTTGTTAACCTTGAGCTGGCTCCAATCTCCTTCCTCCAGTTCTAAATTATCTAAGAGTTATTTTAACAGAAAGTAAAGCATTTCATATAATCCAGCTCTCTTTAGGTTTTCTTTTGATTGAATATTCACTTTTATATTGGTGCTTACCTGGTTGTGATGCCACCACCGTTCCCTCCACCTCCTGACATGAAAGGCAGCACAATTAATGTAATGTGAACTTAATATGACAGACATGGTAGAAATGTTGATTTGGTATGTATGACATGAACCAATTTGAATGTATCCGTGGTTTGCAGAAAGGTGAAATGCCGACATTTTGACTGTGTTGCACATTTCAAACCAAAACAGATCAGTCAAAGGTTCAAAGGAAACACAAGACAATTTAATAAATCAGATACCGAGTGAAAAGAGCCCATTGCTCAGGAATCAAAAGGCACTGAATGTTGGCATCGCATTTCACAGGTGCGCAGAGAGAGAGAACTTCAATAGGATAGCCATTTTGCTCTCTTTCATTTGGATGTTTATGTGTCGCAGTGACTGGCAACAGGACACACTCTGAACCCAAAAGGATTTATAGGCAATTTACTAAGAACAATGATCAAGAAACAGCAGGGAGGCAGGAAATAGTAGTAAGCAGAAATAGTAAATATAAAGAATAAGAAGTGATTTAGCAGCGGGTCTGTAATTCTGTCATTACAGTTTCACTTTAAGTGTCTTCTTGCGCTTTGCTTTCCCTCCACACCTGCACTGCATCTCCTTCGTTAGCCCGGCCCTGTTTGTCTTCTCAGCTCCTTCCTTGTCCCTGGTGTTTATCCACTCATTGCCCTCAGCTGTATTTCTCCACCTCCCTCACTGCACCTGCATCTCACCCCTTCATTTAGTTTGTATTGTAAGTCCAGTCTGTGGTTCAACCTTTGTCAAGTCATCTGTGTGTTTCCCTGATCCTCTGGTTCCATTGTGTCCGCCTGTCATCATGCTTTGCTGTGATCCTGAAACACCTGAAAACATCCTAAAACTTCCTCCATTGCATTCCCTGCCTGCTTTCTCCTGCATTTGGGTCCACCTTATCTTCACCAGCGTGACAGCTTTCATATTACTAAAACAAACAAAGACTCCTCAATCACATTCTGTCATAAAATCCTATGTATTCCAAATGCCACTGAGCTTAGTCATCCTGTCATACCCATTCTTCACACAGCAGCTTTCACTGACATGTCATATACCACATCAAAGTCACAGACAAACATTTGACATTACTAAGACAAAAAGTCACGTCACACTTTGATTTGTTCTAATCTGTCATCACAACCAGCGAGTGACAGAAGCCCCATTTCTGAATGCTCACACTTATCGTACTTCAAGTGTTTACTCTTCCAAATCCAACTTACCCGATAGGTTTTTAAAGACTATGCATTTTGTCAAACTGTGGGTGTCACAGACCCGTAACACCTACGAGGGTGATGCGCCTGCAAAGGCAACTTGTCAGCTACATCAATTTAACTCAGCCAGACAGAATGTTTGCCAACAAGTGATTTAATTTTTGCATTCTGATGGTGGATGTATGCAGAATTTAATTGTCCTTCAACCTTTATTTAAAATCCCCTCCAGTCAAAAATACGTTATTCTTGTTCCTACGGATGAATGTTTGCAGAGTTAAACACTAGCAGGATATTTTCCCATTCATCACTGAAAGTGTACTTTCTCTGTGCTCATTGAAAATGGGGTCATTTTAAGAGGACACCCCCAATGCACATGATTTATGACACAACAAATTGTTTGGAAGCCAATCCTGGTCCAATATTCAGCAAGCACAACTGTGATGTGGAAACACGAAACCTCCAGGACACTTACATGTGATGGACGAAGTAGGATATATCGCATGTCCAGCAGTTAAATGAAATTGTACGAGAGTACAATCAAGACAATAATAACACCCAACAAAAATACTAGGAAAACAAGCAAATAAATAACATCAGATTCAAAAACGGTTACAGTCAAGAGCAGAGTTTCTGATTATGGTTTGTAAAATGACCCACAGGTACAGTTGTGTTTAGTTATCAATGTGTGTTTTAAAGGTCTCATATTATGAAAAACATGTTTTCTCTGGTGTCTACATATATAAGCTGGCCCTCCCTGAGCCTGCCAACTCCCAGAATTAGGAAAGCAAACAATTCCTGCATGGTCTCTGCAGCCCACCCACTGGTAAAACGGAGCTCCTACAGGCTGCTCAGATTCAGCTCCTTTGGTTACGTAACGAAAAGAGAGATTTTCATAGTCAGGCCTCCTCTGCGCGGTGATAGGAGATATCTGAGAGGGGGCGTTCATCCCCGAGGTGAAGTTTGGTGTGTCCAGCCTCGACACTGACCCTCGTAAAAGGATCAGTCCAACTGCACCCGACCCACAGCTAAGTGTCACCACGGTTTGATAGTATTTACAGTTGCCTACGAGTATGGTGAAGTCAGCTGGAAACTGGCTAGCTAGTTAGCTCCGCTTCGGTCCGCTATGCAATGGCGTTTGAAGCAAGTTTAATATTGATAATATTACCAGGGGGCTTTGGGAGCTTGGTTGTCACAGTAAAACGTCTGGAAACGTGCAGACTGGAGACAGAGAAGATGCGAACAGTGTCCAAGAGTTTGGAGACTGTGTTGGAGACAAACACAGCTTTCGCTAGCTGTTAGCCATTAGCTACATGGTAGTAACTGTAACATCACATACGAACAAACTAACATTATTCAGACACACTAACCATTCTGAAACATTCTGCTGCAGCCACAGAGTCTGTACTTCTTTAGGAGCCTCTCCTTCTGGGTCTGATTCTGGATCAAACTGGTATGGTTGAACGAAAGCATCTCAGCAAGCCATAGCGATGCATCCACCTTAAAACATTAGCGCATGCTACCGCTAGCACAAGCGGCATCCTCTCCCGAGAGGGGCGTGTAGCAGGCAAGGCAGGCGTTGACAGACGGAGCTCATTAGCATTTAAAGGTGCAGACACAGAAACAGCCTGCTCTCAGCAGAGCTCACTTGAGCGACTTTTAAACAGCTGAAATTCAAGACCACGGATGGGTTTGGGGTTATGCATTTTGAATACAGTGTTGCTAGACCAGCGGCACAAAAACTAACTTGCTTTTTGCTTTTTGCTTTTTGCTCGTAGGACAATTAGTCAATCAGCTAAAAAAGCCAAATATATGTTCTGGTCTATGAATTAGCTCTAGATTAGATCCTCACAAGATTATGAGATATTCAATTAAATATGAAGATGTATTATGTTTGAATTTCATTATAGTTTTTCCTGAAAGGATGTTTGTAAGTTTAGTCCCCGAGCTATTTGGCGACAAATTAGTACTCCAAACTCCGAGCTACTCCACTCCCTCGTCTAATCTGCAGACATCCCATGACCATGCTTATTATACACAGCACACCGCGCTTGTCTCCACCTCTAACAGCGGGAGATGAAGCTAAAATATTCATATGCAAATTAGCATACGGTATCGCCTGATGACTTCTTTAGACTTTTCAAGCAGCCAGTAACTACCCTCAGTGGAAGGGAAATGGTTTTACGTGAAGACTACCCCCTCTGCTAAACGCTTATTTGGGTGGAAAGCATCCGTTTGAAATTACCTCTCTCGCTGCTCTTAAAGCCAACTCCCATTTCTTGTGAGACTCGAAGCAGTACAACAATGAGCCAGTACGCTATAGATGGCAGTGCATGCAGCAGCACCTCTACTTAAAAGCCTCTGATGGAATGCTCCTTTTGTTTGTAATCGATTGAGAGAGAAAAGCATCCAGCGTGTAATTGTAGCCTCATTTGATCTCAAATAAACCATGCTGTCCTACACAAGGGAGAGAGAGCCAGGCGGGCGTAAGCTGGAAACACCTTCATTACACAAAAAACACACACCGGAGCACACTCACTTGCTTGGCCTAACTCTTGCATGCCAACACACACACACACACACACACACACACACACACACACACAGACACACACAGACTCATTTGCACACTCTTTTTAAATTATGTCGCCCTCCCTCTGCTGGTCTAGCTTTTTCTCCAATCTCACTCGGTGTCTTGTCTTCAATCATACTCAACAAACAGCCATACACACACACACACACACACACACACACACACACACACACACTGTCTCTCTCACGCTCCCTGCCTATCTTGGAATGAGTCTGGGATTGATTCTAGTCACACTAGAGTGGGGCGAAATGAGCAGTCACTCTGAATAGGCACAGGCGTCAAATAATACAGATATGAACGTCAGAGGAATAATTGAAGAAAGTGTTTTATATGTAAAAGACAGCGGAGGATGGAGTGGAATTGAATCTTAGAGAAAATGAGGAGCGGGTTATGTCCCAGGGGACCAACTCACAATGCCTCAGCCCTGTTTGAAGAAAATAGAGGATAATTAGAGTGGTCAGTGGCTTCCACGGGGCCCAACACCGCTCAGCCTCTCTCTTCCTTTATCTGTCCTTCATTCACTCTCTCTCTTTGTTAGCCTCTTTTTTTTTTAGCATCTCTCGCTCAATTGTCAGTCCGTGTACATAACTCTTTGTCCCTGTTTTCGCTCTGTCTCTTGCTCTTTCTTTGTTCTCTCTTTCATCACATCCACTGCTCTTCTATTTGTTCTCTCCATTCCTCGTTTTTTTTTTTTTTTATCAGTCTCTCAGTCCCTTATTCCCTGCCTCCCTCCGTCCCTCTATCCCTCCCACAGCAGGCGCAGAGCTACATCAGTGGAGTTGATCAGATATTCCAGGCACATATGGACAGCACTGACGGGCATAAATCATGAGTATTTTGAAGTGCCCATGCAGAGGTTCTTCAGATTGCTCCTAGTGAGCTCAGCAGAACCAGCACACGGAGTCCTTCTCTTCTACCTCCAGTTTCGTGCCAAATTTCATTCTCTTACTTTTCCTTGCAGAGTGTCGACCTCTGCCTCCACAGGCTTCCCGACTCTCTCTACCTGTGCCTTTCATCCCGAGCCAACCCAATACGTGTTAATGCGAACGCATCCTCCAGACCTTGCATGTCTTAGCAGTGCACACTCACCGCCTGAGAGGTGACTGCTTCTCGAGCGAACTGCCACCCTACCACTCCACGGAGAAGTTGTGAGCATCCCTGTGGTCTGATCCTTTCACCCTATCCCTTGTTTTTGCACATTACACACTGGCCAAGCTTGTCGGCATGACAACAACATGTCTCTATGGCAACAGACTAGCCAGCAGCTCGATCCCTGGGTGTTTGGACATGTAATGTTGCTTAAAGCTTTTAACGGGTCCCTTGTTAGCAAGACAGCAGATGACAATTAATATTTTCTTCTGTGCCAGACGGGGTTAAAACCTGTTCTTCTCTCTTACTGACACAATCCACTATCAGCACCAGACAGGTGTCAGCGCATCGTGGTGTAACCCGACTGGCCGAAGATTTAGAATCCTTTAGAACTGTCATTTTGGCCAAACCCCATCTTATTTTTTTGTTTTCCCCTGTTTTATCATCTATTTGACTCTTTTGACTCTGACAGACCCATAATAATAAAAAAGAAAACATCATACGCTGCGCTACGAGTGTTAGTGGACCCCATCTGAAGTAGGTAAACAAGCTCGACCGCAAGTTGAGGGCGTACATTTTGGTTTTTCCAAATCAATTTGGGATCTCAGGGATTCCCGAGACTTAGCTTTCACCAGACCAGTTGTATGGAGCCATTCTATGCTTGTCCCCATCTACTTTAGTTGTTTAGGGGAATGATGCATCGCGGTTTTGCTGTGAGGCTCACTTATATTTACACTAAATTCTGAGACTCAGCTGTGACCTACATACTACCGGTCTATGGTAGGACCACCTACCACACTCAAAACCAGAAGCTCCATCCACTGTTTACACACACTGTCCATTTTACCAGATAGGCATTAAACAGGCCTCAAGTAAGACGTCACACCAAGTAACATTTTGAAAACAAAATCAGACGTAAAAGCATCCCAATAACTGCCAACCTTTCATTGCTCTGTTTTCCAATTCCAATCAGCTGTGAGTGTCATCATAAACTGAGATTACCTCTTACTAATATATAGCAAGTCAATACTGTACAGAGATGAAAATCATTACTAAATCAATTGACGTGCTCCATAATCACAGAGGAGATTCCTGAAGCTTCCCATAAGCATTTGTCTCCCTGTGTGTGGCCACAAACCGACAGGCAGCACAAATAAATCTCCACGCTCCGCTTTGTCCTTGCTCTCTCTCTGCCTCTGCCTCTCTCCAGATGACTTGTCCTCTGTCTTCCTCTCCCACTCCAAGTCCCTGGATATTGATTGGGACCCAACTGGAGTGAGCATGGATAAGATAAATAAGGAGTCAGTGGCCATGAACAGCTCTCTCACTCACACTAACATGAAGGGAAGGATAATCATCTGCCAGTTGTTTGAAAGTGGTCATGTATTTCTCTGGCCACTTTCATACAAATGACCGCTCCGTTTACCTGATCCGTAGCGTTCCCAAGACTCGACCCCGAACACGCCTCCAAACACACTGCGGGATTTAGATGACTTTTGCTGAAATTGTTGCAGCAGAACTGAACGGCGTGTAGTTCTTAAAATGAACTATCTGTAAAACATTTCATCCTCAAAACCGAAATAAAATTAGGCGCAGCTGCAAACATTACAAGCACTTAATGGCAGCCTGGTACATAGTGCCCCTTCAACTGTGCAGCAGAAAACAGCACCGTTTAAGCAGGTGCCTTCCTGTTTTCACTCTGCTCCGGATGATTATCTAACCTGTGCACACGGCATCAAGTTCTTCTCCACGGACCATAACGCACCACGTCACACTAGACCTCAATCAATCAAACCAGATTTCCCTGAGATGCAATAAGGAACAGGACTGAATGATTGTCACACACCACTATGTACAGCAAAATGCTGCTATCTGCACACAAATACACAGCACACAGGCACGCGTAAAGTCATCTGTAAACACAAACACACACAGTGGGGTAAATAACTGCCAGTATCTCTTGCAGCGTCGGAGCAGTGGCGCGAGGCTTCCCCTCAGATTTTGAAAGCCCTATCTGTATCAGGAACAGCAAACCGAAAAAGCAATTTGCTTTGTCACACAGAGACATGCTTGACTACACTGAATAATTGCACTGCAGCTCTGGAAAGAGTTGTTTTCCTTTTATCTAATGAAGGCCTTCAGGGGAGGGAGCATGTGTGTGTGTTCTGTGTGTGTGTGCGTGCATATAGGTTCGATATGGAATATGCGCGTCTCCTATATGTCAACATATACTGTATAAGTGTGCACCTGCAAGATAAGAGGATGAAGCATAAAGAACGTTTTCATTGCTCTGTCTCTATCTGATCCAGTCCTCCCAGAGTCCCTCTGCTGCTCGCCTTCGCGCCACTGCGATATATTGATTCATCAAATCTGCATGTTGCCTCTCAGCTGTGTCCGGTTTCGGGTTTGAGGCAGTCCCCTGATTCAATAATGCAAAAGCAGACTGTAGAATAAAGAACCCCGCGCCTGGCCTCAGCCACTAACTCCTGAAAAAAAAAAGTGCTGAGTCCACACTCTGCTGCCTCTACGGGGCTCGGCAGAGCTGTGTGGAGGCTTTGAGGGACAACGTCAGCCTCATACCCCCACATGACTAACAGCTCAGAGGTATGGAAGAGGCCACAGTGCTGATTTGGAGAGTGAAGTGAAAGGTAAGCGATTTAAAGAAAAAGCTGGTCTCTCTCCATGTGGAAATTTTAATCCACATGTGAACTCAGAATGGCACTCAGTTAAGAGCACACCTCCACCAAGACCTTTGATTCAGTCAAGCCTGATCCAATATCCTATTTCTCACCGTAGCGACTCAATAAAAGACTACCCTCTGTGAAAACATAATTAAATCCACCTGATCCAGATTCTCATCTAGATCTGCATCTGTACTCACTCGTAGATGCCAGCTACCTCAATACGCCTGTTTTGTTTAATCTGGTTCCATCCATGATTATCGGAAATTAACAAAAATATCGTAAATCTCGCCATGTTAAAGAAAAAGAGAGAAAAAATAGCTGCGTCTGTCCCAGTTCCACACCAAAAGTTAATGAGGTGTATTCTGAGACCCATCCTCCATCCAAGTTGTAATGGAAGTCTGTTTTTTTGTGTATTGCTGTTGACAAACCAACCAACCATCCTCTATGGAGATAAAAAAAACAAAAAAAAAAACACTTCAGATGTCTAGTTCACATGTTATTTTGATTTTGATATATTTTATGTTCAAATTTTAGTTCACCTGGGGGGAAAAAAAATCATGTGAAAGTGTGAAAAAACATCTTCCATGTTTTCAGTTCAATTCTACCAAATTCTTCCAAATGTAATAAAAAAAAATGCAAATGTAAAAATCGCATTTCACATGTGATTTGATTTGAACATGTGAAAAGGCAAATTTCACACGCGACATTTTCAGACGGGCAGTGTCCGAAGGCAAACCAAAGCCAGTGTTTGATCATCAGGGCGCAGGAGAACCACACAGAGATGAGAAGCGTGTGAAGGCAGACAAAGAGAAATCAAACACGAGGGTACACAACAGCACCTCTCTGATGAGCGCCTGTGTGTTCAGGAAAAGGTTTGCGAGTTGCCGTAATGACTCCAAAGCATTTGTTCCAAAGTGGAACTGTAATTAAGCCATCAGCCACAGTTTGGAGTCTTTAACTTCATAATGAGGCTTGAATGTGCGCAGTTCGTGCTCTGTGGATAAGCTGCTGTAATCACTTCTATCTGCTTAATTATGTAAAACCATTCTTTTTTATCCTACCAGTGTCTCTTTATCTCTTCCCCTCTCCGTTCTCGGTCTCTGTCATGGTCTCAACTTGTGAATATAACCGGTACAATGAAAGCACGGGGATTCAGAAGAAATGAGCGGTGGGAGATATCAACCTGAGAGCGCTACGTTGGGATTTGTCAGTCCAAATGGCTGCTGGGAGATAAAGTACAGCAGGAAGTGTTAACAGTGTTAACAAAGGGCACTGTATAAGGGAAGAGGTGTGTCAGCAGCTACTTTAGAAGAAGCTGCAGGAGAAAAACCACGGCGCTCTCAGCTCTCTGTGGAGCTTTGTGTTACCCTTCTTGATGCCCTCTTTTATTGGTTGGAGGAACATCAGATGGACGTGTTGTGAAAGGCGCCTCTCTTCCTCCGTCAAGTTCATTTTAGATCTCAGGATCACAACTTCACTGACACTTTTTCTGAATTACAATAAGAGTTATTATCATTAGCGGACATCTCCAGTGTGATGGAACCGAAGATGCTTGCTGAGTGCTGCAGGTTATTTGCCATGGAAGTAGAGACCATCTATCTCCCCGTCCCTAATGGAGACAACCTGGTCGCACTCCTTTTAGATGGACCTACATCAAAGCTCTCCCTCTACTTCAGAGATCCTTACACAACCACGTGCTGAAAACACACCAGCACATGCACTTGAGAGGGTTGGAGTGGTGAAATCTTGCGGTGCTTGGAATTTTTACACTATAAATGGGCTGCAGTGTGTGTGTGTGTATGTGTGTGTGTGTGTGTGGAGGGGTAAAAAAAGCCCTAAATGCATGAAAAACCATGAAGCTGCCACTGTTTCAATGGAGCAGAGAAAACACGAGAGAAAAATGTCAACAACAAATAGCTGCTGGTTTCTATTGCCACAGGCGACATGGACTTTGGCTCCCTCATGTTTCTTTCCTCCAGCATTATGCATCATCTCTTCATCCAATTAAACACAAATACAGGCTAGAGAGTGGAACTCATGGAGCATCTCAGTGCGGCTCCTTCTGGGAGACCCAGGCATAAGAAGCGGGACAGAGGGGGAGAAAGGGGTGATTTAAGATAAAGCAATGAGCAGATGTGAATGTGTGTGTGTGCGTGCTCGGTGGCTTCACTTACAAGATGGACGTCTCGGGGGACCGTCTCTACGTCTCTGCCAGTCTGTGTCTCCCCTCATTTCTTCATCTTTCTTTGAGCCGGTGGAGGGCAACGCGTCGCTGTTGTTTTGTTTTGATTCGGTGACACGAGCAGACCGGCGTGAAGCTCTTCCAGATGATGATTGATGATGTTTGCTGAAATATGGGGAGGTGCAAGCATGAAGCACGGCAGGGCCTCTTCAAGGAAACCCCGACTGGCCCTGAGTTGTCCTTGCCCTGGTCGCCTTGGTTACATGCAGGTAGTGAAGCGCAGCAGCCCAAGAGAGGGTGTGAAAAGCCATGTTTAAATCCATCTTCAGGCAGCCATTGAGAACTTCACACCTTTCTGTCCGGGCACTCGGGCGAGCATTTCTATGGCAACTGAGTCCCTCTTTACCTTCAGACCCCAGCGGCTGGTCGAGCTTCACCATCGCTAACGAGTTCTGTATTATTCAGGATGTACAAATAAAAATACAGCCTGTGAGGCTTTCTCTCATCTGTAGGAGAGCAGAGAGGAGATTTAGTGGGCTGTCTTTGTCTTAACAGTGATCTGACAGGAGGAGCTTTTTTGAAAATGAACATTTGAAAAGAAAAGCTTTTGATAAATCACTCCATGAATGGAGGTTCATGCTAATCATGTTCAGCAAGCTTTTGAATGAGATCCTGGAATTCTGTATTTTTAAACTTAGTGGCTATGATTTACGATGCCTTTCCATTAGTAAAAAAAAAAAAGAGAGACAAAATCACCAGATGGATGATGGATCATTTGGCTGAGCAAAGACAGCGTACATTTGTTTCCGCTGTGTTTGATGCAGTTTGCAGAAGCGGTGATTAGCCGTTCATTAGGACGCATGACTGTCAAATGTGAGATGCACGCTGTTGTCGTGTTTGCAAGAGATTTTCCTGTTGGCTTCTGTGTTTGCAGAAGTGCCGGGGTTAACGCTTCTCCATCTGTGTGTATTGACATGTCGATGTTGTATTGAAGTGTCTTTGTTTGTGATAGACTGCCAGTGTGTTTATTAATCAGCGAGTATTAAGTTTAAGCCAACGACTGAGAGCTCCATGAGCTCAGCGTTATCCTGCGTGCCCACTGAACTACGGAATGTCGATTCAACATTCTGGATACTTTCAGGAAGCATATGGTCTTTCTGTCCTGTTGAATAATCACTCAGCGGCATGCACTGGCAGCAGCAGTAACATTACGAAGATCAATAACAACCACAAGCTCTGTTATAGTCCAGGTTCCAATGTGTGCTAGATGGATAGAGCAACTCATGTTCTCTGACTTCACCAAATCTAATTAGACTGTCTGTGTGATGATCGACAACCCAGTCAGTCACTGGGCCCATCTACCTGTCTGATATTCAACATAACCGTGAGCAAAACGCTAAGCTCCTCTTACCCCAGCTCTGCTCCACCAGTCCATTCTCACAATGTGTTTAAAAGTCTTTTTGCGCTCCAATTATCTGAAGAGAATCAATTTGTGGAAATTGAAAACCTATATAATGATGGACTTGGCAATAGTGGCTCAGTACAAATAGACCCATCTAAACAGCTGTGTTATAATACTGGGCAACCATACTTTTCGACAAGCGCGGTGCCTGCAGGCAGTCGGAGACAAACACTTACACACACGCGCACACAAGCACAGTGCACAGAGATGCTGGTGGTTGTTAAATTTAGTCCTCAGGCCACTTCAGAATGGTAGATATGCTGCATCGCCTCAAATATTTTAACTCCACACTCACTGAGAGAAACGCGGCGGGAGAAATCACAGATTTAGTCGTAAAGCATGAAATACAATCAAACAAGCATAAGTCAATGACTAACACACACACTGAGGCTAAACATGAGATGATGAGGATTGAAAGAGGGACTGACAGGATGAGTTCAGAGAGGGAGAAAAATAAAGGCGCAGACCGGAAAAATGCCAAAGATTGGCGATTTTAGTGCCACATCTGCCTAACGCAGCGCAGTCGCATGTGAGGTGGCAGGAAGAGAGCGAGCGAGGGGGATAACGCCTGCCTGAGAGGACACACAGGAGCCCCCGAGGTCTATTTTTGCCTTTCTCTCGGCCTCTTTGGAATAACTCAGGGATAAAAAGAAGAAAAATGCTGAATATTTCACAAGTTAGTTATGCTTTGTTTGCATTTACCTCAGAAACATTCTCCCAGTTCCCTCGATGCCCTTGGTCTCCCTGACTGTAACAGGGCTGGAGATGGAGGAGGGCAAGCGGGAGAAGGGAGGAGTCTGTTAGGACAGCGTATGACCATTAAACACACTGACACTCTGACCCACTCAATGACTCAACATCACTTCTATTCACCCTGGCAGCCCTGGGCTCCTCTACTGTCCCCAGCCTTCTGCTCTACTGTATGTATCTGAGCAGAGGATCCAGTGTAGTACATAAAGTACACAAACTGCAGTGAAAACAACAGCACAGGAAAAGAGGAATAATTCTTCTTCCTTTCCTGATTTGTTTCTTGCACACCACTTTGCCCTCGCTTCCCCTCAGCAGCCCATTTCACCCCCTTGTGGTTTGATTCCTGCTGGGAAAATAGAGGGGTGTGCTCCATGTCACTGAGGGCAGCAGCAGGGGTGGAGCGAGCCAACCCCCTGCTGAACCATGCAAGAGCAGGGGCTGGACGACACGAGCCATCACACCAGCTCAATGTGTTATCAACTAAATCCCACGGTTCCAGGTGTTAAAAGCCGTGACAAACTGGAGCCACAGGGTTTTGTTTCTGAAGGTAACATTTTATTGAGTCACGCCAGTGCAATAAAAACAATGTAGGTAACATTTAAAAGAATGGTGGAAATGATAAAAAAAAACCTTGTGCAGAAGCAGTACATTAACTCAGACACTGTAGTACACATACTTTTACTTGAGTCATTTGTTTACATGACATTTAGTGCTTCTACCATACAACTTCTTAGAGGGGAAAAAATGTTCTTTTAGCTTCACTACATTTATCTGAAAGCTTGAGTTACTTTACAGACTAAGATTGTTGCACAAAAACATAAAGCTCTCAAAAAATATGCTGTTTATTTTAAATAATAAATCAAAAAATACACAAAAGGTTTATGCAAGTACAGCTGTTACTATTAGTCAATGCAACAGTTAGTCAACTGACAGAATGAATTAATGGGCAATTATTCTTTTTTTAGAATTCTTTTTCATTTTAAATGTAAAAAACATTTGGTAACACTTTATAATAACCATCAATTACAAATGGTACAGACACAGCAGTCTCCTTTAATTCAATCAAGCCTAATCCATTATCCTATTCGTTACCATATAGTGGCTGAAAAGAGTCTAAACTCTATGAAAACATATTCAAATCTGTAAATTGTACTCACTCACTCACTCATCGACGCCAGCTACTTAAATATGCAGGATTTTTTTTATCGAGATCCTTGCGTTATTCCCGGAATTAATCCTCTGATGATTTTCCTCCATTCATCAACTGATTCTAAGAATATCCTGAATGGCGTCACTGTTACCAGAGCCCAGAGTTTCATTATGTGTGCTTTGTCCAGCCAACAGTTCAAAACTATTAGAAATACATCAAGATGATTAAAAGGAAAATCTGTTTTTCCTCACACTGTGTAGCTAAAACCATGAAATGCTTGGCAGTCATTACACTCAAACTTAGTTGTTTTTTGTTAAAACAACGGAATCCTTTATAAACCATTTATTAAGCAGTTGTTTGTTGTGAATTGTGTAGAAACCTTTACAACTGCTCAATTAATGGTTTATAAATCATTTATAAAACTTTGTTTGTTTGTCAGCAGGTTTGCACAAATATTACTCAACAGATTTCCAGGAAACTTGAATGAGAGATGGGTCTCAGCCCAAAATAGACCCCATTAACTTTTGCTCCAGATCCAGCAATTTTCTCTCGCTTTCTTTAATCCATAATGAGAACAAGCATAATCTGTTGTCCTGAGCACAAGAGTTCATACATGAATGCATGAATCATAATGACCTAAAGATATAATAGAGTCTCTAATAACTCATGTCATTTCCCTTCATTGAGCAGTTTTACACTGAACACTCAAATACATGTCATGATTTCACTTACACTCTTGCAGGGGTTTCATAGTATGCAGTACATTTCAAGATAAATGGATTATGCACCAGATTGGATCTATGACTTGGATTTTTAACATATGTTGTTTGCAAACTGCACTCATCTCCCTTGTTATACACACCAACAGCATAAAACAGGGTACTCAGTGCCAGCTGTCACTTCATGCACAAAGCATTCTGTCAGGCCACTTTTGCTCAAATTAAAGCACATCCCGTTGGCTATGTCTATGATACTTAATCTGTTTGAAGGTGTTACAAACAAAACGGAGTGGGAGGACTCAACACACTCTTCCCAGCAACAGTGGTTGTTGTTTTTTTTTTTTTGTCTTTGTAGTTCCAGCTTTCTGGACACTGGTTGGTCATTCAAGGGATTCACAACAGACATGACATGTTGAGCATTTACCTTTGGCGGGGGAAAAAGCCAGGCTTTTGTAAAAAGGGTGAGGGGAGAATGGGCAACACGCTCTTTATACGCTTCATACCCAGTTCAGGATCACCACAAGCTCCAAACACAGACTGCAAAAAGGAAAAAAAGAAAGAAGGAAAAAAATAATAATTATCCGACCAGTGTGACACACAAACAAAGATGTTGGCACACCTATCACAGCCTCACCTGGAACATCAGAATGCCGAACCATCATTTAATAATCTCTGCTAATGACATCCATTATCTTCATTGTAACAGGGCCAGGACTAATCTTTATCATTTCCCTAAACCCCGGAGAATCGCTCTGTTTTGGTATCTTCTAATTGGTTTCACAGTCATATCTATCTATCTATCTATCTATCTATCTATCTATCTATCTATCTATCTATCTATCTATCTATCTATCTATCTATCTATCTATCTATCTATCTGAGTTGTATCTGTAGTCACTGAAGCAGGAATACTCTCTCTCTCTCTCTCTCTCTCTCTCTCTCTCTCTCTCTCTCTCTCTCTCTCTCTCTCTCTCTCTCCCTCATCTCACTTTTACACACACCACACACACGCTCGCGCGCACGCACGCACGCACGCACGCATGCACGGCCAAGCTTGGCTGCGTCAAAGAGTGGTACTTCTTTGACTGGGCTCCTTGCACATAGCCGTGCTGCTCCTAGCGTCGGCACCTTGCAAGCACAGCAGTCACCTTCCAACCTCTGCGCCTCTCCTCCGCTCCTCTCGCTCAGTCGCAGATATCTTGCAGGACGGACGGACGGACGGACGGACGGAGGGGACCGCCGCCTGGCCGCTTCGCCCGATCGCCACCACCTGAGCACTTCTCCACGCCCGGGAGGTTAGAGCTTTTTCGCTTTCGCCGCCGGCAAGAGAGTCTATGCTCCACAAAAGAGACGCGGCTGGTCGCTTCACCGAGCCAGAGAGGGCTGCTGCCGTGCGTCCTGGTGATGAGGTTGGTGGCGCGCAGCCGACACAGCATTAAAGGAATCCCTCTGTACCCGAAGAAACCGCCCCAGTGAGGGACACGAACGGGGGGGGGAAGAGCTGCAGGAACCGGTGTGGGCTCGGACGCTATCATTTCGACTGGGATGCATCTGTTCAGTGCCATGTTCCTACTGGTGATGTTAGCTGTCATGCCCTGTGAGGTAAGGACTCCTGCACGCTATGAATAAGCACTGTTTAAAAGTTCCTAAAGCGGCGCTGACCGCCTTTGTTCACAAATGCGGGTGATCTCAGTGAGGACGAACCTCTCAATAAGGGTCCTGTCAGAGTTGAACGGTAGGGAAATAACATGTTAATTTGGTCTGAGGACTGTTTGCATGTTGCAGCGTCAGATAGGAAAATTGCTATTGTTCCGACTGTATGCAACCCCCCCTGATAAGAGGCAATGAAGCGTAGGCAGAAAGTTGTGCGTCGATGTGACAATGAGCAGCGATGTAGTTAATGTTAATGCTGGCTGTCTTTAAGGGAAGAGCAAGAATATAAAGTAAGGTTTCTCCTTGACGGCAGAATTGATTTCTGGGGGTTCTGATAGCGTTGATGCCCCGGAGCTCGTTGTGTACAGACCTTCCTCTCCACCTCTACATCACTGCCAGAGAGGAGCAGGGGCTCCCCGGGAAACACTATCACTGATTGCAGCTGATTGAGCTGAAGGAAAAAGCGAGCATTGGACGGCAACACTGACACTTTGTTTACAGGGTCTATGTGTGATTTGTGGCTGTGAATACAAGCCGTGCGTAATTAGCAGTGTTGGAGAGCAGCGCCAACAAATGTTTGTAGATTCCGGGGAGACGTGTGTGTGTGAGTGTGTGAGTGTGTGCCGTGCTGTAGCGCGTGACACGCGAGAAAAGACGTGTCCCTTTGGTACAAATGACGAGCGATGATGTGACAGTTGTAAATTGAAGTGAAGGACGGTAAATTATTTGACCCAGAAAAGCTTTCAGTCAAGGCGGGAGCAGTTGAACTTGCTGGTCAGCTTGCGTGCACGCACTGAGAATCACCCACGGCAGCTCGGAGCGTACGAGCTCTGCTGATCAAGTCGCCACGATCTGCCTGTTAACTCCGGAGTGTATAACACTGTATAATGGACAGCGTCGTCTGGCTCCTTCAGTTCAATGCAGCAGTATATTCAGGACCACGGACAGCGCCGTGTCGCGCCTTCGGTTAAAGAAGCAGTGTGAGTGGATCCAGCAGCGCAGACAGCGCCTCCTCCTCCTCATGTTGGCGGGGAGCATCACCAGTTCGCGAAGGCCAACAGACAGATTGAAGGCCTCACAACGGAACAACACCAAAAATAGAGATGTCTCAGGGTCCAAAGCAAACACCAATGTATGTATGGAGAATATGTTATATGTTAAAGTGATTTTAGAGAGGAAAAATAACGGTGACAGGGTTCATAAGTTGTTCATGAGCAGGGCTGAACAGTTCATCGAAATCTCAGTATGGCTAGGAGTTAGATTGATATCTCAGGAGCTCAATTTTTTTTTATGTAAGGGTAACATTATAAAATGAAGCACTGTGGTGCTACAGAGATGCTCCAGCCTACAAATCACACTCTGCAGATATAGGAGAGCTGGTCTGTTTGGTACTGACCCAAGCAGAAAGCACATCATCCTTGTTTTTCTATTTTATTTCGTGAAAATGAAGTACGAAAAATGAGAATCCCCAACGAAATCATGAGTCATTTCACACGGCACAGTTGAAAGGATATAGTGTTGACTGTTTGTTGACGGTTTCTGTTCCAGTGTTCCAAGTGTCACTGTGTATGTGTTATATTGACATTTCTACAAAATGTGTCATATCACGTTCACATGACATGTTTTGTGACCTAACTGTCATGGCAGCGGAGGTGATGGCAGGAGACTGTGACTGAAGTTCCATCATTTGTGAGTATGGCAGGGTGGCTGTAACAACTCCTGCCATGTTTATGGCGACATACGTGGGTGTGACCTCGGCGCTTTTCCTGACCCCAACCAAGATGTTTTGGGGCCTGAACCTAACCAAAACATAAGCACAATGTGGTCACAAGATAAAATTGAACTAAACCTAATCTATGTTCGGCTGTTCTCAGACAGATGTTGGTAGTCAGGTTGTGGTCATGCAACCTGTGGCCAGTTGTTCTGAATTTGTCGTATTAAGGAAAAAACCTGCGTTAACAATAGTGCTGTAACATGTAGATGCAGTAATGGCCACATGTTGCAGCATACATTACTGTTTCATGTCTCATGTCTACAGGGCAGGTGGACACTTGACCTTTTGCAGAATGGGAAGCTCGAGACCGTCTTCAGTCTGCAGGAGATACACTGTTGAACAGGCGGTACTGGGCACCTGTGGGTCGGGTTCAAAGTACAACATGTACGGCACAGATGGTATTTGAGGGGAACCAATTATTTCATTTTGAGGTGCCGGAGCTCCGACGGCTCTGATTTAACATTGAACGCATCTCTAGCTGCACGACTACCACAAGATAAAAAACAAAGGCATGCTTATGAGCCTCTTCAACCTTATTTAGTCTTTCATTTTCTTGAGGATTAATAACTAATTTAACATTAGCTTGCATTTTGCTAACCCTTTATAATCTAATCTAACAACTAATTCTAACACCTTAAGCGAAAATGGTGGATCACACGACTTGTCCATCCTACACATATCTACACAGCGCTACGGATGCTCTTCAATAAATGAAGAGGAATAAATGTCACCGTTAAACACTCACAAATGTGACACTGAAAATGTAGCTGATGACTTACTATAATATCTCAGCCCCTTCTTCAGTGGGTTGAGACTGTAATTGGCCTTGGGGGACAATTTGTTGTAAGTGTTTACATTAAATATTTAAATGGCTGAAAGAAAATATGACGCTGCCCGTCTTGCTAAGACTGCACGGCAAACATAAAGAATTGATGACTTTTTGCACGCTGCAATGAGGCTAACATTCAAACCAGCAGAGTTGAGATATCCGCTCATTTTCAGTCACAGTCTCGGCGCTGGCCTGTATGAAATATTCAGAGGGGCTTTAATGAGACAGATGCACTTGTTCATTCACTGCGTGTGTTTGTTAAGTACCCATAAAGCCCAGGGGTCCTTGGTGTAACTGATGCAGATGGGCACCTGCCTGACCTTGGCACAGATGTCTTGCTATGACGTTCACATCAGGCCACGCATGACAGGACGCAGTGACCCAAGATTGTGTGTGTGTGTGTGTGTGTGTGTGGCCATTTGCAAGTAATGCTTGTACTACACACCCATATACCATGTAATATGGCATGTATGCAACATATTTCACCTGTGTTGTACTTCGCCGGCTTCCATTTCAGCCGGCTAGTCAGGCAGATGTATTGCGGCGGATCTATGAAAACAAAACAAAACATCAAAACGTCAGATCATCAAAGTGACATTAAAGTGACTCTTTCAAATATAAAGAATTCACCCGAGGCTGCTGATTCTTCTCTAAAAATACCAGACTTCCAGAAGAATTTGTGGGAGCAGTCACTCTGCAAGGTGTAGAACTGGTTTGATGAATATTATTTTGGAAAATAGTTTCCAAACATACTAAATAGCGCGTGGAAAAACAGCATGCAGTTAGATGCATTTCATCAGTCAGGAGTCAGGATTAGCATTAACCTGAGTAATGACATACTAACAAGCTTAATATTGATCGCTGTGAATGTAAATTTAGTGCAACAGCATAAATTTTGACACACAACCTAATTGAGGTCGGAAATAGCTCGATTTTCTGTCAACAGACTTGGACTTTAACGTGGTGAATGAAACAACTGGCTGATGATCACAAACACAAACAAATAAAGACACCGTGAAAATTCAGTGTTCATGAAATATCCATTTTTTAAATCATAAATCAACTTCGTATGCGGTTGGTGACACCTTCATGAATAAATATGACTAAGTTCTTTGTTAAAAAACAAAGACTTTGAGCAACATCGGTGTATGTATTAGAAGACTGTTTGCACATCACAAAGATGTGTGTTACACTAATATTTATAGTGATTTAAAAAGCTGGAGCCCAGCTGAGAGGTGAGGTAATTGTTTTCTGAGCCTGCCCAATTTTGTGCTTAAGTTGTCAAGAATAAAGACTGCTTCATGTACTTGAAAGATTCAGATTCAGGTTTGGAGGCAAACATTTTTTGTGTTGTGGTCCCAATGGAGCAAGAGAGCGCGAGGGGAACGCTGTTATTGGCTTAAGATGTCTGGCCCCCGAAGACTCCCAACAGTAGCGAGGTTTAGAGTGATGGAGAGTGAAATGAACACTTGCTTTGGTGTTTTTCTGTTCAAACACCAAGTGCAGTGGAGGAGAAAACCTAATTGCTTGTCATTCTCAAAGAGGAAGACAGAACCCAGTGTAAGCAATTGGCTGGATTTTTTAATAATTGACCTGATCCCTTCTCTCACCAGGGATCACAATAAACAATCAGTCTGATCAGTCTCCCAGTCAGCATCCTGTTAACTTGGTGTGATGATTGCACCAGAAATCTACCAAGATTTATGGTTAAGAGACAAGCATACTGAAAGGAACGAGCGCCTGTAAATCACGTTGCTGTTTAAAACATCATTTGGCACAAACATTCAGTTGATTTACATTTGGCTAATTATGCAGTTATTTAGTGCTGTAACATAAGTGTCGCTGGATTGTGATGGTTTTATTGATGCAAATGAAACCGAGGCTGTGAAAATGCTATACTAAAAAATCTCTCTTAGCTATATGGCATTATTATTAACAAACATGACTGAAGGTGGGAAAAGTAATAGTACTACCACCGTGTATAAATACTCTGTTAAAAGGAAAAGTTATGCAAATTTTGCTTGGTTAAAAGTACAAACGTAAAAGAATCAAAATACATTAAAATACAAAAAATGAAAGCACTTATTTTGCAGAATAACGTAAATTAGAATGCTGAAAATAATTTTTTGATGCATATTTGTGCACACGTCTTGAATGTTAAAGCCGGAAAAGGCAGGATAATTTTAATTACTTTACATACTGCTGGGAAGTGTAGTCTGCATTGTAAATCTGTGATTTATGATGCATGCAATTGGTCTGTGAGTTCTTTGGGCCACGAGTGCCGTAAAGGCTAGAAAAGCTACTCTGGTTAAAATAGTCAAAATGTCTGTCAAAATGAACTGATACTCAGTAACTCCTCAGTAATGGGTCCAGGACCAGCAAGGATCGCATCTGGATCTGGACCTGGTGACCACAGTGCTGATTAAATTCTACCACTTACGCTGCCACTGGTCTGATTCCATATAGAAACAAATGGAGGCCAAGTGAGGTAAAGCAGTCGGCTGACCTAACGCCAACGCTATCTGCAGTGTCTCTACATGTGAGGACAACAAGGACAGACCCCAGCTCAATCAGAGTCCGGCAGGACAAACAGCTGGGCTGGCCAATGTCCAGTGGAGACAGCTTTAAACCGTCCACCGACCTGGCAGTGACCCTCTGGCCAAAAATCTTTTCTCCTGGTCCCACTCCAATGAGAGCAAAGCAGCATGAACACAATAAAAGCCTTCCCCGAGACATGAGTATAATCGAGCCACTTGTGGTAAATTTCTGTCCTTGTCTCCGTGCCAGAAGCCTATTACACAGCAATCCTACCACAACACTGCAGTTTGTCAAACCCTGTAAAAAAAACACTTTTTTAAAAAACAACAAAAAACTGTTCCCTCAGCCATTGTTGCAGGCGAGCCTACCTGATGTAAAGCTTTCATACATATGGAGGAATGAGACCTTTTGTAAAGAGCAGCAGAGATGTGAGGTCTTAGAGGACGGACACTCCAGTAGGTAGCAGGCTGGACACAGTGTGCTCTGGCAAGCCGCAGCATAACCTCCACCTAGAGAATTAAACAAATGGAAAGCTGCAGGAGCAGAGGTGTAAATCTGCCAGCGAGAGACAAAGACACACACACTCAACTGTTAAAATCACCTTGCTTGCCTCGCCACGTCCAGTGCTCGTCTGAATTACGGACATTGCATGACTACGCAAGCCCATGGAAGGTCAAGCCTCAACACACGGACGCATCTTTCAATCCAGAACGAGAACATTAGCACACAAGTAGGCCGTTATATGACTGTACTGATAAATGCGTAATGTTCATGTGTTGTTTGCTCTGCTAAGTAAGATCCAGTCCAGCTAACCTCATTTCTGTGTCGCCTGTCAGTCAGTAACAATCACGTCAAGCACTACGTGGGTGAGTCCACCTTCCCCATTAATATACAAAGGTGCTGCTTCACAATCAGCCACAGATAATGAGGCTGCATTATCTTTGATTCAGGGCTGCTTGAAGAGATTGAATAGTATGTGCTTGTGTCATGACTGATTAGGGTAGAGCTCGAATCAGTGCACAATAATGATACTGCATTGTGTGAGCCGGAGTTGTGCTGCTGTAAAGAGATTTGTTTCATAAAAGAGATACTGCTTAAGAAAGAGGGGCTGGAGGACAGAGAGCTATTGAGCCTTTGTGTTGTCGGCTGTTCACTCTCTCATCTTCATGTTTGATGTACTTTCATGTAGCCTGCTGCTTCATCATCAGAGGCTTGTGTGGTTTGCGTGGGCGTTTGTAGGGACAAATAATCTGCACACACAATGACAATGTGGGATCTCACCTCCCGGACTTGGTTTTGAAGGATACGGCTTACTAGTTCAAAGTGCGACACATGTGGTGTTTCAGAGCAAGTGAATAATGTACCATTTCCTCACAAGTAGTGTGTGTCAGTGTGGGAAAGGTGGTTCTGTGTGGTTTTTACGGACACGGAGGTTTGTGTGCCTTTGTGAGTGGTGTGGTTTTTGATGACGATGTACCTGTTTCTGGGTCAGTTTTCTAAATGTGGTTGTAATGACTCACACAGGGGTGATATTATTGTGTGATGATGGCAGTGAACTTTTCTTTTTTTTTTTTTTTTTTTCCGGTGCAGCTCAGAGTGAAATGGGTGACTGATTTTTTACTACTGCAGTGGCCTGGATGAGGCGTGGAGGCAGGCAGCTGTCGGCGATGTGGTAATTGGTTAACAGATGGAACAGCGTGTAGAGAGACGTGTGAGGCCGGTGGCCTGACTCTCAGGTAGGGAGGGTGTGTCAGCACGGTCTTACCTTTCCAACTCTAGTGCCTTTTAATGTAGGGCTGGTCGATTTATCGATATTATATCATCATCATGATATGAGACTATGTATCGTCTTACGTTCCCGCAGGCTGCATTATAGTAAAGCAATGTAATTTTAACGTACCTGACTCGATTTTAAATTATTGAGATATATATTGTGTATTGCGCGACAACCTAAAAATATTGGTAAAAACTAATATTAACCCTTTAGGCGCCGGGTTTTATTTTGAAAAATACTAGATTTTGACATCTAAATTTCAGAAGGCTGTGGCTTGAAAGTGGTTTGAGATAGAGACAAAGTGTAAATGAGACAAATATTGAGAATGACCTAAAGTTTATCTAGGGAGTAAATGTTCCCATCTAATTTGCATATTATGACGTCATACGGCGGTGGCCATATTGGATTATGTAATTTCCATGAAATACCTGATATTTTGAAAGAAAGTTGAACTTATTTCATCAGATTCATCCCCTCCATCCATTTGTTATGTTGTCCACACATCAAATGAACAGGGAAAAAGTAAATTGTAAGCCAACAGTTGTAAACTAGAACTATTACTACACCACAAAACTCATGTAAACAGTATGCGTTTGTTTTTTTTTTACCCACCACCTCCCCTCACTGGAGGACACTTTTTCTTGTCTTTTTTTCTTCCCTTTTTCTTGTTTTCTCTTCTCTTCTCTATTATTATTATTATTATTATTATTATTATTATTATTATCATTATTATTATTATATGATGATAATAATAATAACAGTAGGCGTCTTTTAGCTGCAGAGGCCTTATCTGTGTCCATCTATCCAGATAAAAGTTTGTAGTATTTGCAGTGTGGAGCCTCTCATTGCAAGGCATAGAGACAATAAGAACAATATTGAGACACCCCTGTAAACTAGAACTATTACTACACCACAAAACTCATGTAAACAGTAAACGTTTTTTATGATTTTTTTTTCTTCCAATTTGCTCATCAAAGGGCTTTATCAATTCCTGATATCATCTTCCTCATCTCTCAAGTAAGCCCAGCCACCATTACCATCATCATCATCATCATCATTTCCAGCCCTATTCTGCATTCCCCTGTTGCCTCTACCACGTCCGCCTCTTCTATGGACACTGCGACCTCGTGTATCAGCCCTTCTACGAACATTTCGCCCATGTCTCCCCCTGTTATCCCTACTAGTGTAGGGAGAAGAGTTGGACTCGTGTGTGCTTCGTGAACACTGCTGCGGCGCTTAGCTGCACCACTGCCGCGCATGGCGGCTACGTGACCGTCGCGGTAGAAAGAGTGAACACTAACGCGGGTCTCAGCGCTGTTTTCACCACCCCTACTACTTCCACCACATCCATTCGCCCCCCTACTGATACTACGAGTTTGTGTATCATTTCCATTCCCACCTATGTTGGGCAAAGGGTTGTGTGTTTGTGCTTGTGCGTCCACCTCGCTGTGCGCGCGGCACCGCCATTGCTATGCAAAGACGCACCGCGACTAGCAAGCTCACTAATCAACCGACCGTCATCTTCCAAACTTAGATTTTCCCCTCTAGAATCAGAATCAGCGAACAGGAGCTCAATCACTTCCCTACGTGTTAACGTTTTGCTTGCCATTGTCGTTTATTTCATGCTCAAATCCAGCAACACCGCTTCCGCGAACTGGCTCCGTGGCGCACTGTCTCCGGTCTCTCACCCCACAGTTTGCACGGGACTTCCTCGAACATTTTGCATTGAAGCATGAAGTTTTTCTGAGCTAAGGTCTTAGTACAGGATGTCTGCCAACTAGTGGTGGGGAGTATGAACGACATGTAACACTCTATTCAGAGAAAACAGCTGTTTTGTTCAGTACAGCGGCTTGTCGCAAATTTGCGACTCTGGCGCCTAAAGGGTTAATTGAAGGCAAAATTGCCAAGCCTTAATTTATGCATGTGTGCATGTGCAAATACACATGACCATCCTGAAAAAAGGCTGTACTCCATAAAGTATATTAAGAAAACAATAACAACAAAAACCCTGCAGGCTGTAATTTATGTATATATGCATTGGCATATTATAGTAGGCAGGGCTGGGTGTCAAAAGTCGACACGGCACGTTGCAAATTAAATCTATACAATCGAGTAATGAAAAATGTCTTGTCATCTGATACCAGAATTCAGGAATTCATTGAGAGATGTGCAGGAAAAAGACTATGATACGCTCAGGCACAGGGCTCACAACATGTTTCTGTGATGTCATCATTTAGTTATCGAAGTCAAGGTATCGGTGTCAGACATTTTATAACGATACCCAGCCGTAATCGTAGGAAGTATACTTAGTGAATAAGTTCATGACATGGAATTTTTTTGCAAATCAGAACCACATTTGTAGGCGGTCTACAATGCTTTTCAAATCAGTTTTTCTCCAGTTGTGTCTCAGTCCTGGTGCTCTGGATGCTCATGTCGGATTTTGACACGTGACGACGGATGTGCATCAGAGCGGCTGAGAGGAATCCATGTTTCTGCTGGCAGAGTGATATAGAAGATAACACAGAGAAGAACTTCGCATGGACAGTCATGCTTAAACTAATAGTGTGCTCTGCGACTTGACAGCATGATGTGCGGTTGATGGATCCGTATTTCTGATGTTGGTGTGCTAGAAAGCCACGTCACCGGCTTACGTAGTCACTGATGGCTACGCCGTTACTACAGCAACCAATGCAGATAGACTGTTGATGTCTGGACACAAAATTCTGATCTGATCACTTGCAAATCATCCGAACAGTCTGACTTAAAGATCTGACTCGGTACATAGTGACAATGCCCCTCACTCCCCCACAGATCGTCACGCCTTCAGAGGAAC
This sequence comes from Diplodus puntazzo, assembly GCA_963678695.2. Classification (NCBI taxonomy): domain Eukaryota; kingdom Metazoa; phylum Chordata; class Actinopteri; order Spariformes; family Sparidae; genus Diplodus; species Diplodus puntazzo. The sequence continues at coordinate 5,974,108 of OZ023174.1, forward strand.
TTTTTGAGGAATTTTTAAGCTTTAGACGCCTACTGAAGCCTTTTTAACTGCCATCTTCACTGGACAGTCTCGCTGAAACCCTGAGAATTTAAAACATTTTTCAGATATTTCAGAGAACAGGGGATACTCTCGCTTCAAACTGCAGTTGTCAAAGTCAAACAGGAAAGTATAATAACCTTTGTATTTAGTCCATGTTTTAAATGACCACTTACTCATTCTGAGCCACAGACTGACCACCACTTATGCTCCAGGGTTGTATGGACTCTAAACGACCTCTGTTGCTGTTTTCTGTCTAGCTGAAAACCCAGCGGCCTGCTGGCCTAGGATGACCATTAGCAATCCCACAGACTGAGCTGGCTGACTCCAGGGCATTTCATAATCGTCATCAGAAAGGTCTTTAAGGTCTTTTGGGACTGAGTACCCAATGCAGTTGTTAGAGCTTCCTCATTTACACAGGCATGGTTAGCCTGGCAGCTAACCAGCAGCCAGCTGTACACTCACGGACTGATTACTTTTTTATACCAGCAGGAGGAAGGAAAAGGAGATTTACATGTGTCCTCTGAGCCTTGATTGTCCCCCTTTTGACCTTAATTCCCTCTTCCAGCACATTTCAGATTGAAAATATTCTGTTTGCTCCTATAATGTATATGATGTTATTTGTATGCTTGCTGTCAGCTGTGCACGGACGGATCAGCTTGACTGGTGCGATAAATATCATCCCTATATCGCATTCTCTCCCCCACTTTCTCTCTTTCCTTCTGTGTGAGTGTGCTGGAGGGCGCAGGACTCCCAGAGGTTTATGTCTGTGACTCTAAGCAAGAGTGACATTTCTCTGACAACACCCAGAACAGGCACACACATGCACACGCACACGCAGCCTGTCTTTCACACACACATTGCCTTTGTGTCGCTCTCTCCCTCCCCTTTGCTCTCTAGTTCACAAACATGTCAGTGACGGGATCCACAACAGACAAAAAGCCAAACCGAATCGATGCCAGCGAACATGGCTGAGGCTCTTAAGCCTGTCGCAGGTTATAGTATGAGTGACAGATGCCAATTAGGGCGGACATGCCTGGTCATCTGGTCAGTGCAGGACACCAGTAGTAAGGGTTACAACACACGTTACCCTAGTAACTGCCACCATGGGGCTCACCCAATGATTTTTATTTTTTTTGCCCATCTGCTCTTTTTTGCATTGCAGCAGGCACCTCCTGACCAGTTTTCTGTACGACCTTGCTTTCCCCTGCTCGATGAATCTTTTATGAGCCTGGCAATGTGGGTTTCTGTGTAGAAGATTGGAATATAAATATGGCTGTTGCGCCTAGAGCTCCTCTTCCCGCTCTGATACAAAAGCTTTCATAAGACTGAGCAGATTGGGCAAGCTGCTACTTGAACGGTGCTCTTCACATCTCTTCGCTTTTATCGGAGGACACGCATCCCGTATCAGAGAGCATTATGCATTCTCAAACACAAGACATAGATTCTGCCTCCACCTGCTCGATCACATGGCTGGACGGCACACCGGGCTCCTGGGAAATCTTGTTTCCTTTCAGCAGGTTTGGTTTTGATGTCACATTGTTACTCAGAGAGTTCACAGACCTCCGAATGCCCGAGATAATTACAGGTTACTCACATTCATGTCAGAGTTTTGGAGTTTTAGCTGCACTTGACATTGAACGAGCTTTGATAAAAGAGTGAATCTTGGTTAACTCCTCAGACTGTACTATGGCTCATTATCTCTCAAAAATCTCTTACTACCTCTCCCTCTCTCTTTTGGCTCTTTTTCACTACTCTGCCTCCCTCTCCTCATATTTCATATGATCTCTGCTACCTTTCTTCCCCTCTGAATCCTCTCCTCACCGTCATACGTGAGTGTGACAGCATTGCCTCCCATGCTGAAAGCTAACTCAATTGCAGGGCTTTCATTTTGGGGAATGAGGGATGAGAGCTATGCGGCGCGGCAGAAGCGGGTGGCAAGAGGAACCATTTAATCGATGTGTTTTCCGCGTGGCACTGTCACAGCCACTCAGTAGGGCCATTGATGAGGGAGGCTCTCTCTCTGACTGCGCCAAGGCTTAAAGGCTCCAGTCAGGGAGGCGTGGGAGCCCAGCAGCTACCAGACACTGCTGCATATCAAGCAGGCTGGCAGAGCTGCTCTCTGCAGCCCCACGGTGAGCAGGGTAGAGAGGTCCTTTGATAGAGACACTACATGTAGGAGAGGGGAGATAACAAGATGCTCCCGTAGAAGGAATACCAGCTTACATTACATTATGCTGCCTGATTTCGAAGCCCCTGGGATTCCTCCAAGTCTACAAACCACACACAGACACAGCGGTGTGTAATACTGGATGTGAACACCACATCTGTAAGTTACAACCGGAGACTGTCGTAAGACGAATGCTGCTAATTGGCACCCCAGTATGCATCATACTAAAGAAAAAAATTAAATGGAGAGAAATCTGTAACATCGATGACATTTGCTGAAAGAAATGTGATCCGGCTTTGATGGATTACACCAAATTGGAGGAAAATGATGTAACTCGCTGACTTTTGCATTAATTTTTCATAGATCAGAAGCCTCGGCTTTAGATAAGCACATTAGTCTAAAGGAACTTTTCTTGGAGTGAGTCCTGTGTATTCAGCCACGAATCCGTCTCTCATTATATGATTATTTAGATGATAAGAATAAAGCAAACAAAATGTGCTTTTGAAACAACGGACTTGAGCTTGCCCTGACTCAGTAAACAACATTTTTCACCTCCTCTTCTCAATAATCCACAGCGTCAGACACACAGAGACAGCCTGTACAGAGAACAAAATGTATTTCTTCTGTGCTCTCAAGAAATCACGCTTTTGCCCCTCTAGTCCCTGAGTAATATTCTTGGCAGCGGGTATGCATATGTGCATCTGAATGACGGTAAAGCTGTGCAGCATTTTTAAGTTGGGGCAGATGTATTTAAAGGCCTTATGTGCATTGCAATGAAACACCAGTTTATACTGTACATAAAAACAATGCATTCGACATACACACACGCACACACACACGCACACACACAAGAGACAGATGCTGTGAAGTGAGATGCTGTCGTGATCAGGGTTGGTGGGCAGCGTCGGAGTACAAAGTGAGAGGATGTGGACTGGGTTTGAATGAGTGCCCAGTGGAGTAGCTGAGCAGGGCAGCATGGCTGGAGTGAGTGAGAGAGAGAGAGAGAGAGAGAGAGAGAGAGAGAGAGAGAGAGAGAGAGAGAGAGAGAGAGAGAGAGAGAGAGAGAAAGAGGAAAAGACAGAGCAGAGTTGCTGGAAATGAAAATTGGAGATTGCGGGCAAGGATAGAGGGAGAAATACTGTAGACAGAGAGACTGCCTTCCGACTGTGCCTGCGGGGTTATTATCTCTCCCATCCTCACCAAAAGGAGAATAATAATTAGAGGCCTATCGCTCCGTCACTATGATTTTATTCCCCTCACTGGCACTGACACTCCTTGCAGATTGTCTTTAATTAGCTCCACATTGCTTAATCAATACGGCCACGACCATGACAAAACAATGGCATGTGTATCCTGTCGCTCCGGCGAGAGAGAGACAGCGGAAGCAGCAGGGAGACAGGACGGAGTGTTGACAGACGAGGCGAGAGAAGAAAATGATCTACAGTGGCATTTCTGTGGGAGGGGAAGAGAGAAACGTCATGCTCTGATAAAAACCTGCTCTCATGATGATTACAGTCTAAATTTGTTTATCTACAACTGAGTTTGTGTACATGAAGATGTGAAGCAAGATATTTATGCCTGCGTCTCGCCGGTTGAAGTCTCGGCTGAGCTGTACGTGATGCAGCTGCGATAGTCCCGTCGTCACACAATGCTAACGGGATCTAATGCAGCGATCCTCGTTATATATTTCGAGGCAGCAGGGCTGAGTGTTTCAGCCACACTAATGGTGATGTGATGAATAGGTATTCAGGAGAGGTCTCTCTCTTTAAGCCTTAGCGCCTCAGGCTACTGGCCCTCTCAGGCCCGGCTCTCATCTCTTACTCTCAGTGAGAGTAACAGCATGCAGGGAGCTGGCGCAGAGATCTTCAGAGGAGAGTACCTCTCACTTGTCAGGCACATTTTTCTACTTGGTATGTTCTGGATCAATATCTGCAGCTGCCATGCTTAAATCTGTGTCGATCTTATCCAAACAGGTCTGAACAAGGCTATTAAATGTGAGCAGTAAGACTCTGATTTGTACCTGTGTATAATGCGAGATGCTGCAGAGTGCGTTTAAACCGTGAAACAGCTACGTGTTGATTCGGGGAGGTGCCACTAAATAGAGAACACCAAAAGGAAATACTAAAAAAGATTACTCTGGACTTAAAGGAGTCCTCCTTAAACATTTTTACTTTGAAATTGACACAAACACACAGTTGCTGTGCAGAGGTCGACCCTTGTAGAGGTGTCATTAAAACCCAAATTAATGATTTAATCTGTGTGTGTTACCCACTCAAAATCATTATTGAAGATTCCTTCTGTCACTCTAATCTCCCATGCTTGGAGGGATCCTACTAAATGTGCTCTTGTCCATTTTACCCGAGGCTATCAGACGATAGTCAACAATGATAGAATTTCCCAAGAGGGATGAACAGGGCAGTCACAGACTGCAATGTCTTAAAGCAGGAAAATGAAAATATTTATGTTAACGATTAGCAGAGGAAGCGTCTCCTTAAGGGAAAAATCATCTCCCATTCCCTCCTCCTCATGCTGCATGGAATATTAATGCGAGGGATGGCCTTTCTGATATCATATCTCCCAGGCTGCATTCACAAATATCATCATTAAGCAGCATAGATCTGCATCGTGCTCAGAGTGAAGAGTGTGATGCTCGACATCCTGCATCGACCGGAATCGTGCCGACAAAGGCACAGACATACTGTTCATAGACATCCACTCAGCATCGGTTTGTCTGCGTGTGAGCCACACAAACAGCCCCAGGAATAAATGTTGGAAATGTATATCTCTGCAAACTATAGATCTGTTGAAACTTTACACACGATATCTCGGTTTAGGCACAAAGAGTATTTGGTTAGCATCATGAAAAGATCTTGTCTTGTGGTTCTGGCCTGATGTCTAGTCAAAAATATCTGCCACTAACACAGCTGAAAAAAGTCCTGACGTCGTGTTAAAATATGTAGCGTTTTCGCACATACAAGTGTTGAAACGCCATCTTCATCAACATTTGTCTCTTGTTTAGCAGCCGTCTCACCTCGCTGTATTGCCACCACCATCCCCTCTTGCTCCTGACATTAAAGTCAGCTCATAAACATGTAATCTCAACATGATATGACCCGTTTGAATGTGTCCGTGCTTTGCAGAAACAGAAAATGCCAATATTTCATTCTGGTAACTGGGCTGACAAATAAACCAAACACACACGTCCCCGCCACGTAGTTCACATGTTTGGTGAGGAGCAGAACAGAGACAGTGATGCAGGACATGTCACGACATTCACCGTACAGTTTATTACCGTGCACCTGCTCAACATTGCATCTGTTGCTGAGATCCAACCTGACGATCCAACACGACCCCCCTGTGGTGAAGCACCAGACTCAATGGCCTCTCTTTACCATTACGGCCCACCTCTCCTCCTTCCTCTCACGAACACCTTCCCACTCACAGTACTTCTCATCTCACACTCCACTAACTCTGCAGAATATTACCCCTTCATAATATTCAACGTACAGCCCTCTCATTTCTGCTCTGTATGCTCATTTTCTCCGGTTTGTTGATATTTTCCTGCCTGTTTGTTTGTCTAATCACTGAACAGATCCTCATTTTGACACTTCAGCTGCAGATTATATGGCTGCAATCGTCAACAGCGTGTCGGGGGAAAATGTACAAGAAGCACAGGCTAACACACAAGACTGTTTATTTTATTCTAATAATTTTTTTTTTTCAACTGTTTCCACCAGCAAGGCAAAGCTCCGTAAAAGCACACAGTGACAAGCTAATTTGTTTATCTACAAGTTTCTCCTAACCATTTTCGCCTATAACTTTATGTGGCTGTAAATGTAATATTGAGTTAGGGGCTGTTTTGGGATTTCTCTCCCCTGCACACTGTGCCTGTGTTCTACTAATAATGTGTCCCTAATTAAATGTTACAGCTTCTCTGAGCATTAATGACCTGAAGACAGAGGAGACAAATGGAGGCTTCAGCGTGAGCTCCGACAAAGACGCTGGACACAAGGCTGCAGGCTGCTTCTGTGCCTTCATTACTAATATACAATACAGTTATAGCTGATGGGATCCGGTCATCGCTTGCTCCTGATCATGTCGAGCGCAGAGCATTAGGAGTTTTTTTGTTTTTTTTTCCACAATTGGCTGCCGGAAACTCTCAGTCAACCAGACTGTAATTGGCAGGATCTCACCGCTCCTCTCTGGTCCTGTTAGTTTCGCTGTTGCAGACGTGGTAGAAAACAGACAAGATGTAAATTCATCACCTCAGGGAGTTTCAAATGCATCACCATCCTTTTCTCTCTCTTTTTTCGGCTCCTACAGCCGTCTCTCTCTCTCCGCCTCTCCTAAACATCACAGCCTCGTCTTTAACCTCTCCGTCTGTCCCTTGTGCTCCTTTTTCCCCCCCTGTGTAACCTACCATGATGATTGGTTAATCACGGTGATACCTTGACTCTGTGAGTGGGTGATATTTGTAAACAATGACTCAGACAGAGAGCAAATGAGAAAAACACTTTGTCCACCAGTCGTCTCTTTAGTCATCTAACAAGGCAGCAGGTACGCGGCTGAGATCAGCTCTCATCTCTTCTGCAGATCAGAATGCGTCATTGATAAATAAAAAAAAGCACTTTGCCAGTGCAGTAATAAGACAATGGAACAGCACTCAAGAATTTAAAAAGTAATATTCTTTATAGAGGCCTAATGCAGATTTGTAAATATTAGCATGCCAGCATAGATTTGTTTTTTTCACCAGTATTTCTGTCTAAAACCGAGCTGCTATAAAAGCTGTTTAGAAATGTGGTTGCCAGTGCTCAGCAGCAGACAAGTTACCATCTGTATAGAAAAACTCAATCATTCCGGGTGATCCTGACAAGGCCGGCACACAAGTTCAGTGAAGGGCATTTTGAAGAGGCGAGTGGCCATGGGGGGTCAGTCTCAATTAGCAGGCTTTCTTTGAGCCTCAGCTACCTTTCTGCCGGGCTGAAGATTCCTAATTTGCTGTCAGTAATTACTCCATTTACAGCTTTCCCTACGCAACAGAGAGAATGTTTGATTAGCCGGGTGGAAGAAAAGGTCAGGATGTGGCAGTGGCTTTCTGCTGTTGGACCAGAAAAGGGTTGGTTTTGTGGAGCACTGGTAATCAGGTCACACAGCCAGGAGATGATCATAGTAATTGTGTGTGTGTGAATGCGTGTCTGTACGCGTGTGCATATGTGCGAGTGGGTAATTCAACTGGGCACGCTTAGCACAGGAAGTCCTACACTGAGTCGCATTCAGCCTGTTCTGTTGGCACGAGTAGGTGCAGAACAGTGGCGAGCGCCGTGCTGTTCCGCAGAATGCATGGCAGCTGATTGCCGCATGTCGTTCTTCTCTGTTGCTTTGATCAGGCCTTTTCTTTAGCTAGCACTGAGTGAAATGTGGCGCCCTGCTTGTCCCTGATTGAGCTATCTAAGATTCAGCCGTTCATTCATACCAAATATCCAATATTAAGGGATATCTGTATTTGCCTTGCCCAAAGAATATATATTTATTACTGTTGCAATATCATCCTTACTTAAACAAGATGAGCTTTTTGAGTCTAATTGTAAACACTGAACGTTAAGAGTTGTGTGTCGAGGTTTCAGTCTTGCCTTCTGATACAATGCATCTCAAAAGTGTGGACTCTCCTGTCACAAAAGCTTGATTCAGTAGAATCAGATGACTCAGAGCACTACGCTATATTTTTGAATGATCTTCGGTGCCTTTAGGCAGTAGGAAGTCCTCTTCACAAATAGATGCTATTTTGTAAGAAGCTTTTGGAAGGAACGTAATGTTTTGTTCATGGAGAACAAAGCACTGTACAGCGATACAGCCAGTAGAGTGAATGACTGAACAAGAAGAGACAAAGATACCTCTGAGCAGCAGCTAAATAAGAGAAAATAAGAAGTCGCCAGACATCGGTAAAAGAAATTGGAAGCTGAGCATCGCAATCTGTGCAGATTTGAATCGGAGCAGTTTCCTGTTTCACCGTGTCAAGTGCGAAAAAATGCTTTGAATAATCTGGAAAAAAAATGGTGTGCAGCTGCAATAAATTGTTTCTGAAAACTTTAAACTAGAAAAAGAAGATTAGATATTGGAATGTCTGTCAAACAAACCTATTCAGTCCAGTCTAGTCACTGAGTAGACTGCACAGTCGATTATTCGATTATTGGCCTTGCGGGATATCGGGGCTGATACATTTCCAGTATCGAGATCTGTGTTTTTTGTGACCTAATGCATATGAAATAAATGAATGCAAAAATGCACTAATTTGGTTCTGATGCAACCTCGTTTCTGTAGTCACCACTGTGAGCTCTCTCTCAATGCCCATAACATCTTCTGATTACACTTTACGAGTAATAATCTTCAAAATAACTAGTAACTAAAGTTTTCAAAAAATGTACCGTGTACCTGTTTTTTGTAGGTGAGGCATTGTAACATTATTTATTAAGTTAAAAACAATATAGTGAGACAAAGCTATACATTTACAAATTAATAGTAATAATAGAAATGACATTTATAAGCAAGTAAACAGTTATAGGTTGAAAATAAGTTATGTGTCTTATTTTTTGGAAAGCCACAAACATCACTGTTGTGGTTCGATAATGATCTAGGATCAGTCACACATTTCTGATCTGGAAAATAATTATTCTCTCTTGTTATGCAACACTGTAGAGACATCCATTAAATTGACGTTTTAATCATTTAATTATTCTTTTTGGGCCTAATGTTAATAATGCACATAGGGTCTGAATTATATTTTTATTCATGTTCAAATGGCCATAATTGAGGGACATAAGATAAACATCAGTCTAAGGGATTTCTTGTAGCAGTGTGTTATGAATGCGTCTCCTTGCCTTCAGTGTGGGCTGATTAGATGGGTCCTAAGGGCCACTCTGTGAAGACAATGAATGGATGGACTCACCACAGGGTATTGTAGGTGTGTTACAGTCAATATAACCAGGCAGACACACTTACTGCATTGATTTTCCTCCTCATGCTTTCCCACCTGTTAACGTTATTGTACTTAAGCACTATCTGGTTTAGCCACTGGAGAAATCAGATAGTGCTTATTCCTTACTTTTATTTCATACAATTGTGATGAGACAACGTGCACTATATTTCCAAATGTATTTGCTCACCTGCCTTGACTCGCAAATGAACTCAAGTGACATTCCATTCTTAATCCATAGGGTTTAATATGACGTTGGTCCACCCTTTGCAGCTATAACAGCTTCAACTCTTCTGGGAAGACTTTCCGCAAGGTTGAGGAGTGTTTATGGGAATTTTTGACCATTCTTCCAGAAGCGCATTTGTGAGGTCACGGACTGATGTTGGACGGGAAGGCCTGGCTCTCAGTCTCCGCTCTAATTCATCCCAAAGGTGTTCTGTCGGGTTGAGGTCAGGACTCTGTGCAGGCCAGTCATGTTCATCCACACCAAACTCTCTCATCCACGTCTTTATGCACCTTGCTTTGTGCACTGGTGCACAGTCATGTTGGAACAGGAAGGAGCCATCCCCAAACATGTTCCCACAAAGCTGGGAGCATGGAATTGTCCAATGCCTCTTGGTATACTGAAGCATTTAGAGTTCCTTTCACTGGAACTAAGGGGCCAAGCCCAGCTCCTGAAAAACAACCCCACACCATCATCCCCCCTCCATCGAACTTTACACTTGGCACAATGCAGTCAGACAAGTACCGTTCTTCCGGCAACTGCCAAACCCAGACTTGTCCATCAGATTGCCAGATGGAGCGATTCATCACTCCTGAGAACGCGTCTCCACTGCTCTAGAGTCCAGTGGCAGTGTGCTTTACACCACTGCATCCAGCGCTTTGCATTGCACTTGCTGATGTATGGCTTGGATGCAGCTGCTCGGCCATGGAAACCCATTCCATGAAGCTCTCTAGGCATTGTTCTTGAGCTAATCTGAATGCCACATGAGGTTTTGAGGTCTGCAGCGATTGACTCTGCAGAAAGTTGGTGACCTCTGCGCACTATGCGCCTCAGCATCCGCTGACCTCGCTCCTTCATTTTACATGGCCTACCACTTCGTCGCTTCCACTTTGTTATAATACCACCGAGTATATTGGAATATTTAGGAGCGAGGAAATTTCACGACTGCATTTGTTGCACAGGTGGCATCCTATCACAGTACCACGCTGGAATTAACGGAGCTCCTGAGAGCGACCCATTCTTTCACAAATGTTTGTAGAAACAGTCTGCATGCCTAGGTGCTTGCTTCTATACACCTTTCGCCAGGGAACTGAGTGGAACACCTGATTTCAATTATTTGGATGGTTGAGTGAATACTTTTGGCAATATAGTGTGTATTATGTACATGTCACAGCTCAACTGGGTCCCTCGCACACCACTGTGGCAACCACCATTAGAGGGTATTGTAGACATTTCACAGCTCAGTGGAGAGAAAGCGCAGCTCTCGCAAGTGGGCACGAACATGGAGAGGCATCCACACGGACAAACAGATCTAAGCAGGCATAAGCGAACACATAAACTGACACATTTTGACACACATGCTTCACATGAAATCCCACAGAACAAACAAAGTTATATTCTTGTCTCTATGAGATCATAGTGCCTTATCCTTCCAAACTGTGGTGATCAAAACAGTGGATCAGTGGTCCTACCTTATTAGTGGTGAATGATCCCTGCTTGAATCATTGAACATATTCAGCTCAATAGGATGTGTTGTCTATATGCTATGAGGTATAGAAGGAGTCAATGCTTGTGTACTCTATAGTCCTTCTGTGGTCTCAGTCGCTACCATGAAATGTAAAAGCCCAGATGAGTTTCCTTAATCAAAGGCCCACAGGAGCCGTTAATAGATTAAACACTCCATGTTGAAAGCACACCACTGTTTGCCTGCCTGAACCCTGGGGTACAGCCTATTTATGCCATTTAAATAGTTGCTATGGTAATCAGGTCACACTTTGTTTAAGCTGATTTTGATCTTGATATATTTAGAAAGCAGTGGGCCTCCATGTCCATCATCTAATTAATGAATTATGACTCAGAAAAATAGCCAGTATTCTTAGACCCAGATGACTCCAGCAGCTTTCCGAGCGCAGGCGGGGGCTCGGTTTGTGTGCAGCCTCTCCGCCTCAGTCACAACAGCTCTGCATCATTATGAAGGAGGTCTGTGTAATTAGCTGAGGTGTAATTTGGTCCTGTATTTCAGCTGTGAATCCGCAGCTTGCCATGTGTCGGTGCTTTGTGAGGATGCGTCTAGTGTTTGGTGCTTTCTCATCTCCCAGTATTGTTATCTCACCCAGAGCTTGTCCCTATGACCTCGGGGCTTTGCAGCGCTCTACTGCCATCCATGGGTGTGCTGCCACTTCTGCAGCTGGTGGGGATTTTCACCATTTGAACTGATTAAAAATGCCCTTTATAGAGCATGCCCGGAGGCTAGGAGCAGACTGGATTTTTTTTTTTAGATGTTTATGATAAAGCCCAGGACCATGTTGGCACGCCTGTGTGGAGGCACCCCCAAAAGCTGCACAGCTGTGTGCATGTAGAAGTTGTTATGTCTACAATATGCAGTTCAAGCACGAGTCAAGACAGCTACGATCACCAGTGGAAGAGTATGAGCTCAGGACAGAAATAGTAGAAGCCAAGACACACGCAGGGTAAAGGAGAAACACATGATATGATGCCATTTTTTCTCATCGCCAGAGGGGCTAAGAGAGAACAGGGAGACAGAGAGTGAGAGGAGTTAAAGGTTGAATAAAATTCACAGGGAAGGAGAACAAAAGGCACCGACAAAGAAGTGGAGACAATGACACAGCAGAGTAGCAGCAAAAATGAGGCTGGCCAATTATTAGAGTGGAAATTATGAGGAATGGCCGTGAAAATTAATCAAAAAGGATTAAATTAATACAGGTTAAATGTCTGACTTCCTCTCAAGCTAATATTTAATGAAAGCCTGTTCTGCCAACAGACTTTGTGATTAGACAGATGATTGGCAAAGCCTGGAATTCTTTGAGGTATGGGCTGATTGTTCTCATCACACTTATTATCGCCACTCTTTATTTGAGCCATCACTTTGTAAAAGATGGCATCTGACCTGCACTCTGTGAGTTCCATTTTAAGTTTGAAGGAGTTCGGGTGCACTCCACTCTGCAGAGATAAAGCAAATACGTAAGTTAATCACAATGGTCTGCGATTAAAAGATGCCTTGAAATAGGAAAGAAATGGTGCAAAGGTGAAAACCTCTGAGAGAAGATATGAGGTAGCTGCTTCCAGTGGCGGCCACCTTGGCTTCAGTTATTGCAGCATGCACACAGCATCTTGTTATTTCTAGAAATTAATAAAAATAAAAAAGCATTGTGATCAAACTAGCAGGAGAATAGAGTTGTGCGCTCGTATGAAAGCAGAAAGCTTAAAGAACAGAGAGAACTAACAGGGCAGAGTTGAATATGCCTCCTTGTCAACGATCTTTTTTTAATGTGGTAATAATCTTAATAAATGAGTGATTATAAAGATTTTTACTCAAATCCTGTCTAAAGTCACTGTATTGTTAGGACTCTGCATGACAACAATCCCTATTGTGGCTAGATTTATGTCGGATGTATGATTAATATATCCTATCATTGTTGATAGGATGAATCAAACTTTCATTTAATGATCACAACAAGACAGTGTGGGTTATATTAAGATCAGAAAATATTTATTCTGCGATCATTAGGAAGATAATAATAGCTAAAAGAGTTACACACATGGCCTCTACGTTTCATTATAACAAAAAATTACAGTTTTACATAATGATGTTTTTGAAAATCCTCCTAAAATCCTATCACACAGTCCTTCTTAAAAGGGTTAAGAATTGGCTTTAAGTTAAGATTAAGCGAAGAGAAGGCCATGAGCTCATGTAAAATAACCTTCAACTCTTCCAATGAAAAGACATCTTATTAAAACATTATTAATTAAATATTTAACAGATGTAGGTTAGGCCTCAGGAAATAAACAATAATCCCAGCCTGGCATCGTCCGTCTATTTTTCATGCACTCTCCTCCCCTCTGGGCTGTGATCAGGTTCAACCCTTCTTCGATTTTCCCTAAAGTGTTGTTTCATTGCTTGTGAGCTACTGGTCCTTTAAAATGGGAAACATGGGTTGGAGTTAGGCACTGGGATATGGAAGAGGTTGGGGTCAAGCACAAGGTTTGGGGTGTGGTCAAAGTTAGGTGTGGTGGTAGTGGTAGGATAGGGCAGGTAGTGTTTAAAGTAATGGTAATTGCAGGGAATGGTCGGCCAAAGGGGAGCAGGAGGGGCAGGACAGGGGAATGCCAGCCAGACATGAAGCCCCAGACATCCCAGACATACAAATCCCAGGTGGGATAGCAGGGACAACAAACAAAAGATAGCCCATGTTAGATATTTATTTGCTTCTCCCTCTGGATACAATAGAAATACATTTATATAATATTTTCTCTACACTAAACTACAGGTAATTTATGTAAGCTGGAGGATCGCTGATGATTTCAAGCGAGGAACATTAACCATTATCTGGGAGATCGACGGGGTGTTTGTTAGCAGAGTAACAGCTCTACATTTGGGGTGCCTATCAGGATGCCCTCCACTCAGTCATTAGGAAAATAAGATCAAAAATATGAAAATATATATTTGTATATTGCAACTTCCTTTGATGAAGTGGTTCTTCAAAAAATTAAACATGTCACATTATTAGTCAAGTGGATTAATAAGAAAAATAAAAATAATGATACTGTATGGATAAAACTTTAATACCATCATAAAGTGAAGATGATAGAAGCAGTGAGGTAGTGGATGGGGAAGGCATTATATGAAATAGGGTGCTCACAAGTGTAGAGTAATGTGCGTGTGTGTGTGTGTGTGTATGTGTGTGTGTGTGTGTTTGCATTCTCTATTTCATCCAAACTATTGCATAAGACATTATGAGGCACATATGCGGCAGTCAAACTGTACAAATTGGAGCCACTGGAGGAAAATTAGGGGAATGATTGTGCTGAGGAGATGGATTTTTTTGTTCTAGTCGCAGTGAATTATCCAGCGTGCTTCTCCCACAATGGCCACAGTTGTACTGTACATGGGGTGGCTGCTCCCTTTAATTATCCAAAATGGTGCATCAATAAGCACAATCTTGAAAGATTTTCTCTTTCATTAAGCCCTCTCATGTTGGTACCAGGTTTCCTATGAGGAAGTTGTGTAGGGGAGCTTGGTTAAATACAGATGCTAGACTACAGGACGTCTATTTCCATGTTTGAGCCTTTGCTGCCACCATGTGAATATCACGATAACTGCATTCTTTTCAGAGAACTAGCCCTTTACAAAACATAGCTGTCCTCAAACACACAAAGCTAATATGCACAGTATACTTATTAATCAGATATATTTTTTGAGCTGTAGACTTCAAGTATTGCAGAGATCAGCTTTTTTTGCAAAAAACACACCACATTAAACGTTAAATTAGAAGATACGTCTGGATTAACTCTATTACGAAACAAGCACCAGAGTTCAGTTATTACTTTGCATAGATCCTCTTTTTTGCCTCACTGTGAACCCTTTTAGAAATGGAGCTTGGCCTCATGTCTGCATACATTTTCTTGACACATTCTCATAAAGTGACAACAACCTGTCACCGGTTCAGTTTTGCACAACAACCATGACAAACACTGGCCGATAGTCTGGTTCCATCTTTGACAGCTCATTGGCTGCATTTCCAGTGGTAACCATACGGGGGCAGTCTTGCTGCAGAAATAGAGGAGCTGACAGAGGTGAGACTGATGTGGGAGCCAGCAGGTGAGCTGAGGGAGGCTGACGTTTTTTGGCTGGGGCTCAGAAAGCTGTCTCTTCCCATATCACTTCACAGTATACCCCACACAGCCCGTATCACTCACCCAACGTGACTGGGTGGGGAGGAGAGCCCATCCGTGGCTGACAAAATGAATAAGTCAGCAGACCAGGAACCAGGCAAGAAATGGAGATGACCTGGCCGTTTTGTCTGAGTAGGCCTTCCGTCATCATTATGCATGGCTGTTTAGGGCGCAACACGACACTGCCAGACGCCCAGTGTCTGGTAAAATGGTGCAAGGAGAGGCTTCAAGCTTCGAGGAGAAATTTTAGGCACCCTCCAATCCACTTATCGCTTCGATACCTCATTCCATCTGGCCCAGTGGTGTAGATTCAGACAGCTGCGATTTGGAGACAAAATACGTACCCCACAGCCAAAAGGTCGATGTGAACGACAGAACAAGTCTGGAGTATGTCATGAAATAACCTCAAATCAGGCTCGAGGCACAGTCCCAGAGGTGAAATGACACCAAAATTGGGAGCAAAGAGATTGGTTTGATATCTGACACTGGCTGATTGTGCTGAAAGCTAAAGCCCTTTGGATTAAAGTAATAAAACAATGGTGAAAATATACTACTTGAAAAAGAGCCTGTAATCCCCCTTATTCGAGGAAAGGATGCTATACCTGCAGGTGTGGGCAAATCCACACTTTAATGATCAATTTTACATGTATATGTCATTTAATGCATGCACTACTTTTAGGGCATCAGCCACAGCAACATTTTCGACAGAAAGCATCAAGAACACATTGTAACTGACTATAGTGATATGGTTCTGCCTCAGGCAGAGGGAAGTTGGTAAGATACTGTCAAAGCACAAACTACAGCCAGATTTAGGATATGTCATGAAGCAGGATGATGGATAAGCTGTCAAAGGCAGGAGCACCCAGCTCTCTCCCACATCAAAATCTTGCAAAACCACCAGCCCATGTCTCCCCTCATGAGCCCTTAGCCAACATTATATCCATCCACCCACCCCTCGATATCATTAGTCCTCCATCCAGCACAGACAGCCTGGTGAGGCTGCAGGACAGTCTACTGTGCCGAGGAAGCCCTGGGCGCACGCATGTCACATAACAGAGCGCAGATCAGCCCACTGAAACCGGTCTCTCTCTGATCTCCACCCCTCAGAAATGTGTGTGTGCGCACACACACGCCAAGATGTGAGTCATAAAAGAACAGCCAAATGTCAGAGAAAGAGAGGAGAGGAAAAGAATGGATACTTGCATGCAAAACAGGGTTGGCAAGGATGGAGCAGAGGCTGATTGGGAGGGGATGAGAAAGAGAGGCAGCCAATGCGCAGCCCTGCATCTTGAGGAAGAGAGGGTAAGAGAGAGGGAGGGAGAGAGAAAGGGAGAGAGAAAGGGAGAGACAAGGGGAGAGTGAGGAAGTGAGAGAGAGGGAAAAAGAGTGAGAGAGAGGGAGGGGGTGAGGCTGAGGCAGTCACTCTGAGAGGGAAGATTCCAGCGTGATGCTGTTGGATGTGAGCTGCTCTCCTCTAGCCGGTCTCTGGTTGTCCCTTTGACTGAGCCAGTCTGGTAACTGTGCCTCGTCCGCTCTGGGGGCTCGGCTGCTGCTCAGGCTGAGGCAGAAGCTGACTGGCTGGTTTCCTGCCTAGACTGTCTGGAGCAGAGAGGGGTTGACTGGAGCCGAAGGTCCAGGGCAGGGTAGGGTAGGGCTGGCTGTAGGGCCGTTTGCGCCGGGGCCCCACAGGAAGCAAACATGAGCGTCCCCATGCTAAAGATCGGGGCGGTGCTCAGCACCATGGCCATGGTGACCAACTGGATGTCTCAGACTCTGCCCTCTCTGGTGGGGCTCAACGGGACCACCATCTCCAGAGGGGGCACCTCAGAGAGGATTGTCAGCGTGCGTATGACTTTCTCTGCTTTTCTGCAAGTGTGTATGCTCTGTATTTGTTTGTGCATGCTCTTATTGTTAATGTAAGAAAGAAAGAATAACAGATGAAAGAGTGACAGAGCAGAAGACAGAGGGACATTGCGGAGATTGGGAAGACACAAGCATGTGAGTCAGTGTGTGTTTACATGATTAAATTCAGATACAGTAGAGGGGCTTTACAGAGGGGAGTGCTGATGGAAGAGGGACTTCGAGGGTCTGTGTTGTACTAGTTGAGAGAGAGACGGTGGAAGTAGACATGCATGCAAGAGCAATGTTCCAACCAAACGTGAATGATACACATGTTGTTGGTGTTGGGTGAGTCACATTAAGTGTAATGATGCTGAATTGTGAGCTTGTGACTGTGAGTGATGGCGAGAGGCGGAGGGTGCAGTGTGGACGGCCGTGCTAAATCATATGTTTTTTGCCGGGGTGACGGGAGGTAGAGAGCTGTTCTGAGTGATGTTCAGGCTGATCCCATCTGTCAGGGACCTCCAGGGTGGGAAGGATGGTGCTCAGATTCAGAGGTGATGCAGAAGACGGGGAGGTTGAGACAATGTTACAGTTCCGAGTACGTCTTATTTCTCCCCCGTTCTGCTTGACTCCAAATCCTCTCAGTCCTCCTCCTCCTTTAAAACAGTCTGGCCTCATACAGAGAGGTCATACATATAGAAAGGGCATTAGAGGTGTTTTGTCCCCCAAAAAAGGCTTTTTTGTAAAGGTGTTTTGTTTATACACACGCACAGATATTAAGGTTCAATGTCTTTCTGATGGTACTAGAGACCATGAGGACTATCGTGCAGACGAACGAATTAGACATTTTCTGGTTCATCAGCGGTTAATGATTGCCTTTGCCTCTATCCTGAGTGTGTTTTTATGGCACCCTACCCATTAAGCAAATGCCTTGGTCTAATGAAATGATTGAACGAAATTGAACGTCCCAAGAGATCCGTGACCATCTGGATATGCGTGTGCGTGCACGTGTGCTCGCAGACTGCATGTGTACGTGTCTGTGTTTGTGCGCTTAAAACGTGTACTCTAAGAATATTTAGGCATTCTCATCTCAGGGGCGAAGGTCCATCTGTTTGAAGAGATGTTTTATAATTTATAACGGTTCGTTAAAACGTCAATCCGCCACTTTGTGTCGCCTTTAATGTTGCAGTGAGCTGTCAGGCTGGGATTTTCTTTGGCAGAGAAGGTGTCTTTGCACAGGATAACAGATTTTTTTTTTCTTATCTCCGCATCATATCTGTATCTCAGCAAGTAATTTTGAGCATCACATAATTAAATTCATAATCTAATCCAACAGTTTTTAATTATCTCCTGCACCAAACTCTATATTCCTGTGGGGGACCCACTCCTCTCCGGGTGGTGTGGTCCGGAAGCCATTCATTTACTTTCCCCACCTGTTTCTTCTCTATACGGTCAAGAGAATTTTTTTTTTAAAAAGTTGCCAGCTTTTTGTTTTGTTTTTCTTTTTTGGTAAACTCATTCTAATCAAGCCTCATGACTGGGAGCCTTATCATTTGCATTACAGAAGACTGGATAGAATAGAATTTTTTACATAGTTATGAGTAGTTGTTTTCAGGCGACCCTCATTCACAACCAGTGGAGGAAGAAATGCTGCTATTGAAGTTCATTTCATCAAAGTTTCATCAAAACTGATGAGGCAGTTTGATGGTGCCAGGAATTATTACAGTCTAACATTCTGTTGTGATGCGAAGTGTCCTCGCTTTGAGACAGAAATAATCCCCCCTCATAAACAATGGCAGAGAATAAAACTTTAATGTAAAACCTCGCCTCAAAGTCCCATCACTATTGATGAGACATTTGCCTGTGATGATCTAAGAAGCAGCCGTGACTCACACAGTGTTTAGAGCTCTAATCAAAGACGATCTAGCTACGCTCTTGTGACACTCGGGTGCTAGTGTGCCAGTGGCCATTGCATGGCTCCTCCTCGCCCTGGCACCCATGCATGCTGCGTCCCATATTCTCCCAGCTTAGAGCTATTTTCAAAGTCTGCTTCACTTGCTTTCTGTGCCTGTCTTCTTACCAGCTGATCCAACAACACAGCTGACTGAGTTTTTATGGGCCCTTCTGAGATAGCACTGAGCACAACCTTGCCTGGATGCTTGTAAACATCTGGATAGTGCAAAACCTTGTTCCTTAATGAGCAGTAGAGACCCCGGAACTCTAACATGGAACTGGTGAGGCTGGTCAAGCCAAGACAAGCTGCAAACCTGCCAGGCTGTACACATACAAAATCTTGATTAAAGTCAACTTAATAAGACATTTATTTTTAACAGTATTTAACATATTTCAGAATCATTGTTCACAAAGTACTGTGTGTAAAAATACACCAATAAGGAGATACATAGTATGATAGATGTCAATTTAACAGACATTCTTCAGGTAGTTATTAAGTTTTACTTTTACTAGATATACATTCAGCAGCATTAGCAGAAAACTGTTCCACATTTTAGGCTTTCAGTAATGGTGGGATACCAAAATGCCCTTGGAAGTAACATTCTACATAAATGCTTTAAGATAAGATAAGATAAGATAAGATAAGATAAGATAAGATAAGATAAGATAAGATAAGGTTTGATGAGATAAGATTTTATTGATCCCTCAAACTCAATTGTTTTAAACAGCAGAGGCTGAGTGAAAATAAGTGATTGAATGATGAAAAACAAATGAAAAGAGACACAGCAAGACAAAAATAGTACCAGAGAAAATTAAATTTAAAAAAAGACCACACACTCATTTCTCCTTTCACATATACAGATATGACCAAGATGGAAAATTGCACACATGATTGTAATACATACACGGTGTATAGTAGATATATACTAGAAAAGTATAAATATATATAATTATAATTGCAGAGAGACTTCATAATACACAAACAGGACTTCAACAGGATAGGCAATTATGGAGGATTTGCTGTACACATATAAATTATGTATGTAAGGATACATATACAGACTAGAATACATTATTAAAGGATGATATACATATATTGTGATAGATAGAAAGTATAAGTAAACCATAATTAGATAGTGTGAATGTGTAATGTGTAAATAATGATAATTTGATAATACTCAATCCTTAAGCGTAAGAAGCAACCGTGAATGCTCTTTTATACACAATGCCACTGCTCAGTTTGTTCTGCAGCATGTTAATCACCAAAAATAACAACTTTAACTTTACCACGCATTTAGCTGAAGGACATTCTGAGCCGTCCATCTGTAACGCATGACATAATTCATGGAAGTGTGGTCAGCCTCGAAAAACTGAGAATAAGAAATGAAGCTGCGTGTCATCAGCACTGAACAGAACCATTACACTTACAAACAATGTCAGAAGATGTCAAATAAAAATAAGACCAATCCAAGAATGTAATCTACAAGTTAAAGTAATACATGTGTCTGCCCTACAGTAATTCACACAGTTTCGCTTTATATGTGCATGTGTGTGTGCGAGATGGACATAAATAAATCATAAACCTTTATAATGTATACTGATGTTGTAGACTGTGTGTGTGTGTATGCGTGTGGGTTTGTGTGTGTGTGTGTTTACTTTCCCTTTGATATCTAAAATAAGAACGCTGTGGAGGCAGAAGAGTGAAGAAAATACTCTCCCCATCAAAAGGCAGCATGGAACAACAAATGGCAGCATACAAAGAGCCGGGGCTCCGAATCTGATTGGGGTCACCCGGCCTCTGTCTGCCGGGGTGTGGGACTGTAAACTTTATCACATCCAGTGTGCAATCCAATAAAGCAGATTGTAAAGATCGATTCTTGGCTATGGATTAAAGATTAAACACAGCCACAGATTTTTATTTGAGCACTTGGCTTTTATGTTTATCGCGATACCTTCAACCGAAATGTATCCAAGTTCAGACCCTGACAGGTGTCCTCTACTGCCTCGTCAATGTGAAGCGGCGTGCAGAGCCAGAATCTCAGCAAAAGCCAATCTTGTAATATCATTTTAAATAGTTTGATATATTAATTAATTATGTGGTCGTCTGTGGGCGTACAAAGCCTTATTGATTCCAGACTGTATTGGGCTAGTAATCAGGCTTTTGACATGGCCCATTTGCAGTAACAGTGTCAATGGCCTGAGTCATTGCTATGCCTGTTGAGACAATTTGATGATCTCACAATTCACACGATTCTGCGATCCATATTCTCCACAAATGAAGCACTGACTGTGTTCTCACAGTTTACACCGTTTTCTCACACCGCCGGTCCTGCTACTCTCATCTCCCTCCTCTGTTTAACACCAGCCATGGTGGAGCTATCTCGCACCCGTCTAACAACAAAGCAGATGCCAAATGCCCTTCACCAGGGCACCTGGCAAGGTGCTCGCATCCTGCTCCAAAAACTATAAAGCTGTAACCGCTTGCTTGTAAGTGCTGAGCATTGTTGAGTGTCATTTTCTGTCATTTCTCCAAGAATTCTCCAAGCGAGGCCCCCACTTCAAAAAACACTTCATGCATCTGCCCGCCCCTGCTGTCGTCCAAGTGTGATCCGGATTGGAGTGAGTGAGCCACAGATGGAAAGTGAGCAGGACACCACACAGGAGAGGTGGCAGTCATGGGAGTGATGGAGTGGGAGGCAGCAGGGAGGAAAAGGAGGCAGCAGGGAGAGGGGCATGATGAGTTTATGAGTCATATTATTGACTGGCGACCATGCTGCGCTGATTGTGGTAATCGGTTTTCCTTGGGAGCAGGAGAGACCGGGGACTTCAGCAGGAGTCTTCATTGAGTTTTATTTTAAAGGCCAGCAGCTGGCCTGTGCATTGAGGATCGACTGATTGGTCATTTGAAGAGTGGGGGTGTGTGTTTTCATGTTTAGTCGGTGCAGTCAATTAAAGCAAAATCCGGCAAATGGGAAAAATGAGATCCGATTGTTTGGCTCTAGCATAGATAGAACTAGGCTCTGTGTAGCAGGGACAGATGTCGCTACTTTGCTGGAGACTAGCAATGAGAGGAGTTAATGTCTGGCATAAAACATCAGTCTGCAGAGAGAGAGAGAGGAGGACACAGAGAGAAAGAGACAGAGAGAGAGTTTTATAATCACCTAAAAGACAGTCACCCTAACATAATCAATAACCTCAGAGAGATCCTAGAGAGAAGCCCCATCAGCCAGCTGGTGCTAGGACACAAGCAGAGCCCTCAGACAGAAATCCCATGAGATTAAACCAAATTCTAGTACAGCAAAAAGAAAACTATTCGACACACCGGAGAGAATCAGCCAAAAACCAGAGCAAACTGGAATTCTGTCTGGCCCCAAACAGAGAATAGACAGTGGCAGATTACCTGACCACTGTGACCAACACGAAACCACTGAAAAGCTTGACCGTGTACAGACTCCGTGAGCGCAGCCTCGCCGTGGAGAGAGGCCGCCACAGGCACAGCTGGGTCCCCAGAGAAGAATCAATGTGCATCTTACGCACACGGCAGGATGTGGAAATCAAACTGCCGAAACCTCCCAAAAGACCTCGAACTATGGACAGCAACAAAAACCTTCCACATCTGCCGGGCAAATACAGTAGGAAGATTAATGAGCAGCTGTGACCTAAAAAGAGCCTCCAATCATATACAGCCACCATGAAGACTGCCAGTCACTCCTGTGTTCCTGCACTGAGCTGATCTCGGTACATACTTTGATACATACAATACATCGATAAAGCATAAATAACACACAGTTTTTATACTGATCCTTCAAAAGTCATCAAACCATCCCCGGACCTGACAGAGTCATGTGCCAGGCAGGATATTATACGGTCTGACAATAAACGTAATTGTGCACAATGACATCAGTGCACCGAAGTAATCTCCACTGGTATCTTAATAACTATAAATGACCCCAAACACCTTTTTCTGCAAAATGTTAACTTTTATTTAAGTTTATTTTGTAATTATCTGGATATATTCACTTCTAACAGCAAAAAATTGTGTTAATGTCTGCTTTCATCCCAATAAAGCCCCTTTGTATTGAATTGAGTTAAGTTGAGGGAGGGGAAAGCGAAGCTGAAGAACTCGGATAAACAAAGTTAGCATCGAAGGGTGGAAAGGGAAGAATGAGATAGCTTACATCGGAACTACCCCTTACTTTGTTATCCTTACTTTGAGGCAATCACACCTTGACGCCTCCGACATCCTCAACATGCTTTGTTCTTTCTCTCCACACAACTTCATCTCAGTTCTCCTGCTCTGTCCATCCTCTTTTGTGCTGCCGTTTCTCAGATATGACAGCGAGCTCAGTTCCCAGTGCAGCGGTCAGCCCTCTCCTCATGTCTCAGGATTCGTGCCTGCCTCTGCCTGTTTGCCCATTCTGCCTGCTGCTTATGAAAGTTATAATAGACTTCCCGTCATGCTCATAAAGAATGGAGCTGTAGATTTATGATCTCATTTAGCTCTGGCTTTACAGCAGCCAGCTCCAGGGTCGGTCTAATGAAACGCCAGAGGAAGTCCATCCCGCAACACTCGACAGTGATACCACCAGCAGCTCCAATGTCTAATTGGATAATCCCTACGAACTTTTGAATCATTAACAACGCAAGAGTTCTGAGCTTATTTGCACTGTGGGAAGCACTCAGGTGCAAGTTGGTTAGTTAGTTTTGCGACCAAACTACACAGACACCTCTAATCTGAATCTCTTGCCTGCAGTGTACAGGAGGCAGACGAAAATCTACTGGAAGAGCATTTAGTTACTTCATTTTTTGCTTAGTAATGACCACACCTCCCCATCTCATCTCGTCTTCCCCTCTTTCAGCAAGGATTTATCTGGATTTGTCAGTCAGCGTTGCGACTGGGCAGCATTTGAACAAAGCTAGAGGAAATTAGAGCCATCTCTCTCTATTCTCCGTCAGCCTTTCTCAAACCACAACTCTTCCTTCTCTGCCTATCAGTGACTCACACTTTAATCAGATTTCTGTTGGAACGATGGGAGGTTGAGGTGGAAGACACACCAACAGTAGATGGTGGGACCTCACAGTCTCAGGCTGTCAGATGTGATGTCATGGGAACAGAGGCAACACTTGGATGGCGCAAAGGGGGCAAGACAGATATCTTAAAAGACTAATTTTCACTTTAGAGAGCAGATCCAATTGATTTTTCATCGCTCTTGCTCTCTGTGGTTTCGTGTTGTTTTCATTGCTGCTGTCTTCTTTCTTAATGTTTTTTTTTTTTTTTTTGCATGGCAGCCATGACTGTGACAGCTTCAAATCTGGCGCTTACATATTCTTTTTCATCCCTCGCATCTAATGGATGAATTTCTGGGACGGTGAACCGAATGCCTCCTCTCTCCTGAAACCGCCGTCTGTGTCTGGGAGGAGAGGATTATCTCCCAGACCTGAAGTGCTCCCAGCTAGCCGCAACTGATAGCATGATCATAGCGCAGGTTACGCTACCGCCACTGCTCAAATGTAAACGCTCTGGCGCCTGACCTCCCTGCGGTATGCAAACGTTATTCATTCATTTCCTCCTGCTTACCCTGGATATAATTACGGGTAACATTACATATTGAGGAAGTTGTTTTTTTCCCACACTAATGGGATATCTGGCTGCATGGTGTGAGCAATATGTTAAATGAGCCAGTGTCAATGACCCACTCTTCACTCTGCAGCGAGGAGACTTATATTTACATAAATAAGCAAGTCTTTCAAAACATACTCCAGCTCAATACTCACACACCGGGAGATCGGTTGCTTATGTGGGCTGATATATAGATATCCTCGCAACGGCGCGGGCACAAAGCATATAGCACATTTGCATTTAAGAATTACCTCTTCCCTCCCGCTCTCGAAACTGCCACACTGTGATGAGAATGGGAGAAGTTAGCGCAGAATGGATAGGTGGGTGGTAATGAAATTGGAACTGATTCAAATAAGCTCTTAATTTCAGCCCAGCATTTATGAAACATTAATGAAGAGGGGAGAAGATCTGTCGGCGTGAAAAAGAAAAGGAAAAAAAAAACTCCCTGGCTTGAGAGGAGCATATGAGGAGCACAGCGTGACTTTAAACACATCGAATAATGAAGAAAGTATTATGATAATGGAGCTGACGTGCTTCCAGTAGCGCTTTGTTGAATTCTCAACCTATTGCTGCTGCCCACTATGTAAACATATCATTTTAAAAAAAGGGCCATTGTAACACCAAGTGTGGCTTCATTTCACGATTATATCAGGATGAAATGTTGATGCACATTTCTGCGTCAGTTTGCGAGAATGTTTTTTTGACCAAAAGTGAATATCTGGTGCGTAGGCAGACAACCCCCACATGTATGGATATGAGGTAATTTTATTGAAGGCAGGAGGCTGCACATAGCCTCAAAGTGAGTAACTTAAGTGGATTCTGCTGTTTGAAGCAAGCTAACCTCCACCTGTTAACACCACAGGGTATCAACTGTAATGAGAAGCCGGTGTGTCATGCTGTGCCCTCACGATCCACTATCTTTACAATCGTTTCATAGCAGCCTCGCATATGCTCTCCTCTGTTCCTGCAGTCATCACGCTTTACAGCTGCAAGGATTATTCCAAACAAACCCTCTTGGGGGTAAATCAGAAGCTAAACCAGCAGAAGGAAATGCATTGTGAAAGTCTATTGGAAGTCATGTAAATATATAGTACATGCATGCGCATCAACAGATGTAGAGATGTTCTGTATATAGTCGTAAACACGAAAAATCCTTTGCTACTTAAGCACTCACACACACACGCTGCAATAAAACACAGGCCCTGACAGTGAGTGAAAAGCTGACAGAGGACACTAGAAAATAATCTCTCCCCAAGGCAACGGCAGAGTGAAAGAGACGGTCCGATGCAGTTGGAAGAAATTGGAGGAGGTCCTGCGGTGGAGACGGCCTCTTTCGTCTTGTCTTAGCTCCAACTCTGGCCTCTGCAGACCTCTAACTTCTCTCCACCTAACAGCCTTCTGATGCTGGATTGCCTCAGAGATGACTTATAATGAGAAAGGTGCTGACTGACAGAAAAACTGTGCAAGTCACTGCAGGGAGTGGCTTCACGCCGACTCCTAAATATGCATCAATATTAAGAATAATGGAATGATAATTTAGCCAGAGTGCCAATAAGTTCCACTGTGACGCCTTCATGTGCACAGCAGACATTCTGTCCGACTGAATTATTGCTAATGTATGTATGTAATACTGTATGAATAGAAAATGGGGATAGAATATTACCTCTGTCTTAATTGAATAAAATGTCTATTTTTTTCCCCCTCTATTATATGAGTCTACTTAATATACCTAGAATATAATGAAACAGATAAAATATTCTGGAGAATGAAATGTATAATTTGATATTCATGCTCATGCAGCTGTAGTCTGTTTCCCACCGTTCATTTAGAGTAAGTCAGATTTAAAATTCACTCATTCCGAGGGGGAGAAAGAGGGAAAGGCAGCGAGTGCAGGGGGGGGGGGGGGAGGGAGAGAATGGGGTGCCTGAGTGCCAAGGGATTGGCAGGAGTGACAAGATGTGACAGTGAGCACATTGGCTCGCAGGGTGGTTCCTACTTTACACTCCAATCACACAGTCCCCCTGTCCCCCAAGACATTTTAATCTGATCCCCCGACCCAAGGAGACGAGAGCAGAGCACCACACAGCTCTGAGCAGAGCGGGAGTGAGGCGCAGGGCCGCGACGCATCATTTTATTTCCAGCCTCCTTCCATCCACTTATGTGGATGGGTCTTTAATTTCATCACTAAAATGGCTGCTCCGTTTCTCATTACATTTTGCTTTATATGCTGAGTGTGTGTAGATGTCGTGTGAATGAACGGATCGTCCTGGCCGGGCCTTCGCGTAAACTGTGTGTATGCGTGTTCTTGCAAACGCACAGCACTACTTTTGATTGGATTAGTCAGAGAGAGAGACATCCACCCTTTCAGCCTCGCCCCTCCTCCACTGGTAACGGCCTGCATTATCGATCCCGAACAGCTCCATTTCCTCTCCGTGTCCAAACTTATTAGATGCTCTGCTTTCACATATCCCGGCCCGATCTGTCCTTCTTCCTCTTTTCTTTGAAAACCCCATTTTCCTCCCATTTATCTTTGTCTTTGGTCATTCTCCTCCAAGACGCCACTCTATCACTGTTGTGCCGATGTGTTTTTAAACCCGTTGTGTATTTTCCAGCATTGCTCTTGTCTTATCTTCATCTGAACCCTTTTCTGCTTATTTTTTTTCCCTTTCGTCTATCTGAATCATTTAACCTCTTTTGCTCCTGTCGTTACTGCTGTGAGCAGCACCTCTGTCAATCTCTGGCTTCACTTTTTCGCTCTAAGTTGCTGTTCAGTCAATGCTAAAATTAGACTGCAAGTGATTTTGAGGAGTTGGAGGAATCAATTGCCATTAATTGCCTTTGGGGAAGAGAAACTTCTGATAGGACTGCAAAGAGAATGCCATGGAGAAATTATGACTCCACGGCTAACTTATGGTGACAGAATGGGCACAACTAATCACGATATGGAATGTATTAAAGGGTCTTTTTTCCTCCAAACTCTTTCTAAAACACTTTCAAGTATTAGATAAATTTATTGGTTTAGAAATGTTTTATACGGGTGGAACACTTTTCAGATTACAGTTGATGCGTGCTGGCAGAATAAAATAGCGTGTCTGCCCCCATGCATTTTGAAAAGCCTGCTTGGTAGCAACGGATAAACAACAGCAGACAGAAGCAACCCTTCCTTCACTTGCTCTCTCGCTCTAAGATATATATATGTCTCTGTGTTTTCTGCAGGCTCTGTACCCGAGCCCAGAGGAGGGCTGGCAGATCTACAGCTCAGCACAGGACGCAGATGGGAAGTGTATCTGCACCGTGGTCGCACCGGCCCAGAACATGTGTAACCGCGACCCACGCAGCAGGCAACTTCGCCAGCTCATGGAGAAGGTGACAGCTGTCAATAGCACACTCACTTTGAGACACGACTGTTGCCCACGCAGACATACAAACACAAACTGCCACACACTGCCTGCGCTCGCGTCTGGTGCCGTCTGTTACATACACGACGCTGAAGTGAACAGTCCCACTGCTTTTACCCCACGGCGGAACAATCATGCAGATGAGAATTGTTGCTTTAACTATTCTGTCTTAAGGAGCAGAGTTGCTTAAAGTGAGCGAAGCGTGGATTGCCTTAATAAGAAATGTCCTAAACTTATCCATGAAATTGGATTCGCTGAGCCATACAATGATAATGTTTCTTTTATAAATATTAATCCATTAGATGCAAATTAGGAAAATTAAGTGTCTTGCCAATCAGTGGCGAATGCTTTGTTTGCAAAGTTACACAGTAACAGTATGTGAATCTGTTGACTCAGACTTGCGCTGTCTTTCTCCGTGTAGAAAATATGAATCAACACTGTTTTTTTATACTCGTGTGATGTATGAAGGGCAAATACATGTACACACACAAAACCATCAAGCATGCAGAGCGCCAAGAAACCCGCACTGTTTCAGCCAGCAGACAATAAATCCATGTTTCAAATACATGGAGTAGAGTGTTATTGACCTACAGTGCCGTGCAGTGTATGTAAATGTAATTTCCTGCTTGTGTTTAGTGCATAAACACGCACGCGCGCACGCACACACAGACCAGGGGTGAGAGTAAAGTCAGGGGAGGACCTCTGCTCACAAGCCATCCACAACTGCTTGTTGACTCCTCAGATCTACATCGATTGGCGGTTTGCAGGCAGTGCATCGGCATCTTTCCGTCCTTATCCACTTGTCTCTCCAAAACTAAATAATAACAACCTGCTGAATAATATCTAATAGCTTACACTCGCTTTATGGGCTGTGGCAGCTCATTGAGAGCTGTGTTTTGTGGACACTCAAAACCATCAAGTGGGCGAATGGGCGGGTGGATCGACAGAGTGAGCGAAAGCCTGCGAGCAAAGAGGGAGAGGAGAGCGGGGAAGACGGGAGGGGCTGACATTGATGCGGTCTAGTGCAGAGCGGTTGTGGTAAATTGAGATGCTGAATAGGCTCTGAGGTCCTGATGGATCAATGAGACACCTGAATTCACATATTGCATTCAGTCTCATTGAAGTATACCTTTTCCCCCTGACAGCCTCTGTCTGCTGCCGTTTCAAGCACACGTTGATATTATACAGTGAAAACCCACACTTACACACACTTTAAAAGAGGCATATTCCAACTGAGAAGGCATATTCCGGCAGAGAAACTGACAAACTAAATGAAGCTATTCGGGGAAAGCAGCTCTGTGCACGAATGTATATGTGCAATACGGAATACATAACAAACTGTATAGTATGCTTTTTAGTATTGTCACTGTTGCTCGCAGGTCTCAAAGCAAGTGAGTTTGTAGATTTAATGCAGATTGAATCCCAGACAAGTCTACCGAGCACTATACAGCACAGTATATACAGGTAGTGTAGTGTATGTGCAACCACATGTCAAGTCAGAATGCAGAATGACCTGGGTGTGCCTCCCCCACCTCTCCTCAGCCTCGGCAAAAGGGCACCGTGACACTTTGAATGGCCATAAGGGGATTTCCCCAAGCTGCTTTAAATCATTAATTAGGAGTCGGTCTCCACATCCGGCACAACAGGTGATCTGAATCTGCTGCAATCAATCCAGAGAGATTGACATCCAGCTAAAATAAAAAAGAAATAATAAAAAGATTGTTAGTAGGAAATAATGGGACTGATACATGTGTGTCATTCTAGAACAGCAACATTAACGCCTGTCCCTCGTCAGTTTATATTTTGAAAAAAAAAAACTATTGTATGAATAGTTGGCATAAAAACGAGGGACATATTTTGAGCTGCATTGATTAGTCGATCAAAAGCATTTTTTGGCATTCTGATAATTAATGACTAATTTCAGTCAAGCAAAAATATCAATGTAAGTAATTTGCTGCCTTTCATTGTCATTCATGATAGTACATGAAGAGTCTTTGGGTTTTGGAAAAAAGAAGCAATCTGAAGACTGAATCGTTTTAGGCTCTGGGAAATTATCAGAGACAACAATCAGCTTAAGTTTAATCAATAATGAAATTTACAGTTAGTTGCACCCATTTATAAAATTGATATTTTCTGCTCATTTGTCTTCTCACTTTCTGACACTGAAAGCTTTTTCAGAGCTGTCTAGTGAAAGTTGATCTTTGGTTACTGTAACTGTGGGCAGACTTTCAATACAGGTGAAAGTCACATTAAAATAATCTGCTCCTGAGAAAAGTACGTTTTGTCACTGGAAACCTTTTTAAGCTTGACAATTAAAAGCCTTAATTGTTATCTAAAAAAATATAAAACAAAAAAATATATAAATGCTATTTTTCAAGAATATATACAATCTATGTCATAGAGGTATAGATTTAATTGCTAATTTTGAGGGTGCAGTTTGTGTTGCTGTCACTTTCAATACATTACAATTACATGAAATCTGATTTAAAGAGGCGGGGCTACGAGCATGATTTGTGACATCACAAATAGTTTAGAGGACAAAGTTTTGGCCATTTTAATGAGGAAGAAGAAGATGCCATTAAAGATAAATATTATTCTGCCAAATGTTAGACACAATATTATTTTATTCTCTTACTACTTGTGAAGAAGGGACCTTTAGTATTATAAGCTTTGCAAAACATATTTAATATTGTATTGATTATACAGTGTGGGCGTTTATGTTATTCTGTTTACCCTCTGTACTTGTGCACTGCTTGTAAGACAGCAGTTATCAGAGCCAAGCGCTCCCGTCAAATACAGTCCACAGCTCTGCCTAATGAGGACACCCAGGGTCAGCGCTATTTGAGCTACACACAAGTGAAAGCCACAAGTCAAAAGACTACTCATGAGTGCGTGCGTATGTGTACATAACAGCCCCAGGCCTGATAAGACATCCCCATTTGAACCCAGAGCATGTGGCCAATTATTATAGCAGACCACGTCCACAAAGGCTCTGCCTGACACAGAAAGCCAAGGTTACACTAACAATGTCAAAACCGCCCTCTGTTCAAAGAATGTAAACCAGCCTTGTGCAAGAGTCTCTATTCAGCTTTCTGCACAGGCAGACAAAATGCCATCCAAAGCACAGTTGACCCCGAAGGACGGTGGTGTAAGAATGTTCTTGGCTCAGACTTTTGAACACCTCTTCCCACTTTGACCTCTCTGTGCAACTGTCTGCGCTGAGATGAAACTTAAAGAGATAAGAGGGCACACACAGACAGGCCCTTTAGGATTTGGTACCGAGTGACTCATTGCATTGGACACGAGGCAGACACACCTGTGACTGATTGAATTCTGGGGCTTGTGGGGGATGGGGGGGGGCTAGATGAAATGCCTTGTGTCTGTGGATCAGTTACCACTGCTCAGAGGATCCCAGCTGACACACAGCAGGACGGTGACAGCGCTTTTGTTTTCAACTCCAGGCTGGTGAAACAGTTTACTGTAACACATTCCTCCAACTAGTCCATCTGTACTGCTGTCAGAACAGTTTTAATTGGTAAAGAAAATATTTTCCATCCCAAAAAAAATCCCCGGCCAATTCATGAAGCATGTGGGAGATGAGCTGGGTGTAGAAAACAGTAGGCTGGACACGAAGTAATTGAGTGGGATGTCAAAGTGTAGGCAGGCAAGGCATTAGGTGCAAAACAGACTTTATGCCAAAGCGTGACCTTTGAGAGTTCGGACTGCTTCTGTTTTTGCTGGGAGTTGTTGGAATACATATCGTCTGCGTGCTCTGAGTTTCAGTGGCGCGTGCCTGCGTGGGTGGGTGTCTGTTGGCGTGGGTAGCTGGACATATGTACACGTGAGCCTTCTTATATGCACCACAGAACTGCAATATTTGTCAATGTTCCGATGATTTCTGGCCAGTTCAGGACAACGTGCGGGAGCTGAGGGGGTGTATGAAACAGTAGGCTGGTTATGCAGCAGCAGAGTGGGCTGTCAGAGAGTGAGCAAGATAAGTACCTCGCAAAAAATTAAACATAGTGCAAAATTGATTCCTCTGAGAACTGAGATTCAATAAACACCTACTTGGCAGCATGTTTGCTCCTCTGTGAGATTTATTCAGTTGCATTAGTTTAGTTTTTACAGTACGTGCCCATTACCTGTGTACACTCATAACGGTGCTACTACCCTTCTGTTTTGATATCGGAGAGAGAAAGTATATTCATTTACTAACTGGATACCTGTTGACTTTTATTGCATAATTTATGAATGTAGTGTGTCTGTATATTAGCCTGTTAAATCCTGTGCTGCTATTTGAAGCACCACTCCTTTCATCTTGGTTATTCTTGCTGTTTATTTTTTTTTTGCTTTTGGCTCGCTGTTTGTTGCCCGTCTGTTTTATGTTTTTTCCACCGGCGTTTCATACCGACTCAATCGTGCCTTTGCTTAACTCTACACTATAAAGAAATGCTTTGTTTTTTTTTTGTTTAAGGCTATCCCTTTTTGAAGCACATTTATCGTATAGCACATACTGTAGTTAGGTTTTATTTATTCATCCATCCTGGATGAACTGGATGTACTGGATGAAGAGCTCAAATGTTTAATAAACAACACGGTTGTTGTCCAGTCCTCCACGAGTCTGTGGCTAACATGATCCTAAACCAAACCATCTTGTGATGGGATCATAGCAGCTACAATATTTTTTGTCATTAGCAATCCAAAACCACAAAATATTCAGCCTACCGTCGTGTCGTAAAGCAAAACAGGAATATTCACATGTGAGAATTATTGCCATTTCTAACAAAGAATTACTGAACTGATTAATTGAAGATCATCTAGTTGATTAACTAATCAATAAATCAACTAATCAGTGATGGTCTATTTGCAAGCTAGAGCAGCTTATCTGATAGTACATTGAAAAAATCTTTTATGTATTCCCTTAAAATTAACACAAAGAATTATTCTGTCTATTATGTGTTGTTTGTGTTATGTGTTTGGTGGTGTCTGTGTGTGTGTGTGTGTGTGTGTGTGACAGGTTCAGAACATTAGCCAGTCGATGGAGGTGTTGGACCTGCGGACGTACAGAGATCTACAGTATGTAAGAAACACAGAGAGCCTAATGAAGGTGGTGGATGGAAAGCTGAAGGTGGCCTCGGAAAATCCCCGCAGCCTCAATCCAAAGGGCTTTCAGGTAATTGGCTGTCTGTCACCTCCTGCACAGCGGCGCCAGTGTATTATTGTGAAGTGAATGCAGATAGTACTAGATGTGGCACTGCACACAAACCTTGCCAGATACATTTCGCTCTTCACAGACAATAAAATTTTGTATGACTCTCGATGGACTGCTGCACAGGCAAAGGTACACAAATTCCATTCCAAGACTGTCTCTGAGTCATTGACTCATGCACAGAGGAAATTTTAGCAAATTCACATCCTCCTGAATTATTAAACTCCTGGACCCAGAAGGAAAGTATTTTTTCTGTATACCTCTCTTTACATCCTTTCCCCTCTCTCCTGACTCAGCCTCTATTCCGACTCTATATACTTAACATTCTGGTGTCTGCTCTAAGATAGCAGGCACATATAGTAACATTTATCTCTACTTTATCTCTCTACAAGTTTAGGCTCAGCTGCCACTATCAGTGGGCCTTTTTGTCTTCCTGTCAGCCGGCTGTCTTGCCCAGGCTTTCTCCACATTTCTCACACTCTTCCAGATATTAGATGGACCATAAAATAGTTTGATTAAAAGATGCCTTCATAAATACTAAGTGTGCTTTACCGCTGAGACTCTGCCTAAGCACAGGGACGGGCATGAATAGTTGTGTTTTTCCTTTCAGGGTGTTTTATGAAACCAAGTCCAGTGGAGGTAATGAAGATGTTTATGAAATTGGCCCATTCATCAGTAAAGCCACAGATGACTGCAATATGCAGAATAGTAAGCATTATATCCCAGGACTTATCCGAATGAAAATCCGCGATCCAATATAGAGAAGAAGAAAAAAAGCGGGATTTGACCAGAGCAGGTTGGCTGATGAATGCATTCAGCTCAAAGTTGCCAATGGCAAAGCGTGGGAGATTAACGAGAGCGAATTTTTGCAGCTTGAAAAGGGGAAAATGAGATTTATGATGTGGCGCCACAGGGCTGAGAGCTGCTCCATCACCAGATTTACGATAAACCTTAACAAGGAGGAAACAGCCCCTCCTGTGGCGGCCACACTTTATTGATACACCTATTTCTCTCTCGAGCCTTCTACCTTCCAAGCAGGCAGCCCGGCTCTCCTGCTGCTTCCTGCACTCCTACATAAGGACACATTGTTCTTTTCATTCCTAAACACATGGTGAGTCACAGAACAAGTTTACACCCAGCTTACCACTGCTCTTAACTAGGTGAAAATTGAATCACCCAAACCTGCTTAGAGAGTGAACAGGCATGCACTGAGATTCGCTAAATAAATTCAGTGGCTTTCTCTCCACACACAGGATTGTAAATGGAAAAAAAAACCTTAATTTGAGCAAAGTTGATTGACTCAAGCTGGGGAGTGCAAATAAGTTGACATTTACGAAGTGGAGATTATGAAACTTGCACTTTGTGACACAGGGCTTAGCCAAGTGTTATGTGGAGAGGGCTGGGTGAGGCGTGGAGGGAGTTTCTCAGCTCTGGAGAAGAGAGTTGATTGCAGAGCTAAATCTTCTGGAAGAATAAACACTTTGGTGTTTTCAAACTTTTGGGAATCAAAAATGGATTTATCTTCACCATCTGGTAGCCTGACTGCAGCAGAGGTGACCTCCAAAGTTGGGTGTTTATGTTCTATAATGCTGTATGCAGCTGACTGGAGATGGAGGGGAAATAAATGTTATGTTATGAACGTACAAAGGAGAGGGGAAAAAGAAGAGGGAGGGACGTTCTCACTGAGGATCAATTAGACCACAGACTTGATTTGATAAGATTTTTGTCAAAATCTTCATACATTCTGTCATCATGTGAATTATCGATGGAATTACAGTGAAAACTAATTATCCCCATTTTTGCCGGGGGACACCCCTGAGCATCCCCCAAATCTCACTTTGAAAACCACTGCTATGACATATAGCTGCAAAGAAGAAAAATCTAATTTGTGTTCACTTTGTCATTTAGTAATGTCAGAAATACATGAAATTGCAGTGAATTATACCTCGGCACAGTTCTGTAATGAATCTCATGACAAATCCAGGCATCCAGCATCTAGCTACAATATGAGCTCCTGACTGGGAGATGATCCATGAACCAGAAGCACTTCAACTAAAGAGTGAAAATGTAGATTCCGGACACACACCCCTGCACTGATCTAGTACAGTCTCCCTCATCCCCTGTGCAGTATTCTAACAGGGGGTTCAACCCATTCCACCCTCTTTGCTGTTCCATGTGTCTTTCTGTACAAAACTTAGGAGTTGAAAGACAAAGTGACCCAGCTGCTCCCCCTGCTACCAGTGCTGGAACAATACAAGGCCGATGCCAAGATGATCCTTCGTCTTCGGGAGGAAGTGAGGAATCTGTCGTTGGTGCTGATGGCCATCCAGGAAGAGATGGGGGCCTATGACTACGAGGAGCTGCGCCAGAGAGTCCTACTGCTGGAGACCAGGCTCCACTCCTGCATGCAGAAACTAGGTATAAGATGTATGCATTATGCAAACAGGTGTGGGTGGGTGGGTAGTCACTGAATGCTGAATTTGAAATTCATCATCAAAAGTCAATGCAGCACTTAAACAATTAGAGGATAGGCCACAGCTGTGCATAAAGGAATTCAGGATTAATTATTATCATCAGTTGTCAAATCTCTGTTCTGCATTGTCAACATTACCACACTGCTCAGAGCTCGAATTATCTGCATAAATTAAAAACAATTGGCCTAGAAAGCCTGGATGAATAATTGATTGTGTTCTCCTGTACAAGCTGATGATTTTACAAAATCCCATATAAAGTTTATAAACCGATGAGTTAAAGTGGTAATCCCGAAGATTTCCAGAAGCAGTAATTACACATGTATTTTTGGACCTCACTGCCCTGCAGAGATCCAGTGTCACCCGTGTGAATTAGAAATTATAATTACTCACTGATCTATGTTTATTTGCACACATTTTTTTTTAAGTTTTGAAAAATGGGTACACAAATGCAAAGAAAAGTACGCTAAGACAAGAATGTAAACAGAAAACAGATAAAAGAACAAATGCAAGAATATATATATGTATATATATGTGCAGAAAAAACAATCAATAAATCCATCTCTCGGTTTTTGTATATCACTCATTAAAATGCAATTGAGTGTGCTGAACCCATGTTAAATAATACAAAGAACAGATATCATACATACATATCATCATACAAAACATTCACCTGGTAATTTGTGTAAAAAGTAAATGTGCAATCTATCTGTATCTATCTAGATCTGAATAGAGATGTGAAAGCATTCAGATTCAGTGCTATAAACCCCAAGCCCCAATATGACAAGTAGTTGCAATTACACCTTCTTCAGCCCCAAATTGCAAATTGTGACATCAATCAATACATCCACATACATCCTTTTGAAGATAACATTCATGGCTGTGGAGAGTGCTTAAATCTCACCACATCTGATACACATTTGTGAGTGTCATCTGCAAAAAGTGAAGAAATTATACAGTGTTTTTACAGATGTGCCTAAACCCTCTACACCATGTTTCAGATGAGCTGTATAACTGGATATCCCTGGCACTAAATAGATGTTTCTCTGTGTCTTACTTGTCACAGTGTCTCCATTAAAAGATCTACAAATCTGTATGCAGTCTTTACCTCTTTCTCTTCTTGACCTCCAGGCTGTGGGAAGTTGACTGGCGTCAGTAATCCCATCACAGTGCGTGCATCAGGCTCAAGGTTTGGCTCTTGGATGACAGACACCATGATCCCCAGCTCAGACAACAGAGTAAGTCCCTGTGTTCCTATGCTCACCCCTGAACTAGAACCTTTTCTCCCTCTGTAGTTCAAAAAACATCCTAAATAAAGAGGAAACAAAGTCATTGGCAAAAACAGGCCGCACTCGGCCAGTAGCTCTGAAAAATCCCTCACAGCAACACTGTCACCATACTTTTAATGACTGATTGACTGTTTTGCCCGAGTTGGACTTCTTCAGCTCTCTGAAAGAGGAGAGAGACAGAGAGGAACGCAAAGCTGAGTCACTGATGGATAGCATCCCTTTCCCTCCTCTGTGTCTTCTTCTGTCACTGCAACTCCAGCTGATTAATCACTTAATCATCAGTGGAGAATGAATGAGTTGTTTGGGCTAAAGTTTTCTAAATCACCTAGGTAATTACCAGGAGTGTGACGGGATGCTCTGGACCCAGATGATATAGTAATGGCTGCAGCTGATTACAGATGACATGCGGTCTTGCGTGGGCAGATGCATGGTTTGAAGCAAAGGGGGGAAAATTTACAAAGGAGGAAGTACAGGAAGAGAAACTGTGCGGCCTGGGTAGTGGTGGTGATGGTGGAGAATGGAAACTGATGAATATGAAGAGAAGAGATGACGATGGCCTTTGTCATCCCCAGTCTGAATCATAACAAGCTGAATAGATATTGCTATCAGAAAAGGTCATTTTCTGTGATTGAATGCTCTGGTCTTTATCTTTAATCACCTGACTTGCTGACATCACATGATTCTCCTGAGATCGATCACTGATTGTATTAATAGCCACATAAATCAGCTATATCAACACCCACACCAAATGTCACTGAGGATCCAACCAGAAAATAAAGCTGGGTCTTAACGCGCTAAAGCTTCGGCCTGGCTCAGCTCCGCTTCTCCCGCTCAGCTCCAGGGAGTCACTTAGTAGGCAGAGGGAGAAACAATGCTTAATGCTCCATAATCTCCCCTTCTCCATAATTCAACTGCGATACCTCACCACCCTCGACTCCTCCCATGCCCTTCCGCTCCCCCCACAGGGGTTTGTTATTGAAGAAAGGTGCCTATTCCATACATGGTAGGGAGGCGAGAAGCTGAGTGGAGCAGCAGAAGAGCGAGCACTCCATCTTAGCAAAGCTCTTCCTGATATGTTAAGGACAAAAGAAATGTCTAAGTCAACTGCAGTTAAATTTAATTAATTAGCAGCTGAACTGTGGCTCAGTGGAAGCATTGAGGGGATGAGACTGGAGACGCAGCCAGAGAGGGGCCATGTCAGTGGAGAGATCCGCTGAGAGCACTTGAGGAAAAAGATAGAGCTGCTAAATGGATTGATTTTCTGTAAATGTGGACTGGAAGGGGCAGGGAGCACAAGTGGTGGTTGACTGCAAAAGCACAGGCAACGTCTTCACTCCCACACGCAGGAGAGATCAATAGCTTTTTGCACACATTCAAGTATGCACAACTGCATGAACACATGCACTCACCAGTGGTGTGTGTTGAGATTCTTCACTTAGACTTAAGCAGTAATACCAAACTGTGAAAAGTAGTAGTAAAACACAACAATTAAAAGCCTCCCATGGCAACTGGACTCGATTCAGTTTCTTGAAGACGTTTCACTTCTCATCCAAGAGGCTTCATCAGTTCTAACTAACTGGAGGGAAGCTGCAGGCCACTTCCTCTGACGGGAGAGGAGGAGGTAGCCTACAACAAGTGGCCCTAACGACTCTGTGAGGACACGCCCACACAGAGTTTAAATGCCTGCAACTCCCCCTCCAGTCATCCAAGCCTCTTGGCTGAGAGGTGAAACGTCTTCAAGAAAATAGATT
This sequence comes from Diplodus puntazzo, assembly GCA_963678695.2. NCBI lineage: Eukaryota > Metazoa > Chordata > Actinopteri > Spariformes > Sparidae > Diplodus > Diplodus puntazzo. Next base: position 6,012,734 of record OZ023174.1, read on the forward strand.
ATTTTTTAAACTTTTTACTTTTAGCTAGTATAATTTTCTTAACCCTATAAAGGAGCACTTCATCATTCAGCTCATCACAAACATTCACATTATAAATCACCACATTTGGAGATACACGGTTTTCTCTGGACAGGAAGGGTATCAAAAGTCAGAGTCTGAAATTGAACTCACAAATGTAGTTGGGTAGAAGTTAGAAAAAATACTCAAGTTAAGTACAAATAACTGGAATTTGTACTTAGCTGTTGGAGCTTTTCCCTACACGTGTTTGCCCGGTTTGACTCTGTTTGATTTGGCATATCAGCATGGCAGCGATTGCACCTCCATAACAAGAGAACTGTCTGTTTGAAGGTGTGTCTTTAACTGATGAGGCGCTTGTCTTTTTCAGTGTTGAAAGGAGCAATACTCCCCTCAGGACTACCGTTAGAAGCCGTTAACAAAGCCACACTAATTCAGTTATAAAGACTTTTCATTTTCTACAAATTCTTTACAAGAAAAGTCCCCGGTATTTAGTTAATTAAAAGTTTTCACTAAGAAGCAGCAAGAAAACTGGAAATTTGGGTTTGTCATCAGCAGTGTCTTAACATGACCTCTCAAAAAAGCTGAACGCGAACCTGATGAAACAGCAATATACAGCAAATGTCTGAAAATACAAACAGGGCCACCGAAGAGAAAGTGAGAGTCAGTAAGACGCTACAAAATTATTCAGAGCTGAACACACAGACATCTTATGCTCAGGTTTCCTGCACAGACACAGTTCTGGCACCACTCGGAAGATCCATCTTGGGTTCGGCTCGGCTCAATTCTGCACAATTTTAGTGGAAAAGCCCATATGGTACTCTAGTAAATGACCTTAATCATATTCCAGACTCACACTTTAATAAGTTGTGATTCAGCACATACTCACAACATGCTTACTTTGCTGAGGGCATCATACTGGCCGTGGTAAACATTAATCACAGTGTTCATGCAGAGAGGCGTGTCAGGTAAAGCACAATTCTATTCTCCTGAAAGCTTTTGATCCCCTCATCTCCCTCAGTTAGTTCATTCTTCCAATGGGATTCACTTTTCTTCTCTCCATAGGTGTGGTCCATGGATGGTTACTTCAAGGGGCGACGTGTCTTGGAATACCGCACAATGAATGATTTCATGAAGGGCCAGAACTTTGTGCAGCACTTGCTGCCTCACCCTTGGGCAGGCACTGGCCATGTGGTCTACAACGGCTCCCTGTACTACAACAAGTACCAGAGCAACATCATCATCAAATACCACTTCCGTTCTCGAAGTGTTCTGGTGCAGCGCAGCCTGAGTGGGGCCGGATACAACAACACCTTTCCATACTCCTGGGGTGGCTCCTCTGACATCGACCTCATGGCAGATGAGAACGGCCTGTGGGCCGTTTACACCACAATCCCCAATGCTGGAAACATTGTCATCAGCCGCCTGGAGCCTCAGAGTCTGGAAGTGCTGCAGACCTGGGACACGGGCTTTCCCAAGCGCAGTGCAGGAGAGTCTTTCATGATCTGTGGTACACTTTACGTCACCAACTCCCACCTGGCTGGCGCCAAAATCTACTTTGCCTACTACACCAACACGTCAAGCTACGAGTACACAGACATCCCCTTCCACAATCAATACTCCCACATCTCCATGATGGACTACAACCCCAGGGAGAGGGTCCTGTACACCTGGAACAACGGACACCAGGTGCTCTATAATGTCACTCTGTTCCAGGTGATTAAGACTTCTGGGGACTGAGAGCCCTCAGACTGAACCACTCAGATAATGCTGTGATCATTGTTCGGGGAGGGACAACTGAGCTGGGTGGAGGTGGGTAAAGGCTGTGGGAGGAGGGGGGTTGGGGGCTTCATTGTATGGGCATAGACTTGGATTTTTTAAGAGTTTCAATCTTCATAGAGTGCTATTATTCACATTCTCAAAAAACACTCCGACAGCACCGTCGGTAAAGAATCAAAGACTGAGCGCTTCTCATTTTTGTTTTTCTTTCTGTGATGAGTAAGCATGGTTCTTTTTATTTGTGATGAGAAATAAATATCAATCTTTACCATTTATGACTGTGTATTTCATTTGTCACTTTGATTGCATATAGACATGTATTTTGAAGGGGTGAACAATAAAGGAGGAACTCTGTGTTGTTGTAAAAGCATGGCTTCAAAGATGGAAATGTGTGCTCACAAGGTGAAAGCTTCTTAAATGCACAGTAAGTAGTTTCTGCTGCTCAGGGTCTTTCAATCAAAACAAAACAAAATACGTAAGTAGTGTGGGATCACGGGAGGGGCTGTCTTCATTATTAAACACGTGCAACCGGCAGAAATGTTCACAAATGAGCTAATATAATAACGTTTTACTCTCTTTACGTTCTCTGTCTCTCTCCTGGAAGTTATAGAGGCCAAGTCCCGCCCCCTCTGTTGTGTCAAATGGGATGTTATTTCAGAAAAAGGGAAGCTGTTTGTCAGGCAGAATTGTAAAATTTCCAAAAATCTGGCTAGCTAACTGTATCAAGTAATAAAATACTGCAATAATTGTATGTATGTTGAATGCTGAGTGTTTAACTACCACTGCAGAATCATAAAATAATGAGGTGACAGGATGCGAATACTGACAAGGCAGTCTCTAGAGCCGCTTTAACCGTATCTTTGGAATAATTCCATCCAATATTCTCCATCTAGGAAAAGCCAGGGCATAGGCTGCAGTGTAATAAAACGACATGCTTCCATATACTCACTGTTCAATTTAACGGCAGCACCCGCGGCTTACGTTTCCTTTTTTCCAAGGTGAAATGAAAGTGAAAGCAAAACATTCGGTAAAAGGAGCAGGCGGTGGTGCGAAGGGTCGAGAGGCACTAACAGGGAAGGAGACACAAAATGTGAAAGAAATTCCACGAGCATTTACATTTGAGGAGAAAAACGAGGCTTCGCGGTCACTGTTGTTTGTCAAGCTCCAATCTGCTTTAATCTTATTAGTCGCACAGTTCTTTTCAGGTGCTTTCTGCAGAGAATTGCTCAAACAGAGGCACACAGTGGGTAACCGCTCACATCAGAGTGACACCTGCAAACCTTACAATGCAACTTCCTTATCATTTGTTGTTGAAAAAAAAAACTCTGAGTCCACACTGGCAGTCTTTGCTGTGCAGAGGACACCGGCCGACTGTGCTGTTATTTCATTCCTTTCATTTGCGAGGGTTTGTGATGATGCACCCATTCTTTAAAGAGAATGTGGTGGACTCAGAAGACATAGAAGAGAATAGGAGGTTCCACTTTTTCTTTTCCCGCGTAACCATGGTGATCCTATTCATCCCGGATGACCTTTCTATCAATAAAAGTGCTGTGCTGAAAAGAACCCTGATGAGTTCATACACGGTAGTGGCTGACATTTGAAGCACAATAAAATACACAACAATACAGAGCATCCAACAGACTCAGCTAGAAAGAGTGCACTATAAACTACGCTGTGGAGAGAGAGGTGTTTGTTGTGGAGGTATAATAATGCAGACATTGAGATTTAGATTGTAGGTTGCCAAGGAAACTAAGTTCACAGTGGTAAAATGCAGTTACACCTGAACACGGAGAGCCAATCGGAATGTTTGTTTACAATATTAGGCAGGAGGGACATGGATTACTGACCAAACACTACAATAGTGATTACTGTTGGAATAAAGAGCTACTGTCTAAAATAAACTAAGATGATTGGACTGAACAGTCAGATCAAAACATTTGAAAGCCTATCCTGAAAGTGCAGGCAATTTTAAAACAGGGCAGAGGGTTTACTTAAAAAAAAATTTTTTTAAAAAGTGTTTCACATATCCCATTTTAATAAAGTCTGTGCTGACAGTTTCACCGACACACAACAGTGTCCAATGTTAGGCATGAGTGATTAAAATGGACCCACTGTTTTCCCAGCCAACAAACTTTGCCCCTTAACAAAGAGCAGGGAAGGAAATAGTGACTGAGCACAGATAATGCAATCTCTATGATCAAACAAAGTGAAAAATAAAGTCAGCAGACTGGAAAGAAGCATTCGTCTGAGAAATGTGAAAGAAACATCAATCCATTTATGTCTGCATTTTACTTACTTAAGACCCACAGTACAAAATTAGAAATAATACCGTCTTTTTATCCATTTGAGGTTGTCGCTGCATCAAAAGAAACCCAATAAAAGGAAAAGGAAGTCATTCCCTCTCCTACTCTGTCATATTTCTAAACCAATGTTTTCTCTTCACTACATTTTCTTGCTAATTCATATGTTCCTTAGACAGAAATTGGGGGGGGAAATGCAATGCCATTATCAAATAGTACAAGAAAAAACAGAAGTTTTGTTGCTTTTTCATCAATAAAATCAATTACTGGGAGTGTCTGATGCCAGCAGTATAACCATTGCTTCTCGCGCTTGAAACACAAACATTAGCTCCAGTGGGTGTGTTGTTGTGCCATTTATTGCTCGGGGCCAAGGGCCAGTAAGTGTGGTGATAATAGCGATAAAGATTAGGGGCATGACGAAAAGCTTCAGATGATTATGGTTTGCCCCGTGTGAGTGTTGCATCATTGTATCTTGGTCAGAATAGGTCATCTCCAGCTAAGCCATACTTGTCAGATCACATCCTACATGCTGTGGAGCAAACGGCACTTAAGTGTCTTCTTTGCTCAGTATCAGAGGGAGGAGTGCATTGAGGATGAAGGTTGTGATTCTAGCGGGGCGAGGGGTCACAGTGAACACGGTAAATCTCTCAAACCTACGCAATCTTTATCTTAAAAACAGTCTGGTGCAGCAAACTTCTGGTGCAGGTGCACATCAGAGCTCCTGCTGGGTGCAATAAGTGCACGGCAGGTAGAGACATAGTTACTCTCAAACAAAACAGATTTTTTAAATGAATCTAAATCAAATTGCTTCCAGAAAGCATCCCATGCATACGGTTGTATGGATTCAAGGGCATTAAAATGTTAATTCTAACTAGATGGAAATATCAAACAGCATGTGGATGTATGGAGACACTGACCATATTCAAAAGTTAAATGGCAAATTACTTCATAAGTTATTAATAACCTCAAAGAAACATTTAAGAATACATCAGTAATATCAGCGCTGTCATCTAAGAGGATGAACTGAAAGTCTGATGTAAAACTCAGTGTGATGTAACACTGAAAGAACAAAAACAAAACTTGCTACAATAAGATAGCCAGGATAAGTTATTGGTTTTGTGTCACCTTGCATCTGATTAATGTTCAAACTCATCAGGCTGACAATGCTGAAGTGGAAGAACTGCACAGACTCAAATCTCTGAACTAAATGAGCTAAGGTGGAGATTTACTCACAACTGCATGATTTGCAAAGATGTCAGCCAACAAGGAACTGATGGAAAGTGAGAGATTTGAATGCGGATCTGTCACTAGAGCGCTTTAAGAAAAAAGGCAGATAGATATTTTGTATTCAAAATACCTCAAGAGGGCTCTCAGTGGCCCAGATAGACAAAATATTCCCATCCCAGATTATAAACAAGTTCAATTTGTGAGGAAACTGAAGGGGACGTTCGCTGAATGTGATACAGAAGAGAATACAACAATGAAATGAAATGAGTGTGGCATCTGGAGACAGGTGCACAGAACAACACACAATATTGTGCAGCAGAGTACTTACAGACAATGTAAGCACAACTTTGAATGAATGAATAGTTTTATTTCAGTTACAATATACAAACCTTAAATTATGTGCAATCAGCTGACAAAATATTACCATACATGCTTCCACTGAACATTTTCTCACAACAAAATTTTAAACAGACTCTGTAACCGAAAAAGGAATAGGCTGAAGCCGAGGCTTATTTTTGCTTATCCTTTGAACTTTGCCTATAGTTTGCTTGAATTTCCATTTTCTGCTACTTTATACTTCCACTAAAAAAGTCTTACATTAAATCAATTTATTTTACCTGCAGTCACACAAAGAACACTGATTGTGTTAATCAGAAAAATATATATTATTCAATTTTACTTAATTTATGATACTTAAGAACATTTAATATCAGATATGCATTATGTATTATTTATGTTAGATTATCCTTATAGTGTATTTCACTTTTAACACTTTATTAGCAGCATTGTTAGCAAAGTGCATTTCGGCAACTTCATGTCTCTTCAGGTTAAATTTTGTATTTCTCTCTTGTCACAATGTTGTGCTCATACTCTGTTTGAGTTTAGGCACAAAAAACAGGAGCGTGCCTATGTTCCCACAGCTCTATGTTCCCACAGCTTTATGTTCCCACAGCTCTATGTTCCCACAGCTCTATGTTCCCACAGCTTTATGTTCCCACAGCTCTATGTTCCCACAGCTCTATGTTCCCACAGCTTTATGTTCCCACAGCTCTATGTTCCCACAGCTCTATGTTCACACAGCTTTATGTTCCCACAGCTCTATGTTCCCACAGCTTTATGTTCCCACAGCTTTATGTTCCCACAGCTCTATGTTCCCACAGCTTTATGTTCCCACAGCTCTATGTTCCCACAGCTTTATGTTCCCACAGCTTTATGTTCCCACAGCTCTATGTTCCCACAGCTTTATGTTCCCACAGCTCTATGTTCCCACAGCTTTATGTTCCCACAGCTCTATGTTCCCACAGCTCTATGTTTCCATATTTCTAAGATTTTGTTTCCAAAATTAGGCCCTATGTTCCCACATTTCCTTAGGGTTAGGGTTTCCTTATCCCCTAACCCTAACCATTAAATAGAAGGGAAATGTAGGAACACAAGAGCTAATTTTGAAAATGTCAATGTCAAATGTGTACATATTGCCTAATTTAAAGAAAAATCTACCATACAACATAGAGCTGTGGGAACATAGGGCTGACCCCCAAAGAACACTTCATTAGGATTGTAAATCAACATGGTGGTGGAGATGGTCCAGCTAAAATAGCAGTTTTTCATCGGCACAAAAAAAACATTTGAAAAGTCCTCAGGTCTCCTTGAAAATACACCTCTGTCTGCTGCCACAGGAACAGATGAAAAAGAAGAAGAGGTTTAGAGCTACACTGTTTGTCATGCTTAGTTAAATGTGGAAGAAATTACAACCAGTTTACCTTAAAAGACCCTCAACTTCATCATTTGATTTTTTTTCTTCTCTGGTCTACAGGCCGGCAGTGACATCACTAGCACATTTCCTTCATCTAAAGTTTTACAAGACCCTGAAGGGAAAAGAAAAGATCCAACGATGAAATTAAAGTTGCTTGAAGAATAAGAAAAAACAGAATTTTTATTCGGAGGCTACATTAACCTACAAGAATCACTCAGAGTGAGCAGTCTGTATTAATGCAGTGCAGGAATCCAAAAGAAACAATAGACCACACTGCGACATTGGCGGCTTGATTCCCTTGAAGTGGCTACAAGCATGCATTCTCACATGCACTTCAACTGATTGAGTGCAGGTATGGCAGCAATAGAAGCGATTTGATAGAGTGCACTGGGGTGAGCCTCGAACGCAGGAACAGGCACAGAGACAGAAACTCAAGGATTAAGAAGCAAACCCAGTTCCCATTTTAATCATGCAGCCATCTTAGGGAAGGAGAGGTTGTTTCGATGGATATCATCATTGTGTGCAGCCGGTCTCGACATACTCCTCTTTGATTAAATTATAAGCGTACATGCAGATACACTTGCTTTCCGTCCCTTCTATTCATAGTTAGCTTCGTCTGCCTTTGCCCTGCGACAGCAAGCCTCACCGACTCTTGTTTAATATGTCCGCTAAACCATCATTTTCTACCATTCTTCATCAGCTTCCTCATTAACTGTACCCTCAGCCAACCTCGGAACTACACCTCCTCTCCTCTAGAGTGACAATAAACAAACTTTTTCTCAACTGCCTGCCCCTTGAGGTGACACAGAGGCACTCTGAGCCGTGCTTTGAACGTTTGTTCCTTCATGATTAAACATAACTTGCACTCTGTTTCCTTATTTCCCCCCTAATTTTGTATTCATGTTCAAACTCAGAAAGAATTGTGCCGGGATGTGGAGATGGAATAACAGAGGAGGTAATTCTACTCTGCTTAATTCCTCAGAGAACCGTGCCCATCAATTGGCTCTTTAATTGCGTTTTCAGCTTTCATTGCTTCAGCACTCACATCCTTAATCTCATTAGGTATTGTTTTGTGAAGGACAGTAAAACAGAATCATTCTGGGCCGCAACCATGGGTGATTCAGTTTTATAACCCTGATGTCTTGACATCGCACAGCTCGCTGAGGCAGTAAAGATTTACCATGAAACACTGAACCGCAGGCTCTCCCGGATCCCTCTCTTCTTTCTGTAATTACAGTAAGACGCCGCTGGAGGAAAGAGATGAGGGTTTAGCTCTGGTGTGCCTTTAGAGGAGAGGAGTGAGGACACTTAAATACAAACATCACTATACCGCCATGAGCAGGTATGTGCAATAAGTCTGAGACTAACTGCAATAAGTCAATATAACTGAAAATGACTTTTGGACAAAGACTATTGAGAAAAAGAAATAAAACCTACACTGCTGTAAGATGTTATAAATCCTGCAGAAATCTGGTCCTTCACTTCACTGACACAAATAAAGACCTGAATGACAAATTGGGTTGTTATAAATCATTCTCACTAATCAATCAAAATTTAATCAACGCTCACAGCAGACTTCAACTTATAAACATTTAATTTTAGCACCTGTGTGGCTAAATGCCAAAGCAAACGCAGGAACACTTGTCATGTCAACCACACTTTTCGATACTGCAGCGTGTTTATGAGGAACATACAGAAGATGATAACATGTAAAACACTTATTTTAACATGTTGATGTCATAACTATATTTTAGCTGGTTAAAAAGAAGACAAAAGAAGTCTTAATTGTTCATAACAAGCACTACACAGTGTTCAACTACAAATCGATGTTGGAATCACTCCCAACTAGACACTTTCGGATGGCGGCCAACCAGCTCTATAATGAAATAGCATCTTTTTTGACAAGTTGGGAAACCCAGAGCGTCATTATTTGCCGAGTTGGGAATGAGATTCAAAAATCTACTTTTCTTAGAAGTAGGACATTTTATACAGTTTGGCAGAAAGTGTGGCACCACAGAGATTATGTCATAGTCAGAGTTAACTGGTGTCTGTGGTGTGAAGGTTTCTTTACTTGAAAACATTAATGAAATATCTTAAATGAACATTCATTTTTAGTTTGGTCACCATATTAGACTTTTCTGTGTTTCCAGATTTTGGCGAGGATCTTTTATTGCAACATTTCACCTGATCTGACTGCTTGACAGATTAATCGATTTTTGCTGTATAAATAATGCAGATATTTGAAAAATTGGGGCCATGTCTGTATTTTTGAAATCTCTGCATGCAGCCCTGGGTTAATTTTATTGTTCACTTGAGCCGATTAAGTGAGGAAAACTATTATTTGAAGGCCCAGCGGTAATGACAGAGTTGGGAATGTAATAAAACTCCTGTCAATCAAACTGGTCAGTCGGTGTTGATGAAAATGCTACAGCACAATAAGAAGATCTGTCCTACTTCTAAAGAGGGAGCAGTTGCAATCCTTTTAATTCACTCTCCTTTCATCCCTCCTGCTCTAATGACTCACACCTTTTTGCAAAGTAAATGCATTCATTTGCAGAAAGAGTGAGCAAGGTTTAAATTGTAATCAATCAAATTGCCTCCCTCCCTTCCATTTAAAGAGTCGCCCTCTCCATTTTGCTCATTTCAGCTAGGACCACTTGAGAGGTAATTACACATTTTTTTTCTTTGTTCCCTGCCTTTTCATGTAGGCACGAAAAAAAGGGTACACGCGGCACATCAACCAACACCTCCAGTTCAGTATAGGCTAACCAACCCGAGGACAGTGATGAGCAGCAGCTGGCCGAATTAGGAAAAATTAGGTTGATCATTGGTGATGGATGTGAACGTATTTATCGAGATTTATTATGAATGTAACGTGCGACAACAGGCATCTTGTCATTCCCCCTGAAGCACATATTCAAGAAAAACACACGGTGTGAAAAACATTGCATGAGACATGAGGCAAGAGGCATTCCATTCCCCTTCAACTGACGTTACAACCCAGTTATGATGATGAGGACAATCAAGCTCAAACATCTTGAGACGGAAGATTAGACTCTCGGAGAGAATCAGCTCTTCATTTGAGGCTGTTGTGTTTAGGGCAGCGACATTTCCAAAGTTCACACTTTTTTTTTCAGAACTCATTTTGCAATTTCTCCCCCTACTTTTGCGTTACCTCCAGTACTGCCAGCTTGTGTACTGGTCCAGTCCAGCTCTAACATACTGCCTGTTTAGGAAGATGCTGTGCAGATACAGAAAGGAGAGATGATGTGACACTTTATTATGATTATGCATTCATTGCTCATTACTTGTTTCGAAAGGCCGAGCTCCGGCAGAATACAGCCACTGGCTGCGAGCACAGCTGCTCCGCGGGATGAAGCTGTGACTGTGGATGTGGTTTGCGGTCCAACCGCGGCAGCATTTCTGATTGAATCTTTGGTGCTACGTATATAACGATGGTGGCTTTACTGCAACTTTTTTTTCATGCTCCTATTAATATTAGCCAGGAAAGCACTGCTAAGCCATGCAGGAGCTGAAACCACATGCTTATATCAGACATGGCAGATGTCAGAACAGGAAAACTGTTTCAATACAACACTCATGTCAAGTCACTGTATACTGTGTAGTGTTACCCACCCATTATAAGCAAATGTGTCACAGTCATAATCAGAACAACGAAAGCGTAGCCATGGCTAAAGTCATCATCTCAGTTACACCCTGTCTCTATCAGCCATGTCGGTTAATCCAGCTGCAATGATACAGACTCGCACCTGAGCCAGCCACACTTGAAGATGCACCCTCTGGCAGTGTTTTCAGGTTCATCGCTTGACACGCTGGCCTTTTGAGGTTCATCCTTTCTTTTATGTAAAGCCCAATCTACAATAGTAACCTGTCTTGTCTCAAGATACGCTGAATGAAAATCTTGTCCAGCCCACCTGGTCCAGAGAATGAAACATGTGTTAAAGACAACCAATTCTGTGAGGAACTGAGGTGTAACCTGTGGCACTATGATGCAAGCAAAGGTATTTTTCTTTACATTGTAAGCTCATGTTGCAAGAATAAGCATATGCAATGTATGTTTCTGACAGACAGATGGATGGATGGACAGACAGACAACCCGAAAACATACTCAAATATGGCCATCACTGCCAACACAGCAGAGATTGGAGAGTGATTATCTCTGCATGGGTCAATAACATCATAAGATATTTACGGTTTGTTATAACCAAGCCAGCATGATGTCGACTGTTTTACAGAAGTAGCATTAACATTTGGTAGCAGTTCATGTGAAGGTGCATGACGCTGGCATGACCCGTCATGAACAGGAAATAATCTTTATGAATGTTTATGGCTGTTGACAATTAATCTTAATCCCACTGAAAATGACATACATGGCCGAATGACACACTCGTATTTAAGCACAGCACCCGTGTGCATGATTCTGAACAGCAGAATGAGTTGTTTCCAGAAATAGCACAAATCAGTAATTGAAATCTCCAGTTAAAGCATCCACAGTCCACAAGCGACTAAAAATGACTAAGTTTTCTGAACAAATGAGCCACTTAATTTGTTCACCCCTTTTTATAACTCAGGTTAATCACTGCTTGATTCAATTCAATTCAAAAGACTTCACTTGTCCCCGTGGGACAATTAAATTAACTTGCTCAAATGGAGAAGCCTCCCAGACTGGGACTACAACTACAAAGTAACTGATCAGCTTTTGAACATCACAGTAGTCATAGTTTAATAAATAAAACTTTGTTTGACTCTATCTAGAATTCTCATTGATGGCTCCGGTTTGCTAATATTGTCAAGCTTTGCAGGCTGATAGTTGGACATGACATGATGGACGCGTTTGTAGAAGTTTCGGATTTTCAGACAGGGTGTAGGTATATGAAGCCGAACACTCGCCGCTTTAGAAAGGCGGGGCGGATCAAAAGCGGCAATGCGGTATAAGAAATTCAAATGTGGCACTCTAAATTATAAAGTCGAGGCAAGAGAAGTGAGGGGTTGTGGAGGAGAAAGATAGAGTGACAGACAAAGTGAGATCCAGCTTAGGTGAGAAGACTGCCAGATCACAGGCCGTCTCTACTGTATGTCAGTCAGACAAGGTGCTGTTCTCTCCCCCCAGAAGATCAAAAGGGATATGGGGAGCTTTCAGAAGACAGAGAACTTTTTCCTCTCCCTCTGTCCTACGTCTCTTCTGCAACATTATAAGGACGTCTTTAAAAGAGAAAAAGGGCCCCGTCATGAAAACACCTAGGGCCATGGCCGCGTGAATGACAACAGGAGGGAGACAATTTTACAGACCTGAGGTGCCTCCTGACTAACACACTGAGCAAATCTCACCGGGATCAAAGCGCCAGATCTGCGAGCGCACCTCTGGTTGGAATAACAGCCTCGCTCTGATGGGGGAACTGCACACGTTTGGCACTGTGAATATTTTTGTCTTCATGCATCATCTTTTGCATCATAACCAACGATTTAGCACGCGCGCTCTTGTCTTTCTTCATTCAAGGACACAAGGAGATCGCTGCTGCATCGACTGTACGTCCAGGTGTACACAACAGCTGCCCTCCGTGCAGCTGCGAGCACGTTCACATGCCATATCATCAACTGTCGACAAACCCCGCCGTGGCTGTTCACACCTGACTTCACATCAAATCAGCCCATCTCACCGAACATCACAGTATAATTACACAGAGGCACAGCCACACAACACAAAAACAAGTCCTGGACGATGTTACTGTGTGGAGATAATGTGTACTGTACTTGCAAAGCACAGAGACACGGGCTCATCCTCTTCCAGGTAAACCAGCAGAGTGAATTTAAAATGAACAGAATGAAAGCTTAAAAAAAAAAAAAAAGATCAATAAGGCAGATAGACCACAGTGGTCACATTTTCAGGCTCATCATTTGATGTACTGGCCTTTTCAAGTTCTGTCTTTCTTTTATCTAAAATCAAATCTACAGTAACAAGTCTCATCTCAAGATACGAGGAAATAATCTCAATGAAAATGTGCCTGAGCCAAAATGTTCACTGGATGAAAGACTGTGTTAAAGACAACAAAGTCTGTGGGAAACCCAAGTAATTTATCTTATTTCAAGAGAAATGTAACATTGTCTCATTATATTCTAAACAACACAATTACCAGACTAAATGTTGGCATTGACTGTATGTATCTGAAAACAAATCATTCTTTATGTTTCATTTTCAATTAATGGTCTTATGGTTATGTTTAGGCACAGGTTTAGGTTTCCCTGTTGGGCTGGAAAACCACCATCCACTCCACAAAGTCAGCTCATAAACATGTCGTCTGAAAAGGAAACAGCAGAAATGGAAGAGTACAAATTTAAGGGAACCTTGTTTTGTAGAAAATGTACAACATGTAATTCCAGTGACTGGGCTGGTTCTAAAGTAAATAAAGCTGCATTGGTTTGCGCTGTTGCCTCCCAACAAGAATGCCCTGGGTTCAAACCCCGGCTGTGGCGAGCCGTTCTGTGTGGACATTGCTTGTTCTCTCCACGCCTGTGTTGGTATCCCGTGGGTTCTCTGGTTTCCTGCACCATTAAAACATGTTGTTAGGTTAATTTTCCACTCACTGCTATTGACTGGCTCAGATCTGAAGTCGGTCCCAGGGCGCTGTACGTTGGCTGCCCACGGATCCTCAGGGATGGGTTAGGTGCAGAGAGTTTCACCATGCTGCATATTTAATGATTTTATGTGATTTAAAAAGCTTATTTTAGCTTCATGTGGTTGAAGATTAAGTAACAGTTTATAAACTATACAGGACCTCCGGCATCTCTTTATTGAATGTGTGTGGGTGGCCAGAGTTAATATATACATTTCACCTTGTGCATGTCTTCCTCAATACATTTATCAATTTATGCTCATTTTTTAATTAATCCTGCACCGCTGATTATCTTATATGTTGCATCTGCTTCGGTAGCTGTTGTTTATGCAGTATTCATCTGCATGTTTGTGAAATTATTAGTGCACTGCTCAGCACAGAGACGTGGGCAGGAGTTTGATTATTTCTTTATTTCACATCATCAGTGAGGAAGTAGAGGTATAACTGGTAATAAAATCCATGGTAAATCAATGAATACTTTATGTTGCCCTCCAAAAACCTGAATTAATGCCGCTTTCATGGTAGCTCAGGTACCTTTTGAGGGAGCTTCAAATACTGCCTCTCTCTCACTTATTCCTTTTGTCTCTCTCTACCTCTCTCTCTCTCTGGCTCTCTCTCAGCCTACAGCGTGCTCTGAATTGCTCCAGGTTGAGACACGTGTGCGCTCACGGTGCTCCCATGAAGCCGCTGTATAATTCACCCCTATAGAAAATATATTCTGCTTTCAACATCGAATAAATCTCCATCATTCCCGCGCATTCACGAGGCGATTGCGCCGTATCTCACACATGCATTTAAACACATTGAGGCTTGACGTTTAATAAGAGTTTAGGTATTCATTTATGTGGGAAAGCACAAAAGCCTCAGAGTGAAAATCACTAGAGAAAGAAATCCATGAGGATGGATTTGTATTGGTGTGATTATTTTTTCTTGCATTGGGAAGAAAAATCCCACCACTTGTCTTCTGGGTGAGCAGGGACATACTTTTTTTTTACCGAATATGCAGAAGCATTAAAAGGTTTTCGCCAGGGAAATGCTGCTCCACTGCGACGCGGCAGGACCCCGCCCCGTCACCTTAACAGCCACACAAAGTAAAGGTAATTAAAAACAGTCGCCTCAGCCCCACCCGTCCATAAACATTGCAGACTGCATGCACCATGCTACATTAATATGCAAATTGGAGCTAGGGCTGTGATCACAGCGCTTTACTGATCCAGTTATTAATTTAATTTCCCCAAAACAACCGGCAGGAGCTGCTGAGGTAGTCAATGGGTTTTCCCTTTATCTGCGCATATTAATGAGCCTTGATCAATTTTACATTCATCACTGTAGGAAGATGGAGGAGACCGTGCAGGCTGGCACAGCCACCCCTGTGTCAGGCCACCCGGCTCTGCAGTCACAGCCATTCACAGGGTCGTCCATCACCGGAGCAACCCGGGGACACAGAGGGACTAGGATCTCCATATCATCTCGCTGCCCTCCCTCCCCTGGCCAGCCCCATCTCATCTGTCTGGTGCTCCGTGCACAGCGACGCACTGGGACGACATGATCAAGTTGTTGCAGTGACAGCAACAGGTGATGTCACACAGCAGCCAAAATGCTGCAGTCTCTGAGGAGCAACACTGTCAACTCACTGAACGGTGGTGAGAGTAGCAGACTGCAATTCAGCGTGAATCTTTCACACACACATACACACGCACACACTGTGTGGGTTATCAGCAACAGAGAATGTGAATGGACACTGAAACACACACAAAAAGAGAGAAAAGAGCCCCACTGGGTAGTGACACTTTGAAAAGGAAAATTAAACGACAGTATACTGTTATATTTGTTTTCTCTACTGACAGTTTTACACACACACACACACACACACACACACAATGGTTTACCATCAAATCAGAATTAGAAACCCACAATATGAAAAAAACAACATCCAATGGTCAAATCAACAAGGGGAGGAACGTGGGTGAAATGAAGTTTTCCTCCCGGATGCTGTTTGGGAACGATTCGATTGTTTGTTTTACTTGCCGTCTTTTATTTGTATCTGAAGTGACCTTGGGCAAAGACTAGAGTAGGGGGGACATTAGAAAACCAGCAAGCATCGTTATAGCAATTACTAGGAAATCATGGGGCCACGGGGAGCAATTATGTGCTTTGTGTTTGCAATCCTGCATAGGAGAGCGATGGGGGAAAGATGAAGGAGAGCAGACATTGAAAAAAAATGGAGCTCCAAGCAAGTAGAGGAAAGTGAAGCGAGAGTACAGGGTGGAATATCAGCAGAGGCAGCGGACGACAGGGTCGGCTGTCATGTTTGTGAGAGGATATTTCAATGGTTGAGAAGTGGATTGGTGAGTGTAATTGAGTGAACACTAGTGAGGAAAAGTAGAGGAACAAAATAGCCAAAAGCTCTTCTCGAGTCTCCAGAGCGTGCCTTTTCTGCTACAGTGATAACTTGGATTTCTAATACAGCATTCTGTCCTCTGAGGCATACGTTTCCAATGGCTCTGTGTCCTCAGTGTATCTGCTCACACTGCCAGATGTGAGCGGTGACGAGCTGGCCTGGCGACACAGCCTGGCTGAGTCTGGGGCTCGGCTGATAAGAGTGAGGTGGAGGAGGTCACTGAGCTCACTGTATTGAGACATAACCGCCGGTCAATTCAATTTCCTTAAGGACACAGGAGTCCAAACTGCAATCAGAACATTTCATATCACAGCCAGGGTCCTCTTGCCCTTTTTCCCAATCTCATCGGAGGAGAAAGGGAGAGAGGTAGAGCGATGAAGGAGGGAAAACATGAAAAAAAAGAGAGGGAGAGTGTCAGGCGAGTGTCGTCGGTGGGGGTGGGAACTTTGTAGGTGACTGCGATGGCCCAGAAAATCTTAATTTCCTGACAGTGTTATTGTAACCAGTGATTAAGCTTCAGACGTTCTCGAGAGGGAAGAAGCGGAGGAACATCAGAGAACGCGTTCACAAACAGATTCAGTAAAGCTTTAGCGCTCAGACAAACAGGCTAACCCTGTCGGGATGTCGGGTTCTGTAAAAGAGAAGAATCAGCCTCTCCCCAGCGCTTTAATTATTCATGTCAGTGTGCGCTTGACTTTCAGAAGAGAGCAGGAGCAGTACACATACAGGCCACCCAGTGGATCAAACACAATGCCGACTGCAACAGAGGAACCAGCGACAGAGACGCAGAACCACCCTCTGATGCACAGACAGAACGAGTGCAGAATGAACGGGCCGGGCTGAGGGGAGGACGAGGAAAACAAAGCAGCAATGTAAAACTTACTGAAGACTGGAGGACGCCTGTGGACACCCGCGGACCTGACAAAAATGTAATGTAAAATTTACAGTGAGCATTTTCTGCGTACCTAGAGCAAATGTAGACAAGATGTGGCCCCGTTTTGCTTCTCCTAAGTTTAGACTGACTTCACTTGAATTGTTAATGCAGGAAAATGGTCACACAAAGTTCAAACCTTTCACGCTCATTCGATCGCTCTAATGATCCTTCAAATGGGATTACTATCGGGTCTGCCATTATGTCTCAATTAAGCCAAAGCTGTAGCAGCAGTGGTGCAAAGTGAGAGGAACATTATTAAACTGATGAAAACCTCAAATCTGCAGACTACAGTTTAACACAAGTGCTAGTTAGACTTACAGGAAGGTGGCTGCTGTTTCAGCCAAGACTAAACTGATTGATTACAAGTCAAGAATCTTAACATTATGCAAAGAAATGATAATTCCCCAATTAACATTTAGCCATGCTACTAGCACACCCACAACTGACCTGTGCCACTCCGCCTCCAGGTCGTGACTTTGCCACAGTGTTGTCAATGGTCCACGTGGCTGAACTGATCTGAATACACTTGAAAAATCACCTTACACTCTTTTTCACTGCAGCCAGCTGCATTTTGTTTCAGCACCCCTGCCTCAGCCGCAGCCTTAACACACTACCCTCATTCAAATGAATGGGAGGACTGCTGTGGTTCTGTCTGAATGGGCCCTGAAATGATTGTGATCGGTTTAAAGAAAAACAAACGAGGCAGTTTTTTCCTCTGTAACGCAACGATTGGTTCGGCCAGACCTTTCTATAACACTGGCACAGAGGTACAAACGAAGTTAGGAGTGTGTGGTCTGGCTTTGGGTGCTCTGTGGGAAACGATAATTTAGCACTTTTAAGAATGTAGATTTTCTGACAACAATGCGAGTGAGAGTCAATTCTCTGCCTGATGCATCACATCGCACCAAAGAAATAAAGTCTGATTGTTACTTTAACAGTGTGGCAGCATCGAGTGAGTCAAGTGGGGGAGTTTGTTTTTTATTTCCTCACCCTCAGTTTATTAAGAATGTGCATCTAAAAGCATTTTGTGATATGTCTGCATATAGACACAAATGGCCCACTGTGTGTTCCTTTGTTGACTATACTGATGCTCATGACTTTAATATCTGTCCTGTGTATTCAGGCGCCGTTGGATCAAAATGACTACATTTAGTTGCCGTAGTTTACACCTAATATAAAAGCATTTTTATCAGCAGCTCACCTGGTGATTAATCAAATGACAGTTGTCAACTTTTTTGCACATAAAAGAAGAGTTTCAGTGCAAATGCAAATATAAGGAGAACAATTGAAGGAGACCCTGAACGGATGCTGTCACTTCATGAGCCACGCAGCCAAGGCTAATTCTTCAGATCGCTTGTGAGACTTTGTCAGGCGGCGCAGACGAGGAGTTCATACAAGTGGGTGGCTGAAACGAAAGTTGCAATAAAGAAACCAGATGCTGAGAGAATGCAAACAACCCCTTTGTTGTAGCAGCAAATCCATCAGCGCTGAAAAGGCAGAGCCAGAGATGAGGGGGGATGAAGAGGATGTGATGAGCAGCTGAGCAAAAGAAGAGCGGCTGATGAAATGATTGGAGTCTAGAAGTATAGAAAGGCGAGATATGGGCTCATAATCAAAAGCCATGGAACCAAATGCAATCACACAGTATGTCTGCTTGTTGTAAATTGTTGTAAAAATTCAGCTTTTAGCGGTAGAGATCGTCAGGGACATTTATCAGAACTATCTGCTTCCGTCCATCAGTGGTCTGTTTTCTTCTCTCCATCTCATACAAACTTTGTTTTTCTGGCCAATGTTTATGTATCGTCTCACGCCAATGTCAAGGCAAGGGTAGAGGGAAGCTCAAGGCCCACCGATTCTGCAGAGATTCCATACAGATAATGTGGGAAAGATGGCAGGCGCTGACACATAAGGGTCAAAGATAAGCTTTACATTTCCCCGAGGACTACAGTTCATCCCACTCAGCAATAACACAGCTCTGTAGTCTGTAAGGCACCACATGAGTGTGATTATTCAGTGTTCATGTGTTCCTGGTTCCAGCAAGAGGAAAAAATATATAGAGAGTGAAAGAGAGAGAGAGAGGAGGAAGATGTGAGACAGCCAACAGACTCCAGAGAATCTCTGGAGCTTTATTAACAGCAGCAACAACTCAGCCATGTAGAAGCAAACATGCTGCACCGCTTTTTTTTTTTCTCATGTGCCTCCCCTCCACTCCTCCTCCCTGCTCTCCTTGTAATCTTCGCTCCCATGTATGTGACTCCCGACACTTTACTTCACCCCTGCTCGGCCGGCCCCTCTGTGCGACTGCCTTATTTGCTCTCTAATGTTGTCAGAAATGCAGCAACCCCTCTCTGGGTCACTGCTTTGAGGCTGAATGTGCACCTCGCTGCCTGACAGGAAGGCCAAAATGTGAAGCAAAGAAAGAAATACGGCTCTTTCATGCCCAACAGGAGGGCAGGATAGAGAGATAGAGGGAACACATGGGGAGGAGTAAGGGGCGAGAAGTCTGCAGGAGTCTCATGGAAGACTTGCCATTCTGAGGTCTTCACAGAGAAGGAAGAAAGACAGCCAGGAGGAGAATAGTCATGCACAACCACAGCGGGTCCCCTTCTCTTTTGCAACCCTCCATTGCACCATAACGCCGTACCTGACAGCAGCTGACGGGTTCCTCGGCAGGAGATTGTGCAGAGAAGCACACAGCACATGTTTTCTATGCATATGTCTCGCACGTGCACATCCATGCATGAAATGGTTTACAGCTGCTGACGTGACAGAGGCAGTCCTCAAACGCGATATATAATTAAAATGCTGCTGTCATTAAGACATAATTTGCATTAAGTTTTGTTAAACTGACACGCTATTTCAAGCTGGGACTGCTTGTTTGTGTGTGTGTGTGTGTGTGTGTGCATTATAAGAAAATCACGAGAGGCATGAGAACTATGAAACTTTTAAACGCAACCTTCATGCATATGGGGGCAGGGGGTAGTATATACAGTGCCTAATCCATATGGGAGTGGAAATGGATGCATACGTTTGAGTGATGTGGAAAGTGAACTGTGAACGAAGAGCTCTCATGATGAGTGAGAGATTGAGGTCATCCTGCATCGTGATCTTTGTTCCAGATGGAGGAGGTCTTTCTGAAGGCTGCCGCTTCATAAAGTGAAGCAAGCTATTTAATCACCACTCAATCTCCCACACATTTAAAAAGAGGTGACATTATTGGGACAGACATCATTGAAAACAAAGACCTACTTGGATAATCCCATAGAGGACAATGAGACGGATAAAAAAAAAACAAAAAAAAACAATCGTTTTTGATCTCTGGATGTCATCGTTCATCATTAATGGGGGAGAATTGCAAACAGATTGCAAGCTGTTACATTTTAAACCCTGTTTTCATAACTCAACAGCTCATGGGTCGGGCCAGTGCCGTGGGTGTGGCTGTGAATTACTTCTTAGAGTCACAGCTAAGAACCCAGTTTGTGCCAGAAGGAAAGCAAAGAGGTTGGAGTGAATTCGAGCCTGTTCCATTTGATTCGGGGCTGTAATTATTCAGTGTTTCCTGCGCCGGGCTGAAAGCTGCTCTCCACAACTCACATAAGAGAAACTCACCACACCATCTAAAAGACACTCCATGAGTGCGCCACTGCAAACTGAGATCTCTAATTATAGACCTGCCGTTTGATTAACATGGCCTCTTTAAATAGGTTTTGTCCCACTTTCTGTACATATAATAAAGTGTTTCTTATATAAGCATGCAGCAACAAACACACACAGACACACACACACACATCTAGATTAAGCAGGAGGGTCCGGAGTCACAGAGGAAATAGATAGTAGGTGCTACTGTCGATGTTATCAGTGCATCTGTGCTTCATAGGGCTCCACAGATTTAATTAACCTCCCAGCTGTTCAGTTTCCCTCATGCACATCAGGTCAATCCAAAGGTTGTCAAGGGATGAGACATGATGCGACACTGTTGGTATCTCACTTGTAATTTTCACGCAACTTCCGATTTTTGTTTTAATCGGGCGTTGATCTGAAAGAGTCTGCAACTGAAATGATTAGAAAGAATAACAGATCAAAAGGACAAAAGAGTTGCCGGTAATTACGAGGGTACAAGGTTATTACAAAAATCACCCAGGTGAATTTTGATTGAGAATGTAGATATGAATTAAGGATGAGACTGAACATGGAAATTCTACTTTTGTGAGTCTTAACCAGACTGATATGAATACAAAGGCTCTCCGCTCTCTGGCTGTGAAACCAGACCGTGCATGGATAAAATAGAAACAAAGGTTTCCTGTGTCTGACAGTTTAAAGTGCGATATCACTGGCAATGAAGCAGAGCAAAGACCACTTATCCAGTTTTCAAGGTATATTGTTAAAAATAAAAGCGGACATCTATATCTATAATTGGGCTCTATATCTTTCCTCTTTCACTTCTAAAGTACCGGACTGCCAGACTCTCTCTGAAGCAATTTGTGCCGGCATCAGCTGTGATGTCAACAGGGAGTAGGGAGATAATAGAGGAAATAAACCTGAATGTTCAAACGTAAATAGATAAATAATATGAATATGTGATGCTAAACTTTCTTTTTATCTCATCTTAACTTTTATAATGTTTGTTTCAAAAATGTCTGCAAGATGATTTGGCAGTTACATATTTGTTTGTTGCTGAGCCGCTGAGGCTCATTTGAATTTCAATTTGGCGTAGAGGAAGGCAATAAGAGGGAAGGAGAGAGGGAGAAATGTAAGGTAGCGAAGGGATAGGCAGCAACAAGTTCAATCACTCATAGATGAGAGTCATTTGTCTCAGTCTGAGGGGCACTCATTCAATTATTCTCTATGTGTTTGAAGCAGAGCAAAATATCGATTCATTTTTCTTTTCACCACATCAAGAAAGCAGACTGGGACAACAGTACCAATCCTTACACAAGGCGAAAAACACCAACAGTGTAGCATCTCACATGCACTGTGTCACAACTGCTACATTTTGTGGCTTAAAGTCAAAACAAATTTATTCGACTGTTTCAGATCATGATCAAATCAGTCACCATTAATAAAATGTTAGCATTGAGGGCTTCTTCAAACTAAGGAAACATAAAATGTGTTAATTTATCACTTGTCTTGACATCATTTCATGTTAAAATGACTTGACCCTAATGTCAGCCACAGAAGGGGAATGTGGCTGACCAGCAGCAGACCACGGTACAAGACAGTGTTTTGAACATTTGTAAGCATCGAACCACTGGATATTTTTAAAGGGACATTAATGTGTTTTCCATGTTAGAGGCAATGAAACTGTAAATGTTTGACAGTTTCTGTTTGTTGTGACTTTTCCTAACTTTGTGTTTTTATGCCTAAACCCGAACCAGATTTTAAGCACAGCCTTGTAAACATATCTAAAATCTAAAATGCGGAACTTTCCCTTCAGACTATCTTGCAATGGGATCACTCACCAGAATCGTCAACATGTCCACAAGAATCATGGGTCCGACCACACCCATCTTTAAATATGGCAGCCATTGTGAGGTTTTGTGACTGTACCTTGCACGGTGGTGAGGCTCCCATGACATACTGAATATTTCCACAGACAAACAAACACAGAAACACCTGGCAAAGTTCTCAAAGCCGTTTCTATGCTAGTTCCAGCTCCAAAAAGTGTTTTTCCATGATGACAGACTGACTCACAAGGTGAAAACATTACCAGTTAACGCTGTAACAGCTGGTAATTAACATAAAGTTGCAACATAAAAAAACATAAAAGCTTCACAATGTCTGTGGTTTTCCAGAAGCATAAATTGCAGACATCTATTCTGGCATATGGGTTGGACAAAATCTACTGATTTAATAGAAAAGCAACCAAGAAGGACACACCTCTATGATTTTATCAAAGCCCAACGCAGTTCATACTGTGTCAAGAGAGTCAAGATTGCATCACTAACCCCGTCACACTTCAATGACAGGATGTTCCAAGCGGTCACGTTGAAAAGGCACCAAACAAGCCATTTTTGATTTTTAACACAGGAGCCGTCAGAGTTATTCAAAGCCTGAGAAATCAGCTTCTGTCCTTCCAGTCTGTAGTGAGCATAATGTGAACAAATATCAGGTAAACACAGGATGAAAAGGCAACAAAAAGGATTTGGGCTCCCTGGAGCTGGCAAAGCTGTGCTGCAACACGGTTTGTCCTAGAGGATGAGGAGAAAAAGGGAGGGTTTATTTATTTCTCCACAGAAGTGATTCACGCCACAATGGATGCTGGCAACAGAAAGAACAATGAAAATATGCAGTTTTTAATGGGTGTTGGATATGTGAGAGAGATGTGTGTGTGTGTGTGTGTGTGTGCCTGAATTACAAGTTTATGCGTGGGTGTCAGTATGCTTTTGTTAGCAGGCAAGGTGTGCTTGTATGTGCATGAATGAGAAAAGGGAGTGAGGGCTGAGAGGAGAGGGGGAGCCGACCGAAAAGAATGGCTGTAAATTGTTAACAACGAGAGCCTTGCTAAATTGCTGACTCATGTAGGCCACCCAATTACACCCCAGGAACGCCTGGCAACCCCACTGTGATTGAGCTGCTGTTCGGGCTTTTCACAGCAATTTGTTATTTTGAGGATTTTTTAATGTTTCTCATTCCTAAAGCAGCGAGCGCAGGTACAGAGGCGGCAGAATGCTGCCCGGTAAATTGTAATTCTTACAATTTTAAACAAAGTCATTTTTCACACTACACCTGTGATGTTTCACCGGAATATTTTCTTCCGTTTTTGCACTCATTACCAAAATGTTTCTCGCGGTTCTCATCCAATACAGCAAGTCTCACGAAGACCTCCTCGCCTCCCCGTAAGAAGCTATTAATTTAAAGACCAATGCTGAAATGTGACGGAAGAGAAAGGCTTGAGATATTCTCGGGAGAAAATTCTAACAGCAGCAGAAATTATTGCTCCGCCCTGAGGGAACGCATGCATTTCTGGTTCACTTCCATAATGGAACTATAACTGCAATAGGGGGGGGGGGAGGGGCTGTGCATGCATGTAAATAAATCTATAAATTGCTGGCATGTTTGAAATTAAAAGAAATAACACATAAATAAATCTCTATCAGCAACAGCTCCAAGCAACACATGCGTGGCTTTTTGAAGAGAGCATGAAGTGAAAATAGTGGGATTAAGTGCTCTCAAAATAATAGCTTGTATTATGAAACAGCAATGCTATTTCAAAGTTTAGGGTTGACTGGTTAAAAATATGGATATAATGTGGAACCGCTTTTGTCCCGGCGATATATCCACAATAACCCCGAGCACAAACTCTGACTTGGAGTAAATTGCCGCTGTAACCACGCTGCATTATAAGTCAGGCTGTAAACCCGGGCGACAGTCTCCACATATTGTCAGTGCGGCCAGATAACCGAGCGGAGTGCAGTCACCTAAGATGGAGAGGAATGTAATCTGTTGAATGAGACAAATCTTTAAAATAAAACTCGTTTCTTCCGCCTTGGCATTGTGCTTTGTCTGCAAAAATGAGGATTTGCAGTGACTTCTCAGACACTCAGGGCCGCTGGTGAGCGAAAGGAGTTATTATTCACATCACAATGGTCCCCACAAACTCACACACACACACACAGATAAACACACATGCACACGCTCAGAGGTCCCTGTGCTGCACTTTCTTATACATTGCTATTCACCGTCTCCTCCTGCCTGGTCCTTTTATGACTCCCTGAGCAGCTCTTGGGCTGTGTGGTTACAAGAGGGTACAAGTCTGCTTAACAGCCCCTGCATATTCAGAAGACCCGTAATAAAAGAAGGGGCGAGAGCAGTCAAACAGTGGGTGGGCAAACTTGACATCAACACCTCCTCCCTAGTCAGTGACTCCTGAACTCCAGACATGAGGGAAAAACCAACAGAAAAAGGAGATGCAAATTAGGTCCTGTAGTTGAAAGCGTGTGATCAGAGGGGCACCAAACCTGCTTGTTGAGGGTGAGTCACATTCGTAAAAAAAAAAAAAAAAAAAAGATAAAAATAAAAGGGAACCAGCACATCAGAGTTTTTTAGATTTCTCTGTATGTTTCATCTTCCTTCCAAGAAACCATCGATTTAGTTATGATGTCAAAATGAAAAGCAGCGTCCTTGCCAATCAAATGACGGAAACAGCTGTCAACATGTTGTTCAAACGCTCAGAGCAGTGACATACAAAACAGCCTCTTTTTGGCGCCCATGTTCAAAACACAGAAGTCGGAAGAACGACTTCCCAACTCAGGAAAGGGGGCGATCGGATTCGAGTGAAAGTCTAGACAGACGAGGTCATGTCCTGAAGTTTAATTCACATAGTGTCTGGTCACGTTCCACTTCCAAATGAGCAACTGGAGTTAAAGAAACAGCTTCCTCCTGGTTTGAACCTTGTTGGAAACACCCGAACAGCCCTCAATGATTTCCAAGTTCATATAAATAAAGGCAGATTATTACATAGGTGTTACCAGTGTGTTTCCACAAATTTGACCAAGTTACTGTCAGACAAAAAACTCCTGAACACGTTCAACGATATTTAAAACGTATGCACATTGTTTTCACCGATAAGATCGCAGACGCATTATATTTACATGCTAATCGCTCATCGCTGACCTGAATAAACCTATTTCTAGACAACAGACCAATCTCAGGCTCAGGAAGCAACAACCTTAAATCGTTTAAAGAAAAAGGTTTCTATGATTTCTATAACAGCATGCGTTTTGCAGGCTTTCCTGAATGCATAGCGGGTCAGTGTGTGTCCTCTTTAATATGAAATTGGCACAATAACAGAGGATGAAAAAGGCAAGCACATTCGGAAAATTACTAATAACTTCCTGAAAAAGAAATTGTAAAAGCGCATGTTATATTGGTTATGTCTGTCAGAAAAAGGCGTGCGTGTGTGTGTGTGCGTGTGTGTGTGTGTCCAGTGTCCATTTGGAGAATAGATGAGAATAATAATAGAAGAATAGTATGAACCTTGAAGAAAGAGAGCAGAAAAACAGGAATTTTGATCACCAACCGATAGGATCTGGCTCATGCATTATGAATGATGTAGAGGACGGCGGCTGGCTCTCCAAACCATCTGCAAAAGGCAGTTAAGAAACCGAAGGCATGAAGGGGAGGAATTTGCATTTGGGTTTTATGGATTAATTTATGTGATAATCAGGAGTTACTTTCAGCAGAGGCTTGTTTAATTAATGTCAAGAGGTTTTTATAGATGAACTACAATAATTCACATCATTTCCGTTGGACCATTCAGACGGACCCCCCCCCAACCCCCCTCAGGCCTACCCCACACACTCTTCTCACTAAAACTCAGCATTAGTCCGTGTATGTCTGAGTGAGCACACACACGAGCAGCATCGCCACAGAAACCACAGTAAGCTGGGAGGGAAAAGTATTGCCATGGGAACTGAAAACCAAATTATTATGCAAAACAGCAGTCGACTAAATATATAAGAAATTACATAAAGTAAAGCTTTGATGAGATCCAGGTTCCGGGCATGTTTATGAGTATTTCAGTCATTCTTTTATCACTGCTGCTATTATTGTTACTATCATTGTTATTATGCGTTGTTGACATCCAGGCAAAAAGGAAAAATTGATGTATGTGTGAGGAAGACTAATAATAATTGCAGCACGGCAGGAACTGGAATGTGTGTGTGTGTGTGTGTGTGTGTGTGTGTGTGTGTGTGTGTGTGTGTGTGTGTGTGTGTGTGTGTGTGTGTGTGTGTGAGAGAGAGAGAGAGAGAGAGAGAGAGAGAGAAATGTCCCGCCCTGTTTGTCATAACATGATGGACCTCGCTGGAAACACAAACTGACAGGCGTGTTTAATTTCCTTGCAATAACATAAAAATGAACATAGTGGATAAACACCGACAGGGCTTTTCATCAACAGTAAGTGCTTATGATGAACTGTCAGATACGGCAAAAACATTAGTCCATACTGTGCGCAATAGAGAAAAACACTTGTGTCAGCTATATGTACTTAAAGTGGACAGAACCCTTCACACCTAGCGTTGTTGCCACTGCTGTTGCAAAGAACGCTGGATCTGGTCCGTTTTCCACAAACTCACAAATAACAGCAGCACAGGACGAGCCTACAATATAAGTATTGATCACCGGTTAGCCTTCCTTTTCCCAGGTGACTGCTTGCCCAGTGGCAGACAAAATTGCATAGTGATAGCGAGGTTCATGGGTAACCGGTGCAAACGATGACAGTTTCATTACTCTTTATTCATCACATTGTGAATCCATCATTTACATCACGATGATACATTGAAAACCTGTCTATTGACGGTTTAAACCTATATTTTTTTCAGCCCAGTCAGCAGGATATTATGTTAGCAGTTAACATTTTTTGCAAACCACAGACACTGTATGTCCAAGGTTGACATTTGTATCAAACATGATGACGTATCACGTTCACATTAAATGCTCATTAGGTGACTTTCACTTTGGAAGGTGGAGGCGGTGGCATTATTACCAATGATAACAACTCTGTGGAGTGATTCCCAGTCGATCTTATGGCGACCAAAGCTATTTTCACAGGTGGACTATCTGTAACTGTGTCTGTGGCCACAAAGCTGATTAATATTTTATGCCAAACCATGATGTTTTCCTAAACCTAACCCAGTGGTTATGGTACCTTAACCTTAGCAGACCATAAACACAGAGCTGTGATAAGATTGAAACAACAACAGCCAACCAAAACTAAGGTAAAGTTACAATATTAAGGCACGTTAGCTTTTAACTTACCTGTGGTTTTGCGGAAACATACTTTCTTTCTGGTGATTGGATTGAATTTTATTACATCCAGTGACATGGATGTACAAAGCAGACATGACAAATACAATTGTAAACTCAAAATCACTTGAAATTTTAACTTCAGTCTGAAATTACGACTTTATGTGTAAAACTTTGCATTTTAAAGTTTATTTCGAAGTTATGTAAGCTGAGAGCATAAGCAGTTTCCTTTTTTAATTCAGGCTGTACTTTTTCTTATTAATGAAAATGAAAATGAAACCATTAAATCTGAATTTCAATGCTGTCTTACATTATGTTCACATATGGCAAACAAAATGTGCAGTATAATTTGAAAAATGTCATCTCTAACTTCCCATGGAGCGTATCTTGGCAAATGGTATGGAAGCATGTTTATAGCTTGTAATCATGTCATAAAGACATAAAAGTTGCCATCTATTTTGCATACATCCTCGGATCTTATAATTAATATGATGTGATGTGTTTTTACTATTCTAGTGATAAGAAATTCTGCAGGTAGAAGTTAATCCTTCTGTTCTCTGTTATTCTGTTCATAACGCACAAGTGATCTATTTTCTGAAAGTGCAAATGTAGATAGATGAAAGTGTTTCAGCTGTTGATGCAGAACACTGAGGAAGATGAATATTTATACAGAGGCTCACATGGGAGCACTTCACTATGCAGCTGAAAGCCAAAAATGCAACCAGCTCATTCTCCTCCCTTCTTCTGTCAGCCCAAACAGCCCCTCAATCAATTCCACGCTAAAAACCCAAACACACCCGCTTCTTCCTCCGCTGCGATCGCGTCGTGCGTCCCGCTCACGCATGAGAAGTAAGGAATCCGCTCGTATTCAGTCTGCCTTGAAAACATTCTTTGAAGAGGCCAAAAAAGCCCAATCCATCCCTGAGTGTGTGTGCGAGTAACAGAGAGGCCATGTGATCCGTGGAAATTCACAGCTTGCCGTTTATCCTCAGACAAAAGCGCTGGGCAGAATGAAAGGGAAATTGGAGTGCTTACTGAAGCTGTTGAGAGGGCCCCTAGCCGAGCCACAAATTGCTTCCCTCCTCTCCACTACGCAGCCCTAACATGGCTGAAGCCATACATCAATTACCAGCCACCTCAATGGAACATCTCTGCCACTGCAGTACCTTTTCTGGTTTACTGCCAAATGAGTGCTGCGAGTACTTCACATCATAGAAGTCAAGCAGGCAATACTGAGAAGACAGGTGTATTATAAATCTGCTGCCCATCCAAAGGAACTAAGTAGCTGCTGACAGGCGCCGGTGGCATCTCAAGCGGCGAGAGAGAAAGCTGACAGAGATCTGCGAACCAGCTCGCTGATTTCACATTCTGCCTTCCAACAGTAATGATTAGGTTTTGAGGCATTTTGAACTCTCAGCTTGCCAAGCAGTTTGTGTTTTATGATTGCTCT
The DNA here is from genome assembly GCA_963678695.2 of Diplodus puntazzo. Lineage (NCBI taxonomy): Eukaryota > Metazoa > Chordata > Actinopteri > Spariformes > Sparidae > Diplodus > Diplodus puntazzo. Next base: position 6,041,971 of record OZ023174.1, read on the forward strand.
CCTTGTTCATCGCAGAGAGAGAAAAGAACGGCCTCACCAGCTCCCTCGGTTTGACCAGGCACTGTGCTCTTAGTCCAAACCCCACCAGTTCCCAGAAACAGCTCAGTTCTGGGCAGTCGTCCATCAGAGTCCGAGTACAGAGTGAGGGAGAGGAGGGACTGGGGGGCACAAGTACAGCCATTTTGTCCAGCTTGCTACATCCCAAGCACTCATCTCTTGCCTGGTAGCCTGCCAGGCAAACCAGCAATCCCAAGACACGGGCTGGTCTGTCCTCTTCAGCTATTTAAAAAGTGTGGTGAGTAAACCCTGTTTCACATTTCATCACAACTGCAAGTTAAATCTGCATTAGAGCAGTTTTATCTCTGCCACAAGCTTTGATGAAGTCCAATCTGGGTAAACAAGAGAGGTTGAAGATATCAAAAAATCTGTAATGTGTGAAGCAGCTGGTACCAGTGTAAGGAGGTAAATGATTGATGCATCACTGCTCTCGCCTTTATGCTAAGCTCGTTTCAAGGTTTTTTTTAACAGAGAAGTAATGGTTCTTTGGACCTCTGGGCAGCCACACATCTTGAGCTTTCTGTATGTATCATGCGTCCCCGCACATAGTGCATGAGCATGATAATGGAATAGCAGCATGTCTGGGGGTCTGACTAGAGGTTGGAGAGCATAGCATAGAGAAGCCAATTAGCAATTTCAGCAGTTGCTTATTGAACCGGCACGAAGCAGAGGTCTCTGTTAAATTAAAATACAAATGCGAACTTGCCAAAAGGGGGGCCAGAGTGCTTGTAAATCACATCGCAGCCACTTTAAGCAATCAGACACGAGAAAAAGGTGCAAAGAAGCATTAAAAAGTTTTTCGTAAAAGAAAGGGAAGACCGAGCCTTCCTCAAGAGGCACCTTAATGCTTGCCTGGGGTTATAAAAGCATGGCACGATTTAGTTCTCGCGTTGTGGGGTTTGATCTGATTCCTTCACCAGAGACTTTTGTTTAATTGCCGTTCGCATGGGAAATCACTCAGCCCTTGGGCGAACAAGGCAGGAACAGCGCTCCAAAATTCTGCAGACACACACACACCAGCGCAGACAAATTCACACCCTCGCGCTCTGATACGGGTGAGCTATCCAGCGCTCATTCTGCTTTCTGATTTGGTTGAAACATAGCCCGAGAGGAAATGAGTTCCTGTAATCCAAACACTGTTTAATCTAATTGTCCTTTATTTCCTGAATGCCACCATTTCACTGCAGTTCCTGCTGTGTGAGGCCACCATTGAGATATTATGAGACCGGCTGTGTTGGGCATGATGTGAAAGAGACATTTAGTCGAAGGGGGAAGATCCAAGCTGAATCTGCAGAATGGATTCTGTCTAGATTAAGTAAAAACAGGGAGCTGACAGCGGTGGTCTGAACTGTATTTACCACACTGTTGTGCTTGAATGCAGGCTGCTGTTATTCTCTCCGGAGCTTCATGCCTCTTCTAAATTCCCAACTGAGGTTGTGTTAGTAAACAGCGAGTTTAGCACCACTTTAAAGATAGCGATGCGTCTATTTTAGGGATCTCATTAGACAGTCAGATCTCAGGTCCCACTGAGGCTGCATGAGAAGGTGGAAACACCATCTACCTGCATATCTGACTGACTTGTGTCCGTCCGTTTAACTGTCTTTCCCGTACCTAAAGATCATGTGCTGAGGATGGAGCTTGCACTAATTTATCTGACCTGCTCTCATATGAAAAGATTCACTGTAGCTTCAGTGCGGGTGGATCTGCTCCAGGGTTGACATTAAATCCATGCCAATTTATCACTGCAGCAAGCCCACCCAGTGGACGCTACTGGGTGGTAAATTGCCTCAGAGTGGACTTTAGACATAAAATAAACGACAGGTGCTCTTCCTTTTATTTCTTTGTTTGCGTCTGCATAGGGGGACCGCATGTGTTGCATAGGGATGTGAGTTGGAGGTGTTGATATTTGAATAACAGAGGATGGTCATAAAGGACGCCGTTGTTTGTACCTTTTATGGCTGCATTGAAAACGGGCCAAGTTTGCTGTTGTGCAGAGATCTAGTCATGAATCTTTTCAATAGCCCAGGGAGGAGGGGAGCATTGCAAAGTTTCTACAGAGATTCATTACCATATTTGCTGCATTGAGAGAATAGTTGATGATCACTTTAGCTTTAAGTGTGTAAGGCCAGTGTAGAGGTATTCATTACTTGTTTATGAAAGACGCCCACGTCAAGGAGCTGAGCCTAATAGGACCTGTCTGTGTTCACGGGGCTAAACCTGTCAACGTGATATCCGGCAGCCCTCAGGAGCGTCTCCTGCACCTCCTGTGATAATAAAAACACAGATTATATTATTTTCTGTCAGTTTCTCCACGCACCCTGTGCATCACCGGGATTGATTTTGAGTTAATTCACTGCAGAAGGATGATCAAATATGTGTCGCAGAAAGGTGGTACACCGACAGATTACAAGAGCGGCAGTCTGTCTCCCATACAAAACCTTGTTTGGCATGATGTTGACACTCAAGCTGTCACTGCACTGAAAAGGCACAGTGACTTCACAGTGTTCAATGACGTGAGGATACCTGGAGAGAATGCACTGCAATGCAATGAGCAGACTGAGGAGACGGCCGGCATTTGAGCAGAATTCCCTCTCCGCCCCGTGTGAAAGAGAATGTCAAGTTCCGTTGTAATATTTTTATGTCATATACAGTATTTCACGTAATATTCGAGCCCTGAGTGGAAGCTCCCGGGTATCCCTCATCTCAATCTGTGCACTGCGCCCACTTATCATCATCAATCAAAGTTATAGGGGGTTAAAGTTGGGGCTTTGGTTCAGGCTTCACTTCAGCTAATGCTTGTAAAAGTGGAATATTTGAAGCTTGAGAAGAAGTATTGCCTGGAAAACGAGGAGAACTGTGAAATTGAGTTACCTAAGCATAAGAAACAGCTATTTCTGGCATGAGCTGTATGTGGAGCAAACCATAAAACTGATAAGTTCACAGTGATACTCATACAGCTCGTCTTCGGGAGAGGAGAAAGCACTTTATGTCCGTGTATTCCACAGACAAAAATAAACAGATATATACATCCAAATGTAATACATATTTTGTTTTTCCCAGTCTTCCACCTCTGTCTCAGTGCCATTATCCTTCTCTCCCTGACCTGTTGTCATACTCCCGGCTCTGGGCTCTCAGAGGCCCATGACCCATCAGTTCTGCTAAGACCTCTAAGGGGCCATCCATCACCGGGGCCACGCTGTAACCAGGGGATAGATTTCCACTCCCCTTGCCCACTCATCAATCACCAGGGGGGGCTTCTGTGCATACCCAAGCAGGCCGCAGAAGGTGGGAAAGGCCAAGCAGTGTCATTCAGGAGGCCAAGTAGCACTTGCAGAGTGGTCAAGATGAAAAGAATGTCTACTTTTAATAAGTCACAGAAATGGCAATCATCATGATTAGACAACTGGTGGTTGATATTTGCATCGTGGAGATACGTGAAATCAGCAAACTTTTTTTTTTCTGGTGTGATTTATAGGTCTTAACTTTTGCCTTTAAAGATATATATAGATTAACACTGTGCTCTGATCTGACATTTCTGCTGTGCCTATTTTCACTTACTGTCTTGCTTTACTAGCATCTTCGTTAAACCACATCCCCAGAATTAATGATAGCTAAGTACATTTCTGCAAAACCACGGATTAGTTGAAACTGAAAATGTTTTTTTTTTGTTTAGGTTGGCTGGTTAGAGTTAGGAAAGATATCATGATTTGGATTAAAGTACATGTTTTGGCCACAACAATCACAGATGGAGACGGTCCGACTCTCTGTGAAAAACAGCTGGTTTAAGTTGTTCCAAAAAAAAGGGTTGGAAATGTCCTTAAAAATATCCTGTGGTGTGACTCAAATGATTCAGCCATATGGTATGTGAAAGGTGACTAATAATGTGATGTGAACAGGATATGCCATGTTCAGTACAGATGTCAACGTTGGACGTATCTGTGTTATGTGCTAACATTATATCCCAGTGACTGAGCCGAACATCTGTTCAACAGCAACATCCCATGTTGGCCGGACAAACTGCTATTCTGGGGTAAACAGCTGTCAGTTCCTTTATTCTGTTGCCTAATCTGACGTTAGTAAGTGTTGTTATTATATAAAGGCATCGGACATCCATTTTAGATCATTTAGATGTATTCACTGTGAGATAACATTATGAAAAAAGACAATATAATTGTATGTAAGCTGCGTGACGCGGGGATTTTCTACCCCTCTTTCTAAGCTTTTTCATTTGTTCCATGGGACTCAGCCAAAACACTTGAATTAGTGGAAATTCACACAGATTTTGTAGTGTCTTCTCAAGTGTGTTCAGAAACAAACCATGGTTAATGATGAAATGTTTAATGTTTAATCTTGGTCTTTTGTATCAGTAATGAGAAGGAGCAGCAAGAGAGCAATCATGACTCACAGACGAGAGGGTTGTGATGAAGCGTGTGTTGGTTCAGGTAGTGATGCGCAGTTGTTTGTTTGTCTCAGAGTCTTGGCTGAGTTTGCTCTCCTAAAGCTTAATTGTCATCTCTCAGAGTTCACCAGGAAGTCATTCAAATACACAAGGAGATTGTGAACTTGATATTTTTTAAGATGGAAAATGTTGATAACTTGTGTGAGTGGAGGTACTGTAACCCGGGCCGACGGTGACGCAAAACAATGCAAGGAACAATGAGAGAGACCCAAGAGAGTTGAGAGTATATTGGGCGTTAATCACTCACACTACTGAGGAAAGAAGTGATGCAACTGAGTAGAAAGAGCAAAAAAAAGTGGGGGAGAAAGGGGAAGAAAAGCAAAGCTAGTGTTGGAGAGATGGGGGGGGTGGTGCAGGCACCTACAGCATACGGTGTCGCATGTCGCTGCAGCGAGGATGCAGTGGTGGTTCAGGCTTTTGTCATGCCGATGTAGCGGAGGCTGATCACAGTGGCTGGTGGAGTTGAGTCAGCCAGTGCCAGGTGTCCTTTTGACTCGGGCACCACTCCCCTTAATGACTGGTTGAGACGAGGGAGAGAGCGGCTGCCACCACCACCCTTCCAATTAAAACCTCTAATTAATCAGAGCTATTTAAAGAAGCCCATTCATCCCCGACGGCGGGAGGCACGCTGACGAGAGAAAAAGATAAACTGCACATCTTTGCTCTGATTTACCTTTTCTCTAGGCTGCCCTTTGGCATTGCTGCTTTCTTTCCGCGACTATGTTCTGCAGCTGTCACAGTTATAACATAAAGAATAGCTGACTGACAAAGAATACATAAATGATATTTATTGTTATATTTCTTTTCCCTTGTAGATGACACAATGCAGTTATTATGGACAAATAAATGGAAAAATAAATATTCTGGATGCTCGTAGGAAGGTTAACCTGCCCTTCACATTAACATCAAACAATCCAACTAAATTAAATTATTTATGTTCTGTCTCATATACTGTTGACTAACTTAATGTACTACAAGAACTTTCAAGTGGTTATGTAACACTTTCAGTTTATTACCGATGCCTGAATTTGACCTACATACACAAATAAGACCATCAGCAAATAAATATCTGTTTTCAGTGCCAGTCACTGGATCAGATTCCAAAAATCAAAGCTATTTTTTTCTGTTAGAGGATTAGTATTACGCTAAGGATGAACTGACGATTCTCACAGCCTGAGGACAGAAGCTGCTCCTCAGACTGCAGGCAGGGGATACTTCTGTATTTGCCAGATGGCAGCAGAACAACTGGCTTATAACATAACATTTCATGCTGAACTTGCTACCGAGCTATATCTTGCTGTTGGCTCACTATGGAGGCATAACTTTACTGGGGAATGTTGATAACGTTAGCTCAACAAAATCGCCAGCTACCAAGTAACTGAACGTGTTTTCTTTGCGTCACCATCGTCTTGATACAGTCATTAAACTTACTTTAACATTGTTGCTGTGCATCCTGCTGACAGCCGCGTTTATGAAGAATACTTGTTTCACTCGTTACCAAAACAAATGAAAGGGCAGGCCAGATTACGATCTTTACCACCAGGGGAATTGGTGCTCATAATGCGTTTGTCCATAGGGGGCACAAGAATCAAGAAAAAATTAAAGCTCCTTGCAGCCTATTTAAGATGAAAGCTCTGGTCAGACAATATATACTGTATGTGTTTTGATTCATATATCTAGCATATGGAGTATACATGCTGGGATATTTGTATTCAAAGTACAATTAATGATCGTTGTTATCAGTCTGTGGAAAAGATTCCATGCTGCCCACAAATATCACATTACAAAGATTAAGGTCCAGAATGCTCCATTTGACATTTGACATTGACATTTCAACAATTAAGTGAGTTTAATCAGTCCACAAAAAGCTTGCCACCTTTTAGGGTGCAACATTTTCCAGTCCAGGAGACTGAAATTTGGCATAGAGTAGGAAGTGGGAGTGGATTATAACAGAAAAGGGCATAACTTCTAAACAGATTTCACGCAGCATGATCAAACTTTGCAGGAACACACACACACACACACACCATTTTCTCACGTCTCATTTCATAATTCCATTTGTTGTACACTCTGACTCAGCAGAGATCCTTTTTCGTTGCTCTATCTCATTGAGAGCTGATCCATCTGTCCCATTGGTCCACAAAGTTGCGTCTGTCCCATCGCAACTGCAACTTTCTATCAAAGAGGCTGAAATGTTCCTTGGAGGTGAAGTGTTGGATGCCTGTTGGTACGTGTACCTGGTCGCAGCTCCTGCAAATTCACACTTTCTTATTTATTTGTTAATACCGTTAATGAATTCTCAACTCAACGTTCCTATACTTCCATATTGCTTACTTGTTAGGTCGACTCTCATGTGGTTTTGCATAACTTTCAAGGACTTCTCCTGACAAGAAGGAGCCGTTTCAGCAACTGCCCCAGATCAACATAATGCTTGTGAAGTGGTGAATGAACGGAAGGAAGAAGGTAAAATAACCAGCACTAAAGTAAAGCAACAACTGAGAAGAGATCCCAAGATGTGATGACCCCAACAAATACAGAACTAGTTGGTGTCATGCAAAGTATTGTAGCTTTATGTATAATTTAACTGAGCCCACAAAAGTATTTCATGGCATTCTAGGCTTTCTGGAATAACGACGGAGGGAAAACATTTTGGCAGCCTGCATTTTCTTTCTGTTAAAAGAGCTCATTAGCTTCTCTTGCCCTCAGTTGAGTTTCCTAGGCAGAGCTTCCTCCCGTGCTGAATGCAAATCCCATCTCCTTCACCAGGTTTGGGACACCGAAACCCTACGAATGGCCACAACCCTGACCATCTCAGACCTGAATCAGATAAAACCCCTTAATTAGTTGAACTTCTGGGGGGCCCTGCATGGCCGGGAAGGATGCTGCCTGAGCAGATCAATTGAGGACGGAAACATTGTCTTTAAAAGATTTTTTTTTTTCTCTATCTTGGAGAACAAAGCTTGATATCATCCAAATATATTCAGGTACAATGTCCCAAAGGTCCTGCTGCTCCAGACTTCGATATAGCCTGCTTGCAAAAAACAAGAGGCAAGCTCAGACAGAGAAAGGTTTTAGGTGTGAGCCACTATAGTGTTATTACTTACACTGAATTTTGGTGTATTAAAGTTGAATTGGTCTGACACTTTACAGACCACTCAGAGAACGGCCTGTTTTTATAATTAAAAAAAAAAAACGTGGGTAAACAAGCCCAAATTGAAAGTGACCAAAATTATGCTTTTAAACTCGTCTGGCCCTTCGCTTTTCGAAAGTTGGTCCATTCAGATCTGAAGGAAGTACAAATCTTCCCGTCTTTATACGAATGTCTTGGCAGCCAAAGTGCCTCTTTCAGTTAATCGCTCCTATTTGCATGTAAAATCTGAACTCTGTACACTCTCATCCATTAAGTACCTGGCAATTTGACTGAGGAGCTATTAAACTGAACCTCCTCCATTACACAAATATGTGAGTTCGGATGACCGCTTTTGTGTGTCCCGTAACTCAATTATGAAACAACAGCACGCGACACGACTTGGCACGTATACGACTCGAGAGCTTCTTGACTCTGAAGAGATGCTCAACTCCATTTTTAAGAAATTGTAGCAGCAAGAACTAAAAGGCCGTCATTTTCTGATGTCGAGAACCGTAGTAAACAGGTAGCAAGTAGTGCTTATCAGCAAATAATTATGTTTTTCATTGTTCAGTGCTCCTTTGTAGAAAGTCAACAAGAGCGCATCTTTTTACCATGGGTGATTACCACAAGAGGAAATCATTCCTAACAACTCATGTTGAAACAAATTTATATTCCTTTTTCAAATGCGTATGTAATTTCTGTTCTAAGGGTGTCATGGTTTAGGTTTTCAGTTCTTCATTTCCTGTTTTATTTTGTAGATTATATCCATATGTGGTTCGTTGTGGCCGTCTTCTTCCTGTCTTTGTCTTTTTCCCACATCTTTTTTCTTCATACATCTGTGTGTTCATTAGCCCTTATGTATTTAAGCTGTTTTTCATGTTCATGTCTGTTTTCAGTCCTGCATCCCACTTCAGTTTCCCGGCAATGTGTTCTCCTCACATTTTACCTGCTTTTTGCCTGTGTACTTTGTTTAGCTTTGTTCTCACTGTTTGTTCCCAGCTCTTTCTATTCCTACCTTCATTATTTTAAATTCAGCTTTAGTTCATTAAAACTTGCTTTTATGTTCCATCTTTCTGTCTGCCTCCGTGTCTGCATTTGGGTCCTCACCATTTTGCAAAACCTGAATGAAGCGTCTCTCAATCAAAACGAAACAAGAGGAGTAATTAACGTGGGATCATGGGCGATGTTGTCTTCATCATTAAATAAACACCATGGCAGAAATCTACTGTAGCTTTGCGACACAGGCAGAAAGGTTCACAGACGAGGTAGAGTTTCAAAGTTTTAATCATGTTACCTTTAGTCTCCTTCAGCAGTTCTGTCTACGCTCTCTGAATTTCTCTGTGAAGTTACAGCAAGAGGTGACCAAATGAACTCACTGTTACTTTGAAAGAAATGAGTTCTTTTAGGATTTCTGGGTTTAAATTGTTGCATATTATATCTTTAAACAAACGACTGTGACCCATGCTGTCATCACAAGACCCCATTTATAGGATAAGTTTACAATTTTTTAAGTGTCTCCATTGACACAGGTTTTGCTTGCTTGCTCTTCATTACTGCGTTAAGACATCCTTTCTCGGTGCGCCTGCAATGTAAGTAATGGGAGACAAACTCCACAGTCCTCGTTCTGTGCAAAAATCCATTTAAAAGTTTATCTGATTCTTATATAAGGCTGCAGCTGTCTCAGTGAAATCAAGTGGATATAGTCCAGGGTTATGTTCCTTTTAGTGTAAAATTCTCTCTTTGTGGGATCACTGTGGGTTTCCTTGCTCAGCTGCTGTGGAGAGACAGACCTTTTTTTCTAAAAACACAGATAAAGAGCATTGTTAAATCTCCACTTGATTTGGCAATGCTAGGCTGCTGAAACCTCATATCAACCCGAGACACACTTGTATATTGAAGACCGTGGAGTCTTGCTTTGCCTCTTGCCTTTATTCATACGAGAGGCGTATCAAAAGTAAAACCAACTAAAAGTATGTCAGTAAGGTGTGAGGCCACCACATGCCATCAGAACAGATGTCATGCAGTTTTAGCTACAGGTCTCTGAAATCTACTGGTGCGATGATACAGCATTCTCCCGAAAGACATTTGGTGTTGTGCTCATCAGTCCAAAATCTGACATATGTGTTCAACAGGCTGAAGATTTGTGGCCATTACGCATTACAGAAGGCAGGAAAAATCCTGTCCTTCTAAACAGAATCATTTTCTAGAATCTTGGTTGTGTCCCATCTGATCTCAGACCTCGTATCTTCGGCCAGTGTCTCCATGTCTGCGGAGAAGAAAGTTTAAGCTATTAGGCTATCGTCAGTGTTACCTTCTCAACAGACTAACGCTAGTGTTGGGAATGTTTTGTTGACTTAGCATGAGGCACCACAGTTTGGGTTCATATATATGTCTTTACAAGCACACTTGATGAGCATCTGCTATCCTAACTTTCTCAGAATTCTTCGGTGGCGACACTTGTTTCTTGGGGGAAACTAATACCAGTAATACCAGAAATCCTAAATGTCATCTTAAACTGGATGCCATGTGCGGCTGTGAAGGCCATGGCATATGATTCACATCGTTCTCATACTCATCAAACCATTCAGTGACCCCATGTGCTCTATGGATGGAGGCATTGTCAGAGAGAGCACTTTCCATCAAGATAGAAATGTTTCATCACAGCAGAAAGGTGATAGCTCAGAACAACGTGGTATTGATCAGCAGTAACCCAACCCTGCAAGTGGGAAAATGTACCCAAACCAAACCAGTAACATGTCCCCCCACAGCATAACAGAGCTCGCGGATCCCCTCACTGTACGGGTCGAGCATTCAGGCTCGTACCATTCTCTCGCTGTGCACCATTCTCGCCGCTCTCGCCCACTTGTGGAGAATAAGGCGAAGGATGACTCATTTGACTGCATCACCTTTTGCCACATCTCTGTGGATCCCTGTGGTTTTGTTGCACCGCTGAACTCTAAATGTGCATTCATCTTTGTAATGAGGGGTTTATGCACTGCGGCCCTATTATAATATCCCTCTCTGTGTAATTGTCGACGGACCGTTTTTGCTGACACAGCGTGATCATGTCCTGCGTTGACATTCTCAGTCACCTGAGGAAGCGCTGCTCCTCTGTTTTTCCTTAGGCTAAATAGCGCATTAATGTGAGCGCTTCACGCTCATCAATTTCCAACCCTATTAAATTACATCTTTCTCGTCGCTCATACAGGTGTCACTTTAGTCACTGATTCTATTCAAACAAGCCAGTTGAGCAGTCGTGTGTGATGAGCGCTCTTTCAAAGTCACTTACGTCTTTTCTTTCTGACGCCTTGACACAAAGTCAGAAACAACTGGGCCTGCTCAGCATTTTTGGACCACAGAGCTTGATTGGATTTTAATTGCTTAACTGTGCTATGCAGTGCACCTGTGTGGAAGCAACTGTATTAATTATGTTTCTCCATTCATTGGAAAATGAAGGTTTTTCATTCAAGGTTTTTCAGGTTTTCATTTAATTTGAGTCCGTCGGATTCTACCATTGCCAATGGAAAATGTTGACAGAGGTGCTGCATCCCAGCAGATCCTCATAACTGAACAACTGATTGGTCGATTGTCCCAAAACATGGCTGTTGCAGCTTAACAGCCGCACAAATGTCAGGGCTTCATCGTGTGGTACGGTTGCGGTTTGTTTAGGTTTGGGCAAGAAAAGTGCTTGGTTAGGGTCAAAAATACATCATGGTTTGGGTTTAAATCAATACATTACTTCTGTAACCTCCATTACAAACATACCTATGCATGTCACTAACTCAGTTATGACTTCTGGTTTCACACTGGACACCAACAGCGGTCTCCTGTTTAAACGTGTTATGCTTGCCTCCTCCCTATTTACACTTTTCATCTTCTCCTCACTTGTTTGGAGCCATAGTAATACTCAAGCTGAAAGGGATTGCTTGTTAATATGAGTTGTCATACGCTGCTTTCATTTTTTTCAACCTATATGGATGTTTTTCTGAGAGGGACAAAAGAGCGCTCTAAAAGGAGCAAGGTCTTGTTTTTCCTCCAAACAGCTGAATTTAAATTAGGATTTGAATTTGTAATGTGGTGAAACATGTAAATTACTGTTGGGTTAGTTGTAAATATGGATTTTGAAAAGCTAAACTTTATTTACTTGTTAGGAATTCAGGTTTTCTGTTTAAGTTCAAATGAAATGTTCCGAGATTAATGTGAAGCGCGTAACCTCAAAAGGCCACAACCTCGACGCTCTTTCAAAAGCTTCAATATTTGGATAACATTTGTTCAAATCTAATTATTCAGACATCTTCACATAAGACGAATCAGTTTTTAAGGCAAGCTGTGATCTGTTGCTACAGTTACTAGTTTTGATTTTAACAAAGATGGTAAATATCACTGCCGTGAATAGCAAATAGCTAAATTTAAAAACTGGTAAGTTGGTGCCTTCTGATCTTAGAAATGATCATCTGACTTTTACATTTTTCATCTCACTGGTAACTTTAAAAGGAGAGAGTGGAAAAAGATGTGCTTTGGAATATTGAATGCAACACCGCTGCGGTGTACAGTCATCCCGGGTCTGTAACAATTTGTCAGACATACAAAACTCATTAATTCATAACAACATCATGTCTTGTAAACATGTATGTAATGCTGTGATCCTGCCCTCTCACTGTAGTGACATACAGAAACAAGTGATGGGGGGGCAGATTGACTGAGCCACTGTTCACCCTATTACAAGACACTGTACTACCAAAATGACTTTGAGGAGTTTATTTTGAGGTTTAAAAAAAAGTTACATAATGTTGCTTTAATTAACAAAGCCATTGTTTTATTTTTGATGCCGTTATCTGGAGATCACAAGTTAATCTCAAGATTACAAAACCTGTTTCACTGAGATAATGTGATAAATTAACTTCACAAGAAAACAAGCTGTGTTACCTCAAGATAACACAATGATTAACGCGTAATCTAGAGAAAGCTGCATATGTTAGGGGATTTATTTTATTTACATAAAGAGGTCGATTCAACCAGAATAAATTCGCATTTTTAAAAAAAATCCAAACAGATTAACAAAGAGAGCAGCGCAATATTCCTTTTTATCAAGAAAGATAACAATATAATCAATAACTGCGGTCTTTTTCATAATAAGATCAGAAAACACTGAGTTGAAAACAAAACCGGATGCACTTTTATGTGTTTACTTGCAAGTTTCTCATTTCATGAATGAATATAATAAAATTAAGGAATTTTTCAGTCATCAGCCAATTAGAAGATTGATGCTACAAAGAAAACTGATATTTTTTAGGCCTTTTGACAACATCTAGTTTCCAAAGAAATTTTGAAAACTGTCATGTCTCATCTTAGGTCATGTGTTTTGTTGTTTCACTTCTTTGTTAATGCTCTTCTTCCTGTTGTTTCAGATACACACTTCCTGCCCTTATTAGTTTCCCACCTTTGTGATTATCCGCCCCGTCCTGATGTGTTTCACCTGTGTCCACTTATCCCCGGCCGCCTCCCTTGTGTATTTAGTCGGTGCGCTCCCAGTCCTCTGTTTCAGTTTGTCTTTGTTCCTTCTGTCAAGTATTCCAGCTTTTTCCTGGTGTTAATGTTCCTGCTTTTTAAGTCCTTGCACATTTTTTTTCAGCCTGCCTTTGCCCAGCCCTTTTGAATTGTTTGCCTGGCTGTCTGCCTCTCTGTGTGCCCACCTGATTTTTTTGTATTTACTGGCCGGTGTCTGTGTTGTGCGCTTCAGTCCAACCTTCCTGTGTTCAGTTCTTTATCAAAAACACTGATTTGAAAACAAAAACAGATGCCTTTCCCTCTGCGTTGTTGCCATCTTCTGTTTCACAGAGGAGAAAGGTGAAATTACAGCCCAGTCAGCCGGATAAAATGTTGGCACATACGTTTCTGTAAACCGCGGACACTTCGAATGTCTGTTTTATACTTACAAGTAGGAGGGATGATGGTAAGCGGGGCTGCAATAGTATCACTGGTACCCAGGAGAAAATGATCTCCAAAGCAAGTTTCCGTGGTTTGCACAAACACTTCAATGCCAACAATTATTCTGGCAGTTGTTTTGGAAATGAATGAAGCATTTTTCAATTTTACATCTGCCTGTCTTACATGTGAGGCCAAATATCAACCAAGAGACTGAGGATTGTTTCTGTGAAGGGCCACAGCACACTTATGCAAATTTAATGCTTAAAAAGGGAGAGCTAATCGCCTCTGTTGGGATTTGTTCAATTCGACTATAATATGAACATTTAAATCAAATTGGGATTTTGTGTACTCTCAGTCAGATAATTAGATGACTCAATATTCCACTGATCATTATTTAAGGGATTATATCTCATTTAAATCATTCACGTCTGAGTGATGATGTTACAGCCTGTGGCGGCGTTGCATTTCTGTTGCAGAATGCAGGTTTGTTGGCGCTAAGAAAATACTTTTGATTGGTGAAGCTGACGACGGGCTCTTTTGATTCACATTTGCTGAATGCCACCAGTGTGGCGGGAACAGGCTGCAGCAGAATGGCAGGGAGAAGACAGAAGCACTAACAGACATACAATTGGCCTCAAGCTGTGCTGCAGGAATGAACACGAGGCAGTGATTAATCTGAGGGACTTTTATTTATAAATCTACAATAAAGTTGCATGAAAAGACTTTTCCAAAGCGGTTGCAAAGTTAGTTGTTTATTCATGAATTCACAAAGCCTTTGTGTTACGCAACCTCTGCACCTGAATTATTAATTATTCAGTGATTGTCCTAATAATCTTGTGAATTGTCTTTTCAAGTGGTTTAATGGTAAAGTGATCGTGTATGCTGTTAGACCACACAGAGCTGATGAAAAGCTTAAAGGTTTCCCTCCATCGCTGTCTTTTTCCCGCAGCAACTGCTGAAAGATCAAGTTCTTAAATCTTTAATCACCTGTGGTGCAGTCGGCAGAGAAATAATTGCTTATTTTGTAATAGCAGCAGCAGCCATGGTAAAACAGGCATGATACATCACTTACAGATAAAGACACAGAATCCTTGCCAGAGGATGGTTGTTTACAGAACAGTTTTTATTTCACGATTACCATGATATTCAACTGACCGAGAAGGGTTGCTAATGATCATCTGGTTGTTGCTCATTAGCAGATCAGCGATAGTGACAATTCAAAGAGCCTTAAAATTAGGTCAGAGAAGGTGAGAGCCATTAGCGCGATTTCCTGAAACTGCTGGCACGATGCACATTTCGCTCATGTGTTTTCGCCTCTTTAAGTGATTTTATATACAAGTGAGCGCAATCATGGATCCTGATTTGTTCTTGGTTAAGCGTGAGTCTTGAGTTGGAAAGCAAGATCATGGCCCAGTCCTTGAGTGTTTACTCCAAATAAACATGGCCAAAGACCAAAGAAATGTTTATTGATTTTCAGAGGAGGACCCTTCGCTCTGCCCATGCACCCTGTTTGATTAGGAGAGCAAATACAGATGCTATATGCAAAAAGGCAAACCCACAGTTGTCCTCTATAAGGAATTTGCAAAGTTTTGGTATGCATACAATGCTGCCCATAAATGCATTTTCCTAGCAATACTCTTCTTGAGATGGAGATGACATGCATATGTACCAACCATTGATATTGCATGTAGAATATATAAGCTCCTCACAGCACACAAGAATCAGGCTAGTAGTCGTCATAACTTCAGTATGGACCCTCTAAATTCAAAATGGGACGCCTCAAAAAAAACGATTTTGAAATGAAGGAACTGAATTGAAAAATTCAGAGCAACATGCATATACAGTATATGTGGAAATACTAGTAAATGGTAAAGATTTCATGGATAGACAAATGTCACAGTATAAATCAGAAAGAGCATCTCAAAACATTATGGACGGCGTCAAAACCACCCAACAGCACCATAATGATCTAGTACTGTCCACAGATTCTATCATAATGATCATATACTGTGTACATAGTCGTTTTAATTGCTTTGAAAATAACATTGTAAGAATGGTCTGATATTAAAAGTCCTCATTCAGACCTCCTTGTGCAAGAGTACCCTGTGAATAGATTCAAAACAGTTCAATGTCACCTCCTCCACAGCAGTGCATTCAAGAGCCTCAGTGCCAAAGTAGCTGATGGAAATGTTTTATCTGCTATTACTGAGTCTGTCCTCTTCTACTCTATGATCATCTGGTTGGCAGTCTAAGTCTGAAAAATAGAAACAGGTAAAAAATCATAAAGATGTGCCATAAAATTACCCTTTAATAACCTGCACTATGAAGTGAGACTTCAGGTCTGGACCTTTAACAGCACAACAACATAGTTTAAGATGCTTTCATCAGGGCTGAGATTCAGTCTCCCCAAAGGCAGCACTAATAGAAATAAATGGCCCATTGTTCTATTTGTTATTGGCTTTTAAACTAACTATAAACTGCTATGATCGATGGCTCCTCTGTTGTGTTTGTGTATGATGTATTGTATTTGTGTTGGACACTCTGTAAGCAAATTGCCCCTCTGCAACATTAAAGCTTTACTCTCTTCGACATCAACACCCCCTGAGGTCCAACATCAAGGTTTATATATCTGTTGTTGGAGACATGTCAGTCTCAGTCAGTCCACCAGCGACCATCATCACATGCTTTCATGGTCAGTAATTCCAGCAGCCTCACATTTCTACAATTAAACAGCGCTGAACCTCTGACGCTGCAGTCGAACGGAATGTAACTTTCTCTTCAGAGTTACAGAAAATGTTTTTATTTGCATAGAAAAAACGAAGCATATCCATTACTGTTTGAAATGTGCTTTCATTCGGGCTCTTTGACTAAAAGGAAAAGTGGCTCATTTCATCCCACTGTTCTCATAATGAGTATTCATGCTAATTCACAAAAAGCCATAAGTGCCTAAGTTAATGTGTGTTCTTTATCTTTTTCTCACACAGGAGGAAGAAAGTCAGTATTATTTCATTTTAGCTTGATGGACTACTTAAATAGTTTAGTGGAGCAAAGGTAATTTAGAGTGACTCTCGGACTATATGAAACATCTCAGTCCCAGAGAAAAGGTCGAGATGTGATCTTGTAAATTAAATACAACTCGTACAACTGTTCCATGTACAACATCTTCCCTGACGTTTCTGCTGGATGTATTTTCCAAGCCACTGCATCTGCGGTCTAATCCCTGCCATTAGCTGAGAGGAAAACATGTTTATACCAGGTAGACTGTGACAGCCAAAGTGAAATTACCCCATCTATTCCAATCTTCCAATCTTCCATGATTGACAAATAGCTTTGGTGCCTCTCTGTTTTGGGTTTAACCCACCAAACATGCTGCTTTTCTGTCTACATCCCAGTCATGATGTTCCAACAGGTGCTGTCGCAGCTGATTGGAGCGTGGCCAGTAGCCTCTGTTGTATGATATTCTGTGTGGATTTCCCTTTAAATGGCTGAGCTGAGGTGCCAGGATGCAGTCTTGTCTCCCAGGCGCAGGATTGGCCGGGTCCAGCAGCCTTATTGAAAAGCTGACCTTTAACGCATCTTGAGACTAAAGGCTTTGCATACAAATGATGATCTATTTCCTCAGTCATCTGAACAGTCAGTCAGAGTCACAGCACGCCCCTGTCGGATGCTCCCTTCGCTGCGCAGAGCTCCACCATTTCTCTCTTGTGGTTTTTTTAATTTTCATGAGAAATGTGACGGAATAATTCGGTTTCAACCTTGTGTTTGACCAAGTTCTCTTTCATTGTCTCCCTCTTCACTTGTCTGCTGTTGTGAAGAAGGTGACTATGAAAGTGGGGCAGATGCTAATTTGGGGTTATTTAATTAGTCATTATAAACAGTATGGTTTTGAAGCCAGCGCAATTTAATCACGTATGCAAATGCCTGGCCTATATTGAAAACATAATTATACAGAGAGAGTAGATGGCAGATTTGTGCCACTCGCCTAAGGAATGATGCAACAGTGCCACCTACTGAGAATGAGCTGCATGTGCTCGATGAATCCTGAGCCCCCTGAAAGATTTGTGTTCTTTTCCTCTTTTTATTCAATAAATGTTTACTGGAATTTTGTCTTCAGCCACAAAATCAGTACAAACTTTCTCTTCTGAAACAATGCAGCACACTGATTAATGATAAAATTGATTTTTATGTTTGCAAAGTCTTCTTATGATTCTAAATCGGGAGGATGTTTTTAAGATGTTTATTTGATTTTGTCAAATAGGACCCAGCTCACTGTTTTTATTTTAAAATCAGCTGTTGAATGTGTTAAGCTATGACAATCTGAAAATGTGTATATGGGGACTGAAAAATGTTGTCAATGAACAGAATGTGTTAATGACCATTTTAACTGCTGAATGTCAGAAATGCCTTTCAGGCTCCATGTTACTTGTGCACACACACCAGCTCAGTCAGCATTTGTGAAACTAGAAATCCTTCAAATATGTGAAGTCACAGACAGAAGATAAACTGTCTTTAATCGCAAAACATATAATCTTCCACAGTCCAATTTTTTTAGTACATTCAGCCACATTTTATCCCAGTGAAACCAAAGATTAAAGTTCCCCAGTTTCCAGCTGAGAGACTGTCAAGTGTCGAGTAAATCTCTCATTGGGAGCAGAAGATTTCTTGGGTCGTTATTGGGACAAAACTCTTAATGGCTGTCAGAGCTCTCGAACATCTAACTTGAATGACCTCAAAGATCTCAAATCCACAAAATACATTGAGGAGTTTTACTGGACCAACAGACACCATTTTTGTTTCAAATATTTATTTGTCCAGAACTGACAAAACCACTTCTAACTTTGAAATGTGTTTTACATTTATTAAGTCTTGGAAAAAAAACAACAATTGTCTTACATGCAAATAAAAATGGTATATACACAATGCTTTTAACCAGAAAGGCACCAAAGACACATGAGCAGTTACTGCTTCCTGCTGGCTCCATGACAACTTTAAAAAAAAAAAAAAAATCACACGATGTGGATCAACTTGAGAAAATGTGAAGTAAATCCAAACATTATTAGCAACATAATTAGAGACTTTAGTTCTCTCTTACAATCTTTATTTGAATGGTTAAAAAAGCCAATAAGACAATAGTGGTGTTGTGATAGCTAAAATATATATTATTTATTACATAAATACAATAGTCTTAATGTAGCACGCTCTGTGTGCATTATTTACTCCCTTTTGTGGCTACAGACTGTCCACTAGTGTGCAAGGGGAAGAGAACAACGTGAGAACATCCTGAATACAACATACAACTTCTGTCAAACTTGAAAAAAGTATTTATAGAACATACACATTTGTAATAAATTATTTTTAGTACAATTCTCAGGTTGTAACTATTAGAAAACAACAGCTATATCCTTGTTATTGCTATAGTCTGAAAGAAATGGTGATATGGATGTGATTGTCTGCACATTGAAGTGTTAGTACGGTTGTGTGCCTGACGAGAGAGCTGAAAGTGAAGCAACCTCCCCCCCCCAAACCTCACTCATCCCCCCGGGGGACATTCAAGACATCAAGTCCAACCATGAGCAAAGTGACGGTGCCATACATCTTCACAAGTGCTAGTGAATGAGGAACTGCAACAGGTCATGTGTTGTAGGTTGAGCAGTGGAGTTTGACTGCCGTGGGTCAGTTTTCAAAAAGGTAAACAAGAATTACTGGTATGAACACTCAGTGTAAAGATGGCAGCAGCACTCATCTTCCTCGTCCGTCTCTTCTTCCTCTTCCTCTCACATTCAGAAGGTAATTCCTTATTAGGCAGTGGAACAAGGCAAGCACTCGTACCATGATGACCCATGCAACACTTTTTAACCGAAACCAAAAAATCATCGTAACATGATATCAAAAAGTAAAATAACCTTGTGGTTCAGGTCGGCGTGGGTTACTGGGATTACAATAATGTAATGTTAGCCATGAGGAACATACCGTTACCACCACTTCTCTGCCCATTTTCAGGCACCTCTCTCAAGAAATCAAAGCAACTTATTTGGATCTCCTTCGGGATGCACCAGTTTGTCCTGCCGTTAGTGCTGTGGCTCCTTTTTGATTGGTCCCATTGGAAGAACTGTGTACAGTTTGGTGATCATTTCTTCTTCTCTTTTTCCTCTCGTTCGTCATTCGTTTAAGGAGATGGTGACATAAGATGTAGGTATGTATCCTTCATCCCCGTTGTTTCTACGGACGCGGGTCCAGC
Organism: Diplodus puntazzo; assembly: GCA_963678695.2. Classification (NCBI taxonomy): domain Eukaryota; kingdom Metazoa; phylum Chordata; class Actinopteri; order Spariformes; family Sparidae; genus Diplodus; species Diplodus puntazzo. The sequence goes on from OZ023174.1 coordinate 6,061,783, forward strand.
CGTCACCTTTGTCCTCCTCCACCACGGCCAGCACCTCCCCCTCCTGCATAGCGATGGTGCCTTCACTGGCACCTGAAAGAGACACAAAGTTGATGGCAGAGAACATCACTGTGGTAGCCGCATGCTAGACTACTTTGACATTGAGTCAGAACACAAAGCTCCAACAATTAACTGATTACGAGGGGAAGAAAAAGTTGATTCCAGCTTCTTAAATGTGAATACTTTCTGGTTTCTTTACTCATATACAGCCATATTTGCACTGGACTAGTGTTACCTGGGGACCTCTATTAATTTGGAATAATTGCAGAGCTTGTCTGTGATCTTAATCCCACGCAAATCTGCCTTGTCCATAATTACCTCTGCCAAGGAGGTTGTGTTTACCTGTGTCTGTTTGACTGTTGTCAGCAGGATTACACAAAACCCACTGAATGGATTTCCATGAAACCTGGATGAAGGATGGTCACGACCCAAAATACTTTCAGTAATGTGGATCTGAAAAGTTCCAGCACTTTCTTTAACATTTTTTGTTAATTTCTCAGGGATTAATGCGTGGACGTTGATGAAAAAATAAAGTGTTATTAGGTGGCTGGTATCTGTGAGCGAGTATAAAGCGGACTGCTGGGCTTTGGTGGAAATATAGACTCCACTGAGTGTCATAATAGTATGTAAAAGAAAAATGCCACCACAATTAGCCTGCAATATTTCACCAAACACAGAGGTCGTTTGACAGCATGAGGCCAGTGCGAACTGGAATCTCCGAGATTTGGGTTTGAACATCCATTTTGTGCTGTCAGACAACTGGACAAGCATGAGATTTGATGATGGTTATATTACGCTTAACAGCTGTAGTGGTGTTTAAAATGAGTGATGACAGAGAAAGCGTGGAGCAAAAAAAAGGGTTGTCATATTCAAGTGAAACCACAAAGCGTCCGTGTCCTGCTCTTTATACATGTTTTCTCCTTAAGCATCACTAAGACACTGCTGAATAGTTTCTACAAAGTAATATTGTCAGACGTTACATGTAGGAATTACTGATTTAAAGGCAAGCTACTTGAATTTTGAAAAAAACATTCACCTACACTCCCTGCATCAGCTTTATGTACCCAAAGATTCTTGGCCTTGATAACATCGTCAGTATACCAGCAGCAGTAAAGAAACTTCACAGGTCACATTATAGGAAGGCCACTGATTTCCAGGGGGATCGCTGAAGCTGAGAGAAAACTGATCTCTTTTCATCGTGACATTTGATCAAGGACAATTCCTCACACGTCCTAGCCAACAGATTAACTCGCTACACGCCTCATTATGCACACTGTGCTCTTCAGGAACGGGGGAGTAATGCAGTCAGCTGAAACAGCCTGTGACATACCAGGGAAGTTGTACATGGCTGTGCATTTCCCAATAGGAGCAGTTAGTTCCTCGTCCTCAAAGTCATCATCAAACTCGGCGTAGATGGCCTGGGAGGGATCAGGAGTGCTTTCATCGGAGTGAGCTCCGTCGGGGCTGCGAGAGAGGAAAACAAAGGTTTTCCTGGGCAGAGCAGACGACACATCATCGCGCACAAAAACACACCGTCTGTTGCTCGGATTTACCTGTGAACATCATGAGCTCCGTTGTTGTTAAATGTGTGAGTTTTGTAGCGTATTGTTTCCCCTCGACCTCCTGCCTCAGCCAGCCAAGTCTACATGAGAGAGTCAAAGGAGAGTAAACAGGTTAGAGTTTATGATGAGTTACTCTGTGATTCCCACCCTTACTTCATAGTATGTTTGAATAAACTTCTGAGGGCCTGGATCACCTTATAATGTTCAGATAACCTCATCTAAACAACAGGGGGTCGGGATTACCTCATACTTGTTGAGCTCTCCTCTAAGCCGCTCTATATTCTGGGTTGTCTGGCTGATTTGGGATGCCAGACTAGCAGGGTCTCCCATTTGAGGATTTTTCTCATAAACATCTTTCATCTTCCCCAGGGCCTCACTGAGGAGAGAAGAGAGAGCGGGAGAGGAACAAGGGAGGAAAAGGGGAAAGTGACTTTCAGTAGAAATTGGTTCCCTGCAGAGCTCAGGGCTGAGCAAACAATACGAACACAGACACCACAGAGATCTACACACTCGTGTGCACTGCATGAATATCGTATCAGCACGCCCACTTCTGACAGAGTTAGTTATTAATAAGCAGAACGATCCCACATAGACACATAAACACACACACCTCTGATCCACTTCTTTCTGCAATTCTTTGCAAATTTCCTCTAGTTTCTGTTGTAACCTCTTCCTGCGCTGCTCTGGTGGAAGATGAGCGAAGTCCTCCGTCACCGCGGGCTGCAGGAGTTCAGAGGAAGGGCGTGTTAACGCTGAACTTTGCTTCACACTGAACAGTTTCACAACCACAGTAACCTCTGTGAGAGAAACGCCTCAGGAGGACCACCAAACCTGTGGTTGAGTTCAGCTTAAGTGACAAAATTTTAACTGACAAAACATTACCTTAGAATTTTCTGTTACTCCTACTTTTCTTGTTGTTTGTATCAATATGTCAATAGATTTACTTCTTCTTGTATCCCTTACAGTGCTGGTTTGAGTAGAATGTATGCATTGATTAAGTCTATTGGCCTTATACACCATTTCATTTGACTATTTTAAATATATGGATGAAGAAATCAACTGAAGGATTATAATTATTCCGTTTATTTATGCGATACACATCCTTGTGACTATTCAGTGCCATCTGGGGGGAGATTGATTTAATGTTTGCTCTTTGACAAATTGGTCCCACTTAAGCATCCGTGTTGAATTTTCCACTGAATGGATGAAAACACTGCGAGACAGACATGTGATTCAAGTCATTTGGCCCAAGTCTCAAGCAAATAACAAGTCATTTTTTCACTGAGGAACATATTTCTTCTTCTTTTTGCATTTTCATAATCTCGTGAAAACTATCTTTTGACTGACAAAAATTTAAGGTGATCAATAATCAAGTTTAACTCTGCAGTCATCTAATTGGATGAGAGTATGTAGACAGCTCCTACGTTTCTGTAATGAAGGCTGGACAAACTTGAACGTTGTAAATAGACATTTATTGGACTTGAAAGTAATGTGATGCCAGCTAATGTACAACAGTGAGCTGAACCCAAAGCCACCACCCACAGACCAACAATTAAAGTGAAGCACACTCTAATCACTTTGTATTGAATACAGTTTTCTTGAACTACAAGTTCAATAAATAAAATCTTGGATGGAAAAGGTGACCCAGGAAAGTGACGAGACGATTAAAGCCATTTGAAAATTGGGTTCGGACTCGCTCAGATTGCTCTTTCGCTGCCAAGCGTTTCTCCCCGGTTCCACCACCAGGTGGCCACCTCGCCAACACAAACTCAAGAGGACAAAGCATTTTGCCACATAATAGGATCTGTGTTCAGTTGGCTGAGCACAGACACTCAAGCAGAATTATGCGAAGGGAAAATTATTACTATAATGAGATTTTTGTAATGGAGAGGTGGCCACTTTTTTTTGTGTCACACAAGTGAGACCCCACACCAGCTTTGTTGTCCATATTACCGTGATCCTCTCTGGAGTAAACTTCTGAGGGAAGAAGAAACAGCGTGTTTGTAGACACATCTCATCATATCCTTGAAAGTGGTTCGTGCTTTAAGCACTTCAAAGATGCTCTTACATGTATAAATATTAAAAATAGCGAGAAAAGCCACTGTGAGCTGTAAGATCTATGCTACATGTTTAAGTACTGAAAAGGTTTTTTATCTGAGGAATTCAGAACGTCTTTCTGAAGCAGGGAGAGGATGACGTGCAAGCCCTGATCAGAGGAGGTCTCCTGCCACCCAAACCTTTTCCTCTGGTGACTCACCGATCTCCTGAGTGTCCGGAAGGAAGATATTCTGGGTTTGACTGTCTTATTGATCTCCTTCAAACAGTACGACAGAGGGTCCCGGCCAAACTTGGGGGAAGGGGGTCCGTTAGCGGGCGAGGGGGCAGGGGGTGTGGAGAAAGGTGGGAGCGTGGAGGGAGAGAGCTGGGGTGGGGCGAGACCAAAGTACCAGCACCCGAGCATGAGGTATGCAGGCAGAGTTTGGTGTACAGGATGGGGGGAGAGGAGGGAAGACAAAAACAACAAGGTGAAAAGGGAAAGAAAAAGACACCATCAGCACACCACAAAGCCAGGAAGACAACACTGGAGCAAACCCAGCACACGAGCCCAGACAGCATGAAAGCACAAACACACTTTTTCGGCTCACATCAACACGAACATAAAAAAAAAAAAAATAAAGATACAAAAATAAGACAGCGAGAAACTTCTTCCTACACCAGTGCCACATGAGCCCAACACCTGCTGACACACTCGAGCCAGGCTGAAGGGAAGTGTGAGCCTCAGTGTGGAACTGGAGCGGACCAGAGAGACTAAACCAAATCTTAAGATTATTTTTATTTCTTAATACCCTGGCTCTTATTTCTGTAGTTTTACCCATCATAGGTTATGAAAAGGGGGGCGGGCGATCTGGTAAATAAATCATAAATAATATCATGATCTATTTAATCACAATCTTAATCTCTACCTTTAAAGCAGCTACAATGAACATGTGGACAAAAGAACCATCACCGCCCGACGTAAAGAGATTGTTTTAGAAGCAAGTGAAAGAAGGAGAAGGCTGCAGGAGAATCTAAGATTAATAACTGCAATATGACTGTGCTGAAATAAACTCTACTTTCTTTTGGTAACATTACCCTTCATACACCATGATATATATTACATGTAATACTACAACTAACAGATTCAGCTGTTCCATAGAAGTAATTTTGTGTGTTTTCACAATAACAAACAAACAGCTAAATATAAGTCGGGAGCAAGGTCAACATGAAAAAAATGAAAAATGAAATAATCACATTACAAGCCAGCTGTTTTGCTTTCTTCTGGCATTACAGAAGTATCTACTGCTGTACCATTAATTCATCCTCAGCACTCCATCATAAAACTAGTTTTTCATTTTCAGAATCTGGCCCAGCGACAACCACTATGAATAACTCAACTTGAAATAGCCAGTCTTCTCAGTGTTGGTCTCATTTGCTTATGCAGTGTTTTATAACCCCTTAAAAGCTCGTTGTGGGACGCTTAAATACTCAAATCTCTATCATTCACCTGGAAAGTAGATTATGGACACCTTCCAGACTGACCTAGATCTACAATCATCAGATTGCCCGCCCCTTCCTTCTGATATTTTAACTCATTTAGCCTCATTGTCGAGCTACCATGACACTGCAAATGCACAAGTAAACAGCTAATCTCATCACAACCCACTTGTCTAAATGACTTACTTGGAAACGGAAAAAATAAAAGTTGGACTTATTACCCAAATTGTTTGCTGTAAAACTTAACTCTATTGAAGAGCGTCTCCTGGTGGACTAGCCACTAACGTTCAACAATATAATCGATGGTTGAGTTAATCCATCTGGATTTCATTTGTCTCATTCAACACTGAGTGTGACTCATTGCGTTTGTGATGCTGTAGCGAGCTAGTTTATGATACAAAAATATTCAGTTTTCCTTTGAAAGTACAGTTCTATGGTCTAATGTTATCTAGTTTGGTCACATCAATCCTGTGTGTCTGCGGCGAGCACGGTCAGTTCATAAATGACAAACTATGAAAAAAAGGCTTTCCTTGGGACAAATATGCCGACCCAGTGTTAAGGATTCTGTGAAAACTCATGTTCACGGTTCAACCTGCGCTGTCTGAGTCTGACCTACATAGATAAAATACCAATTCATATATCAGTGCAGCTGTTATAAATAGCCCGCTTCATTACCACAGTTGTGCATGGAGCCTGGATGCGTGGAGGCTTCGTGAATGCCCTGTCTGACCTCTCTGAGAGAGGTTATCTTGACAACATGCCTGAAGTTAACTGCAGCGACTGTGGGAAGGCAGGGGTGGGATCTATTAGCTAAATTACACAGGGGGATCATGTCTTTTAGTCTTCAACAGTCTAAAAAGCCCTACAACAAGGTCCCTGGTGTGAATACTGAGAGCTGGAAGTACAGCACTGTTATTATGTGAACATCTACTGGGTAGGTGCTACTTTTCTCGAGAGTTATGGGAGTCTAAGTACAGGAGAGCAGCTCAGAATGGGAACGCTACAGGGCCAGACATAAACCAAAAGCTCAGTCAGGCCAGTATAGTCAGCCTGCTATTCATACTGCTACGGTTGTAATTGGGAGAGCATGACTGATGACACAGAGCAGCGCGCCACACACATACACAGAGCAGGAGGAGTGCACGGCCAGTAAGACATGCAGAGAGGAGAGAGGCGCTGAACAAGCAAACACTGCGAGGAGGAGAGAAGGGACCATTTAGTGCTGAGGCAGGAGGAGGGGGGAACCGTTAGCTGGTTAGTGGTCAGCTACTCATATCGCCAGTTCAGTTTTGGACCTCAGCAAAGAGAGTGTTCCTTTGAGATCCGTGAGAATCTCAAGACCAAATACAATGATGTTAACATCCAAAGCATAAACATGGAGGTTGGACGTGACCCAATTTTTCTGACCTGGCGAACCTGGTGTCATCCCGATTGTTGGCACAAAGATTTTATTGTGATGAGAGACATAATGCTATGTTCTGGCCAGTATAATGGAAGCAGTGTGTTTGTGGATGCCTGTAGAGGAAAATTCAATGTTGTTTGGGCCCCGTGCTGATGAAAGCACAAGCACAGCAGAATGCTGACTGCCAGTTGACCTATTGGAAACCACGCTGCTGAGAGAGGGAGGTGGTGTGGGCAGGAGGACGGGGGGAGGGGAGGGCAAGGTTTATTCACTCACAGCCAGGGATAGATTCATGCAAAGGACCTGTTCTAGAAGTGTCGGGGTGCGTGTGAGTTCATGTATAATTAAACAAAAGAGGTTCATGCGTTAACATAGATGGGAAGGGTGTGTATACGTGTGTGTGTGTGTATGTAGCGACAACCACGGGTCCATCATGAGTGCTCTCTGCAGAGGGGATTTCCTGGCTCTGGCTGCTGGCTCTGCGGCTCAAACACTAACATTTCTGCGCAAAAGGAACCAAACGCTGCCCACCTGCGTATTTTCCTCCCTGCTGCTGCTGTGATCATGGAGGTGGTGCTAGTGTGTTCACTGCTTTTTTTAGCGCGAGGTCATGTTATTAGGTCAAATTACCCTGATGTGCTCTGCGCGTGTGTTGTGTCCTACCTTACTCCTTTTGCTGAAAAGCCAAAAGTTTTTGCTCCTGTTCTTCCCCAGCAGGTCCATGGGGCCTTTAGGCGTGCCGAGGCTGCTGTCGGACGAGGCTCTGTTGATGCCCTGACTGTAGTCCTCAAACTCCAAATCCCCGGGTCGCTCAAAGCCTGACTTGCTCTGCTCTATTACAACCATGGAGTCCTGCATTAGGCAACATTACAGGTAAAAGCAATCAATAGCTGTTTTCAAAACAGATGTACAGTTAAATCAAGTGAGCTGCGTATCAGCATCCATTTAGCATTTTGCGACCAACTCACATTCCTCTCATTAACATTAGTGCCGGCTTTAGTAATGCCTTCCAGGCACTTGCCAATGATGGGCATCACATGCTTCTCCGTGTCTGAGAACAAGATGTATCCTTGCGCCAACTTCCGTACTCGCCTCTCATCCAGATCCTGCAATTTCTAGTAAACACACAACAGTTGCTCAAACACAAAATCAATAATACATCTGCTCAGGGATAATAAAGAATACATAGCCCACAATACAGTTTGTATCTCTGTATCAAACAAGACCTTTAGTGATTACCTTCAGGCTATTAAAGTCCCCAACAGGTCAAAAACATGTTTTCATTCCTACAGTTGATTGTTTGGATCTTCACTGTGTAGAATGATGTACGTGCAGAAGTTTGACACTCGAGGGTTGTTTTCACATTGATTGGTTTAAGTGTAGATGTTCAATGTGCTCACTGATAATCTGATTTTACAGCCCTGCGAGCATGATTTGTCAAAAATGGTTTGGAAGCTGATCCTAGTCAAATATTCAGCACACGTAAGTGAGACGTGGAAACCTGAAACCTCAAGTGTACATACGCTAAGAATAGAATTTACAGTGAAGTAGGAGACGTCTTGTGTTCAGCAGTTAAACATGTTTCATGAAAAATATTCACATATTCACATAATTTTAAAATTCTAATGAGGGAGAGGGACTTCTTTCCACAACAACCATGTCAGTCAAGCATTAGAAATGTTTTATGTACGGCGTAACGTGTGTGAAGGGGATATTTGTTTCTTGAATAAGAACTTGCTTTTGGATAACAGTCAATGCATGAATTTTGTAAAAACAAATCTAAAATGTCAGTGTTACTTAGCTACATGCAAATTTTCCATGGTGCACGTAAGATACAAGGGCTACATATGACCTGAAGTTTAATATCTAACTAACATAATTATTTAGCATTACAATATACCACAAAATTATTTGAAAAGTCTAACAATATTACAACATTATGTCAAACTAATACCAGTTACTTCTGTACCAAACTACAATAGTATATGTACTTCACTTACATTGAAAATGAGTGGCATATCATTAAAATAGAACTGGTTCTGCTCCTTGTTGTACTTCTGAAGCTGAGCAGCGTAGTCGTTCTTACACTCCTCCGCTACGTGCGCTCTCATATGAGCTTGCTGTTTGGCCTAAAACCACACACAGTGCAAACAGGTTAACTAAGTACATCCGATTTTCATAATGTATCATGGATCATGGTTAATGGTCCCTAAAATGTTGATTCCCTCCCCCCCCCCCCGCCGCCCTTGTTACTTTTTCAACGTCCGCCTTTGTGGCATTGATGTCTTGATCAGTCTTCTCTGCATACTGCGCTGCACGCTCCGCTTCTCTCCATTCTCTCTCAAAGCGCTTTTTACTCTGGTGTGCAAAACAAAAAGAAAGATGAAGAGAAAAGATTGTTTTCAGTTCAGCTCAGTGGGGCCATTGCCCGAATGAAATACAACGAGGTTCTCCTATTTTGAGCATGGCATTTTTCACTGTCTCTCTGAAAAAGATGGCTGCACGAGTCTGGGGGCATGGGGACCAAATCATCTCCAATCATAACTAAAAAAGGTCTTGGATTGATGATGGGAGTCTAAACTGGGGAACTGCTTTTCAACTCTATCTGTTTTCTGACCAACCACACTCAATGTGCAGCCATTTCCTTACAGGGAATTTATCCCCTTTCTCTCATAATCTAATCACATCTAACAGCTTTGCTTATAACAATACATAATTTAATCCCGAAATGTCAAGATTGACAGACACCTTCTTTAGACTTACACTGTCGAGCTGCTTGTAGGTGCTCTCCAAACTCTGCTGGGCCTTCTTGGCCTCCATCAGATACTGCAGACATTCATAAAAATAGACGGAGTGAGAGGAGGGTAGGCGGGTCAGATGACACACAGAGAGACAGCCATGTGCAGGGGCAGACGCAGAATAAACAATGACCTCCAAAAGCCACAAAACATAACAGACAAGAAAACAAATACCAGTGTGTCTTGTATGAGACATCACGTCTGCAGTGAGAGCCTGTACACGGCTGCAGTGTTCTGCAATCCAGTGGGACTCAGCCAATGCATTCCTCATTGGGAAATAGCACACCACCGCTCCGACCGTGCCTCCCCCTGGAGACACTCAGTAAGGCTTCCTTCCTGCCACAACAGTGAGATCTCCACTCCTCCTTTAAATCTCCTTCTGTTCTCCTCCCACCTTGCAGGCAAATACGAGTATGTACATGCTAGACTTCCAACAGTATGGTGATTATTGGACTTTGATAGCTGACCAATCTTTTAAGTCAATTTTCAAGCAAAATGCAAGAAATTACGATGGATCCAGGTTCTAAAACGGAGAGAATGTAGCTCTTCTTGGTTTAACATGATAATACGTGGAATATTATTGGATTCTGAACCGCTAACGGGAGAAAAAAAACCATTTATGTATATAAAAGTTCTCTCCTTTCTTTGCCTTTATTTCTTGTTCTTAGCTGTTCAAACCAGAGTCAAATTCCTCGTGTGTCTCCACATGTCTAAAGCTGATTCTTATTCTGATTTGATGAAGTCACTTTAGGGAATAGGATATCACTCTTCACTGCTTTCCAATTTTCTACATTTTAAGGGAGTTTACAGTGGGATCAAGTAAACAGTTTAACTACTTACACTGTATCAAATTAAAGCAGACATTGCCCAGAACCCCATTACGACATAGTTAACAAGCTACAGATGAAGGTGTATCAAAGGGCAGACAAGTAGACTGTGGGAAAATGTTAACAAGTTGCCTTTTAAGGAGCCTGAACACTGTGTTTAAAGCAAAACGACCTGTGGAGTCACGCCAAATTCAATTTATTTTTGCACCAAAGATGGACTATAACCAGCATGACACGATGAACTGTTGATCCGTTCCATGTCAAGCTCACCGTCTTTCGTTCCTGCTTGAGTTCTTGCAGGTACTTGGTGAGATCGATGCAAATGCTCATCATCATGTTCTCTGCAATCAGCTCCCTCTGCCCCGCGTAGTCGTTCATCTCATTTAGGAGGTCCAAAAAAGACTGGTAGCTGGAAAACCTACCATTTAAGAGGTGGAGAAAGGAAAGGGTGGGGAGATGAGAACACAGTGATGGGACCTACTGATAAGATGATACATACACAGGCTCAAAGAGCAGGCAGCAGTGGGCCAAGTCATAATGAGAGGCTCATGACTTCCTTATTCCTGCTTCCTTCTTGGGGCATTTACATTGTTCCAACTGTGGCCCCAACGTGACTGACACTAATGACAAACAATTCCTGTTGGATTGAAACAGGATATTATCCAAAGGTCAGTTTTATTTGTGACCCAGTAAGCACAATTTTAGCTGTATTGCAGTTAAAATGTCATTCTTCAAAAAGGTGTAATTTAAAAGAAATTTAAGGGGTTGCATAACCGCTAACTGCTAACCACTATACTCATTGCCGTGGCTAGCTGCCATTAGCAAGTAGCTCTATTAGTTGTGCAGCTAACTGGCCCCAATCGCTAACAGGCCTGGACCACAACCTCGGATCACAGAGGGTAAGTGACCACAGCCGATGGGGCTCAGTTTAACTGCTGCCTCCCAGTAAACGCAGCTAGCTGGACGCCGTACAGGGACCAGACATGGTATCTGAGAGCAGCAGATAGTTTGAAGACGGAGGATTCAGTAAACCCTGACAAGGACTATGAACCCAGGCACAGGAAAAGAGGCTGGGAGAGGAGCCAGAGGTAGTTGGGCAGTGGACGAAAACGGCGTGTAAAGCTGTAATGTGTTCACATTTTACTGTGAACTGAGAATTTATTTTGACCAATCCAGAAGTGATTGTTGAAAGACAAACCAAGACTTTTTTGGTGACTTTATTTTGTTTACGTTGAGTTTAAGTGAAGTGGGTTTTTACGATGAGTTAATGAGGCAATTAACCTTGTCTTAGCTCAGTAAAAGAACTGAATTCAGAAGGTGTACGGTTGCATTTTAAGTTTAATAAGGAAGGTGTAAAATATATTTTTTATATTTAATTCTTTTTTTACTTATTAGACTGAGTAGCGAACTTGCTGCTTGCACCAGGGGACTACTGCAGGTTCAAGAGCTACGCGGTTAGCATGCTAACTTTAGTAGACATCAACGCAACATAATACATAGACATCTGTGACAAATCTACACCACTGTTTCTCCACATGTTGTTAATATTAGTTTATTTATTGCATGTTTCAAACACGAGATTCTGCCTACGTCTTACGTATTGCCCCTTTGAAGAAAAAGTAAATACTGAACCCCAAAACTTCAATAACCTACGAGTTCTCTTTGAAGAAAGGCTTTGCGACAAAATCCGCAACAGCTCACCTGCACTCTGGTTCATCTTTGCTGCTTCTTTTTATGTTATATTTCTTGGAGAGGTTCCTGTGGACAGTGAGAGTGCGTCAAACAAACGGGCAGACAAATAGAGAATAAAAAATAGAGTCAGAGAAAATTTGCGAAATTTAAAAAAACGACTCTTATGCAACCACTAATGTTTTATTCAATTTAATTAAAAAGACATCAGTCCACTATGAACTTATGTAAATAACCATTCTTCCTCCTTTTACTCTCCTTCTGACCACATCCTGTCTATCATGTGCCAGTCTGCTCCCACTTCCTCTCCTCTGTAGCAAAGCTCAGCACTCCACCAGATGTGGGGCCTGCAGAGTGGGACACAACTGGGAGAGGGAGCACCAGGGATGAAGAGAGAAAGAGGGAGAGAGCGAGCACACTGCAGCTAGAGAATGAGGCCAGTGTCTCAGAAACAAGTTAGATTCTGTCCCAAAGTAGTCATGAGACCCCACAAACACTCTTTCAACATGCAAACACACACTCACACACAAGCTGACACAAGCTGCTTTGGGCATTTCAGGCAGACAGTGCGGGAGAACAATGACAAGAAAAAAAAAGCGAGGCCTACCTCAGTTGTTTGGCATAGTTTTGCTCAATCTCTGTCCTCTCCTTCACAAATTTCACGTACTTCTCCACCAGCTCCAGGCCAGACTGCGTATGCTTCTCGATTGTGTCATACTGGTCCTGGAGAGAGGAGCAATGAGAGACAAATAAGGAAAAGATATTAAGCCAACGCTGTGCAGGAAATGGAACACGTGTGAACTCCTGGGTAATAACTGGGATTCTCCTCTGGTTGAGTCGGAGGTCATCTGAATTAATCTTGAACGGAGGGTAATAAAGTAAGCACATCCACGTTTGTTCCTGCACGCTGGATTCCACGAATGCTCTCCACATGTGTGCAAAATCCTGACAGTGGTCTCTAAACTTCCGGCTCGTTTTAAATCACAGGGCACCCGTGTTGTTTAAAGGACAGCGGGTCGTAACAGGGGTCGCAGGCAGGAAAAGGTGGTGCTCTTCTGATGCATATCCTGTGTGGAGTGAAATGTTGGAGAATAGTAATCTTGAGAGCAATGAATTCTATTAAATGAGCTTCACAGAGTCCTTATTAATGTCGCCCTTTGACCCATTTCACGTGTGGTTTCAAAGCTGAAGTGCCCGGCTCAGCACAACTACATTTGCTGACTTTTCCTTTTGATATTCTACAGTACGAAGGAGGCGTATCACGTTCCTCTTTTGTTCCTTATTTGGCAGAAGACTTCATGACACCTTCAAGCTCAGACAAGTCGGTTAAAAGGGAGAAGATATCCAAGCCGAACTTCTCCTCTCTCACTCCGCAATCAAAACAAATCCCCCAAGCTTTCTTTGCCGCTCACTTTAGTATTGAGGAAGGGGCGCATTGAAAAAGGATTCCTAACAAGTTGGGTCACGTCCCTCTGTACCCTTCCGGCCCCTCAGGTAAAACAAAAGAGACAGACCCCCCCCCCCCCCAAAATGAATGAGACCACGTTAAGCCTAATCACAGAACACGGTTAAAGACGGTGGCCTGCAATCCATCACCACAACAACATCTAGCCAATAGGCCGCTCCAGGGGTTTAATTAAGCATCATTAATTACAGAGCAGAAGTAATGATGGTCAATACAGACAAACTGCAACTCCAGATTTTTCCAATTTCCTAAGTTGCTTGTGTTAACAACAGATTTTCTTCTTAGTCGTGGGAAATAATTGCCCTGTGTTTGACTTACAAGTGGAAATCATGAGAGGAATAGTAGTAACACCACCAAGAGGCTCGAACGTAGCCTCCTCAAAGTGTGAAAACTGACAGTTTATTCAATTATGAATCATTTACAGATGAGCAGTAGTTGTCTGCATCCAGTAAAACATCAGCAGATCAACAGAGGACTCTGCCGGAAATGATCTATAATGTCCTGGCCAAGCCTGAACAACTGCTTCTTTTTGATGTCTTAATCATAAACTGTCAGTTGCATGACTGAGGTGAGTTTATGCATCATATTATGGAAAGGCTTTGATAGCAGAGAAGGAACGTTTTATATCACACACACACACATCTATTGATACAGGTGTTTTGCATAGAAGACTATTATTTGCATATTCACTTTCTGGACCGATGATCGTTCCAAGGCAGCGTGTGGAAAAATAGGTCAACAACGACTGCGGAGATTAACGGCAGGATCGCAAAATTGTTGGGCGAGCTGTTGTGGGTGTAGCATCCTTGTAGGTCGGACGTTGGGGACGTCCCCAAACTGGTATTATGACTACCACACTAAGCGACCGCACGAAAACTATCAACCAATACTGAAACTTCCATATGCGAGACGCCCACAGAATGCATAACTAATAATGTCATCTAAATTTAGCCCGGTAAGATATGCGAGACAATTGAACACTCCTGCATCAGTATAAAAACTGTACTGCATCACAGCTGACCTTCATGTCAAAGTCAAATCATCGGAGCTGTAATAAACAACTGTCAGTCAACGTCTTCTTGACACCTCTTCTCTATAAAAGCATGATTTAACTCCGAAGTCTTTATATTTATACCATGTCCAAGCACGTATGCAGTCAGTCGTTGTGCCTCAGTGAGGTGCCTAAACAACCGTTTCCCACCCGTTGTTGAGTCTACAGCTTCCCAGCAGGGAAAGGAGAACACATTTACTGAACTGTTATCCCGTGGCTTCCTGCTCTATTTGCATAATAACATCTTTAAAAACATTTCACAGGATTATGAATGACTGATTTAGCCAAGTGAATGGAGCCTGACTTTTTTCCCCCCAGAATGAAATATTGTGTTTTGTTTACGGTTTTATGACAAATTGTGAAACCGTTTGGGAGAATACTGACTTTACAAGAATGTTATCAGAATACACATGTTGTTACTGTCACTTACCGAATAACTTCACAACAATCAGCATCAGTTTGTTCAAATTATTTGAGAAACTGACCTGAGCAGCAACTAACACGCAGGTGAAGAGACATAAAAGCTTTTCACTCGCTGTGTGTGAAAACACACACTTGCATGAGGACATGCATGATTAGTCAACTAGTTGGTTGAACTTTATTGATGTCCACAATTAAATTACATATCGACATAACATACTGGAATGTCTTCCTCGTCATATTATTTTGAATAATTGTTTCGTGAGTTGTTGTCACGTTTGTATAAAAATGTGCAGAGTTCATAATGCACAGGGAAAAGTGAGACACAAATAACAGTTTAAAATGGCTCTTAAATGCAACATTTCATATTTTGGACAATAGATTAAATTGTCCTTGAAATACTCTGTTTTCTGAGTCTAACTTTACAGCTCTCACATGTCAGGAACAACAGTCATTCAGGAACGTCCCTAATATAGCAGTATGTTGACGTTTTCCTAACATGATTATCGGGTTCAGTGAGTGCAGCATTACCATAAATGAGCCTTGACTGCACTCCAAACTATGTGTTATTTCATAAATGGCAGAAAAATAGTATCTGATCATCTCTGTTAATTAACTGTGACTGCTTGATTCAAAACAAAAGTGCCGCGATCAGAAAAAAAAAAAAAAGCTAAACTCATTAAAAACGGTCTTAAAATCCACCAAACTAGCATGCAAAGCCATAATCATTGTCTCGTCAAACACCAGCAACTGTCAGGCTGCTGCGTTTTATAACCATCCACAGCCAGAATTATCTTTATAGGCCCCTGTAGACTGGGTTTGTTCTGAACTGATTTCCATAAATCATAAAGTGTTTGGATATGAAACAGCTCCTGACAACCTTTAAATGGTCGTGCCTCTAATTGATGGGCAAATGTTTCTGGATCGAATCCAGACTATTTCATTATTACGTCTTCAGCCCTCCTTCTGTGCCTTCTGATAGAGTTTAGATATTTTGAGCCACTCTTGTGTATTGTAGCACATTCCTGAGGAACATTCAGTGGCATCTCTCTCTCTCCTCCACTCATTTCACTATTTTGATTGGTAAACTAGATATGGTAGATCTGCCTTCGTAATTATAGAACTTCCAAACAAGGACAGCCATAACCCATTTTTATGGCACAGATTTAGGCTAGGAGGTGCAATAAAACACTGACAGGCTGCATCACGTTTCAAAACTGAAGTCTAAAAAAGGTTGAACGTCAGCGAGCATCCTGCGTGTGTTCTTTTACACTCCATCTTCCGATTCTTCCAGTAATACCACAGAGAAAACTGGCAATAAGTGGTTGCCACATAATTTCTAAAAGGAGTCACACAGAGAGTCACCGACCTACAGGGTTTGGGTGGATGTTTCAGCCTTGAGTCACCCTTGTCTTGTAGAAAATTAGGGCCCTGGAGCAGCCAGACCTGCCACACTGTAGTTCTAAGGGGTTGGCCTGGTAGCACTCACTATCACTGCTAATGCCTAGACACACTGATCTTGCACACTGCAAACTTGTGCCTTAAAATAGCCATTGGATTAACGACAATCAGGGGACAGATGCCATAGAGGCTGACTTGGCCCGGGGGATGACTCTCCAACCAAACATTAACACAGCCAATTGTGCCTGCAGGGCTTTGTTTAGTCAGACAGGTGAGGCCAGATAAACACTGCTCAAAAACTTCTTTTAACTTGGGATTAAATGTTGGTATTTCGCGTCGACTTGAAGAAAGAATACTGGCTTTGTGTGGAGAGTTTCCTCTACAACCAGCGAATCAACCACAGGAAAGACTCGTCTGCAGAGATAGCGCCTCTGATTAATACTGGGGTGCGGATGTTTCTCTGACTCAATCAAAGTAGGGCAAAACTAATTAGGCTGTTGCACCAGCATGTAGGATGGAAAAGGGACAGGGGAAGAGGCCTAGGGGGAGACTCCGTAATGAGGTCACAACCTCCCTATCCTCATCTTTGCGGTGCTCCATTTTACATATTCAGGTTCCCCGAGAATGTGCACGAGTGGGTGTTTGCAAATGTGTGGCTTTACCGCTCAAACTGTGGCAGTCGCCAAGGGAACATGTTGTTTGTTACATGGTAGGGGGTTTTTTCAATGGGGTTTGTTTAGAGTCTGGATCCTGTCAACACTGTTAACCTCCAGGAAGTAGCTCACAGTTAAAAGACCGCAGCACCTTTATTTGTTGTGACCTAGAAAACAGCTCTTTGTAAAGAATGCATCGGTCAACTGAGGCTAATAAGAAAACAAATAATGTCCTAAGAGAGCCGCAATGATTTATCGATTAGTCATCAACGTTTAAATCAATTAACTATTTTGATAATCGATTGATCAGTTTGGGTAATTTTTAAGAAATAAAAGTCAAAAGTCTCTGATTATAGCTTCTTAAGTGTGAATATTTTCCGGTGTCTGTCCTGCTCTGTGACACCAAACTGAATATCTCTGAGCTGTGGACAAAACAAGTAACTCTGAAACAAAGGTGATCGAACGTCTTCGACTTTTTCTGACATTTAACAGACCGAACAACTGATCGATTAATCCAGAAATTGATCGACTGCGGCTCTACATTTTATCCAAGCAATCGATCCAACAGTTAACGTGGCCGAATGTGATGGGAAAATCAAAACCTTTTGAAATCAGTGCACTGTTTGCTCATCGGTGATGAAGGTGGATGACAGCATTTCACTTCATCTCTATGGAAGCAAGGAGTGCCAGACTGTAAACAGTGAGACATCCCACTGGGCACAACCCACCTCAGCACACCTACAACACCTCTGTCTGTGCAGAAAAATACATTCTGACACACTTTTACAGCCTGATATCAACTGTTATTGCTCAGAGAAAGTAGTAATGAGCTTTTCCAATCATCCAAGTCGTTGAGCACTTCTTATTTAATGAACAGATTTTTATAAGAGTGTGTGATTTCTGTCTGAAATCTGGGGAACTATGATGTATTTTACAGCCTCGTGTGTTGTGCTCCACTACACATCGTTAAAAGTACGATCACAACAAAAGCCAAACATCAAATCGTCGAAAAACTAACTGTATATGTGCTTCATTCAACACAAGAGCAACATGTTGTCAGTGAGCTCCAGCTAACCCACTTTTTGACCCAACTAACTAACGCCAAAGAGCACCGTCCGAAAATGGAAACATGTTCGTGAATGCACCACACAAGCCTGCAGCCACAGCGGACAACGCTTCGCCGCCGCTTCTTCATCTTCAGACATGTAATCAGCGTTACCCGACTCGTCTCAGCGAACACTATCTAACAAATCGACCTCACAGCCATCATTATTTTATTTTTTTTAAGCTATCGCTACCGTGGAGGACTCACCCAAAGCTCTGTGCCCCAGTCCATGTTCAGCTTGTTGGCCAAGCTGTGCGACTATCCCGAATACAAAGAACTTCTCCAAAGTTATCCCACAGCTCGGAGGGAGGACGGCCCCTGCAAGAAGCTCTAATCCCGAGGTGATAAATCAGTCGTAACCACGACGCACTCCTGGGGTTTTGTTTCCTTTAGCAAATAATGCAAACTAGTATCATAATTGGCTAATTGTCTCGGGCTGGCAGTCGCGAGTTTGCCCAAATATTTTTCATAGCGAAGGAAAGAGGGATAAACTAGCTTTCATATCCGCGTCACTCCCAAATCCTAAATCTTAAAGGGGCCGCGCACTGAACCACAGAGCGCTGACCACAGGACCGAGCTGCAGCCTCACAGCCAGGCCGCTCACAGGAGTCCATGCATGAGCGAGGCTTTTAATGCACCTCACCATCAATCATCACACTTTACACACTGATGCTGTGACACACCGACTGACTGACAAACACAACAACAAACAGGTCGTTTTAACTGATTTATGTAATCCTGGATTATTTATTTGAAATTGTGCAATTATTAATAAGTGCTGTTCTGTGTTTTTTTCAGTTTATTATGAATCTGTACAATAATGTCATACAACACCATGACCATTTACTGTGACCAACATGTGAGTTTTGTTACTTTTGCCTCATTTTGAGAGGATAACAATGCAACATTAGTCTCTGAAAAATAATCAAGAGTGTACTGTGTAAGTAAAAAAAATGTGAAAACCTTGAAAATATAATCATACAATGAGTGATGAACATGACTTATTAAAACAAGCCGTTATATAACTTTAAAATTCTACTTTTTAAAAATTCTTTAAAGATAAAAGATAGGTGGCAAAATAAAATATACATGCTTCATCAGACAGGCGCTCCTGATTACCTCCCCTTCAGAACAATCTTTAAAAAAATTACAAAAATGCAGCATTATTTAGGCCAGACCAGGGTACATACAGTTTTTACAGGCCATTCTTGCTATGCAACAAAAATGTCAGATCTGATTATGTTTTCAGTCCTCAGGCTGATTGAATATATTCAGCATGAAATAACTGTCCTACGCTTTCACCCCATTAGACGTAGGAGTCAAAGGGATATCTGATCCATCCGTGGCTCTGCTGGGAACAAAATCATATTGTCCATGTTTTTTCTGGCGGGAGCGAACAATAATAACGATGATGAGGATGAGGATGAGCAGGAGAGCCAGCAGCAGCCACATAAACAGTGGGTTCATCTGTGATTTATCTGTGAGAAAAACAAGATAAAACAACAAAAAATCAAAGTGTGCCTCTCACTCACTGATGCCATAAATGTTTATTTTTTCTGCAACCTATCTGTAGAAACACCAACACCAACTGGTACCTTTCACTGCCACTGTGACTGCTCTTGTCACGTTCCCAACTTTATTCGTGGCAGTGCAGTTGTAAACACCAGCGTTGGTAGACGTGGCTCCTCTGATGCTGATATTACTCTGGTGCCGCCCAGTGGTCTCTGTCGGGATCACATTCTGCATTGGCTTGTATGTCCACTGGATCACAGGGCGAGGGTTTCCCTCAGCACTGCAAGGTAAAGTCACATTCTCACCCGAGGTCACGTCCTTAGTGTAATTTCCCTCCGTAAACACTGGGGCGTCTGAGAAGAAAAGGATGAGATCTGAGATGAAGAAACTGCCAATCTGTATTCACCATCAGCGAAAGATAATGAAAACAAAGAAATGTAATTCTCAATAATAAAACTTACACAAAACATCAAGATATAGTGCGTGTGTGGCTGTTCCATGTTTGTTAGTTGCTCTAAGTGAGTAACGTCCACTATCATGCCTCGTCCAGAGCTGTGGGGTTGGTATTTCTCTTCCATCTTTAAACCAGGTGATGACAGGTCGAGGCAGTCCCTCTGGTTCACACGGAGTTTGGAAGGAACCAGCCGCTCGAACCTCATAGTGGTCATTGCAGGCAAATGAAGGGCAGTCTGTGAACATTGTAACAAAAGTACTTTTCAGAAGAAATAATGGAAAAGATAATAGACCTACAAACGTGTCAACACTGTGTGCAGTGCATGTGGAATTCATGGAACATGTTTATATCATAATGAAGTATTAACTCAAGCAAATCTGCACTCACATTCGATTGTGATGTCCATAGAACTTTGGCGTCTTGCGATTACATTTTTAAATACAACTGTGTACTCTCCTGAGTCTTTCCGGTTGAGCAGCTTATCTGCATCGATCGATTCGTTCCGATAGTACCACTGAATCGTGGGTGGAGGGTTCCCATCAGCTCGACAGGGCAACATGTTCAGACTGAACTTATCCTCAACACCAGAGAAACGGCCTGAACAACTTTTGATCAGTGGCCTATCTGCAATTAAACATCAGCATATATTAATCACAGGTGTTTAACAAGTAAAATAATACAATGATACATAGATAAATGATAAACTCACAGTGCACAACAGCAGTATAAGTCAGTGAAGCTGTAGTCAGATTGAGCTCTGGTCCAAGCTGCAGCTCAGCTTCACATCTGAAAAGTGCTCCGTTGTGATAACTGTCAGCAGTGACTCTCAAGGAAGAGGACACATTGACTGGGGTCACAGTGGTTCCATCAAATGCTTCAGTGAAAACCTTTTCATTGTCTCGGTACCAAATCACTGTGAGGTTCTTCACGGGGGCCACATTGATGATGTCGCAATCCAACATGTACGCGCTTCCCTCCTTCATCGGGCCACCAGCCACACCGGAGAGTTTGACTGTGTCTGGAGTCTCTGTGAATAAAGCAAAGGAAAATAATTATAGGACAAAACAAATGTAACCATATCCCTGCAACTGTAACTTCTGTTGTACAAGTAATATACATACACAAATGTCACATTAAAGTGGCTCTGTGGAACTTCTGTGTTGTGCTGTGTTGTTAGTTTATGTTAGAGGACTTGATTTCAAGATTAACACGAGCTACTGCTTCTCTGTTAGCAGCTGCATCAAACAACTTCAACAAATCATCCACGGGCTCGTACAGGCGACCAAGAGAGTCTCATTTTACCTTACAATCCCCTCACATATGGCCCACAACAAGTGATTTACACTATCATACCTTCCATCATTTACTTTGCTTGTACTATGGCACTGTTACAGAACTATTAAGTGTTTCTGTTATCAGTAAACGTTACTTTACATCATCATATTAAACATTTTATAAGACAATTCCCTCAACGTGAAGAAAGAAGATAGTACTCACTATAAACAGTGATGTCTGGTGTCATAAAGCACTGCTTGCTATTCCTCCGAGTCATGTAGCACTGAGGTTTAATGTCCCACTCTTCCACTTTCTCAACTGTCCAGGTGAGAAAAGACTTGTTTTCAAACCCTGTGCCTCCGAATGCAGCCTCCCAGCCCATTCCCGAAAAGTCTGTGGGTGATTCTGTGCTGCAGTTAACTGACACTGGATCTCCAAATCTCACCACGACTTCAGCAGGCGTCAGTATCAGGGGGCAATCTGTCAAGTGAAAAACAAGCATATTAGATCAGAGCTTCATTTTGGTGAAGCAAAGTTGAAGCAAAGATAACTTTGTTTCAGTGCTGTACAGCCAGACGACAGAGCAGCTTCTTTACTAAGGCTGTGAGACCCTCAGTTCATCCAGGACACTACGCCATTATAAATAGTTTTCATTTATGACTTATTCAACCTGCACAAGTCTCAATCTGACTTTATGTCAAGCATATAGCAAAAACTGTAATAACTGTTGAAAAATAGCCAAGCCTGTCCCTTATGTCCTCACTAGCTTATGTAGTTCATGTAAAAGCAGAATTATTAAACTGAGACTGTTTCATAACCAGCTAAAAGTTCCTTGGCGTACGTTAAATGTGGTGGGATATTCTCTACAGATCTTGTTTTAGGAACTGAGAAAGTAAAACTGACCATAACTGTCAGAGTCACTTTCAACAAAGTAACATACACAAATATTTTTGTAATTTTAAACAATAAAACTTACACAAAACATCAAGATCCAGTGCGTGTGTGGCTTCTCCATGTTTGTTAGTTGCTTTAAGTGAGTAACGTCCAATATCATGCCTCGTCCAGCGCTGTGGGGTTGGTATTTCTCTTCCATCTTTCAGCCAGGTGATGTTAGGTCGAGGCAGTCCCTCTGGTTCACATATAGTTTGCGAAAAATCCCCCTCTTTAACCTCATAGTGGTCATTGCAGGCAAATGAAGGGCGGTCTGTGAACATTGAATCAAAAGTACTTTTTCAGAAGAAATAATAGACCTACAAACATGTCAACACTGTGTGCAGTGCATGTGGAAATCATGGAAAATGTTTATATGATAGTGAAATATAACTCAAACAAGTCTGCACTCACATTCGATTGTGATGTCCACAGAACTGTGCTGTCTCGTGATTACATTTTTAAATACAACTATGTACTCTCCTGAGTCATTCCGGGTGAGCGGCTCATCGGCATCGATCTCTTGGTTCTGATAGTACCACTGCATTGTTGGTTTAGGGTTCCCATCAGCTCGACAGGGCAACTGGTCCAGACGGAACTCATTCTCCAAACCAGAGAAAGGGCCTGAACAATTTGTGATCAGTGGCCCATCTGCAATTAAACATCAGCAGACATTAATCAAAAGTGTTTAACAAGTTAAATAATATAATAATAAACAGATAAATGATAAACTCACAGTGCACAAAAGCAGTATAAGGCAGTGAAGCTGTAGTCAGAATGAGCTCTGGTCCAAGCTGCAGCTCAGCTTCACATCTGAAAAGTGCTCTGTTGTGATGTCTGTCGGCAGTGACTCTCAAGGAAGAGGACACATTGACTGGGGTCACAGTGGTTCCATTAAATGTTTCAGTGAAAACCTTTTCATTGTCTCGATACCAAATCACTGTGAGGTTCTTCACGGGGGCCACATTGATGATGTCGCAATCCAACATGTACGCGCTTCCCTCCTTCATCGGGCCATCCACGGCAGAGACTGTTACTGTGTCTGGAGTCTCTGTGAATAAAGCAAAGGACAATAATTATAGGACAAAACAAATGTAACCATATCCCTGCAACTGTAACCGCAGTTGTACAAGTAATATACATACACTAATGTCACCTTAAAGGGGCTCTGTAGAACTGCTGTGTTGTGCTGCGTTGTTAGTTTAAGTTAGAGGACTTGATTTCAAGATTAACACGAGCTACTGCTTCTCTGTTAGCAGCTGCATCAAACAATTTCAACAAATCATCCACGGGCTCATACGGGCAACCGAGAGAGTCTCATTTTACGTTACAGTCCCCTCACATATGGCCCACAACAAGTGATTTACACTATCATACCTTCCATCATTTACTTTGCTTGTAATATGGCACTGTTACAGAACTATAAAGTGTTTCTGTTATCAGTAAACGTTACTTTACATCATCATGTTAAACATTTTATAAGATAATCCCCTCAACATGAAGAAAGAAGATAGTACTCACTATAAACAGTGATGTCTGGTGTCATAAAGCACGGCTTGCCATTCCTCCGAGTCAAGTAGCACTTAGGTTTAATGTCCCACACTTCCACTTTCTCAACTTTCCAGGTGAGAGAAGACTTGTTTTCAAACCCTGTGCCTCCGAACGCAGCCTGCCAGCGAATTCCCAAAAAGTCTGCGGTTGATTCTTTGGTGCAGTTAACTGACACTGGATCTCCAAATCTCACCACGACTTCAGCAGGCGTCAGTATCAGGGGGCAATCTGTCAAGTGAAAAACAAGCATATTAGATCAGAGCTTCATTTTGGTGCACGATTGAAATAACTGTAAACTAATGCAAAGGATGTGCACCTGCTTCTGCTGGTTCCTCAGGGATATTCATGCGTGGACTGCTTGGCCTCTTCACCACACGGACGTAGATTTCCTTAGTTATGGTTCCAATGTCATTGGTAGCTGTGCAGCTATAGGTTGCGCTGGTTGTTGCTTGAGTGATAGTCAGATTAGTTGTGCTTGCCGAGATATTCATCCCCTTGCAGGTCCACGTAAAGACAGGAGGAGGGTTCCCCCAAGCTTCACAGGTCAGGGTGACATTCTCACCCTCGACCACGGTGACATAATCTGCTTTGCGGTTGAGCTCAGGAGCATCTGATGAGGCAAATATAGGGTTTTTATTAGAGTTTATAGACTTTACTGCACTCTGGTGACTCAGATTACAAGGCATGTCACTTAGAGTTTGAATTATGTAAGCCTGATTTGTAGTTCATGGTATGCTGTCATGTGTTCAGTAAAATAATGTTCCTGTCGAAAAGTCGTGTTACAAATTATCATCAAGATTCTTCATACAAATCCACTACAAGGAACTTTGACTTTTACTCGGGGTCATTTGGACAACAGAAGACAAGGTTGAAGCTAAGTAAACTGTTTCAGTGCTGTAGCACCAGACTATAGAGCAGACCGCAGTTCATCCTGAACACTACAACATTATAAATAGTTTTAATCTTATGACTTATCTAACGTGCATAAGTCTCAAACTGACTTTATGTTAGGTATAAAGAAAAACTGTAATAACTGTTGAGAAATAGCCAAGCGTCTCACTAATGTTCTCATTAGCTTATGTAGTTCATCTAAAAGCAGAATTATTAAACTGAGACTGTTTCATAACCAGCTAAAAGTTCCTTGTCGTACGTTAAATGTGGTGGGATATTCTCTACAGATCTTGTTTTAGGATCTGAGAAAGTAAAACTGACCAAAACTGTCAGATTCACTTTCAACAAAGCAACATACACAAATATTTTTGTAATTCTAAACAATAAAACTTACACAAAACATCAAGATACAGTGCGTGTGTGGCTGTTCCATGTTTGTTAGTTGCTCTAAGTGAGTAATTTCCAATATCACGCCTCGTCCAGCGCGGTGGGGTTGGTATTTCTCTTCCATCTTTCAGCCAGGTGATGTTAGGTTGAGGCAGTCCCTCTGGTTCACATAATGTTTGGGAAAAATCCCCCTCTTTAACCTCATAGTGGTCATTGCAGGCAAATGAAGGGCCGTCTGTGAACATTGTATCAAAAGTACTTTTCAGAAGAAATAATAGAAAAAGATATAGACCTACAAACGTATCAAGACTTTGTGCAGTGCATGTGGAAATCATGGAACATGTTTATATCATAGTGAATATTTTTTGATCAGCTTCTCATCTATAATTAAACATCAGCATACATTAATCAAAAGTGTTTAACAAGTAAAATAATACAATCATAAATAGATGAATGATAAACTCACAGTGCACAACAGCAGTATAAGTCAGTGAAGCTGTAGTCAGATTGAGCTCTGGTCCAAGCTGCAGCTCAGCTTCACATCTGAAAAGTGCTCTGTTGTGATGTCTGTCAGCAGTGACTCCCAAGGAAGAGGACACATTGACTGGGGTCACAGTGGTTCCATTAAATGTTTCAGTGAAAACCTTTTCATGGTCTCGATACCAAATCACTTTGAGGTTCTGCACGGGGGCCACATTGATGATGTCGCAATCCAACATGTACGCGCTTCCCTCCTTCATCGGGCCATGATCCACGGCAGGGACTGCTACTATGTCTGGAGTCTCTGTGAATAAAGCAAAGGACAATAATTATAGGACAAAACAAATGTAACCATATCCCTGCAACTGTAACTTCTGTTGTACAATACACATACACAAATGTCACATTAAAGTGGCTCTGTGGAACTGCTGTGTTGTGCTGTGTTGTTAGTTTAT
Source organism: Diplodus puntazzo (assembly GCA_963678695.2). Taxonomy (NCBI): domain Eukaryota; kingdom Metazoa; phylum Chordata; class Actinopteri; order Spariformes; family Sparidae; genus Diplodus; species Diplodus puntazzo. Next base: position 6,087,664 of record OZ023174.1, read on the forward strand.
GTTAGAGGACTTGATTTCAAGATTAACACGAGCTACTGCTTCTCTGTTAGCAGCTGCATCAAACAACTTCAACAAATCATCCACGGGCTCGTACAGGCGACCGAGAGAGTCTCATTTTACCTTACAATCCCCTCACATATGGCCCACAACAAGTGATTTACACTATCATACCTTCCATCATTTACTTTGCTTGTACTATGGCACTGTTACAGAACTATAAAGTGTTTCTGTTATCAGTAAACGTTACTTTACATCATCATATTAAACATTTTATAAGATAATTCCCTCAACATGAAGAAAGAAGATAGTACTCACTATAAACAGTGATGTCTGGTGTCATAAAGCACGGCTTGCCATTCCTCCGAGTCATGTAGCACTTAGGTTGAATGTTCCACTCTTCCACTTTCTCAACTGTCCAGGTGAGAAAAGACTTGTTTTCAAACCCTGTTCCTCCGAATGCAGCCTCCCAGCCCATTCCCGAAAAGTCTGCGGGTGATTCTGTGCTGCAGTTAACTGACACTGGATCTCCAAATCTCACCACGACTTCAGCAGGCGTCAGTATCAGGGGGCAATCTGTCAAGTGAAAAACAAGCATATTAGATCAGAGCTTCATTTTGGTGAAGCAAAGTTGAAGCAAAGATAACTTTGTTTCAGTGCTGTACAGCCAGACGACAGAGCAGCTTCTTTACTAAGGCTGTGAGACCCTCAGTTCATCCAGGACACTACGCCATTATAAATAGTTTTCATTTATGACTTATTCAACCTGCACAAGTCTCAATCTGACTTTATGTCAAGCATATAGCAAAAACTGTAATAACTGTTGAGAAATAGCCAAGCCTGTCCCTTATGTTCTCATTAGCTTATGTAGTTCATGTAAAAGCAGAATTATTAAACTGAGACTGTTTCATAACCAGCTAAAAGTTTCTTGTCGTACGTTAAAGGTGGTGGGATATTCTCTACAGATCTTGTTTTAGGATCTGAGAAAGTAAAACTGACCATAACTGTCAGAGTCACAAAGCAACATACACAAATATTTTTGTAATTTTAAACAATAAAACTTACACAAAACATCAAGATCCAGTGCGTGTGTGGCTTCTCCATGTTTGTTAGTTGCTCTAAGTGAGTAATGTCCAATATCATGCCTCGTCCAGCGCTGTGGGGTTGGTATTTCTTCTCCATCTTTCAGCCAGGTGATGATAGGTCGAGGCAGTCCCTCTGGTTCACATAATGTTTGCGAAAAATCCCCCTCCTTAACCTCATAGTGGTCATTGCAGGCAAATGAAGGGCGGTCTGTGAACATTGAATCAAAAGTACTTTTCAGAAGAAATAATGGAAAAGATAATAGACCTACAAACATGTCAACACTGTGTGCAGTGCATGTGGAATTCATGGAACATGTTTATATCATAATGAAGTATTAACTCAAGCAAGTCTGCACTCACATTCGATTGTGATGTCCACAGAACTGTGCTGTCTCGTGATTACATTTTTAAATACAGCGGTGTACTCTCCTGAGTCATTCCGGTTGAGCGGCTCATTGGCATCGATCTCTTGGTTCTGATAGTACCACTGCATTGTTGGTTTAGGGTTCCCATCAGCTCGACAGGGCAACATGTTCAGACGGAACTCCTCCAAACCAGAGAAAGGGCCTGAACAATTTGTGATCAGTGGCCCATCTGCAATTAAACATCAGCAGACATTAATCACAGGTGTTTAACAAGTAAAATAATACAATGATACATAGATAAATGATAAACTCACAGTGCACAACAGCAGTATAAGGCAGTGAAGCTGTAGTCAGATTGAGTTCTGGTCCAAGCTGCAGCTCAGCTTCACATCTGTAAAGTGCTCCGTTGTGATGTCTGTCAGCAGTGACTCTCAAGGAAGAGGACACATTGACTGGGGTCACAGTGGTTCCATCAAATGCTTCAGTGAAAACCTTTTCATTGTCTCGGTACCAAATCACTGTGAGGTCCTGCACAGGGGCCACATTGAAGATGTGGCAATCCAACGTGTACGCGCTTCCCTCCTTCATCGGACCATCCACTGCAGAGACTGTGACTTCGTCTGGAGTCTCTGTGAATTAAGCAAAGGACAATAATTATAGGACAAAACAAATGTAACCATATCCCTGCAACTGTAACCGCAGTTGTACAAGTAATATACATACACAAATGTCGCATTAAAGGGGCTCTGGGGAACTGCTGTGTGAATAAAGCGCGGTAAGATAACTAGTAGGGGATAAAAAAATGTGATGATATTCCTAAAACTGAATATTTGTACCAAAAATATGCATAAACGAATGTAGTATTTTTTGCTGTAAACGTTTGCTTTATACCAAAGCCAGACATGTGACTCAAACCAGCTCCAAATATTATTCTTTTTTGGGGCAAGTCAGGTTCCGTTTTCCACACCGAACAAACCTCAGTCATACATGTAGTATCCAGCCTATTGTAAAGAGAAAGGTATGGTATTGGTACCTGTCAAGTGATGATATTATCATCTAATTTATTTAAACTGTTCAAAATGTATGACAAAGAAATAAACTTTTTTTTTTTAGATTAAGAAAATTAATGTAATGTTGGTCTTCTTGTTTTCTTCTCAATAAAAAATATTCCCTCCCCATCACTTTTAAAGAGTGTAATACTGACAGACAAGCTACAAGAACTAAAATAAAGTCATTTGAGTCATCGTCATCCTCACAAGTCAGGACACAAGTCTTTAACTCCCAAGTCGAGTCTCAAGTCATTCATTTTCGGCTGAGTTGTCAAAACAAACATCAATGACTCAAGTCCACATGTCTGACTCGGGTCCATTTCATTTCCAAACGAGGCGGTTTTACATTTCTCCCATATTGACTTTGCTTCTGATGTGGCAAAAAGCAGCATTAGATGATGAAGTCTGAAGATACACTTACTGTATATGGTGATTCCAAGTTCTCTGCTGCATTCCAGAGTCGCACTCACATTTATTCTGCACTCAGCTTTCACGCTCCAGTCTGACAGCGACAATGACCCTGAGATAAAATTTGCATCATCTTCGTCAGCGTGGTTTGTGTTTCCAAGTTTCAAGAGCATCCCATCATGATCCTCTTTTAAGTTTGAGCAGTTTACAAGGACTGTGTCTTCATATTTCCCAATAACCTGAGGAGGATCCAGGCTAAGAGGGTTGATGTCATCAGGGCACGAACTGTCTGCATCTGTTGATGGACACATTTTATTTTTATTGGAGTTGGAGTGGATGTTATTGCACTCGCTTGACTCAGATATCAAATGCATGGCAGCTCTAGTTTTAAAGAACCCTAAATTCATACTTGAGTAAAGAATCTGTGTTAAAATATTGCTTTGGTAAAAGTGAAAGTTGACCATATGAATAGTACATCAGTACAAGTCTTAAGATACATGATATTAATTGTACTTAAGTATCAAAAGTAAAAGTGAATTATATATATATTTACAAGTATGTACAGTATATACTGTATATTCTGAATTGCCTGATTATCAGCATGGCCACTTATTGGATCTGATAATCCGCATTTTCACATTTTTATTAATCTAATAGACATTTTTCAAACATTTTAGGATCTCAAACATTACAAGTGTACTGAACCTTTTACATATACACAATTCAGTTTAATTGATGTATTAAACCATCTGTGCTGTGATCAGTGTTAGGATCACATTAGTTGGAAACAAAATCACTTTCTGAGTAAAAATAACATGGCAGCTTTTGTAGTTAGTAACATAACCCATGGAATTACACAAACAAACTTAATCTAGTCTTTAATCCTTTTTGATGACTTCAAAACCAAAATCATATTGCACTGATTATGGACAGGACAATTATTCTGTTTTCTGTTTTGATATTTTCTTCTCTTGAATCATCTCAGAACATTTTCAATGCAAATAAAATCAACATTTACAGTGCGTCGAATAAAACGACCCTTATGCACAAGCTACAGTTGTGTATTCTACAACCTGTGGCATCCTGTTTCTCTTGTGTTACTTTCTGTTGCATCAGTTTTGTAATCACAGGCTACATGAGGACTTTGCTCTCGTCTTAGAGGCCTCGTGTGTCACAATGTGTCATGGCGCACTTTGTGGTTTCATTGAAATCATGAAAAAAAATGTTTTGAAGAAAAATGCAACTTTTTAAAAACATAAAAATCAAATCAAGTACTTTGACAATGTTACTTTAACTTCATTACATGCTTTTACAAATGTGTGTAATTTGGGTTGATTATACTCTTCTTTGTAATCTGATGATGTCATCCCAATTATATCATGCAATCTGTTTTCTACCTAAACCATGTTATGATGTTACAGTAGCTGACTAATACTTTTATCTTAAATCGTGGACGGCTTCTGCCACACCCAACTCACTGCACCAACATACTTGCAGCTGCAGTTAGCGCGGTTTATACAAGTCATCTGTCACAGACACAGATAGCAGAGCGGAAACAACTTTCTAACAGTGACCGCTCCCACTTCAAATTTATTTAAGTCTAATTTACAATTATTTCATTTATCCTGTTAAAAAGTCAAAGGCTACATACATGACAATTTACATCTTTACCGTCTTTCTCTGTCTTTATCACTAAAAACAAATCAATTAGTTTAAAATAAAAACAATGATAGTGACAGTATACTTTTTTCACCGGTAACACGTGGTGGAGCTACTTAAACTGGAGTCAAGCAAGTAACTGAACCTGTATTTTAATGTTTAATCCCCCGGCTGCATCATAAAGTAATCTATGAAAAGACCCACAGACAGCTACTGTACAGCATCATCATCACTCACCACACAGTGAAAACATGAGCATGAGAATGCCCAACATCCTGAGAGGCAGCATGCTCGATCAGCATGCGGGAGGAGGGAGGTGGATGGAGGAGATGAGGTGTGTTTCAGGAGGGTCCGGCCGATATCCAGCTTCACCACCTGAGTAAGATGACCTGGCTCAGAGCCCTGCTGATGATGCCCTGCAGCTGACAGTTACAAGAACTGGAGAGAAAAAAAACAGTAAAGCACACAACGGAAAACTCAACGCCCCGGTGAACAGGAAGCTGCCTGTAGAAACGGAAATATGACACCACATCCACAGTTAGTTCTTTGTGGTGTAACTATAGATGAAATGGTCATCCCCTCCCATATTTTGTGCAATCTTTCATAGGATTGTTTCTCCAGTATTTCAAAAATGTCATACAGAAGCTATTGTTGTATCATTTTATTGAAAGGTACATTGCAAATGGGAAAGTATCAAATGTTGTCAGGAAATTGCAACACAAGAGGAGAGACATCTCTCTTTAATGATTCACTGACATCCTCACTGAAATCCTCACTGACAGGCTTCCAATCAACATGTTATGACATTTTTTCATAAACTGGCTCAACACTGTACGAGGTCAACATATCATATAAGGCCCTGGATATATGTCTACCTTAGTTCATCTTTACTTTTCTCACTTGTGTCCATAATGCAACTGTGTTATGTGGGTTTGATCATCATGGTCACTCGTTTGAGGGAGTAGGATCCTCCGTGGAACTCCGCCCAGTAGACCCCGTCCTGGTAGCGGCTGCGATAGTGTCCACCCCGATACCACACCCCGTTCAGATTGGAGTGGGCACACATGTGGTACCACCAGCCTCCTTTTTGGAAATGAGCGCAGTTCCCTGTTGACGCCAACAGAAGAATATTAACAGAAACAGTGAAACAGAGAGCTGACAAACAGTGACAGGGCGAGAGCGGACCTGTGTAGCTGTCCTTGTCTCGGTCCAGAGTGGTGAAGGCCTTGTTGTTGTGCCACGACAGGGAGTCTCCTGCCGTGCCTTGGTACTGTCCCAACCGCAGTCGGTACCAGTCGCTCTCCGGTTCCAGGTGGAAGCTGTCGTACTCGGCGAACACCTGCCGGCCCTGCCAGTCCTCCAGAGCCACCCGGAGCTTATACGTGGCCTGTTTAGTCATCCAGTAGAGGTGTTCCAGGCCGAGCCAGTACTCTCCATCAAGGTTCCCGAAGCCTTGCTGCAACACACAAACTCACTGGTTTCATCTGAGGACAAGTAATTATTTTTTTACCAATTACAGATAAATGGCGGGTGATGTAAAATGTGCAACATTTTTTAAATACATTGATTTTGGATAATTATTTTATTCCGTTTTGCTGGTGAGGTTTTTGTTGACAATGCTTTTAAAGCCTATTTTATTCTTCGTGAGTCTAATATTTTTATGTATATTCTGCACAGTGTAGCTCAGGCTAATGCTTTGCTGTTTCCATGTTTTTACTCAAGTCTTTAACTGTAACCCTGAAATGTTCATTGTGATGAATTCCTTTATTTTGAGCCATGATCGCTGCATGGAACAAGCATCTGTCAAGACTCTTGGCCTTGTTAAGCCCCAGTGTGTTTAGCAGACTTGCACGTGTGTGGACTCACCTTGTACTGCTCCCAAGTCCTGAAGAAGTTGACCGACCCGTCCTGCCTCCTCTGGATGACCGTCCAGCCTCCCTGAGCCCGACTCTGCTCACACCAGGCCTGCAGGAGGCGGTTGGCACTCTGCGGGCGGAGCAGGTAGATCCCGCTGGTGGTCTCACCTGATTCCATAACATGCTGGCAGTCTCGCCACGGCCCTGAGATGGAAATGAACTATTATTTAGTGGTTGTTGCTGATGTTTGTTAAAAAACGAGTCGGAATCAAGACTACATTTGATCAACCTCTAATTTTTCACTTAGTTTCATAGTAAAGTAAAGATGGGTTATTGGCTTCTGAGGGGTTTTTTTGGTCGAACTCTAATGGTCATTTGTAAAACGCAAAAAATGCTGGTTGCAGAGAATTTTTTAGATTCTGTTACTGTCAGAAAGATCAGAGATACGTAACAACTTCAGTGAATCTGTCATGCTTTTGTACTCTGTGTTGTTTGTGTTGTGGTTCTTGTATTCTGTGTCATGTGTCTCTGTCTGATGTTTTGATGTATTTGTGCCTTAAGTGTTCCCTTCTGTGCTCTTTCCATTATGTTCTCTCCTCTGTATTTTCCCAGTCCTCCTTTCTTGCCTGTCTCCCCCCGTCTGTCAGCATTGTTCCCTTCATGCCTTTTTCCCCTCATAAACTCACCTGTCCTCCTCCCTCCTCTCACCTCACCTGTTCCTCGTCTCAGCACTAGTGTCTGTATTTAGTTTCTGCTTTCCCAGTTCTCTTTGTTGGTTCATTGTTTGCTTTTGTTTGTTCCTGTTTCTGTGTGCTTCTGTTGGAGAGTTGTCCCTTATCTTTTCAAGCTCCTAGAAGTTTCTGTTTTTTCCTTGTGTTTCCTTGTTTTATGCCTGCGTCACCTTTTGGTAGGTGTTTTTGATTTAAGTTGTTTTTTGTTTGTTTTTTACTTTGCTTAGACTTTTCTGTTGCACTTTTAGTCGTTTTTAAATGCTACTGTGTGCTCTGGTCTGGACTGATTTTCCTTTGTGTTTCTGAATTTGATTTGTTTGAATTCAGCTTTTGTTTATCAAAGCTCGCTTTTTGTTTCCCCTGGTCCTGCCTCCTATCAGATCTGCATTTGGATTCACCTTTTTAGTTTTCCCTTTTAAACCTCCCCCTCCGTGACAGAATCTGTTTAGAGCCGAGGAATTCTTCCCCAACACATGTTCAGTGTCTCACGTCACACTGATAAGATGAACATATTTGGGCTGAGAAAATGCACACATGGAGGAAAGTCTCCTAAACAAAGTGATAATGCTTAATGGTCTTCCCAGACAGCCATTTGTGTTCTGTACTTAACAAAAACAAGACGGTTTGGCAACGCACGGTCTTTCATCAGGCCTCTTAGGAAGTGGTGAGTCACTCAGACGCTGTGGTCACTATTGATTCTGCTGATGCTGAAAGGACTCTTCTACTTTGTCATTTCAAGCATTCCTGGTGTGCAGGCAAACAGTCACAGTGTCATTTAAAGCTCTAACAAATGCAGGGTTTCATCTGTGTGCCTGTGAGTGTGTCTTCATTATGAAACCCTCTCCGTCCTGATAAGAGCTGCGAGCCGGCCGACATTGTTTAGGCATTCCCACAGAGATAGGCCTCCTACGAGCAGGTCACTGACTCCTTCGGCTTCTGTTTATCTAAGCGGCTAAATAACTCGGACAGAAGACTGATACGCCTCTACACACAGGTTTAAAGGGACAGTTCGACCCCAAATCGAAAATATGGCTATATCCCCTCACCTGTAGCACCATTTATCTACCTAGATTTTTCTGGTGTGAGATGCAGTTTTGGAGGTACTGGCTGTCGAGACGTAGTGATGGGAGTAGACGGCGCTCAAATCCACAGACACTGATGTAAGAAGTTTCTTAAACGGACTATTTTCTTTTGACTGAACCACACCCACAAACCATACAGTGTCACCATGCGGGAGGAAGTGTGCAACTGCTCATAAACGAGAGGTTCATGCTTGCGTCAGTGTTTATGGTGTCCTCCTCGGCTGAGCTGTAACGTTTTAGCTATCTTAGCTCGTAAGTCTCTCATCCGTTAGTAGACGCGCACTTCCTTCCGCGCAGTGCACTGCGAGTGTCGCTGGCTGGAAAGAAAGTACTTCCTAAACTAAACTGCTTACAACATGATCCCCAGGACGAGCGCCAGGCTATAAATTCAAATTTTACATTGTGGCCAAACCGTGTCATTACAACGTCACATGATGCAAAGACTTTCCCATAAGCTTAATAAAAAAGAGATCTTTTGTTTTACATCACAATTCCTGAGAAATGACAGAAGTCTCACTCTATGATCTGCATATTGTTATAATGTTCCATTATATCCATAAGAGAAATAATGTCTTTTGTAATTTTGGGCTGAACTGTCCTTTTAGGTCTAATCGAGAATGCGCTTGACATTGCCGTACCTGGAGTCTTTGTGACGGGGAAGCTAATGAAAGGAGGGTCTGTAGGAGTGTGGGCTGTGGCGGTGGGGACAGAACGAGCTGGTTTTTCTTGCTGCTGTGGTGGTGATGGAGCGCTTTGGTCCCTTTGAACATCGTTGGTCATTTCGTTGGCTTCGGAGCTGTGATTAGGATGCACATTAGACGGGCTTTTTGGTGGTTCAGACGTCACCTGTCCAGACCAACACAAAAACAACGCGTCATTCTCAGTTCCTGTGTCAAAACCACTCTTCATAAATTTGCAATATGCAGATTATTTCCTACCAGGGTAGACTGGGTGGCGTCCCTGCACTGGCACTGCTTCTCCAGACGAGCAATAAACTGGTTCTGGGAGCTCATCATGGAGGTGAGGGCTCCATATTTCTTCTCCAGCTCCCTGTAGTTACTGGACACCTGCAGTGCCTGAGATGTTCCACCACAGTGAAGGATTAGATGTAGCTTTGAACATCAACAGATTTACACATCGACAAGCACTGTGGTTCTCTGCTCACCTGTGTGGTGGCATTCAGCAGGAGGTTCTCCACCCTTCGCTGCTCCACAGCCTGGTCTTTCTTGTGTATGACTTCGTGCAGCAGCTGGGCGTACAGCTGGGCGATACGAGAATTCATGCTGCTGCTCTCTTTGCGCAGGGCTCTGACCTCCATGGCGAGGGACCCCTCCTGCTCCAGTTGGCCACGGAGCTTCTCCAGCTGTTCCTGCTGCCGCGTGAGCTCCACCCGCAGCGCCGCCACCTCCGAGTGGTTGGTGGCAGCGGGCTGCGTGTTCAAACACAGCGCTCCTGTCAGTTTCTGCTGCGGAACAATGAAGGTGTAGGAGCAGCGGCCTCCTTTAGAATCTGAAGATCGTGATGAACGTTTCTGACTGTTCTCCCCATCCTTCCGTCCTCCAGCTGCAGCTCCGTCCAGACAAAGAGTCAAGAAAAGAGTCAGACCTAATGTCAGTGTCTTCTCCATGAAGGTGTTTCTGAGGACACCCTGGAAGAACAAGAGGAGAATTACCACAGATATAAGACCTGATCATCAAGATGATGTCCTCAACTGTCCACAACCAGAAGATATTTAGTTCACTGCCATAGAGGAGGATTTAAGAAGCTGGTAAAGGAGAAATGTGCATTTTTTTTCTTAAAATGTGACTCAAACCAAAATCGAATTCCACTCCTTCAGCACTGTTAGACTCTTTAGAAAACAAATGATGAAACTCATTACAGCAGAACAGAGATATATGAAAAGTCAAATCTCTTCCACACCAGCTTCTTAAATGAGATTATTTTCTGATTTCTTTCCTGAACTGAATGTCTTTGGGTTGTGGAAGAAATGAGACATTTTCACCATTTTCTGACATTTCTATAGACCACGCAATAAATCGACAATGAAAGGAATCATTTGTAGCAGCCCTCCCTGCATTACCCACAATGCAACTTAGCCGCAGAGCGTCATCACTGGAGGCGATTTATCAGATTACGCGCTGCTTCCTCTGCTGCCACAAAAGGTTTCATGCTACTTGTTTTCACATAGGCAGCAGCACCTAAGACCTGTAAACACACAGTAATGTGTAAAATAAAGGAGCCAAAAAAACAGACAGAAACGTGTCAGAAATAAATGTATTCTAATTATATTTATTTGAGCTGTAGCTTAAAAGTTGACTTCATGTCTAAACAGGAGTACATTTCTACGAGTGAGTTCAAAAGTACCAAATGAAAAATAAATACAATTTAAGGAATTGGAAGCAGCTGGAAAGTGACAATCAATCAACAGGACTAGGGAGTCTGGATTTGTAACATCAGCCCCTTTTCCTATAAATCCTATGTAAACTAGATTGGATCGATTGATACTCGACTTCACTGTTTGTCGTGGGACCAGATGTTTCTTTGCAAAGTACACACTTTTCCCCCCCGAGCTGGAATTTATTAGCAAGTCAACACTGAAGGGACAACAGTCAACATCAACCAGCCAGAATCAACACACCTCCACCTCAGAGTCAACTGATGAGTCAGCTCCACATCCAGCCACAACAACCACGGTCAACACCATAAACACATGCATACAAACAGCTCATTACTGACATCTGACACCCAACTGTCTCTGCATAGAGACACATCACGACACAAATGTCTTTTTTTCTGAATGAAGCCACAGAGTCTGAGCCGATCAACTAACGTGTCTTTAACAGGCTGGTGATCCATTTGTCAGAGTGCAACCTCAGATTCCTCAGACCACATTAAAGTGCATTGTCCTGGCAGGGACTTACCGCAGCAGCTGAAAAGTGTTTGGGACGTCTTTGTTCCGTTCCAGAGTGTTGCTGCAGCTCCCAAGGACGCAAAAGTATAAAACATGTAAGATAAAGACTAACGCATTTTTTTAAAAAATCACATCGTTCAGACTAAAAGGTGTCCGTTGAGGTGAAGATGAGGATGTGGGTCAACAAAAAACCTGTATCAGAAGACGACACCTTACTTCTGTCAGCAGCTACACACCCTCCTCTTCTGCTCCTGAGGATCTGCCTCAGGATCACTGAGGAAGAGACAAATAATTACAAACTATCTCAGTGACGCCTCCTCCCACCACTTGTTGTTTAACTGGAGATCAGGGCAGGAATCCCGGGATGTCTCCTCCCTCAGGCCAACAACCTGCTGTCCTGCCACAGACTCTTCACTATCAGGAGCTCAGCTGGTGGAGTATTCTAATGCAGAGGTTTACACGAGGGCCGCAAACAGTGATCATTTTCATTATCGATTAATATGTTGATTGTTTCCTCAATTTATTGATGAATCATTTTATCTAAAAAATGTCAGAAAATAATGAAAAATGCACAAATGTGCGTCAAGCCATCGAAAAGTCACATTTGAGAAGCTAAAAACAAACTTTTTCTGGCTAAAGAAGACAGTCGAAGATTTTTTTTTATGTTGTTCAGCTCTCTCACCTCTTCACTACGGAATCTTTAGTCTGATCTGAGGCCTTCGTCTTCCTGTGTGCAGTGAGCCTGATCTCCCTGCCAGTGTGGCTCCACTCCAAACTGAGAGGGGAAACAATATACTGAATCTCAACAAGAAGATTCGGACAGACAGCTGGGTTAAATAAGGAATAGACACAACTTAAAATGAAGACGGAAGAAACCTCAGGAAGAGCCACAGAGGACGAGCAGACATGCAATAGATGTTGCATGTACAGAGGGAGATGGTCCCAGGGGCCCCGTGGTCCATCCGAGGGGCGCCTGAATGAAAAGAGAGGAGGAGGAGGAGGAAGATGTCATACGCAGCACCAAGTCTGATCTTATATGAAATGTGAGCCAGTGCAGTGAGGCTAGGACTGGTATAATGGTGGTCTCGTACATGTTGAACCATCTGAAGACTGTGTCTCTCTGGACCTTATGTACCTCATCTCACGTCGGCCACCAGGCGAAGGTAGTCCGAATTTAAATGTTTTCATCCCAAACGCTGCAGCTTCAGTGGAGCCAGCAAATTTTGACACTTTTATCTTTAACGGAGGATTAGACGAGTCTGAAAAATGTGACACATTCAGCTTCAACTTTAGTTTTTCAGACTAATGTGCTGGTGTCGAGATCCAAGGCTCTAAATGTGAGCAGCTTTTTTACCCGCAGAGCAGACGGCAGCAGCTGCAGGGACTTTCTATTGGACATAATTACAGCCCGGCAAATATTATAGATATCAGTGTCACAGATATGTCGGTATCGGCACCTTTATGTTATTCTATATATTAATTGATTTGTTATTCTACGGGACATTCTGCAGAAACAAATGCTCGGGGTGATTTATAAGTGTTTCATTCCCAGTGAAGTTTCCTGTTTCAGTGCACTGATGTTGTTTTGGATAATCGAGTTTCAAGTTAAAAGGTAAATTATCCCTCAACCATTATTTATATATATTTGCATAAACACATTTGAGGGATCATTCCAAAAATATATGTTTATGAATATATTCTGTATTATGCACCATCCACCCCACAAATCAGGTCAGGCTCTAGATAACAAAGTAACTTTGCCATCAAAAAAAACAAAAATGGTTGTGAGAAGTTTCCTGTTTTTTTGCAGAAAAGATTTAAGATACTTTAATTCTGCACCTTTCTACGAACTCTGTAGATTTGTCTTCATAAAAACGTTATCAACACGACCTTCAAATGTTGTGAGCTGGAAGATTAAATCTGTTGCACGGATGGTCGCACCCAATCTGTGATATCAGAGAGCATCAGGTTTTAGGTGGAGACAGATTGTGCGGGTAGATAGCAAAAAAACAAAAAGAACGAAAACACTCCATCAGCATTCTTTTTTTTAAAAACTGTGAAATGATCTCCCAACTGTTGAGTGATGTCACGTAGATCTGGAGTAACGCCTGCAGTTCTGCACTTCTGCAAAGTCGTGATACTTAGAATATGTTTATTAACCCATTTTCACAGCTGGCCCTCCAACATGTTCAGTGTGACAGCTCAAACCACGCGCTGCTGGACTGTGGGCTCAGGTTTGGATGTTTGATAGGTTCATTTCACAAAACAGCATCAGTGAGTGTGTTACATTCTGGGAAATGTTCATACCACAACCAGAATTCTGTTCTTCATTGTGGTTTGCCTGGAGCTTGTAGACTTCCTCTTCATTGACTTCCTGCTGCCACTTTTCAATTCACATCACCAGCTCTCTCATCAACTGAACATTTTAATCATGACAGCTTTTTTTTAAACTGAAGCATTGAAACTTCATTTAGCTTAGCATTTATCTTGTAGAATAATATTGTGTTTTGTCTCATTCTGACTATGTAGGATCTTAAATAAGGATCTCCATTTTAGCTAGGCTCTTGGTCCTGTTTTATGTTGGTCTGCGGACGAGAATCAATGATGGAATGGGCACAAAACAACAAATACGTTTTTATAAGTATTTTTTGGGCAAAAAAGAATAAATAGCTGAAAAGTGAACTGGTTGGCCTGACTCACAGATGTTTCACCACAAAGGGAAACGGTGACAGGATGCAACTGTGCAGTTTCTCTTTCTTTTCCACATTGTGAAAAACAAAACCATAACAGTTTACTGTTTGTTATCATTCTTTTTTTCACTATCAGTAAGATTTACCTGTCAGTGTCGGTGTGTGTCAGTGGGATTTTGTTCCTTTCTCCACTCTACTTGATGAGTCTGCACCAGGGTGTAAATATGAAATTATAATCGTGTGTGTTTGGCGCCCCCTCGTGGCCGTCGTCAATACAAACATAAAAGCATAAAAACACTTCCTCTAAATGATTTCAAAATAAAGTGGCTACGCTGATGCACTCACTGCAGAGTGCAAATGAACAAATGGTATGTGATGAATGGGAATCTTTCAGATCACTTCCTTTCTGATTGTTTCACTTTGGTCAATTATTTGGGAGGTATTTACCGGAAGTCTGACTTCTGCATTAATGCTAGCTTAATGAATTTATCATTGCAGTTTCTCCATGTGGCCACTAGAGGGCAGTGAGGACTTGTGATTCTAAATACACGTATGGCCGTGACCGAGTCAATTAAAACCCTTACTGCTTATTAATGTACACACTGTTCACAATAGTATTTAGGACACTAATAATATTAATAATAATCCATATTATCCTTAACATTCTCACAGAACAATATGTATCGTAGTAGGATTGCTACCTTGGATTTGTGGAAAAAAGGGACACTTGACCAGCTGACAGACTAACATTGCCATTCATAGTCGTGCTACTAGCCTGGATAAAATCTAAGGTGTTTGTATCAAGACTGTTTGTTAATGTTTAAAAAATGTACGAATGGCTGATATAAACAGACAAATCTCAATGTTGGTATTGGCCTCAAAAGTCCAGTTCTGGTCAGGCTATAATCATACGTGTTTAAACGTCATTTTTAAAATGTCTTGTTTACATCGGCAGCTTATTCTCAACCATCCCTGCTCTTGTTAGTGTCCTTCAGCTGCCTGAAACAGAGAGTGGGCCTTAGCTAAGAGAACCTGTTGGGAATGGCTCCAGTGGCAAAGACACACCTCACTTTATCGCCAGTAGGATGATTCTCCCCAAAGTTACAGGCCTGGGAGGTCGCACAGTGATCCTTCTTCAGAAAGCTGCATCAGCTGATCCCAGTAAAACCTCCGGACCCCCCAGCACCAACCCTGCTGCTGCTTCCTCATCAGGTAATCTATTATAACCGGATTTCATAAATGTGTTTTAAAGGTAAACCGGAAGTAAACCAAATGTATTAAGTCCTGAGAACAAGTCCTGAGAATATGATTTTAAAGTCTATCTTTTGAAACACAGGGAGTCAGTGCAGTGATTTAAATGACACATTTAACCAGAACTGAGACAAACACACTAAATACATTCTGTGCAGACTACAATGAGACTGTATATTGTGTGTATAAACTACTTTAGCTGCTCATAATGACCTTCTAGATGCTGATATACTAACATACTGAGACATTATTAAACACAACAACACATGGAGCCTGTTAGCTAACTGCGCTGTACTCAGATATTTGGCTGTAATGATGTTAGTATTAACAAGTTAACATTACACAGCAGGATAATGGCGTCATGCTAACACTCTCCAACAAACACACACGTTAGCTACGTTGCAAACCTGTCTGTAAAAACACGACGATTAAATGACCCAGTCGTCTTTATAAGCTCGTTCTACTGTCAGTACCCAGTTAATGTGTCCTTACCCGTTATTAAAGGCAGCTGAGCCGCTGCTAACGTGTTTCCCAAACCGTGCAGTGCATCTGCAACAACTTTAAAGTCAGCTAGCTAACATAGCATAACATAAACACTCACTGAAACTGACCTGCAAACGTTAGCTAACCAGCTTTCTAAAGAATACATACATTTCAAAAAAGTTTCATGCCGACTTTACCCAGACTCACAACTTGTTTTGAGAGAGTGACCACCGTTTAATTAACTGTGCATTATTCATGTAATTAACAGGCAGAGATAAAACGACCAAAATCACAATGGAGTTTGGTGCACCTAGCAAAACATCTGTCGCGGATTTAATTGGATGTAATTAAAGAATTATCCTCTAGCCGAATTTACCTCAACACTTAAAAATTAAATCAGCTTCTGTTCAGAGTTATTTCAGAAACATTTGAGGCAAACACAAATCTCACCGACATGAGAGGGAGGCTGGCTCCATTTTAACCCGCAGACAACATGAAGGTAGTTACTATGTGGAGCTCTGATATATGAAGGAACATCACCTGGACTTATTACCTGAGATCTGTAGGTAATAACTGATCTGCACACCTCCAACACAGACATGAATACACCTGTACTGAGCAGGTTACTGGGCACATAAAGCAGAATCGTACAGAACAGTTTACTCACCGTGTTCGTGTCCTCAGAGAAGAGCAGCTCCGACCAGAGTGAAACTCTGTCAGCAAGTAATGTACAATTCTTAAGTTTTGGAGGGAAATGCAGTAACTTCGCACGGGAAACGAGCGAGACCGCCCCTTTTGGCGCGCACAACCTGGATTCGCCAGAAAATCTGTGGGCGGGACTTATTTGACCTGGTTTATGCTGATAAATCCAGAGAGACCAATAGCTCAGTTGGTACAGCAGGTATCCCAAATATAAAGGTTTTGCCTCAGAACGGTTCAACTCCTGGCTCAGGGTGTTTTACTGCATCCTGTTTCCTGTGATTTCTCAAGCTGTTTTGTCAAAAGAGGCTAAACTCAAAATAAAACAAATATTATTAGAACCAACACAGACAAACAATTGTTAATAGGATTAAAAATGGTCACTTTTTAATTGATATTTCGTTTCTCTGGTCTTTATTTGTTATTATTCCAATACTAGTATATGAATCTTGGACCTCTTATGGAAACAATGTTTTTTGTTGTTCTTTGTTGTTTTTTCATGTTCTTCTCTACTCTGAAACCCGGAAAGATTCCTTCGTGATACCTTCAGTTTATTACCGGGAATAATTACAGCAATCGTGTTCGCTCCCAGTATCACTGATTTATATAGCTAGTGTTGCAGTTCACAAATATGGCCACTAGGTGGCAGCAAACACTCTAAATGCGAACAGCTGTCACGTAGATTGGACTACTAAGCAAAAAAAAACGATATTAATACAGTTGTAACTGAAAATATTACGTTTTTGTTTGTAATAAGTTTAGTTATATAAAAAAAATGATGTCATTTACTTATTTAAGTGATTTAGGTATTGAGTTCTAAATGATATTTATTATATATTATATTAGTTCTAAAATATTTAGTTCTAGAACAAAAGAAATTGCAGAGGATTTGGAAAGTGATCTGGAGGATTTCTGTTTGTGAATGAAGATTTTAACATATATTATTAGATGAAACCTCAGATAGTCAAGCTTTCTTTTTATCTGGATTATTATAGTAACACGTTTACAAAAGGTGCAAGACATTATCAATATATGAAAATATGGCAACAAGACAGTTAACAGGCTTTTCTCCAGTTTGTGTTCTCAAGCTTGCCAGGAACTAATATCAGCCGTGAGCAACACGGACACCTTAGTGTGAGACACACGGTTGCAGAACCATGTGGAAGGCGTCGTGTCGACTTCGTGGTTGAGTTGTTCCAGCGTTTGTAGACTAAATTTTCCGACATTATGTGTGGAGTTGTCATTGACAGCATAAGTATAGTGTAGTAATAGTTAGTGTCACTTTGTGGACACATTCAGCTTCCGTACATCTCGCTGAATAATGGGGAAATCCAAGGTATGTACCGGCCTGTGCTAACAGATTAGCCTCAACTGGTGGTTAGCCTGATGAGAACTTGGCACAAGAGGCAAAACATTTTTATTTTTCTGTTAATGTAACTTATATTGAATGAGAAGCCTGTCGTTTAGCAGCTGTTGTGTGAATCAAAGATCATTTGGTGTGGTTAAAATGACGAGATGTTTTAATGTTAGCTGGTGTGCTAGCTAAGTAACATGTGAGCTTTAACCGTCATTCAAAGCAAACTATCACACATTATATAAATATGTGCACATCGTGATTTCAGACCAAGAACCAGAAGAAAGCCCGGGCAACAGCCAACCATGTGGCCGAGGAGGTCTACGGAGGCGTCCCCCACTCCTTCGTGTTCCACCGGGGACAGATCGGGAAAAACGTGGGTCAGCTCATCATGGACGTGCGCAGAGTCATGGAGCCGTTCACTGCAGAGTCCCTGAAGGTGTGTGTGGAACTATAGCACAGATGTGACTGTACATGCCTCCATGTTAATGCTGCAGCAGGTTTATATGCTTTATTTAAAGAAAAAGTTAAATATCAACTCATTTGGTGGTTTTAAATGACGTCACGGGTGCAGATGTGTGCTCAACATTAGCATTATTTTAACTTGTGAGTAAAATTGAGGTTTGCCTGAGTTCTCTTCAGAAGAACTTTTCCGTGTGCTGTCTGACACTCATTATGTCTCAAACTGTTTGTTTTGGTCTCAGATTAAGAAGAAGAACGTGCTGAAGGACTTTGTGACAATCGCAGGACCGCTGGGAGTGACGCACTTTATCATCTTCAACAAGACGCCGACCAGTGTCAACATGGTGAGCCACTGAGGCTGGGGGACTTTATAGTTTTACTGTGTTGGCATTGTAACTCCGTCCATCCAACAACACATTTCTTGTGCTTTTCAGAGACTTGCTCGACTTCCCAAAGGTCCCACGCTCCACTTCAAAGTGCTCAAGGTAAATATATGAACTCACTAGAACACTAGAAGGTTAAACAAATGGGCTCTGATGATGACAGATTGATACTTGACTGTTAGTGATGTTTTCAAAGTAAACGCACTGATGTGCCCGAACTGAAAAAGTCATTTGTAACTCTGAATTATTCCCAGTTTTTATAACGACTCTTCCTTTTCTTGCAGTACTCTCTCATCAAAGACGTCGTCTCCACTCTGAAGAAGCACAGGATGCACGAGCAGCAGTTCACGCACCATCCGCTGCTCATCCTCAACAACTTCTCATCTGAGGGCATGCATGTCAAACTCATGGCCTCCATGTTCCAAAACATGTTTCCTTCCATTAATGTGCACAAGGTACCTTTTTTTTTTTTCTTGGTGAAACTGCTGTCTTGTTGTTGCTTTGACTCAGGATTCACAGCCTTGTTGGCATGATGACAGTATAGTCTTCTGAGATTACCTTTGAAGATTTCTAAAAAGTAAACGCTTTCTGATTGTTGAATCTTTGAGTCATTTTGCATTGTAGAGGTTTAACACCAGAGTTCTCGCACAAACAAATGAGCGTATTTTTGTTTTCCAGGTAAACCTCAACAATATCAAGCGATGTGTGCTGATAAATTACAACACAGAGTCCGGGGAAATTGAATTTCGACACTAGTAAGTATTTAGTTGTATGGAACAGTGAAGGTTGGGCTCAGATGATGACACGTAGCGTAACATGACTGTTCAGTGATGTATGTTCAAAGTAAACGCACTGATGAGCCTCCACACGATGATCAGATTTCTTCTGTGTATTGATTTAAATGCCTCACTGACCGATGTGATCGTGTTGACAACCCGCAGCAGTCTGAAGGTCGTCCCTGTTGGAATGAGCCGAGGAGTCAAGAAGCTGATGCAGGAGCGGTTCCCCAACATGAACAAGTTTGAGGACATCAGTGAGCTGCTGATGAAGTAAGGTTCTTCTTCAAGGTGTAATTCATAGTCCTGAGGTGAAAGGGCACCGAGTCTGTCTGCAGCTGAAGCGTCTGCTCAGTGGTTCTGTGCTCTTTCTTCAGGGGGGCGAATCTCTCAGAGAGTGAAGCGGAACAAGATGGAGAACACAACATCACTGAGCTGCCGCAGGTCTACTCTGGCCGAGGCAACATGGCGTCCCAGCAGAGCGCCGTCCGCCTGACGGAGGTGAGTGTTTTGACAAAGTGCTACTTTTTTATTTTAACTTTTTTATTGGTTGAAACATGTGCAGTTAAGATACTCAATCCATCTCAGAATGTCCTTTTTACACTAACAAGTCAAACACCCATCCACCCAAAGTCAACACCGTTAGTCTTTACATTTACATGTGGGGATATAAAAGGTACATATTTATAATCTACATAGAGAGAAAATTATAAAGACAGCTCAGGGGGGAAAAAAACTGTTTTTCAAATAGGAATAAACAAAAACAAACACCAAACAAAGAGACTGCATGTTAGGGCAAAAGTAGTTTTGTCATTCAGCTGGTAGCACAGATGAGTTGTTGAAATATGAAATAAAGGTTGGTGCTTGTTAGAGTTTCTCAGTGACTAAAAGTGAGCAGATTTTCAGGCCTGAAGTGTTCTCAGGCACTATAATACTGAAGACTTGAGAAAGAATGTCTGCAGGCCGAATGCACAACTTTTGAAAACGATGGACAAAGATGTTTGGATGAAACCTGAACTGTTTCTGTGTCGACCTCAGATTGGCCCTCGCATGACTCTGCAGCTGACGAAGATACAAGAAGGCATGGGAGAGGGAAACATCCTGTATCACGCCATGAGTGAGTCCAACACTTCATTTTTCTCTCTGCTTGATGTTTTCTGGTGTACATGATGACAAAATCTGTATGAACTCTATGATTCATCTCTAAAAGTAAACGCTTACTGATACATCCAAATATAACGGAGCTTCTTATCGAGATCTGTTACAGATTGTTTTTTAATGCCGATTGTTGTATATTACGTTTTCCAGTCTCCAAGACAGAGGAGGAAATACAGGAGATCCTGAACAGGAAGGAGGCCCAGCTTAAAGACAAAGAGGGTCGTCGGAAAAAGCAGGAGCAGAACGTTGCTCAGAAGAAAGAAAAACAAGAAGAGAACAAGTAATTTGACCTTGTATATGATTTGATCCCTCTGCCATATCCATTTTCATTTGGTTGAAGTGTAAGAACATTTTTCTATTTGTAACAGGAAAAAGAGCCTGGAGGGCATTAAGAGGAAACTTGCTGAGGCTGAAGAGGACAGCGAGGTGGAGGATCCGGGCACTCAGAGCAGCCAGCCAGCTGCTGTTGAGTCTGACGATGAGGTGGAGTACTACAGACAGGCTGTAGGACAGGAGCCAGATGAAGGTGAATATGATTGTGTCATAAACTATTAGCTCCTGGTTCTCCTTTTCAGCTTAATTACTTACAAACACCTTTTTTTGTGTGTGCAGATATGTTCCCTAGTGCCAAGAGGAGGAAGATGTCCTCTGGTCAACCTCCAAGAAAAGACAGAGATGCCAGACCACCGAAGAGAAACGGTCCAGGAGGGAAAGGATGGAAGCAGTCCAGGGACGGGGAGAAACCATTTGGAAAGAAACTGAGGCCTGGAGGAAAGACATTTGGAGGAAAGAAAGCTGGCGACAGGGAGAAGAAATTTGGTGGAAAGAAGAGATTTGAAGGGAACAAAACATTTGGTGGGAATAAAAACAAGGACAAGTCATTCAGATCTAAAGGTCAGCAAGCCAAGCCGGGCTTTAAGAAGAGAGGTGCAGGAGCGAAGCAAGGCTTCAAACAGAGGAAAGGAAAAGGCTGAACTCTTCATTCCTCTTTCTGGACTTGGACATTGAATGTGTTATGCTGACCACCAGGTGGCAGCAAGCCGCTGTTTGCCATCGATGAATGAGAGACCGATTTATTGCTGAAAATCAGCAGAGGGACAAAGGAGAACAGAAGTGCTTTATTTTTCACACTGTTTGAATTAATATTAATATGTACTTGTTCAATAAATTGTTTAAAAACATCTTCAATTCAACAAAATGTTTTCGTCAGTGCACCCAGGTTTCTTGGCTAGTTTCAGGGACTTTCATCCTCTTCTGAGCAACTTCTCCTTCTGCAAGACATCTCACGACTGTAAATTAACTAAATTCATTCTTTACTTCACAAAAAAGTAAAGGAACATTTGACATCACCTGATCACAGCAGGTGAACAGGAGAAAACAAAACGACATGCCAGGGGACAGATGTCACATTCACAAAGTCAGAGGAAACATTCATTTATTCAAATACATCAAATGTTTGTATCAAACAGGAGCACAAATAAATGTGATGTCTTTTTGTTTTTTCATTCACCTTTAAAACTTCTTATGCAAGTTTACTGACAAACCAAAATCTTTATATTTAAAATGCACGTCAAGTCCCACGATGGCTCGTTTCCAAAAAAGGAAGAATATAAGTACTTTTCTCTTGGAATTTTAAGAATGTGCCCCACAGGTATGATTCTCAATTTATCCATTACTACTCAGACATTCTGAGACCAAAAGAGGAATTTAAGTGAAACCACCCATCACAGACTTTCACTCTCACTTGCTGAAACTCCTGAACAGTTCTTCACCAATCTCTTCAGGGAACAACAGAGATGTAAGTAGCAAAACATTTGGTCTGAAATACAAGATTTTGTTGTTAGATTAGATTTAGCTTTATCCCACAACAGAGAAATGAACTTGTTACATCTTCAGCTAAGTACAGGACAAAGAATAAGACAAATATGAATGAAATTAAGTAGAAAGTAAATATAAAAAAATATATTTGCAAAAACAAATGAGTGGAAAAGTGATTGCCCAGGAAGTGTTTGAGTTGATGAGTCTGATGACTGTAGAGATAAATGATCTGCGGTGATGAAAACGCCCTGATAAAGTTTAGTTTCTAAGTAAATGATGTGTGAGGGAATAAAATGGCCGCTGTGAAGCATTAATTTATGTTTATTTTACTTTACAGTGAAGTACCAAACAAGTCCTTCTTAAATAAGATTAAAGTTATTGTGTAAAAATGTTATAAATAATATCAGATACTTACATTTCAATAGTACTTTTCTGGCAGTTAATGTACCTCAGTATAGAAAATACAAGAAAAGTATACATTGTGTGTCCAGCATGGGTCGATTTATTTATTTATTTTAATTTGATTGTTGATTAAATACATTTAATTAAAAGTGTGCTACACTGTCTCTGCTGGAGCATTCAGAGTCGCTTGTGACTAAAGCTGTGAAACAGAGTAAATACTCAAGTGAAGTTCTGTGTTGTATTTCTATAAATAAACTTAGTTGCATTCCATCCCTGGACTTATAGTCTACTGGAAATTTTTCTTGGACCCGAAATCGTGTTTCCTATAAACTTTTATGATTGAAATGTAATCTATAGGCCCGGTGGATGAAATTCAACTTGGTTGCTAAGAGTTGCATGTTGGGCAATTTGAGTAATTAGCATAATGAGCTAATTAAGGGGAGACACTACAGGTGAAGAATAGGGACATTAAATAGGGATATTAAACTAATATATTTCACCATGAAACTTACCCAGTTGATTACTTCCATTAAGACAATTATTGTTTATATTATGAGTTTTCTGAAATTGTATGTTTAAATATGCAAATGAGGCATTATCCAATTAAATATGTGCTAATTTGCATACCTTTCCAGAACATAAATCTAAACATTGGATAAAGCCAGGTTCAAAATTCCTGTTTCATTTTTGTTGACATATTATAGCCAAAGGTTTTTACCGAGGGAATTTTGGATTTCTCTTTTCATCACTCCATAAATCAGAAAATACCGTCAACCGCCATAAATAAACAATTTTCGCCCTGTTTTTAGGAATAAAATGTTATATAAATCAGGCTATGAATGATATATGAACAAACCCCTCTGTTACAACCTTCAGAATATAGATAGGAATGAAACTGGAAAGTTTGGTGTATGTAAGTGCTACTGAAGTGGAGATTTCTGGCTCAGAGTATGAGAAAAAACTCATTTTGAGAAGGGTGGAGGAGGGGGGTTATGAAACATTCGGCACTTTGGGGTTTCTGGATATCACAAACGTGGACTTAGACTCTTAGATCACTTTTCAAAGTTAACTAGAAGCAAAATTATAGCCATTTTCAGTTTCTCGCGATTAAGGGGAAACATGGCAGGCAAAAACATCGTTTTTTATACACTGTCAGTTTTGAGATTTTGGGTTATTTTGCTTCTATAACATGTCTTCTATCAGACTAGTGGAAAGAAAACATCCAAAATACACATTTAGGTGGTCATTTTACTTCACTTTGTCTATTTCCTTCTATAGATTTCTTATACAATACATATGTTTAAAGTCCGTTTTCTCAAAATGAGTTTTTTCTCATACTCTGAAAATGAAACAGACATGTTGAACCTGGCTTTATCCAATGTTTAGATTTATGTTCTGGAAATGTATGCAAATAAGCGCATATTTAATTAGATAATGCCTCATTTGCATATTTAACCAATTTCAGAAAACTCATAATACAAAAAATAATTGTCTTAATGTATGTAATCAGCTGGAGAAGTTTCATGGTGAAATATATTAGTTTAAAAAATGTCCCTATTCTTCACCTGTAGTGTCTCCCCTTAATTAGCTCATTATGCTAATTACTCAAATTGCCCAACATGCAACTCTTAGCAACCAAGCTTAATCTCATCTGCTAAACCTATAGATGACATTTTGATAATAAAAGTTCATAGGAAACAACATTTCTGGGTTTAGTATGGGCCATACGGGGGTTTCCAGTATACGATGCAGAGTGACTGTTCAATCTAAAGATCATCTGAATCTTACAAAAAACAGATTGAATTCATTTTGAGATTTTTACATTACAGAATATTTACCGAATAATAATGGCTTACTTCTTATTTTA
The DNA here is from genome assembly GCA_963678695.2 of Diplodus puntazzo. NCBI lineage: Eukaryota > Metazoa > Chordata > Actinopteri > Spariformes > Sparidae > Diplodus > Diplodus puntazzo. The sequence continues at coordinate 6,112,150 of OZ023174.1, forward strand.
AATGTTTTTCTCAACCCACTATTTATTTTCCAGTCACTTGATTAGGTTGAAAAAGGTTTCTCAAAGGAATCAAACTCATTCTGACAGTATTTCTGTCTTTAAACATATATGGTAAAGAGGTTTGTGTTGGTTTCCTGCATGCTCTGAAATGACAGACGGTACTTTATTTTAGGCTGCAGTCGCAACGCAGCCCTGATATATAAGTTGTGAACTTCTATTGATTTATAAAGTTAACATCTGATTCACAAAAGAACTGCAGGCTATTTATCGACAATCTGTTAAAAAACCCAAATCAGGGTTTCATCACAGTTTTGCTTCTTCAAATTGCGAAATGTATGCAGAGGGCAGCCTTAGAGAGGAAGTGACATTCAAAGGGTTGACAAGTCATGTTTCACTCACAACACTTTGAATATTCAAGTGTTAGCTAAAGGACCATTGCGTCTTCACACACATCACACAGGAAATGAACTGTGCCTCGCATCAGGAGTCCGGTAAGTGACACTCAACTTACTTTGTGCTTTTCTCTGTATTTATCATCGTATACTTTGATGGTTAGTTAAAAAATAATGCTCTCTCAGATTTGAAAATATCAAATATAGAAAACAACTCATGTTCTAACACTGAGGCTTGTTGCTCTTGTTCGATTGATGCTCTCTCTGAATGTTTCCTTACTTCCTATAATGAGTAATGGAAATCTAAATGCGATTATGCAATCAATCAAAGTCAGTGTTGACTTGTGCTGAAATGATGGATTCACTTTAAACTTCACTTTTGCAGATTTTGCACGGTATGAATTGTGTGAAAGCAGCAGCGAGACAGGATAACCTTTTGACAGAAACCGAGATGGTGCATAACTTCTCCAAGTGTGAGCGGTTTCAGATGGCTCTGCTGCCCTCGGTGTACGGCATCGAGTTCATCTTGGCCCTGGCAGGAAATCTCTTCGCCCTGTGGTTGCTGGTGGTCAAAGAGAAGAGAAACTGGCACACCGGTGTCATCCTGTCGTGTAACCTCGCCATCAGTGACTTGCTGTACGTTCTGACGCTGCCTCTGCTGATTGCCTACTACTCCAAGGAGAAGCACTGGACATTTGGCAACAGCGTGTGTAAAATCGAGAGGTTCCTTTTCACCTGCAACTTATACGTGAGCATCTTCTTCGTCATGGCGATCAGCGTGAACCGATGCGTGGCCCTCAAGTGGCCCTTCTTCACACGATCCTACGTGAAGCCTGCCCACGCCAAGGTCGCCAGCGTCGTCATCTGGATCATCGTTGGAATCATTTCCTGCCCCGTGTTGGCATTTTCAACCACTTGCGAGCGCAATAACAAGACTCTGTGTGTTTCCTTCTGTGACAAGACTCTGGGGGACGAGAGACCTCATCTGACCTATAAAATGTTTCTTGCTGTGTTTGGGTGTCTGGTTCCCTTCGTGGTTACTTTCATTTCCTACTGTGTGGTGATTCAGGTGGTGTGGAGAAATGTCAGTATAACTACGCTGGATAAACGCAAGGTGGCCCTGTTGGTCGCATCAGTGCTCGTGCTGTATGCCATTTCCTTTGTGCCGTACCACGTCTTTCAGGTCCATCACCTGTATATGAAACTTAAAGGCAACGATGATATTTGTTGGGTCTACGACATGTACCAGGTGTCCAAGGGATTGGCCGCTCTGAACATGTGCATCCATCCAATCCTTTACGTGGCCGTGTTCGACAGTATAAGAGTGGCCTGTTGCGGGAAAAGCCTGGAGGACAGCAACAGTACAGAGATGAGAATGTAGATTTGCTCCTTGACAACTTCTCTGTGAAGCACATTATCCTTTCATGCTGTAAAAATTACGATAATTTTATAACCACATTTTTTTTTTTACACAGGTGATTTTGATTTTGCCCTTCTTATTGCTGTTATTGCTGACATTTATTGCTGTGCAATGTTTAACCATCTGCAATAAATATTCCTTTGCTGTTGTAATGCTGTTGTAATGTTGTAATGTGCCTTCTTCTAACTTCCTGTCTGACCAAGTGGTGATTATGATCGACACCATAATAGTTGGTGTATAAGCACAGGCACTTTGCTTCATTGCGGAGATTTTGTCTGTAACAGCTCAAACAAATAAAATCATAATGGCGTCACTTAGCCATCAGAACAGTTTAATTAAAAGATTCAGGCAGGTTTTGTCTGAGGAAATGGTTTGTTCTGAGGAAATGGTTTGTTCACGAAGCATGGTGGTTTCCTAATCACTGGTCATCATGTGGTCACCAGAGTAGTTGGTCAGATGTTATTCAGATGTTGTTCTAATGTCATGTGAAACATTTCGAGAGGCTTAGAAGTACTTTGAAATTCAGGGGGGAAAATAACCATAACTTAGAGAAAGGTAACCAAAAGGGAAAACACACATTTTTGAATCAGAAATAGTGCTTTAGCAATTGCCTTGCCTTATCTGTCACTCAAAGGGTAACTCCACCACTATAACACATCAAAGTGTGCAAATAGGTTAGTGCATATGTGAGTTGTAAACTATAAAGCCTTTTGTGACTTCAGAGGAAGCAGCATCTGATAAATTCCCTCCAGTGATGTCACTCAGATCATTAAGTGGCATTGTGGATAGTGAAGGCACCAGGTTTTTAAAAAGAAAAAGAATAGGTGGAATAATTTAACCATTTCTGATGTATCTAAAACCTGGTGCCCAAATTACCCACAATGCAACTCGGCTGCAGCTTCCTCTGAAGCCATAAAAGGCTTTAAACATCTTCTTCACAGATGCAGTATTCCCCAAGACCTGTAAACACACTGTAATGTGTGAAGTTGGGTTTGCCTGTAACTTCAGTATTTTCCTATGTCAAACATTAACAACTCCAGAGTGGTTTTGTCATAATACAAAGTGTAACAGTAGATGTGATGACATTATTTTTGCCCTTTAGCCTGTAAAAAAAAAAAAAAAAAAAAAAAAGACGATACAGTATGACTCTTATTTTGAAGCCAAACGTTAAAGAATCGTGATGCTGTTATTGTGAAAGTTTCCTCCCGGAAGTGTGTGTGGTGGCGGCTCGGCTCGCGGTGCAACGCTCTTTGCTGTCCTGAAGCTAAGCTAGCTGAAAGGATGCCGTCGATTGAATACGACGAGTGAGTTATATTGTTGCTATTTCACAGTCTCTGCTCGTAGTTTTGTGTTTCTTATCATTCTAATATCGCATATCTATCTCTCCCCTTTCCAGCTCCAAGCCCAGCTGGGCAGACCAAGTCGAGGAAGAAGGAGATGAAGGTAAATAGCTAGCTGCCTCGGTTAGCTAACGCTAGCATGCCTGTTGTAGTCTGGTACCCCGAGCAGGAGGCCGGCTAGGCGGCTTCCACTTCCACGTGGTTGTTGGGCGTAATAGTGTAGTTTAAAACATACGTACATTAGATCATTTGGATTTCTAATCTTTAAACGGTCGTAGGTTTAGGACAGACCGACAGAAGTCGACGGGTTACAGACGAAATATCGACATATGCTGCGGCCCCAGTCCCATGACGTAGGCGGTGTCGTTCACTGGTAACGGCAAGATAGCTAAAAGTTAGCAAGCTTAGCAAGTTCACAAGAGATGATACTGGCTAAATGTGAAATATGGCTAATGTTGCAAGGAAGCTAACCTCTGTTTTTATCAGCATATACATTTTCATTTAGCTGTCAATTGAAAACTGGAGGTTTAATAAAGGGATGAGATGTTCTGGGGCTGCTTTATTGAAATTGACAGCTTAGAAAAGTGAAGTGTTGATGGACAAACTGACTGTTATTCCAAGTTTATTTGGAGTGTTTACTCAGTTGGCAATCTTTTAATGGCCACTTGAAAGCTGATCTTATATCGACCCAATATGTCAATAACTCGAATAGATTGTTTCTTTTCTTTTTCTGGCTTGTTTGTCTTACTTTGTCTTATTATGTTCGGCAGGCACACTACCATCTCCCAAGGAAACCATCAAAGGAAACATAAAAACTATCACGGAATATAAAATAGATGATGAGGGAAAGAAGTTCAAGGTAATTTAAGTTTTATTGTATTCATAAATAAATATTTCAAACATCAGGACTCAAATATCAATCTTGGTGCTCATATTTATTCTGTGGTGATTTATTTTCTCCTCAATATCGTGATAAACTACAAACATTTTGCCATTTGGCTTCTAAACCTGCCCAAGCAATAGATGGTTCTGTAAATCAGAGTTTTTCTGCCACTTTTGAGACGAATCTTCTTTGATAACCGTAACAGCTAAAATATTGTGTGGCAGCTTCGACACTCTTTACACCTTTGATAGACTGCATGCTTCTCTGCATCTCTACATGATACCGTAGCAGTATAATCGTTGCTAAGTGCCACAAATATTTTGACTACAGTTAAGTAAGACACTTCTCTAAATTGAAGTAGTTATGCAATAGCTGAATTTGTTTTCTTTGTCCTCTAGATTGTGCGGACCTTCAAGATCGAGACAAGAAAAGCCTCCAAAGCCGTTGCCAGGAGAAAGGTCTGTACTTAAATTAAATTTATTGAAGATGCATTTTCCTTAAGATGAACAAGATTTGGGGTAATGTCTGGTGTTTATCATATATTGTTGTTTCATTTCAGAACTGGAAGAAATTTGGCAACTCTGAGTTCGATGCACCAGGTCCTAATGTTGCCACCACCACAGTCAGTGACGATGTCTTCATGACTTTCATATCCAGCAAAGAGGTGAGCATTCAATGTGGGCTTTGAGATGTCTGTGCTGATGCCAATTTGTGTAAAGTAGTCCAAGTAACGCATGAAAACGCATTTTAACTCTGGTATTGGTTTGTAACTTACTCTGTTGAGATCGTGACTGAGCCCCTTATCTTATTCTTGCAGGACTTAAACGCCCAAGACCAGGATGAGGATCCCATGAACAAACTGAAAGGACAGAAGATTGTGTCTTGTCGTATTTGCAAAGGCGACCATTGGACCACCCGCTGTCCGTACAAGGACACCCTGGGCCCCATGCAGAAGGAGCTGGCTGAACAGCTTGGACTTTCCACCGCAGACAAGGAAAAGCCTGCTGGCTCTGGTACCATCAGCACTTCAATCACATCCTCAGATTCTGATTTGTTTTTCATGATCCGCTGTTGGACTTGATGGTTGGTTGTTCTTCTCTTTCTCCAGCTGAACCAGAACCTGCAGCGCCTGCACAGAGCAAGACTGGGAAGTATGTGCCCCCGAGTCTGAGGGATGGAGGCACGCGGAGGGGCGAGTCCATGCAGCCCAACCGCAGAGGTGGGTGTAAGTAGCTTTCGTTTTTTTACTCTACATCCTTTCATGATTGCAAGTCTTTTTTCCAGCTGTAAGAGCATAGCTTGTCACCAATAGTATGTGTTTGCATCTTACAGCTGATGACAATGCCACTATTCGTGTGACCAATCTGTCCGAGGACACCCGTGAGACAGACTTGCAGGAGCTGTTCAGACCATTTGGCTCCATCTCAAGGATCTACCTGGCCAAGGACAAGAACACTGGGCAATCAAAGGTCAGTGCTCATCTTAAGAATTCAAAGACGTGCATCCTTTAATGCTGATGGCATTGAAATTCCCACATCTAATTCTTGCAAAAGGTGTAGATATTGATTATTCTCTTGCTGCTGCCTTCCATAGTAATTGGCAATTGATGACATTCACATTAAGAATGACAATTATGAGAAGCACAGAATGGTCCAGTTGTCTTATCAATCGGCTGCTTTGTTTCCTGCAGGGATTCGCCTTCATCAGTTTCCACCGTCGCGAGGATGCAGCCAGAGCCATCGCAGGAGTGTCAGGATTTGGATACGATCATCTTATTCTCAATGTTGAATGGGCCAAGTAAGTGATCAACAGGGTTCTCAGTCAAGTGTTCAAACGTGGTATTTGTTCTTGCTCCTAATATTATTTCTCTTTGCAGGCCGTCAAACAACTGAGGATTCAATCAGAATACATTCGAGGATGATGCCAGATTTTATTATTGTGGTAGAATATGGCTGTTACCTAAATAAAGAAGATTCATGTTGTCACAATTTTTGTCATGGTTTTCCTTCATGTTTGTGTAGCTGTTACAATTCCTGGCAGCTTATATTCAGACTGATCCTTCAGTTTTATTTAAGATATGGTGCTTTAGTAGTAGTGATGTGTCGGTCACAAACAAATCAGTTCGAAGGAACGACTCTCTAATGCGAACGAACTGATTCCCCGTTTCACTTCTCTCTCGTTCGTTCTCACAAACTAGTCGCTGTGTTGTTCACTGTTAAGTTATCACAGTGGTGAGGAGCACTGAGAGCCAGCCAATCGTATGCTGTCGAATTTTAGCCAATGAGAAACAGGAAAGCATAGCAACCATTTCCATGAAAAAAAAAAAAATTCATTTTGTTCGTAGCTCATTGTTCTCGTTCAGTCACTCGTTCTTTGCTAGCAGGCTTTAGCTGTTAACTGTTGTGTTGTCTAAAAGTACACATAATCATGAAGTTGCAGCTATGTATATGCCTTGAACTACAGTGTTTTGTTGACTGTTAGCACGATCGTTTGAGAATGAGGAGCTGAGAATTGTGCATTACACGATTCACCGCTAAACTACGTTGTACCAGAAGTGCGACTGAACAAACGACATGAACGATTCTTCCTGCCGAACTGACTGACAGGAACTGAATCATGAAATCGACCTCTACTTCAAAGTGCAACTAACTTGGAATGCATCTAAAGTGGAGTGCTTCATACAGTTTCACATGCAGGAAGTGCACATTGAATTCTCACAACTAAAACCACACTTGAAGATAGTACAGTAGCAGTCATGACATTTCTTCACTGCATTGAGGATCCACTTTGTCACTTGTGTAGTTTCCATGTACTAAACTTTTTTTCAAAAAAACGTTTTCAAAATTTTTGTGGACTAAAATGTTAAGCTAAACCAATGAAAACAAATATCTCAAATCCGAATATATACACACGTGCTGCTGAATTGCAACATCACCACAATGACAATACAGAGAAAGAAATGGCCACATTAGTGGGGACCACAGAATCTCTTCTGGTTAAAACGCTAATCTCTAAAATAAAGTCTGGTTAGTAGAAACCTCAACCATGGGCTCAGGAGTACAGCCAGTGTCTTGTTATCAGAAAGTCGCTGGTCTGATTCCTCTGGTCTGCATGTCGAAGTGGGCAACAAACTGAACCCCACACTGGTCCTGATGTGCTGGTCGGCACCTTGCATGGCAGCAAAGATGCATATGAATTACGGCAAGTTGCCGTGGACAACAGCGACTGATAAATGCTGTACATGTGAACCAGAATCACTCCAGAAGGATGTAAACTGCCATTTGTTAAACTGAAGTTAAACAATCTGGATATGAGCCACTAGGTGTGAACACACTTCACCTTCTAAATGAGCAGCTTTATAAGCATAAATTCAGTAACTGTATAGTGTTAGTTTCAATACATTACATGTACAAGTGATCAATTTCATAAGAGCTTTATTTGAAACATTACACATATAAAAACTACATACAATTTATCCCACAGCGGGTGAACATTTCCCAACAACATGATTAAAAGCACATTTAAAAACCGAAAACATGGAATGGCACTGCACTGAATGTCCATGGCTGTCACTTAGTGACACAGTTGAAAGCCAGCTTATTTAAAAAGGAATGAATGCCTGAAACGTCAGGATCTGTGAACTGATTCTTGTTGGGAAGGTAACCAGGGGACTAATCGGTGACCTCCATCTTCTCTTGTTTTATGTTCTCTGGAAGGAAAAATAGAACATGTGTAAGACTTTATACATATTTAAGTATAAAATGTAAAGCAGAAGAGCACACTTCAGAGAGATTAATCACCTGTTGCTTTTTCTTCCTTCATTCTCTCAATGACACACTTCTTAATCTCCATGCCTATGGCTCTGGAGAGTGGAGGTGGCACAGCATTTCCAACCTGGCAGAAACAGGAAGAAACAATTACATAATCTGTGACAGTGTGTCAATTGAACTTTGATGTATTTTAGACTTTGCAGAGAAGCCATGTTGGCATTGTTTGTAAATTCAGTATTAATGAAATAACAGTTGTTTTTTGGCCACTTGAGGGCAGCAGAAGCAAGTGATAAACTATCAGCTTCTCGGTTGATACAGCAAATTTGTATCAAACAGTTGCCTTATCACACACACAAAGTGAATATTAGACTTGGCTCCGTTTTGGGAAAACATCTGCATCTTTATCTGTTAAATGATCAAAACACAGGTCACCAAATTTTGTCTCTAAAGTTTGGTACTGTGCAACTAGTCAGTGGTGCTTTCCCTGAAAAACAGCTGCCTGCTGTGGCCTTAATCTCTATGAAAAATGATGCGTTTGAAGTTGCATAAGAAATAGCAAAAAAATGAGCTTAGGATAAATATCTGGCAACTTCTCCCGTGACGGGCCCCAAAACCTGCCATTGTCACACACCATATTTTGGAATTAAAAGATTCTACCTGTCGGTGTTTGTCCAGGATGTTTCCAAAGAAGCGGTAGGTGTCGGGGAATCCCTGAGAGCGTGCACACTCCCTCACACTGACCACTCTGTGCTGCTCGGGATGCAGAACACGGCCCTGAAATTAAAAGATTTAAAAGTCAAGTTATCTGTCAAGGGATTTAAACACATTGCAGGGTGTTTCAAAGTCTGCTTCCAATAAGGTCAAGTGCCTTTGTGTTTTTGATTCAAAACACATATTTATAACAAGCTGATGTACCTGCTTGCCCATGGGCTCAGGGTTAGTGACCGTTGTACTGAAGAAGCCGTCCCACTCCAATCTGCCATAAAGTCCGGCCCAGTGATTGTGGCGGTTGCCAGTGTGGGGCAGACACCAAGGAATCAGGGTGTTGAACTGCCTGTCTGCGGGGTCGCACGGCTTCCCTAAAACCACAAACATAATCAGAGATCCCACCACACTACTTAAAAATAACACAAAGAAAGAGGGCTTATATTTTTATACACCTACATACCTCCTGCACAAGTGCAAACACCTCTGAGTGCACCAGTGCTGCTGCGTCCATTCTTTTTGTCAGGGTGTGTGTAACGCAGCTTCTTGGTCATGGTGCCATCTCTCAGCCGGACCTCGAGGTTGGGCAGATCCCTCCAGTCGGAGCCTGGAGCGAGGGGGATGTGACGCATCCGACCTTCAACCAGAGCACTCATGTCCTAAAAAACACAAAGATCTATTTTGTTAGAAACTTAACTTTTACCATCATTTACAGGAGGAGAGGACATTATCACAGTTCAGCTACATTATGTTAAATGTCCAAGACAAAAAAGTCCAAGTGAGACAGCCCACCTTGCAGATATGATCTCTGAGGATCGGCTGGTATTGTGTGCCTCTGATCTGCCTCTGGAACCAAGACTGAGGCTCCCCGTTGTAGGAAATCTCCAACGCAGCTGCACCATTGCGAATCTCTGGCAGGTCAGACATGGTGTCTCTGACAGTGATGGTTCTGTAGATTCCTCCATTGCCTCTGTTGAAGACAAAAAAAAAAAAAAAATCAAAAATGTGTCTTGTGTACAGTCACACTGAGCTATACAGGTTTGTGATCCAGACTGACGGATCAATAACTAGTACAATAGGAAATGTTTACATACCGTGTGACATTACTGACGTATTTCTTTTCGTCCACCACCACGCTCAGAGAGCAAGCTCTGGGAGCAAACACATGCAGAGGCTCAGGATAACGAGGCAGCTCCTCACCCGGAGCAGCAGCCAGGATGATTGCCCTGCGGCGGGTCTGGGCAACACCATACTGACCGGCCTGAGGAGGACAGCATTCAGCATGTTAGTGGTCTAGTAAAAATAGTCCTTGCATGTGCGACAGTGAAAAGGGGGCAGTTGTGTCAGAATCCTAAATTCAATAACATAAAAAAAAGCATTTTATTGAATCATTTTTTAAAAAGGGAGGTTTATATCCAAAGGTCTCATGAGTCAGACCTACCTGCAGGACACCAAAAGTGCACTGGTAGCCCATGCGCACAAGACAGCGTAGAGTCAACTTCAGGACCATGGAGCTTTTGAATGACACGAAATTCCTCACGTTCTCAAGCAGGAAGAATTTGGGTCTGTAGTAATCACAGTAACTGCAAGAGAGGAAAACAATAAGTTTTAGTGTGTGGTTGCTAAATCTCAAGAGGCTCATGATGACAAACTGCTCTTCGCAGACACTGACCTGAGATAGGAGACCACGAGGGAGTTCTTGAATGCAGAATAAGTGCGAGAGTTGAAGCGGTTCATCCCGCTGAAGCCTTGGCAAGGAGGTCCTCCACACAGCATCTCCACGTCACCTTTCTGAGGCAGCTTCTGGCCAAGAGAATTCGTCTTCTCTCCAGACATGACCAACTTCAGCAAGACGTTGCAGTCCTCAGTGAACACTGTGGTGCCAGGGTTGTTGAGCCTGAAGGCCTGTGCTGCAGGCTCCCACATCTCTATGGCCCACAGAGTCTCAGAGATACCTAAAGGGAGCAACGACTCATGTTTTAAGCACTGAAATATAAAACTGTAGTGCCCGGGCTTATGTCTGTAAAAATTTGTGGACCTGAGAACACATTTCATGAGTGGCACTTAAAATTAATTTACCAGCCTGGTGGAAGCCTTCAGAAAGTCCACCGCAGCCAGAGAACACATCCAGTGTGCGATATTTGGGCACTTTAAGTGTCTGCGGTTCAGTCTGAGAGTCCTGTGGTTCCTGTGCAGCAGAAGCCTTTCCTTTGCCTTTACCTTGAAGAGGATAAAAGGATAATTAGATTAAGATTTCAGTGAGCCTAAAACCAGATTTAATTTTCTCATGCTTGCATTTTTACCTTTCCCTTTGCCCTTTCCTTTGCCCTTATTAACAACTGAGCGAGCATGATTTGGAGGGTCTTCAAAGCCTTTTGATTTTGCATTATAGGCCTGTGAGAGGAAGACCAAAAGAACAAACATTTACACAATATTGAAGATTTTAAGTGAAGGCATAATATGTTTAAGTCTTCCCAATTTAGCTCAACATTTGATCTCTGATGCACACTTAAAAATGCCAGTATGCCAATCTGAAATTCTGGATAACAACTCTACCTCCAGGAAATAGAAGCGGTCTGGTCCACCGCTGGAATAGTCCTGGACTGATTCATTCAAGTCTTCTGCATACTCCACTTGACAGCGTCCGAGCACCTCGGACATGTCAACGGTCACTTCTTCATCACTCCAGTAGAGCTGGTTGATGTCTGTATGGTAACTGGCTTTGACACCTTTGTGAGTGTTCTCAGGCCTGGTAGATGAGAAAAAGCCAGTTAACCCTTTACAAATAAATTGTTGTCGTTCAGGGTTTAGTCCTGTAATCAATCATTCTAATGTATTTTTACCTGTAGAACTTGTAGAGTCGCAGTTTGACCTCTGAGGCGTCAGGCTTCCCGTTGCTACGCCTGTGACAGAAGATCTCCTTGATGCGCCCGATGCGGAAAGGCTCGGGAGCATCCAGGTTTGACCCCTTGATGTAGTCTGATGACTTCCTGTAATACTCTGGATACAGCTCCTCATCCACATCTTCCTTCCTATGGGAGCGCTTCACTGGACTCGCGGGCTTCACACTGAGCGCAGGCAAAACAATGCAATGAGTCTCAAACATATTCCTTATCATACAAGTTTGATTCAAAACTTCAAACTTCTTCAGGTTCCTCACCCGAAATTAAATGCATCAGGAGGCAGGTAGACACTGTCTCCGACCTTAAACTGCAACCCCTTAAAGCAGGCCATATTATACAGAGCCTTGGAGTCGTTGTCTTGGTCCGGCAGGGGTTCAGATGCACGAGGCATTTCCTGTTCCTTCCTTTCATTAGTCCTTACACAGCTGCTACAGTACCTGGAAGCAAAAAAATACAAAAGGTTTTAACAAACAAAAACAGATATCAGATAACAGAGTGCGGTTCAAATAATGTGTGGATGGTGCTTACTTGAACTTGCAGTCTTCAGATGAAGCGGTCTTGGGAGGCATCTCAAAGCGGGCGAACTCTGTGTCATACCAAAACTGATAGAAGAAACTCTTCCCATCATCATCAATCACTTTGATTTCATTGTCCATGCCGCCCTATAAAAACAAAAATAACCACAGCGTCAAGAAAAATATGTACAAAAAAGCAAATTCACCTTCTGTCAAATCAACTCACCTCCATAAACCAGTTGTTAGATGGGGCTTTATACGTGACGTTAACTTTGGCTTGCACGTAATTGAGCTGCATGTCTTCACACTCATCAACAAGGACGAGCTCGAGCGGGTCAGAACACTCTCCCAGCACTGTGTGGATCCCACGAAGGAACCAGTGGGCGTGAAACATCTTTCCGTGGTTGTCCTCCCACAGTGACGTGATCCTGAGAGGGAATAAGTCATTAGAATCATGCAAACCATAGTGTTACCAAAATGTTATTGAGGCGTCTGAAAAGTCTCACCTTGCCAGATACAGAGGAATGGATGGATCCTCTGATGAGACTGAGACACAGTCTCCCACCTCCAGCACTTCATCATTCAGACTGACCTTCCTGTAGTACTGCCTCTTTCCCTCAGTCTGAAGGGGGTGGAGATAAAACATACATTATGAATACACACACGGCTGGGTATTACAGCATGACCAGAAAAACTCATAACCGCAAACGATGAGGAAAACAAATACCTGAATAGGCTCTCCGATCCATGTCAGGCTGCACAGGGTCTGCTTCTTCCTCTTAGCTTGGGAAACCTTTTTGGTCTTTTCAACTGGAACATCGATCTCTTCAACAGTCTCATCATCTTCAGCCTCCTTAACTGCCAGGTTTGGGCATCTAAATAAAAGTTGTGCGTTGAAAAAAGGAATTAAGGACTATAGACCTTCATGTACCATGACCTTGTTACAGCACATAAAATCATTTTTGAAAGCGTTTAATGTGGAAGAAGCCTCGGACAAATGTTTGCAATGACAAAGTAATCGCACTAAATCTTCACAAAACTTATTCATAAAGACTGCAGATTGAACGTCTCAGAGATACACTAACCTTCTTTGCTTACAAGCCTGCTTGCTTTTGCCACTTCCTCCAAATTTGATCATGTCCTTGCAAGCTGCACACTTGCCGCAATCAGGGGATTGGCAAACCTGAACACAAGGGGAAAAAAAATTAAAAATAGCTTTTTAAAAATGCACAAATTTCAACTTTTCATCTGCCCACCACATACTGCTGAAATAGTGGGGTCTCACTTTCATAAGCACTCACCTCACAGACACCACAGCGCTGTCTTTTGGCCCCCAAAAGACTCTCTTTATCATTCTGTTCTATTTGATCAGAGAAGAAGGTATCAAAGATCTGGTACACCAGCGTGGTAGTGGTCGCTTTAGTCGGTCCCTTGCTGTCCTTCTCAATCTTAGTTGGGTGACGAATGGCCTGTCTTCTGGCAGCTCTCCTGTCGACAGAAAAAAGCTCGTGTTCAGAGGAGAGATCTACTTGTTTTTGCACTAACACCTGATGATATGTGGAGCGATGGCATTATGAAGCCCCTGGCCGTCAACACACCACAGCATCAGGCCATGCAACATAAGAAACAAGCAAACAAAACCAAACAGACACAGTCAAGATGTACAATGCAGAGTTCCTGTTGGATGCAAATGACCGAGTAAGGCCGTCACAAAACATTGAGGCCTGCAGAGTGTTACGACTTCGCTCTCACATGGCAACCAGTGTTATTGTTCCCCCTCAACTTAAGATCATTTTCACACTCAATTAAAAATGTTTCAACACAGGGCTGACCGAGACCGAACCTCTGTGTTCCAAAAAAAATTAATGTAGTTCGTCTCCCTAAATGACACTGACAAGAAACGCAGCCTAAAAAAAAAGGTAGCCCAGGTGTAACTTCAATTGTTAACCCTTTATAAAACCCTGATGCTTCAAATCAGACATCACAACATCGGGCATATCCCATGTTCTAATTCTTAATCGTTACACAACTGTCAGCTTATTGTAGCGTGGATTAAGTGCCATGAGACTCTCCAGGGGACGTGGCTTATGCTAGAGGCGTCACCTGATTTTCCTTTTGAGAAAAAAAGAAAAAAGAAAAAGGAAATAAAGTTCAAACTGTAAAATTGCTTCCCTGATCTACCAGTTACTTTTAGGGATCATTCCGGCCAATTTGACATACATACTCCTTTAATTAATAGATCTCAAAAGTACAAGATAGTTTGCATGACTGCAACGTTGAGCAAAAATGAAAGCTCGCATATTTGAACGGTTAAGTTTTTGAAAAATCCTACCAGACAGTGTTTATAAAATTTGTATTGTTTGTGACTGACCAAGATGGCTTCTGGTTAACACAATTTCCTTGGCCAGAATTCAAATATGCCAGATAAATTAACGATGTAAAAGCAAAAAAAATTATAAATTACAGCATGAACCCTGGAATAATGCCGTTTTTGTCTATATAGCCTCTAAATGCTTCACACTAAACACACCACCATACAAGCTAAGGATGCATTCACAACAAGGCCTACCTACCAGTACAGCAGCATGCTGCATTAGGAAATGTCAAAGGAATGTTAGACATCAGGGAGAACAAGGAGGGAGGAGCAGAAATACAGGAATACAAGCAAATAAATAAAATTAACTTCACATCTTGAAGCGTGTTGCAAAGGAGCTGCTGCTAATAAACCTGGGTGAAGCTGGAAATGGGGAATCTTCATTTAAAGTATTACAAAGCATATACACTGCCCATGTATATACACAGCGGTGATTGCATGCACCGAGGGCCAAGAATGTGCAGAGCCGCTTTTTTTTTTTTTTTTTTTAACAATACCATCATAAGGCTCAGGAATTACAAGTCAAAGCTTTATGTAAGTAGGAACCAAATCATAATCATCTTTCAGCTGTACCTCTTCCCCAGAGTGACTCCAGCAAGCTTGATGAGGTCTCTCATGCAGGGAGTCACAATGATCGGACTCTCGTCCGAGTCACCAGCCTCATCGTAGCTCTCCACCTGCTCCACTACAAACTGTGCGTGGCGCAGCAGTGTGTCTTCAGTGAAGCAGTTGAAGTTCAGTCCTGCAGGAGGCACGGTTGTCTGAGGGCCAAAGAAACAGTAGTTGGTTCTTTATCTTAGAAATGTTACACTCACAAAACATCAAATGTATGGGTGTGACTGGGCTAATGTATAAAGCACCCTCTTAAAGCAGCAAAATGAAACTTCCTGGAAAAGGAGAATAGACTGTCAAAATACTCATATTGTCAAATACTGACGCTTTGGGTCGACAACTCAGATCTGCTGACATCACACGAAAGCAAAGTCTATTCATATTGCAAATGTTGTCTAAATTGTTAACCTTCTCATACCAGAGGCTTTAACACATTTCTGCAGACATCAACTTAAAAAAAAATGGATTGACCAAATAGTTAATGGTAGGCTTTCTGACAATCAAATGAAACATGATGTCCACAACAACTTTTCTGTGAGTGCTTGACTCTTCTCTTTGTTTCCTTTTATATATTGAGTTTAACACTTTTGGAACATGGCACTACCATCTTGCCATCAATGTGATATAAAACACCATCTCCTCTTGTAAAAATGTAACCATGTTGAATATAGACAACCATTTAATTTTCAAAAGAAAGAAAAAGACAAAAGGTGTTGTGGTCAACCTAAGTCCACACCTCGATCTTGTTGAGAAGGTCCTCATAAGTAGCATCACGATTCTTCTGGAGAAATTCCACCACAATCTTGCTCATGTAGATCTTCTCCTGCATTAGTGCAAATATGGGTGCGTACTCCTCACTTGACTGCATCAGGATGTAATCTGCAAAAGCTGGATTATGAAGATAGAGCAACTATTAGTGCATCTTACAGGGTATACATACATACAAATCTGGAGCAGAAAGCTTAAAAAGTCTACCTGTAGTGAAACCAATAAGAGCTTTTTCTCCACCATCAAAACCTGTAATCCACCAGGCATTGATGGGTCCAAGCTTCTTGGCAGGAACACCACCTGATAAGAAAAAAAAAAATGAACAAATAAACATCACACACACAATAACTAACGTGAATCTGCTTGGTTGTAATGGACAAGATGGGGAGAAATACATTTTACAACCCACATTAAGTTTTCATTTTTAAAATGTGGGTTTTCTTACCATCCAAGCAAGGGTTGTCATCATAGATGGGTTTAACAACACAGCTGAAGTAGAGCTCAACATTCTTCTCAATCAGTCCAGAGTCAAATGGACAAAGATGGCCTCGCTTGTCATATACACTGCAAGACATAAGAGTCAACGTGATCACAAACAAAACTTTAGTCGCTGCAATACAAAAGCTTCCATCACGTCAAGTATTCCCCCCCCATAACTGGGTAAACTGGCCAAGTATCACCTAAAACACTGAACACGGTTGGAGAATCGCTTACCTGAAGTTTGTAATCTTGTGTTGTGGGAGATCCTCATAGCTCTCAAATCCATCCTCATTTGAGTCAAACAGGGAGAGGCGCTCATCAGTTAACATTTCTGGTTCATCCAGCTGAAGATGGAAAGTGCAGAATTGTTTCAGCTTTAAAAATACTTCAAATCAACATAAGTGATGTCATTCAAAATAAAAACATTACACTATGACAACAACCCTAAAAAAACTGGAGGAAAAAAATGACAGTATTCACTGATAAACTGATTAGTGAAAATGTAGTCCATTCAAAACATATCGAAGCTTTACAACATGCATGATAAAACCACTACTTGAACGTCAAACTCTCACCGCATTATCAGGATCCCCCTGAAAGAACTTGAGGTCTGAGTCATCCAAATACTGTCTGCAGTCTGGACATTTGGGAGGTGGTGTCTGAAAAAAAAAATCCAAAAAACACTTAGTACATGTCAGGGCTAATCATTAATGCTTACAAAAAAGGCTTTCAGCTACGACATTGAGGTGAAAGACCAATTCATTACCTTTGCAGCAGAAACAGGCTTAATAGTCTCGCTCTTCGACTCCTCTGGAGCAGCACTGCATAAGGAAAAGCAATAGTACGTTCACTATTGTGTGAGCTCCGTTACATTTAGGAGACGCTTTTGTTCAAAGCAACTTACAATAAGTACATTTGTCACAAAAAACCACAACATCTCACGGTCGATAAAGTAAAAAAGAAAAAATAGAAACATTTTTCAAGCCCTCATCAGAGCATAGTCGCTGCTGTTTAAATCAAGGTTACATTAAGCACACAAGTGCTAAGGGTAAGAACATACATTTATTTTTCCATAACCAACGTTTGGAGAGTAAAAGACGTACCTTTCAACCGAGTCAACTTTGAGACGCTTCTCCTCCCGTGTCTACAATAGATTTCAAAGTATGGGCAATGTTAGATACCAAACATTGAGATGGTCACCAACTCTTGATATTTGAAAAAAATCACTGACATGCATTCAAAAATGCTTCACCTCTTCTACAGTATCTTCCTCTTTCTTCACTTCAGGTTGTCCATTAGTGGCTTCTCCATTCAAGTCTTCAGACTTACGCTTTTGACTGTAAAAAAAAATTAAAAACAGGGGAAACAAAAAAAAGACTTGAACAAGGCATGATAAAACTTGGTGGGTTTTTTTGGGTGAAAATGAGTGAAATGACTGACAAAGTATAAGGCACAATACAAAACTAATATACGCACACTTTGGAGAACATTGACAGGATGGTTGGCTGTTTCCCACTGTTTCTTGTAACTCTGGTACTGGCTGGAGATTCTACAAGGAGAAAAGAAGATTGCATTTTATATATACACCATTGTTTCAAACCATTTAATATGGGGGTCATCATCATCTTTAAATGTACCTAGTGTATAAATATCAATAAGAAGTTTCAAACTTGCTTTTGGGGTCAGAATTTCCCTTGCTCCTGCGTCCACCTTTTCCTTTGGGAGCAGTTGGTGACTTGACAGCCTCCTCGTCCTCCTCCTGTACGTCCATGGTTACCTCTTCACTGTCCTCATCTTTGTGGGAGCCATTTGTGAAGCCATTTGTCTTTCCATTCTGCTCCGTGCCATCAGCATGTGAGCCGTTTTCAAGATGAAGCTCTTTCCCTAGCAAAGTCTTTACTTTAGAGATGTACACCTCCTGTTGAAAGTGCATGGAATACATTAAACATCACAGGACAAATAATAGTACAGTAGTACAATAGTACATTCAGCAACCAGTAATGATTCCTATAAACTTAGAGTCACTAACCATTGAAATCTCTGAACTTTTCATCTTTTCCTCCAGGCTGGTAAGCTGGTCCTGAGCATCAACATGCAGGAAGTCCTGCACCAACTTGAGTTTCTCTTTCACATGATCCTGGAAGGGGATTTTCATGAAAAAACATCCTAGTTAAACTTGATGATATGAAACATAAAATATATGGCTGCATAACAGAATCAGATAGGCTACTAGCAGCAGGTCAACTGTTGTTAAAATGATCCTTGAGACTACTTGATCCTTAATGATAAAAAATAAAACAACAATATTTGTGGTATTCAAAGTGTTAAAATTTGAGCTGCAAATTCTTTACACAAAAATAAATCCTTAACTTGAAGATGACATCATCAAGCCTGATACTAATTAATCTCTTCATCACACTTTGGGGAGTAATAGTGTTCATGATATTAAATCCAAATTAATTTTCTAACATGCAGGGCATCTGAGGAGCAGCATATGTATGCCATCATCCATAAAGTTCACCTTTCCGCTTTAAATCGAATGGAGGAACTCCTTCAAAGTAATTAATTATAACTGAACGAGACATAATTAAAGATTCAGATAAGTGAAATCCTACTGAGGGTAATGCTTCCCATTAATGTGACAGTATAACGTTAACCTACAATCATGTTGAATGGTCTCGGGAGCAACAAAATGAGCACTCATCATCAGCACCAGCTGGAGTCACACTTGTTGAGATTACTTGCAGGATTTTACTGACAGAAGGGAGACACAGAACCCACCTCGTCTGAAGAGCCATCCTCGTCCAGCACCTCCAGCCTGAACAAGACACAACGAACATGTCAAAACATCGCTACGGCGACTGTTAAGTTAATTATCCTGCGACAGTGTGCAAATCATCTACGAGCACATTTCCTACCGAGCTTTTAGCAATAAAACCGGAGTGACGGGGAGCTAGCAGGAACAAACATAGCAAAACTTCCTGAGTGGCGCCAAATCCCTCACGCTGCTCCATCCATTGACAGGCTATGATGCTAGCTGGCTGACGTTAACGGGGGGCTAATGTTAACTCAGTATGCGGCATCAACCCTGACTGTCAAGTGGCAACAAGCTAACGCTAGCTGCGGCTGCTACTACAAACAAAAAGGCAAAGTAGTGGCCCCGGTCACGACAACCAAGTCACGTCTGAAGCAGATAGTTATGTGGTTTTCACTGTTGTTGTTGTTGTTGTTGTGGCTTTTGAAGACAACAAGCTACATGCATGCTACATCATCAGGGCATTATTAGCATTCACGTTACTAGTGTTGCCGTACCTTTTCCTGACATCCTCTGGCAGAGACAGTGAAGTCCTGGATGGCATGGTATACAGCTAGCTAAACGTAGACGACAAAAGAGATAAAATCGCTTTAAAATCGGTTAAAACAATGTTCAAACCCGCCGTTGGCGACTACAGCGCGGCTCCACAGTGACTGCCTGTTGTGAGCTGATTCTTGCAATGGATGCTATAAGCAATTCGGGCGCGCGGGCCGTCTTTTCGCGCGGAAACCCGGGTGTTGTGGACTGTACCACTGCGGTGATCTACGGGTGGATTCACTTGAGCGGGGGACGTAACATTTCCTTGCTGAATGAATCGTTTGGGGTTCAAACAACATTTTCTTACTACACACACGGTGAACGACACAACCGTGATTGTCTTGAGGTTGTGTTTGTCGTAGAAATCGTTCTTCATGACATCAGCATCAAACTCGACCCTCCCCTGCTGTTTGCCTGATGGTGCGGACAACTGACCAAGCGGAAGCAATCTGAACGTTGTTTATTAATGAGCAGTAATAGCAATAAATCTGAGATTCGACATGGTACGTATGTATAGTTTTGAATGAGCGCATGTATTAGATAACACTGTGCTTATGGTGAATAACTGAGTGCTTGCATTAGAGCAGGGTTAAAGCTGTAGAACAATTTCCTGTTTGACTGTAATGTAATCTTGTGATTATGCTTTCGATCCGAACTGGGCTTCTCTTCATCCCTCCCTCTCTGTTATAAGTAAATATAACGCCAGAGATACATTTGAGCGACTTCTATTTTATTCGGCAGATTAGCAGTTTTTAAAATAAAGAGCATGGAGAAAACATCTTTCAAGTGTTGTTTGCTATATGCCCATTTTACCACACGGTGGCACTGTGTTATTGCAGATGGATTCTTTTGCAACAAAGGAGTCTGTGGGCTTTTTTTAATCTGGCTGTCAAATCAACAGTTACCTCAAACCTATAGACGTACTTTTATTGAGCAGTGATCCAATTTTCATACAAGTCAGCTTTAGCCACATATATGGAGCAGGCAGTTAAGTTATGTATGTGAACTATATTTTTGTAGTCTACTGGAAATAATTCACAAGTGTGTTAAGGATTTTTCCTACACGTTTTGTTCGCTAGTATAAACTGTAAACTGCTAAAAACTGTCCTAATTTGCAGGGACAATCCCACGTCAGTCTTGTGTGCAGACTTTAATGTTTTTGTGTACACAACTTCACCTACAGGTTTCTGAGTCTGATGTCATATCCTGCAGGGCACTGGAAAGACTTGGCAGGCTTCCCAGCAGCGCAGCCTCCTGGGGCTGATTCAGCCAATGTTCCCACCCAGGAATCCTGGACGTCTGACAGGAAACAGGCCCAACTCTCTCAAGGCCACTATAAGTCAGCCTCTCCCCTCAAACCCATGTCTCCCCCTTACCCAAAAACCTCCCTCGGGACATTTCTTTATGTTTCTCTCAGACAAACTATCTTACTAATAGGCATTCTTCTTCACCACACCCCATTTTCACCCCCTCTGCCCTCTACCCAGCTTCCCATCATAGCCGTGTCTTGCTTGAGCCTTCAAGCAACTGAGCAATTTTATTAGCCAAGAGAGCCATGATTAATAGCCGAGCAGTATTTGCATGTACTTCATGCTTTCATGTCGAAGCTAGTGTTTTCCTGACCTTGTCAGAGCATGTTTGGATTAAATGCAGCATTTTGAATACTTCTGGGATGTAGGCACAATGGGAAGGCGTCTCTGGACCTGCAGGAGATCTACCACTGCAATTAAATCTCAGCTCAGAATTAAACTTGAACACACAAAATGGATTCTTTTCAGTATTTCATTTATTTTATAAAAACAAAAAAAAGGAATGCAGTTAACAAAATGTTTATGTACCTACATTAGTGTTTCAGATTGTACCAATTTAACACAGGCAGCGTGCTACTGGACACACAAGGCTATTGCACACGAGACATTTCATACAACACAAATCATACATACTGTACAAAGATACATACATACATACATACAAACATACATAGTCATGTATTGTATCATAAAAAAATCATAGTGAGGCAACACAATGAAGTGATGGGTACACAGATTAAAACACCTCTCCATCTGAAAAAAACAAACAAACAAAAAAAAACTGGGGGAAAGCAAACATCACTGAAGCTGCCAAAGTGCTTTTCACCATTTCTGCTTGGCCATCTAAATGTAAAGGTCATTTTTTTAAAAAAGCACAGGGAGAGAAAAGAGTTTTAAATGTGTCTACAGGAAGAAGGTTAGTCTAACCCTGAACAACAGGAACCGGACAATGAAAAACAGGACTTCCTATGGCTGAAGGAAGTTACACGTTGTAGGATGTCAGAGAACGAGGATGAAGCTGACCTCCCAGGAGGGCAGATCTCCCCTGTGCGCTGGAAACCGGATCTTCTCCTATTTTATAGGGGAGGTGTGGGTCTTTGGAAAGGTGAGACGTGCGTGCATCTTTTGTTGCACGAGACACATGGCTCGCAAATTAGACCAGAATGTTCCTAAGGAATATTTGTTCATGGTGCTGTTTCAGACTTCACAGTGAGAGTGACCTAACCTGTTCATCCCACTCTCTGCTTGTCAATGATTTGGTAATTCAAAAATGATGATCAATAATACTGTCAAAAGTGGAGCTTCTGCCCCAAACACTTCATACATACATTCAGCCTAATTTCCCCTTGAGGAAGGCACAAACAGAGACAGAGCACTGCTGCTGCGTTGCTACAACACTGTCAGGACGCCGGTCCCATTAGTCAAAGCTGCTGGACAGCTGTCATTGAGTAAGATTCATCAGTGCCAGTTCACTGAAGGAAACGTGCTTTCTGATTAGGCCTTCCTCGACGGAAACTGTTAAGATACAAAAGACAGCAGTGAAAGCAAGAGGGACAGATTATTAGGACAGATGGGGTAAGGGGTGTTAGTGATGGAAGCCGGAGCTGGAATATATCATACACATCAGCGCTTACAAATAAGTTAGGATCTCATGCATTAAATGTATGCAGATTATGTAAGTTTGTTGTAGTTAATCAAATGGTTTAAGCAACGTTATATAGGGAATATATAGCCCTGGTTTTGTTGAGGGATCTCTAGTGGTAATTTGGCTTCTGTGGAGCGCAGTGCTGAGTGAGATTGATCACTGCCTCCAGCTCTTTAAAAATGAGTGATGAGTCTTTAGGCCTATATATACATATCAGTCAATCACGGAGGGTAATGTGGTTCAACCTTCCGAAGAACAACAATCTCTGAAGTAATCTACAAAGTGCAACTTTGCAAGTTTTGCGTAGATGCAGTTCTTGAAAGGCCAAAAATAACTCGCCGTAACTATGATATCATGCATGTTATGTTTCTATTTTTTTGGCTTTTAATAAGGGTTTACATGTTTGGAAACACACACAACATGACAGGCATACACAGTACATGAAACTCCATAATAATTACTGAGAGTACCCATGAAAAAGCTTTTTTTTTTCACATTTCTGAAAGTTCCCACCTACGAAATCTGCGTTTTTACACCTGCTGCATGGGTGAATCGATTGAATGACGATTGTGAATTCACACAATGCTGATTGTAATAAGAAAGAAAGTTTACATTGCAGATGGCTGTGTCTCAGCTGTGCCTGGCAGGTCAGTCCAGGGTGTGCTTGTTGGTTTTTTTAATGTCTCTCCGTCTCGTCACAAGCTTTACTTGATCTCACGCACAAATACATACGACCACACGCACTTCGATGTGTTTTGCACCCTATCAGACACAGGTGGTGCAGTCTTGCATGATGGGTGTGGTCTGCTGTTCGTGTTTGTGGGTGCAGTGTTCCAGAGAGCTGGAGCTCTTTAGCGGGACCAGACAACGTTCAGAAGGCCGCCCGCTTTGCAGCACCCCCCAGCAGCACAACAGGCGCAGAAACTCCTTTCTCATGTCCTTGCTGCGCAGTGTGTAAATTACTGGGTTAAGCGCTGAGTTCAGAGTGGCGAAGCCAAAAAAATAGTCTGCTTTGAAGAGGATGGGGCAGGATTGTATCCCGCAGAACGAATCTAGGAGGAGGATGGTGAAAGCTGGCAGCCAGCACATGATGAAGACACCCAGCACGATGGTGACAGTTTTCAAAAGGGCATAGGCTGCTGTGTTGGTCGCTTCCTGGTGGCTGTGGCGTACAATCAAATAGATTTTTACATAGAGGATGACAATAGAGAGCAGTATGATGCCCAAAATGGTCACAACAAAGAGGATGTACTTCTTTGAGTAGAGAGGCAAAACAGCTGAACATTCATTGAGGCTGTTGATGCAGTTCCAGCCGATGATGGGAAGTCCTCCGAGCAGGATGGAGGTGACCCAGCAGGCTCCTATTAAAAGAAACATGCGGCACGTTTTGGTGGAGCCATACACCTTGACCTTGGTGATAGCTAGATAGCGTTCCATAGCTATCGCCAGCAAGCTGAAGACTGAAGCTGCCAGAGCAATGAAAGCTGTACCCTCCCGGATGAACCACTGTATGGGCATCAGTTCAAAGGTCCTCGACCCTGATAGAAAAATGTTGGCTATGTAAGCCGAGCCTGCCAGCAAGTCAGAGAACGCCAGGTTGCCGATAAAGAAAAACATGGCGGAGTGGAACTTCTTGTTCCGGCAGACGGCCATCAGGACCAGCAGATTCTCCAGGATGATAATGGCGCAGAGCACCACGATGACGATGTTGAGAGTGGAGAGGTGAGTTTGTTTTTTATGCTCTATATGTTTATTCAGTTCCTGGGTGCTCATGTTCTTAGCGAAGGCATAGTAGGAGTTGATCAGGCTCTTATTGTAGTACTGGGAATACCTGCTCTTCATGGTGACAGGGTGGCAGAGCACAGCTGCTTTACGACACAGATTCATTCACACAGTGGAGTCTCAGCTGATGATCATGGCCTTTAAGGAAAGGACAGAAAGAGGGGCCAGGCTGGGAGGGAGACGGCCTGTCCCACAGTCATGTCTGAGGAGTTTTATGTGGGTCACCTGCAGACACACAGAAAGGAAGAGAAGAACTGGGGTTACTTATTGTGCTGATGAAATAAACTGTGACAAGGCAAACATACATTTTCAAATTTTAAATCACATTTTTCCTGGTATTTGTCGTGCTTTTTATCCATGTTGATTGATTTGGTGTGAGTGGACAAGTTTTGGAGATATCAGCCACTGAGATGTCCGTCTTCTCTCTAATCTAATGGAACGAGATCGTGGTGGGAGGTAGAAATCTGGAAAACTCAGTGTTAACACCAAAACAATCTAGATGGATGGACAGGAAAAAGGGAAAACATGTCTTTTTTGATTTTGGGGGTAAACTGTTTTTTAAACTTTTAAGTCCCTGAGCAAAACAAAGTATTCAGGCAACAACCTCTTTCTGTGTACAGTGGGAACGTTTTTTAAATTGACTATAAATAAAACTCTGTTGTCATCACCCAAAGTCAAAGAGTTTTTTGAGTCTTCAAAATGGATGCCTCTTATTATCGAATGTCCTTGAGGAGCACTCACTGTACCCATTTGTTAACATCCCAAACTGAACACCCACGCAGGCAGCAGTCGCAGCTTGTTGCAGCCTGAAAGGAACTGAAAGTAATAATCCAGTGGGACATTTTTTATAAGGCTCTTTCCTTGTTTTGGATGGTTAACCTGCGCAGGAATCATCTTCAGGTAGAAGAATAAATAGTCTGTGTGGCAGAGAGCTGGTGTGCAGACAAAGAGCTGCTCTCACTGTCTGACGGGGACATTCCACTAACCCTGTCCGAGCACTCGGCTGTCAACACACGGCATTGTTGTGGGGAGCGAACCATTCCACTCCAGTGAGCTACCTCTCGAAACTTCAGAATAGCTTCGGCCTGACTTCTTCATCCTGACCTGCCCCCCTTTCAAACAGCTCACAAATGTCAACAGCAAATCAAATAGAGCCTGGAGAAGAAAAGGGGGAACTACTCTGATGAAATGAGAAAACGGCTCACTAAGACTTCATTGTTTTTGCATCAAAAACAAGTCATAAACCATTTGAATATGACTTGTTGCAATTTTAATGGCCAAGTTTGTAATTTCTGTCGCTCGCAGTCACTTAATTAAAACATATTACATAAGTAGCTTTCAATCATGGGAGTTGCTGTCTTCAGTCATTTAGTGAATAACATCACACATTTTTAAGGGTTTGAACATTGTTGGAAACATTTAGGATAATGTAAGAGCACAACTCAACAACAACGGTCAGGTAGTTTTTAAACATTGTTTGGCAGAAATGCTGCACATTATATCTTTAACTAAAGTTTTTCCACATTGAGTGTGTTATTCTGAGGCTATACACACACAATGACATCATGTTTGATGGTGCTTTATATGTCATTATTTTCTGATGTATCCAATGACAGAATACACACAAAAAAAAAAGCTTACAAGTATGAAACCAACGTGGGAAACCTTTGACCTAATATGGTGTCAAGTTAACGACGTACCCAAACCAATTAACCAAAACTCTGAACCAATAATGTTGCTTCAAGTTACTCAGGGAATTCTTTTCAAAGAGAAACCTATAAACAAACCAAACAAAATAAACGGACTCCAGCTACAGGGCACAAAACAAAGGAAAGTTGGAGGCTCTGGAAATCTAATTAGAGGTGGAGCTGGTGTCTTAAACCTGTCAAAAGTAACAGGATCCCTCGACGGACCAGCTCCAGAGGTAATTGAACACTGATGCTTCCACTGCTCGTCTGCGCTACAAGCCCGAACGGCTGCAGCAGCTCCCAAGTGGAAACTGGGGCTGAACCTCCTCTCTGTTCTGCCGGGCTTCGACTCAGAACCCGAAAGACTGAAAGATGGAGAGGGAACGAGACAAAGCCAGAAGAGAGAGCATGCATGTGGAACGGCATCTGGACACAAAGGCAGGAATCTGAGACACCACTGTGACGTCCACACACACACACACACACACACACACAGACAGCTTCATCCAACGTGACGTGTTGCACCACACAGACCTTTACTCTGGATGAAATCTAACACACATGGCCGGTTGTGACGGACAAAGTAGCGTGGCAGTGCAGCTTCGACGCGCAGCCGCTATTGGTCGCCTGTAATAACCAGCGCACTGTTTCCTCGAGCAGGAACAAAGAACAATAGTCTCCTTCAGTATGGAGAGCATTGCCCTTCAGCCTCAATAATGAGGACAGCACACTTCCATTTGGCTGCTGCAACTGTATCACAGCAGAAATGTATTTACAGTCGAGCACTCTTATCAGAACCACCATATCAGGGTGGCTTGTCTCCTCCTCATCCCTTTTAGCTCCATTAATAGACTCCGATAGGAGGCTTGAGGCTGAGCACATGTTCCAGCTGCACCACTGTAATTACATTACATAGCATAAATGCAGCCTATAATGATTTGATTATTGGTAAGCAGACATAGTCCAACCCTGTACCTCCAAAGTCTCCTAGTCTGCGACGAGAAAAAAAAAACATTCTGCTTTTTGCTTTGCTCGTCGCTCAGCTCTGCCGTGTTTTCCCTGGATAGTTCTCTCATGTGTTGTGTACACAGCTCAAGGTCCTCCTGTCACCTGCAGTCCTTGGCGTCTTGTCATCAAGGGATTTCACTGTGTGTGGGAAACCTGACGGGCTGGTTTGCCCACAGCACCGTCTCGCCGCAGCCCCGCCCCCTCTACCTGCCGTGTGCCATTCAGATGTTTCCACGGCGATTGGTTGACGGGGGTCCGGGCTTCCCGCCGTGCGACGCCTCCCTCCCCACCGACCCGTCGTCAAACCTGTGCCCTGCGTTCGACCCAGACATCACTGTCACTCTTCCACAGCAGACACAACACAATGTCAAAAATGTTGTTCCGCCATGTCACGTGATGAGTCCTTTCCTAACTAACACAATAGCAACGGCAACACAGACATAATACACGTTCCTTTGGTATATCAACAGACGAGTAGAAAGTCATGTCATGTGCAATAATACTAGTGTTACTAGTGTTTACAAAATACTTAATGTATACACAGCATTCTAATAACTAATATTTTATGTACAAAAGCTTAAGAATTTGAATGATGCAACTGGAGGCATCGTGACAAATCATGTTCCACTATTGCTCATAAGTATATTTAAATATAGATTTTTGTGGATACCAGTATTCACTAATTTAAATATAATATGTCTAAATTTTTGGTAGCATTAGTTGTTGTTAAAAGTAGGCCTAGGGGTAAAAACTTCATTTGGAGACAAGTACAGTTTAAATTGGTCTGAGGTCAAATAATTAATGACTTATTTTCGAGTTTTTTCAAGTTTTTGCATTGTGATTTTAACATTATATAAAAAACATTATAGCTATATTAATTTGTAATGCTTAAGCATGAGCATTTAGATTTTGGAAATACATGTATTTAAAGTACTTCATGAAGGATTTCATGAGGACAGAGACGATGGAATTTTCCATGGATTAATAAACAAATGTCCCTCAGGCTGATGCAGGCGATGGTATAGAGAGATTACAGAAACAAATGATATAATATCCTGTTTGGATTTCACAGCAAAGCGCAGACAACGGTTAAAAACGGTGATGAAAGAAACAAATGAGGACAGGAGAGACAAGAGACAAAGGAAGTCAAAAAAGAGGCTGACACCTGAGACAGGATATCCTATAAAAAAAATTTTTCTCTGATCTGCATCGACAATAAAACTGTTTCTCATCACTTCAGAAATTATGGGACAGATTCACTTGTGGTGTAACACCAGTGCCTACCTTTCACACCCTCACACAGACAAACCAAGGAACCACAGCTGCAAACTGCTTCAGACTAGAGCATGCTTTTTTTTTTTTTCTTTCTAGCATCCAAACGATGACGGATGTTCCTGAAAGCTGATTCTTGTTGCCTCCTAATCCTGACAAGAGACAGAGTTCCTCCTCTCCATCAGGGGACTGACGGCCGCACAAAAGCCTCAGGTGTTTTTCCTTGAAAAACCTGATAAGCCCCAATTAGCAGAGCGTCTGCTCACCAAAAACCAAGGCAACGCCGCCCCATTACACCACCTGCTACCTGTAACACTCCATTTAAACCTGCCTCCACTTTCTCCAGGGGACGGAGCTCCTAACTGTGGCACAGCATGCATGCCCACATTTGCACGCACGCTTTCACTCACATGTACAATCTCCCTTAAACACTTCAGCCTAGATAAGAGCAGCGACTGGCCTCATGATTGGACAGTTTACATTTGCGGCTTATCTTCTTTGTATTTAGTCATGTTTACAGCTTGTTTGCCTCAAAGAATTACTCAGCGCATTTCACTGTTGAGCAGTGCGTGGTCTGAAACATCCTGTAACTCATCTCTCTCCGTCTGGTTTTCACACTTTGTTTCACAGTGTTGCACCAATACAGCCAATTTTTTCACAGTTTGGTCACGTAATTCTCTACAGAATCTGCTCTAAGAAACTGGCAGCATTAGCCTCTAACAGAAACGTCTTCTCTGTTAGGACAATGATATGAAATAGAGAATCTGTATATTTTCCATTTTAAGGAGGTTTAATGACTTCCTGCGCTCTTGGCGAGACAGCAGGCTTTTCTTCTGGTACAGACTTAATCTCCTCTCATTTTTAAGAACCGTCACAAGGTAATCCATCATGGATACATACATGGAGAGGATCTGCTGCTGGGATTTGTTCTTTCCTGTTCAGTTACACGGCCTTTAATGCTGATGATAGTGTGGAGCCTATCTCTCGGGGGCCCAGACAGAGAAAATCAACAACAAAGAAGTAGCCAGGATGAAAGCTGACTGTTGGGTTGCCTTACCTCGCCTTTGTCTCTTAGCTGCAATTCAACACACCACAAACACTACAGCCAACTAGCTCATACATTTTGCACCTGCGTGAGAGGACGTAAGTCTCCACATCACTCTCTTGAATATAGCCAATTCTAAATTAAGAATATGTCTAATAAAAAGTTGCTTGACTGGCGCTGGTGAACAAAATAAGGAAATCAGGCTCAAGGGCTTTACCATTCTTTTTCAGAGTCTCTTTTCATACACTCGCTTAACTGAACAGCCAATCAGAACGACCCGATTATGCCTATTCAGTCGTCTGAAAGGACACCAACAAGAGCCAACTAGTAACAACAGTACAGGACACACCGCAAAAACTACAGCCAAGACACTGGGTGTGTTGAGGCCCTAAGAGGGCCTTGTTATAGCTATAAGTGGAATTGGTCTACACCTTTCTTCTCACTGCTGCTGCTCTGACTGACCTGCAAACCAACGGACAAGTCTTACGGCGGGGCATCTGTAATGACCAGAGAAAGATGCAAAAGCATTTCAGGGAATCATCAGCTGTGTGTGTCGCACTAGAGTAACGAGCTGAACAGCGAAAAGAATATTTTAAGGTTAAACCTCTGAGCGCAAACAGGATGTAATCAAAAAGGTTTAGGGTATTTCAGCAGAAGTAATATAAAAGGTGTGAATGTGACCTTAAAGAACAAACAGTAGGTACAGCAGCGCTGTGGTTCCTCTGAGGAAAATTCCATGTCCCAAGTACAGCAGTACAGTCAGAAGATTTCCCCAGTCAAGTGTTGACATGTCAGACGCAGGAGAAAACACAACTATTACCACCACCAAGTTTCACCACTGCTACCACAGGATCTTCAACTCTAAGGAAATGACTAAACGGAGAGATTGCACGCTGACAACACCCCCCCAGTTCTTTTGTTTTTCCGTTGCTTAAACTTTATCAGTGCTGACGTATTAAACATCTTTACAGTGACTGCTCAGTGCTCCTTTAAGCCGTCACGAGCCACTGCACACATGGGCCCGTCAAGGCAGGCTTTTATTGCAGTGAGCAGCTCCACGCAGTCACGCTGCGCAACCACAGCAAAAACACAGGGAACGGCCGTATCTGACACTGGCAGGTGGCTGCAGCTTCAGTCTGCCAATCTATCCATCACTGAGCCCCGGGGTGTGTAAAATCTTTTCACATCAGCTCTGCAACACTATTGATTTTTCACAGTCAATTTCCAGGAAAAAAAGCGTTAATGTTTCCAGTATCACTGCAACTGGAACGAAGAGGATCCATGTTGCTGTTCAAACGACCTTCATCACAGCACAGACCAAGCAGTCACGCAACGGTGACTCTTATTTAGCAGAGTCTCTCCTATATGGTCACAATAAACGCAGAACAGTCGCGACTGCCTGCCTGAGCTTATCTTAGGCTGTCGCGGTTATCTCCGTTACAAAACACGCAGCAGACAAGCTCGCTGATAAAGCCGATGCTCACAACAGTGACGATGAAGGTGCGCAACTGACATGGAGATAAGTAAGCATCAGCAACCTCAGCTCCTCTATTAGGCCTGCAGGATATGCAGAGTAAAAAAAAAATGTTGATGGATATTGCGATTGTGATACCCAGGGCGCGAGTGATCATATTTGCACCACAATTTCTATTTTCACCGAACGAACTATTGAAATCATGATGATGTGACTTCTGTTTGGGTCTATACTAAACACATACGTATAAAGCTCTGCAACACTACACTACCTCATTAAGAAATTGTTTCTCAAACAACTGAAACTTCTTTACTCACCACACTGCGATTCCGATAATATCTCAATGAACTGAGCAGCCTGATCTCCGACTGTTGAACAAAGCAACAGTTTTGTTACCCAATATAGAAAAATACATTTATTTCAAGATCTCAGGACTCCACCTACCGCTCCACTTTCACACCCTAAGTCTGTAGATTGTGAAAGGTCTCTTTAGCAAATCAACAGTCAATACAGAAGCGAGCTAAACACACCATCACTTTTGTTCTTTTTTATCTAACTAGATATTTACAGATAACATCCGCAATCAACGTAGTAAATATGTGAGAGACAGAAAGTCTGACACATTCTGGTGGTGAATTCATGCACGCAGGTAAGTTGACAGGATCCTGTTGTTCTGAAACTCCAGCGGCTCATAAAATCACTAGAAAAAAACCAAATCAAGCGGTGCTGAGGGGAAGTAAGCAGGAAAACAAGAAAGCAGAGAGCGTTTCAGTGCCGCGCTGTCTCTTGCACGGTCGAGAGCAGAGCAGACAGAGATATGAGATGGAGGCCTGCAATGTCTCATAGTTTCTATCTTAGAGAGGAACAAGAAAAAGAAACACAGAAGAAAACCTGGCAAAGAAACGGCTGTGACTCGCCAAACTGTGTCGCAGACGTACACAAATCACATCCTTGTTTGCGAAAAAAAGAAAAATACAGAAGCATTCATCACTAGTTTGCATCGGCGTCACGATACCTGCATGATGAAAGAACAAAACAGTTCCCTTTTACCAACAGATTAAACGGTTCCCTCTTGATTTCCACTCCACATTTGTGGTTTAATTTTAGCTCCAAGCACAAACCACCTTCTCTCTTTGTCCGTTATTATGCTAACATAACCGTGCCTCATTAAAACGCGCTGTAAGCTGCTAGATATTAGGGGAGTGTGTGTCCTCAATACACGGGGTTTCATCATTTAATTAGGGATTGCCCTTTCGCTCGTCAAACAGTTTGACAGTTTGGGTACAGCCTCTTCTGAGGGGTCCAGTCTGTCAACACGGTTCAGTCAGGAACAAAAAGCTTCTATTTTCTTGTTCTCTTTCTGTGTTTCACTGTGACTTGTCTTGTTTTCTGTTCCTTGCCTCAGTTAGTTCATCTCTGCCACTTTGCAAGCTTTTATTTATAGCAGCTGTTCATGTTGCTGCGGCTCTTAGAGTGGCAGTGAGAGGAGCGGGAGACAAAGAGCTGCGTAAAGAAGGGCATCATACAGCCTCAGGAGCCATAACCCGCATGACCGGCAGACACCCTACCCCCCCCCCCAGTCTGCCCCAACCAGGGGGTGGGGGGTGGGGGATCTCCAAGGGTGGCGCCTCAGAGGCAATTACTGTAATACCTTCACCCTCGAACCAATCCTGTCAACTTAAGTCACTATCTTCCAATTTATTCATTTTTTTTAATGTCCTACTACTTTGCATATTTTCCTTTCATGTTGCTCCCCGATTTGCAGAGCCGACATCCTCCAACTCTGACGCCCCCTCGTCCCCTCGTATATTTTAAACTTCACCGCAGACATCAAAAGACACGGCCACAAAGAGGTGATTAAATGCACATCAAGAAGGATTTATTTAGCACACATCTGGGGCAGACATGTTCTTATAGTCCCACTATTAAAGACTTCATTACTGCACATACTGTGCAATCAGCTCTCAATTCAGGAAAACTCGGCACCCAGAAACTACTTTCTCAGAACTGCGAATGCAACTCAGTTCCTACCATCAGGCCTGAAATGTGCAATGTTTTATAACAATAATAAGAAGAAGAATAGCATCAATGTTACTTTCCGTTGTTTCTACCACATGCATGTGCAAACAGAGATTTGCTCAGCTTCATCTCTCCTCAGTGTTCACACCTCGTGTGGAACAGCGGTAAACGTGTCCTATAAATATATGAGGTTTGCTCACGCATCAGAAGGCTAGTGTTAACCACACAGCAACGCGGTGTTCTTAATGCAGACACAGGACACTTGCATGCTGGCTGCTTTGCTGCAGTAGAGAGTTCGATCAGGTCTGGCTTGCCTTCGTCAGAAACCTCAGGTCTGAATGCTTGATTCAGGTTTCAGCCACTCTAGCCCCTCTCACACCTTCCCATGTTCTTGTCTTTACAATGAGGTCTCCCCTAATGAATGGCTTTGAACCCTCGTTTAGATCTCTTTTGTCCTGGGCTCCCTGCTCCTATTCTACTCTGTTGCTAGAACTTGAACTCCACCCCTTCTCATGTTCTGTTGTGTCGTGGGGAAAGTGTGAAGTTGCCGTGAGAGAGCTCGGGATTATTCGTTACATGGCGTGCCAGTGAACATACATACTACATACAACATACTACATCCTTGCAATTGTGCAGGTCGGTAGTGTGAACAGCAGCGCAGTCAAAATGAAAGACACAGCGGAGGAGAGAAGGGAAGGTGCTGGCGACAAAGCAAAGCACAGCACGGTGGAAAGCGATACCATCTACACAAGGCTGACACACAGGGGCACAAAGCCGCCCTGATTTCTTCTGGCCTCTGATAAGATGATGAATTGATGGAGGCCCGCCATCTCTCCTCATGGTCCTGGATAGGAAAACAACTCCAGACTCCTCTGGCAAACACAAATCCATTAAACACACACTGTTGTTGGAGAAAAACATGGTTGCCTGGAGAGGGAACATTGTTGTGTCCACACAGTCTACAGTTCTTTTCTCGGTATTTTATACAATTTGAGTATTTCTTGCTTTGGAGGGCTAATTTATTTCTTGAAAAACTCCTCTCCACTCCTTTCTGGCGTAAGGAAACTGTATTTTAAACTGTGAAAAAAATATGTGCAGGGCCAGAATAGTTACAACTTGCTTTTTAAAAGAGAAATGAATGTGAGCATGTAAAGAGACCCAAGGGTGTTTTACATTTTGGACGGATTCTATGTCTGTTTTACCTCCTGGCAACATGACAATTTTTACAAAAGAAAAGGCCCCACTTTAAACAACTTCTCCCTTTATGCTGCTTTACGGACCCTTAAGCAAGGTTTGAGCGGAGCGGTTTGCCGAAGGATATTTTGTAACAAACAGGTCTGAAAGGGAGTGTTTCTGCGGGTTAGCTTTTCAGGAGATATATGCGACAACAGCTACTTGACTTTGACCAAGACGAGGCTCATCTGAGATGGAGACGTTTGAGCGGTTGTCTCTTTAATTTGAAGTAAACAGGATCCACTTCCACACAATCTGTCCGCTGCAATGGAGCAGTCTGACCTCTGTCTTGACCCGGCTTGCGTTTGGCTGGAGGTTAATTCCTGCATATCTCACAGCCTGGAGAGGCTGAAGTCGAGGCCTTTACAGGATAAACAATCTTAATGGCTTCTTTCTGACAAAACAGACCGTCACAGTTGGCTACTTTGCCGTATTTATAAAGTCAGAAAGAGCTCATTAGGAGGAGAGACCGAGTCAACCTTCAGTTCCAAACAAAATGAGCGGCTTCGACGGCCTCTCCACTGGCTGCATGGGAGGCAATTCTAAAAAAAATCCAAGAAAAGTGTCTCCAGCATACTTCTGGATCTGGGGAGGTGGGGTTGGCGTGAAGTAATCCTGTGGAGTTTTCCAGCTGCACAAACAAAGCTGACTGGATAACAAAGGCTTCCAAAAGAGAAGAAGAGAGAGAGGAGGAGGAGGAGGAGGAGGAGGTTTCTCCAAAACCACAGCATCTTCATGTGTACCTGCTCTGAGATCGCTCAAAAGTGAAGCACTGAGAATGACCAGAAATCAGGAAACCACGACATGACCACACTGATTAAGCTACAACTGACAGCGTAAAGGCTGTTCCCCCTCCAGTCCATAAATCACACTGTAGAACCTAAAAGGAGCCTGCAAAGTGCTGCTGATCTCATCCAAAGCCACGGCAGTAACCAGAAACCTTGCACTCAATCTACTTGTCATTGTCTCTCTGAAAGATGTGTGATGTTCCTGTCAGCAGAGCAACGCCGAGGCATAAAAAAATGCCTGTCAGTGCACTAAAAAAACCATTTGCTGCGTTATTTCCAACTGGCAGCGTAGAACGAGGGCCGGCCCAAGCTTGAAACGCGACAGAAGAAGAACAGACTTATCCCCGCCGCAGAGAGCGTCAGGAAATCCTGGCATGCTGCTACAAGCATCAGCGCCTGGTCATGGGGGGTCTTATAGTTTGTCTAAGTCCCTCAAGTGGAAAAGGAATGTAACAGGAGACTTTACAGCTAATGGAGTGTTTCGCTGGTTAAAAAGCGACTTCCTAAAATAGCCATTTTCTTTTTTTCTCCGCCAAATCTCGCCTTATGTAAATGTTTATTTAATAATCAGAACAGCACTGACAGCATCTTCTCGCAACTCGGAGACGTTGTTTAGAAAAAGGAGAGACGGATCGAGCGAGTAAGTGTGCATTCCTCTACCTGCCAACAAAGAGCAAACACAAGCCTAACTCACATCATATTCTCAGCTCTGTTTTTAAAATTGGTAAAAAAAAAAAGAAAAAGAAAAAAAAAAGAAAAGGCAGTGGACGCCATGTTTATTTCTCAGATCTCGGGCACTCCCAGCTCCTGGCTGTGAATCATAAAGCTGCATGCTGTCAGCTGTGTGTTGTGACTTGCGCTTCGGCAGCTTGTGAACAGAAGGCGTTTATTTTGCTCCAGCTGCCACACCCAAGGAAAAGTGTTTTTCAGGCACATAAGGAGTACCAGCCAGAACTCTGAGCTGGTGGAACCCAGCACACTGTCTGCAGAACCCTGTTAATATCACAGAGACAAGCGACGTGTGAGCACATGCACTGTCTCCTACGATCCATCGGTTCCTATTCTCTTCTGAAAGCTGCGTCTCGACCTCTGACTGGTTTTATTATAACCAGGTAGAAGCCAGGGTGCCTCTGGCAGGTCACACCTCTGATCTTTCAGTGTTGTTACCCGCCCAATCTGGCTGAATAAAGCGATGAGTGCAGACAACAAAAGAGAAGTCACTCTCCCAAAGGAAAAAGCCTTCTCGCCGTTTCCTAAACGCAGAGCGCTCTCAGGCCTGAGCTGAAACCCGAGCGTACGTCAGGGACCGACAACACCCACCCACCCACCGCCCATCCCCTCCTTCAACCCCCTAGTGACCTGCTCCAGTAAAAAAAAAAAAGTCCCGCAAATCCAGTTCCCACCGCTGACTTACCATTAATTTATTTATCCAGCCATGCACTTATACATCTATTTATTTATTCAACTCATCTATTTGTCTTCATTTCTCACGCTATCCCCGGCAGTCCCCATTGAGAAGGGTCCAATTACAGGAGTCGTCTTGTGGAGGGAAGCAGGGAGTGCAGTGAGCCGGGTCAGCAACATACAGATCCTGACCTCATGATGTCATGGGCTGCTGGACCGAGCCAGTCTGCCTGCGCTCCGACATAAAAGATTTTAAAGTCCCTCCATGCAGACTGCTGAGGCTAATACCATGTGTGCTCCACGTCTGTGGGAAGGCTGCTTTCGCGCCTGGAGCTGTGAAGTGTCTGGCCAATAAGTTGTTCACAGCACCCTGGGGTGACTCTCACCCAGGCCAAGGATGGTGCAGTGTGTTAAGAAGCCTGGCAGCAGGCTGGTGGGGCGGGCGGGTGTTGTTCTGGTGCACTGAGCCGTGCGGCCACATGTGGCCAAACGCAGACGGCCGGCCGGCTGTATCATGCCCGCGCCCTCAGCCGGTCCAAGGCATGCTGGGAGAAGAACCTGAAACCTGAGTCCAAACAAACCAAGCTGCTCTCGCACAACACCGGCGTCAATGAACCTGCTGACAGGGCCTTCAACACTTGATAGTCCTCTCCTAATGCTGCTGAGCGTGCTTCCTCTTCACCCCCTACCCCTGATGTTATCTCAGTAAGATGTTTGCTTAATTGAACAACAGGCTTTGTAGCGCGCACGTGCGTTTGAGAGTTTGGTTTCACGAAACCTCGGCTGGGGTTTGAGATAGTGCCGCAGTAAGCATTTTTTTGCAGTTTCAGACAGCCTGCTAACGAGCACAACACCGTGCAGACTGAAGCAGGATGATGGATGGGGGCTTTTATCTGGGCAATAAACATTAGTTCCTCCACCTTATCATCTTATCTCGCTGAGATTTTGAGGATTCTCCCACAACAGGATGCCTCCAGACTTGACTGCTGACACCTCCGTATCCCCCTCTGCAGGGTTTACTCTTACGCACAAAGAAACAACAGTACAGTCTTATATTAGTCATACCGAGAGATAGCAAATCCAAAACCGCCAGTTAACACTTAAAATCCACGTGACTATAATACAACCCCAGCTCATTTTCATGCGTGAGGACAACATGCTGTACTCTGTTCAGGCTCTGTGCTGCGTCCTCTGGGGAGCACATCACCAACTCCACGAGATTAACTCCAGTACGTGGGGATAATGGGGGCTTTTGTCTTATTAATACATCCTTTCAATACAATGCCTTCTTTAGAGTGACGGATGAACAAGCCTCAACAGCATCGGAGGGGTCAGAGCGGGAGAGAAAGGAGGAGGAGGAGGGGGCACAGCAGGCCGCGCAACGGCTCCGAGGAGCTGTGTGTGTTAATGTGTGTGTGTGTGTGTGTGTGTGTGTGTGTGTGTGTGTGTGTGGAGGCCCCTGAGAGGACGCGCCCGGGGTGCACGCAGCTCATCTCAGCCTCCAACAACAGATATACAGACAGTATGATGCAGGACACTGCACTGCCCCCCCCCCCCCCCCTCCTCCTCCCCTCCAGCCCCCCCAACTGTATGATCGACAGCTGCAGCCCTGCGTGTTAATATATAACACCACTCTATGTTATTCATTAAACACACACGGTGTTTAACAAACGCAGCTGTCACACGGGATCCAGATATTCACCGAGGCTGCAGCGGAGACTGTGCGTGCAGAGGTGGTGTCACCGCTGCTGTCATGAGTCAACGACATGTTACAACAACACTGATCGTCAGCGGAGACTTTCAGATCATCATTCAAGTAAATGAGTGATCACTGACGTAATAAAGAGAAAAAGTTATGAGTGGAAGATTTTTTTTTTCTTTCCCGTGTTTCCCAAGACTCAAGAAATGAGCTGATAATGTTAAAACTGTAAACCTGCTGCAGTGAAGAGAAACATCAGGCTCTTTTGTTAAGGTGCTGCCGCACATGCAGACTGTCACAAAGTAGTTTTTTTTTCTTTTTTTTTGAGAAGGTGCCGCTGCTTACCCCATGAGAGACTGAGTGGAGAGCCGCGAGAAGACGCTCCGACAAATATTTGTCTCCAAAATGTCCTCACATGTGGCCACCAGTCCCCCGCAGAAAAAAAAAAAAGAAAAAAAGGCTGCGTTAAAAGTTCAGCTCTTCTCTCCACTGCGGGGTCGAGAGGCAGCGCTGACAATCAAAACTTTGGCGGAGGACTAGACGGCGTGTCCTGTCTGGTCACTGGTAGATCCATACCGAGTCTGTGCGCCACCGCGGAAACTCAACAACGATCACCAGTGAGCGCGGCGAAGATTTCCAGTAAGACTGAGGAGCGATGAAGACTTTCTTTAAAAAAACAAAAAACAAAACAGCGATCGCACTTTCTCTTTTTGTCGCTCTGATCCAGCAGACCGTCTGATTGTCCTCCTGCTCTGTGGGAACAACAGCTCCACGGGGCTGTGGAGCGTCAGGGAGGCGCGCGCACAGCAACGCGGTCAAACACACACACACACACACACACACCCACACACGAGAGAGAGAGAGAGAGGGGGAGAGAGAGAGAGGGTGTATGGAAACGTCATATGCCCATAAAGAGTCTCGAGGCTCGGTATCGAAATAGTGAAAGAAGCAGCAAATGAATATGGAAAATACTTTTTGAGACTATTTCTGGAGCCCTTTTACGCGCAAATGAAGTCCAGATGTTCCACCTCTTCACTTCCTCTCTCCTAGCAAGATCCCAGCATGAAGCATGAGTCCACACTTAAACTCATCCTGTCCTGGCTCGGTTTCCCCTGAGAGAGCAGTGGCCAGCTGCGAATGCATACCTACAGCTCTGTGGCAGTGTGAGGAAATTAATACATTCTCCAGTGAAAAGTAAACATAACCACCTGACCCGCTCCAAAGTAAACTGCTTTATTTGTTGCCTCAGATGACTCATTGATAGATTTTTTTTTCTTTAGTTTTCTCCCTCGGGACTCTGGAGGTGTAATAAGGAGGGTGAGGTGAAGCTAAGTCAGGACTTGTTAGTCACCTGGGCTGTGCCGAGGCAGACACAGTGGTGCAGGTGCAAGTTCCAGTGAAAGAGTCTCGATCCAACCACAAAGGAGGTAATAATGTCTCTACAGTCATTACCCTGAAAGCAGGAGTCATCCCAAGTGGCCATGATGTCATGTGTCTGTGATAGGAAGAAGGAGCTGTAATGCTGTTAGAGTATCCATCGGTTATCTTTGAAAGCATCCCAGAGCTCTCCGGCTTCTGAGAGAAATTTGGATGTGCTTAAAGAGACAGTGTTTTGGATGTGAGATGTCTGCCTTCTCTCAAATTAAATGGAACTGGACGGCTCTCGGCTGGCTGGTTCCCAAAGCGCCAAAGAAGTGCATTAGAAAGACTCAACATCAGTGTTTCTTGATATAAATCATGACATCGTCTTTCAAGATAATCCAGCTATTTGTTGTTGTGTTTACGTCCTGCGTTGTTTCCAGTACAATTCTCATCGTCCAGCTTCCTTCTGCGATTCAAAGCTCCCAGGAAGTGCTCTAACGTAGCGGCCAAACCATGTCAGTACAGCGTCACGGGATGCACGCTGGCCTGAAAAGAGTTTTTAACATTATATTACATTGTGAAAGAAGTGAGTGTAAAACGCTGGATACATGTTTCTATAACCTTTAGGTCTGATAACATGTGGACGGTCTAAATTAGCTGCAGCCGTTACATTTCTTTTATTCCATTTCAAGTTAGCGGAATGCTAAACTGGAAGGTAACTGCTCGACCTGTAAGTCACTCTACGGGCCGAACAATACAGAAGGTACGTGGAAGATTCAGGTCATTTTAAATAATTTAGTCAAATACTGACATGCAGATACCAAAGCGTTTGGAAAGAGACTCAACAGTCAACTTTCTTATAAACTGGACCTTCAATCCATCAAGGCAGCTGAAATGTTCCAAAATCATGTTTTCTGACATTCAGTGTAGAAAAACGCTCAAATGGAAATGCGTGACAAAAACTGTCACAGTTGAGCAGCGATGATTCAGAGTTTATCACAAAGATGGTTTCCCTGATAAAATGACCACAGTGCAGGAAGCAGGTGGCACCCCTCCAGTCCTATGCGTGCAGTCGTACTCGGATGAATGACGTCAGAGCCCACTAGACAGGGAAAACACCTCGCTGCTCATCATAAGTCTACCTTTCGGGGGGGAAGTGAAACGACCTCACACATTAGCAGTTCCCAAATGAGCCAAAGGTACGTCTGGTCTCCATCAAACAGTTTCAACGACTTTGACTCATGTTGCGTCTGCCGATGCTTAACTGGTGGGGAAAGCATCAAGATTGTGCAACCACTCTTACCGCACTCATCCCTGCCGCCCCCGCAGCAGCAGCAGCAGCTGGTATGTGGAAAGTGCTCACTCTAAAGAAAAAGAGAAGAACAAGTTCTGAGAAAAAATTTGTCAACTTTGCAATACTTCTATTCATGCTGGCAACATCTTTTAACCTGCAACCTCAGGCGTTGGAGACAGTTTTTTTTTTTTTTAACGGTTTAACCGCTCGTCTTTGGGTTTCACCTTCTGTGGTCTCAGCTTTAAGTGCTGGCAGGCTGGGTGATCAGTGTGAAATGGATGTGTAGTAGACGAGCTTTACGAACTGACCGCTCACTGTCAGCGGGTTAATGATGGGACTCTTTCAGGAGCCGCTCTGACGAAGCTGTCCCACTGCTGTGTCTCTCACTGAGCTTTAAGGGGAGGGGGCAAGAGCCCTGACCTCACTTCCTGTTGGGGCTCCTCACAAGCATTCCATTGTCTGTGAGAATGCGCATGGGCTCAGGGGACGCTGCACATCTGGCAGCTGTTATTAGCAACCGCCTGCACCCCCCCCCACCCCACCCCCAACCACAAGATTACTACATGTGGTGGTGGATGTGCACCTCAAAATAAAGTCTCTGGGATCATATTGTTTCATGAGCCACTGCTGTGTTGTCAGAACTTCAACGGAGGGTTGGGCTTCATTATTGAGTTGAGTGATTTGCATGTTTGTGTCACGGGAAAGAGGGAAATCGGTGTTAAAGGACTAAATAGACATTTGGGGAAATACGCTGATTTGCTGTCTTGCGGAGAGTTAGACAATAAGTACCGCTGACAACCGGCTTTATCTGGTGTTCCTCCCTTCAGAAACAGAAAAACGTTCATGTCCCCCACCCCACAGTTTCTATCAGTCATTAACCATGATGGAGGATGTGACTGTTGAAAAGGATCAAAGTTTAATTTTAATGAAATGAAGGTCAGCATGATAGCAACGCCAATGTTGTGTCACATCCATTCAACTTAGTTTCACTCCACATTTTTTCCCTGGTCATCCACCACCTCACTGCAGGGGGGCTCCGCGTTGGATCTGTGCCCCCCCCCAACCAACCCCACCCACAGGGGGTCCTACCCCCACTTTCAGAACCACTGGCTTAGCACAAAGACTATAAACAGACACAGTGAGCCTGACTCACAACACGGAAACTATCCATCTGCCAGCTTGCTATTTAACACAATACATCTCTTTTATTTTTAAATTTTGTGCAAAAACTGAAGTGTAAAAACAAATCAGCCATTTTTGGGGTATAACTCTTCCTTCCTAACCTCGGGCTGTGTGGTAGAATTCGTTGCAATACTCAGTACTTTCAACGTCGGCATTGCAAGGTACCTTTTCACATGAAATCAATCTGTTCCACATTTAGGTACAGAGAGAGAGAGAGAGAGAGATTACATCACCCGAGCAGTTTATACAACCAATTCTAGGCAATGTGGTGGAAAGTGTGGTTACGCTTTTCAAAACTACACACAGACAAAACTCGCTGCTATAGCTTTATGTACCAGGTCAAACAAAAAATACATCCGAATGGCACGCAGGTGTTCGAGTGGTTAGAGCGCATGCTATAAACGCAGCCGACCCCGGTTCGATTCTGGCCGGAGGTCCTATGCTGCATGTCACATCCCCCTCTCTCTCCTATGTTTCCTCTCTGTCTACTGCTAATAAAGGTGTCTATGCCACAAAAAAAAAAAAAAAAACATCCCAAAGCTATAGGCTGTAGTATGCTTGATAGCCCCGGAGCTGAGTGAGCTAAAACAGCCTCAGCAAATCCCTACACAGCTGACACCAGCACTCTAGGAAATTACATTTTTGTTATAAGAAAATCATGAAGAAAGGCAGCGTTGGGCATCGGTATAGAATTTCAGGTATTGTAAGGCAAGTGGTTTGGATGTGAACGACACTCAACCGTATCACCTAGCATCTGTTCCTAACCAAGAAGTAGTCGCCATGTTTTTAAACTTTGGTTTGTTATGTGGATTAAAAAAAAAAACTACGAGTTTTTGATGTCCTGGTTGGTGGATTTTGTTGCCATTAGAAGGAGCCAGGCTGCAGCTGATATCATAGCATTTGTACAGATATGACAGTTTTGGGAAATTCTCTGCGTAATGAAAGAAAGAAGGCGAGCCGACTTTCCGAGGTGTTGAACTTGTCCTTCAAAGGATTTACCGACTCCTTTTTTTAACTTCACAGACCTCAAAACTAGAAGCACTCTCAGTAGCTGTGGTCCCCTGACCCAAGTTTGAACCTGCCACAAGTGGGGCAGAAAGCAGTTTTGAAGTCAGAGACGGAGATAGAAACTAGACAGTGCATCAGACCTACACAAATAAGACACTGCATTGTTGTATCAGTCATCTCTGTAGATGATTTTAAGACCCAAAAAAGGCAAAGTGGCTTAATATTCTCGTTCCTACTTTTAGATGCAGAGCACACAGGGGATGTCATTAACAATAACTTGGAACTGTTCTCAGGCTCTGCGTTGTGTGACGCGGGGGCTTTCCGCCTGCTGTTTGTGTGCATTTCTATACAAAAAGTCACAACCCAGTGCAGCTGTCAATATGTAATATGTTACTACAGAGGCCAAACTCCAAGAGGGCCAGACGTTTCAGCGTGCGCTCATTGTTTTCATGTAATGAGTCACTGGTGTGTTTCTTATTTGTACTTATCTATCCAGACAAAACACGAAGATAACAACTGTTTTGTCGGATGAAAAGTGCAAATAGAAAGCGAGTTGTGATGGGTAAGATCTCGCATCACTTCCTCATCCAAAGAGACAGACATGAAAAAAGTCTGAGTAAAATCTTCCTCTTTTTCAAACAGATGTTCCCTGAGATGTGTATTTTTAGTGCCGTAAAACGTTCTTTAGGTCATGTGCATCCGAGTCGTTCGAGTCAGTCAGCACTGATGTGATACGGTTGACATGACTCTCAGAGGATTGCAGCTCACATCAAAGGAGAAGGAAATGTGCTCAGTTTGCATCTGTGAAGTCGCTGTCGCCACTATTGTGTGCAACGTGACCACATGCACGATGGCGACAGATCTTTAAACGATTTTTGTTTTTTTTGTGTGATGGGTTTGTAGCTTCGTCTGAGTTCACGCATGCACAGATTATGAAATAACAAGTGAAACAAGTGATAAATCATGCCAATTGCTTTTTTTTCCTTCAGTATTTGCTCATTTGAAGATGTTACGTAAATGTTCACTGCAGTGGACGCCATGCATCAATAACTAAACATATCTGGAAGCTTTTTGTTTGCATAAAACTAAATTAGAGAAGCCAGAAATACTTCTAACCAGATTTGATATTAGTTGTCTTTGCACTACTTTGCAGTTAGCAATCTCCTCCCTCCCCTCTACATCACCACACTTGCACGACTCTGCTCTATTTTTTTGAGGCAGCTTCCTTTGCCTCTTTCTTTTCTTCAAGTGTTTTTCATTACTTGGCTTGTTTGGTAGTATAAGTCAACACAAAAAGCACTGGAATTGGATCCTGCTCTTGTTGTTCTCCGAGCAGACAGGGCCGCCTCTTTATGGAGTTCTCTGTCCTGATTGAATAAAGAGGGCAGGGATACTAAAATAAATATTTTCTCTTCCACTGCATGAGAGACGTGGGTTACTTATCAAACACTCAAAGTCATTTAGCACTCAATTTAATAACAAAATAACGCTTAAAGCCGCTTTTAAGACTATTTATTTTCGCTCTAAGTGTGAATCATATCATAATTTTAGATAAGACACAAGAAAAGCAAAGAAAAACCCCA
This sequence comes from Diplodus puntazzo, assembly GCA_963678695.2. NCBI lineage: Eukaryota > Metazoa > Chordata > Actinopteri > Spariformes > Sparidae > Diplodus > Diplodus puntazzo. The sequence continues at coordinate 6,156,460 of OZ023174.1, forward strand.
TGAGCGATCAAGCGGTGAGTATTTCTAACACCTGACTCAGTTGAAAAATATTATTCTGACCTGTTTGGATTTGTGAGAATAAAAGGATTTAATAGTTATTCCAGAGGGACTTGGTGCATCTCGTCTTCTCACCACCATTCTGAATTCATGATGCCATATCTCAAAAATAACAAATACACTAAAAAAAACAAGACAATATGGAATTGTGGATAAGGCGCTCCTGGTCATGGTGCTCCAGCTTAAATGGTTTAAAAATGGCTCCCGGCAAACTGCTTCTTTATCTGAAAAACAGGACCTGGTATGAAAATTGCTGATGAGGCTCTTCTAGCATCGTGAAATGTGTAATCTGGGGCACCGTGCGCTCAGTTAATTGACACAGACAGTGCTCGTGGCCGCAGAGGTTTGATTTCCCCTCTCAACACCAAACAGCACAAGTGTTGCCTGGAGTCAGAGCGGCTTATCTCTGTCTTTTGCTCCAAACAGTGGGCTTAACTCTCGGCTGTGCCACATGTCCCTGCTGCTCACAGGTTTAGAAGGAATCCGTCCACCCTGCATTCACTCCTGTGAGACCTGCAGTGTTGGCTTACCACTTTATCTCCAGAGCATCTAGCCGCTTTTTTTTTTTTTTTCTTCTTCCCGGACAAAAGAACTCGAATTCTTTTTCACATTTGATCTGTTTTCCATGCAGGGATAACGTCTGAATCACTGCTCGCCTTCAGGTCACTGTATACTGTACGCTCACACAAAGGGAATATACTGCACACCTCGCGTGTCGAGTGATGGATTCAACATATTCGTTTGTGTGTTGTGATTTGTGATTTGACGTCCATTGTTTTTCATCGCTCTTTCCGTGCTGCACTTTTATCCTGTCATTAACATTTACGTATATATTTGTCTCTCTGGTGCTTTTACAGTTGTTTACGTCCAACCCCCCTCTGCTGAGGCTCGTCTCACAGGAGTATAGAGTTCCCTTATTTTTACAGTCAGGCTTGAAAAGACTGTTCCCATGGTCCACTTCTGCACCGGCCTGTGTACTGGTTACCATGCGTGAGCATTAGTATTAGGTGTCCGTTGTGTTCACTGTCCTCTGGTCCAAAGAGGAAGAGAGTGTTAGTGGATAGTAAAGCGAGGGGGCCCATATGGTTGGTTGCGCGGGGGGGGGGGGGAGTCATGACTTTTGTGGCTTCCTGCAGATTAGTACAGTGTTTACAGAGCCTTGCTGAAGTACCCTTAGAAAAACACATTCAAATCCTCACACCCATTATCAGCGTCTTTTCCATTAACATTAGAACTGAAAGTGCATGTTTTTCAGCGGGAGCAGTCAAAGGAGAAGTGATGCAACTCCAGTCAGCTCTGTGGTCAAACAGTCATTCTGTGGCCCAAGAGGTGTCTTTTCCCAGGAGCAAAACCAAGATGAAGGTCTCCGTTGAGCGTTCAGTGGAGCAGCGTATCCTTGTCATTTAATCTTTAAAGGCATCACAAAGGGCACAGCTAAAAATCTGTTGTTTTGACCTGAAACCATATGGCAGCCATCAGTGGCTCCTCGCGCACTGGTGAAGAAACCCAACCCTGACATTTCTTTCTAATTCATTGACCAGAAAGCAAGTTCAAAAGGTTAGTCACAGGTTTGCATGTGCATGCGTGTGTGTGCATGTGCATCCAAGTGTGAGTGTTCATGCAGTTTAAGACCAGGAACCAAAACGTAACTCATTATCAAGAATCGGTCATGTTTTCTCAGTTTACATCGCCGTGTGCTTCACGCTGCCACAGCCGCCCGCGCTCTGCTGCGCTGTCACATCTGTGATAGTCATACAACATCTGCTCTCGTTCTCTGACCTCAGGGCTGCCGAGTTTCAAAGCGTGCTACGTGCTTGTCGAGGTGAGAGTGCGAGACTTAGAGCACAGATGTTGCACCGCAATCGCTCAGCACAACAGAACAAAAAAAAACAAAAAAAAAACCTGTCCTTTATTTGTGCACTCATGCAGAACGTTTCTAACGATTTTACAGGAAAAAAAGGGGAAGAAGGAGCCGGTGGAGCGGTTTGGTAAGGGAGCAGGAAAAGGAAATAGAAAATAGATGGATGCGTGTAAGCAGAGGAGGGAAGGAAGTGAAGTGAAGTTGGTCAATAGAGGGTAAAATAAGCTTTCAGTAACCAGGTCAAGCGTGCACCTATTGGAATCTTGCCTGGAGAAGCTTGCATGTTGTTCCGCTGGAAACAGGGGGGCCAGACTCGACGCATTGATCCCTGTCTTGCTTTTGCTTGAGGCGGAACGCTCAGTATTTGTTTGTAAAAGTGTGTTTACAATGGAGTGTTTGTGCAAACACATGCGTCAAAAGGTGCACATTTCTCTCCCGGAGCGGGATTTATCGTCTGTTTCCTGGCACTTGATTGCCGGGGTCAATGTTGGGGGGTCATCAGATAAGAAGGATCAGGGCCAGGCCATTACGTTAATCCAGCGGTTCGTACCAGCACCTCTCATGACCTGCGCTCCTCTCCTCGCCATCAGTTAAATGTCGTTGTTCACTGAACCAAGTTGTGTCGTCAAAGTGGTAAAATGTATACAAGGAGAGAAAAAGAGTGTGAGGAGGGATAGCAGGACGACAGCGGGGGGTTAAAACTCACACTGTCCTGATACAGCCTGAGGCACTTCTGTATTTAAGGCTCACAGACACACACAAACACACACACACACACACACACACACACACACACAGTGGGCATGACCCGGACCCGGCCTGGATGTGGCCCAGACAATCATGGAAATGGAATGAGAGACCACATTTCTGCAGGGACCGTGACAAATGTGCACATTTTAGCTTTATTTGTTGCCAGTATCACTGACACAGAAAGACTTAAACGCACAGATTGTAATTTTCTGTAAGTAGTGTGAGACTCTGCTAGACGCTGTCGTCACTGTTGAACAACCACCACTGCCAGTGAAAATCTGTCTACGTGACTCGAAATGTTCGAGAGCGGGGTAACGTCCAAACGTTTTGTCAATGTCCCGTTACGTCCCGTTATGTCATGTCTGCAGACTTCATTCCTCCCTCTCCGACTCTCCCTCTGAAGTTACAGCGACGGGCGACCAAAGGAAACGCGCCATTACCATAAACACATTCCTCTGTGGGTTTGAACGCTGTTAGACACAGAAAGACAAAGGTCGAGTTGTTCTGGGGATATGTTACATATTATATCTTTAAAGAGGGAAGCGGACATTGTCTTTTTCACATATTCAAGACCTAACAGGATATTGTCTGTGTCAGTCGCATTGTTAGCTACTGAAAAAAAAAAAAAAAAAAAACACACAAAGACTTTTACGGCACAGTTTTATAACCGAATGCTGACTTCAGGCAATACTAAATGGATTTGAACGTATTTGCAAGTAAAGAATGGAAAGCAATGCACAGGTAAGTAGAAAATAGTACGAAATGAGCTCCGACGGCAATAATGCAGACTTTGTCAAGGGAGCTATCAGTGTTCAGTCCATTTAATGTCCAAGCCAACTGATTCAGACATTTGCTTTTACATGTAAAGCTCTTACAGGTTATATCAGGGATAATAAAATCAAATGGCACCAACGAATTATTGCTTTATGAGACGATTTTCCAACTAACAGGTAAATAAGGAAGGTCATTCATGTAAATCATTAACAAGAATAAGTGCAATCATGTTTGCGATTGTGTTTTATTGTGTATTTGATTATCGTGTCATGTGAAGTCACGTTTGAACCGGACTGAAACGCTCTGAGGTTTTTTTTTATTGGCTGCACACTGCTGCCTCCCCTGTGGTCAAGCTCCACACGCCACCCGGGAGGTGACGCTTTGATCGGCGCACTGCACACATTCTTCCCATCATCATCTCACTTCCCTCCCCAGTGTTTGTTATTGACTGCAGCTGGAACACCTCCAGCCGGCTCAGACCTCACTCCACCAAGGTCGCGCTGACTAAACCCCGCTCTGCAAAGCTGGAAGAGCCGCGAGTTCAACACAAATCCAGATCCAATGTGTCATTACATTCGTGAGTTGCTGTTTTGTCTCTGTTCAATCTTTATTGTGAATACGTCACATGCCATGGGAGATGATTTCTTCCCTTTTTCCCTGCGTGTTCTGTTTTCCACGACCTCTGACACCTGTATGTAGAAGATTACAATCAAACGGAGAAGCGTCACTTCTCTGTTGTGAGTAATCAAGCATGTGACATTAATTTAGTTTATGACCGCACAGGAAATTTACATTGTTCATGCATCATTGAACTGGTCAGTATTACAGGTTTTTGCCGAAACAACATTATATTAAAGGTTCTCAAACAGGTACACACCTATATAATGCACGTAAATGTCAGGTAATGTCACTTTATCTGAGTCATCTCACGTCTCCGCCACGTTTAAGGCCTTGAACTTTATTTAGCTATTGTTAATCCCATGTTACAGCACCGCACAGTCAAATGAAAAGTCAAGTTTGAACATTACCTTAAAAGTTCAGGGTTTTAATCTCCAAATAGGAACTGGTAAGACAAGCTGTACGATGCAATCCATGACATTTCTGGCATTACTTTCGCACATCTTGACATGTCACATTATTTCTGACGACAGTTGTTTGCACTCTGTTGGTGGGCTTAATCTGAAAGTTCCTCACAGGGAACGTCACAAAGCAAAGTTCCAAATGCTTTCAGCGAGGGAGGGATCAGGGTAGAAGGTGGAGACGGAAAATCCTGGTCTAGAAAATTGGCGATATTGATACAGCTGGCCTCTAATTGCACGATGACCTCACTGGCCACATCCAATTAAGTTCAAAATTACTTATCACCCACAGCAAAATCTGTAATAACGTCTGCAGTTAAAAGAAAATTACCAGATAGCATGAAGGAGGAATCCAAACAATCTCATACACATTAAAAGCACCACTGCGGCGGCACAATATAAACAATAGTTGAAAAGATAATTAACTGCAGCTCCAGATTCCACAGACTTGCTCAAGAACTGGCACCCCATCCCGCAATATCCCATCACTAAATAATCACTGCTTGCTAATGACATCCAGCCGTCACTTTTTCCCAGCTGAAGTCCATGATGAGCCATTATGACTAAAGCGCGCCGCCCTCCATTAGATTTCTCACTGAATAAATTTCAAGGAGCGCTAGCGTCAGTGGACCAGTCAGCCCTGGATACAACACATCTGTGAGGGAGGTTTGCATGTGATGATGACTGTTAGCTCATGCTGCTGCTTGCCAGCTGGGCTGGTACCACTTGGAGATTTGTGAGTCATACAATGAGAGCTTAAAGGTGCACTATGTAGAAACTGAACTGTAAACACACACACGCACGCACCAGCACTTTACTTTCTTGTACGAAAAAGGACGATCCTGCTGCTGTTCAATACTTGAAATCATGCTGTACATATATTAACTTTGATGTATATATATTTAAGTTCTTGCCTGTGCCTTGTCTTCTTTACACTTTATATCTTTAAATATATTTTTTATCTTTTCTTTTCACACCGTGGGTCTAATGGAACAGCATTTTGTTCCACTGTTTTTCCTGTAGAAACTGCAGAATGGACATATACATGATACACACTCCACACAAGTAGGGGGCAGCGGATTACCAGAGTAACCTCTAACTGCTGCTGACTCTTTGCGAGCGGCATATTCTTAGCCCAGAGCTTTCTCAGCCCGAGGCGAAGAGTTGACCTTGAGGTAACTTTGGCCATTTTCACACTCAGATTGTGAACACAGGGTTAACCTAAGCCCGGGGCTATACGGTTCACACTGCACTTCTTCTAGCCCTGGGTTAAATGTCTGTTGGAGCAGTCAGTAAGCCTCTGGCCCAGAATACTTTTACCAAGTATACTTTTTTAACTTTTGGAAAGTCAAGAAGACCTTCCCAATGAAATTATTTGTATCCAATTCAAGTTAGCTGGGTGCTATGCCGAGAGTTAGCCGGCTTGGTCGCCATTTTATAGGCCCCAAAATGCGGAAGATTTGGGTAATTTTGTATCTTGGAAAGTTGAACTTTTTTTTTGGTGTCATGCTCCACCTAGCAGCTTTTATAGAGATGAACAATGCTCTGTATCCAGTTCTCATTACATCCATGGGTCCTGTTAGAAGACTCTTTCATAGACTGGCCGCTTGGAGCACCAGTGGAGTGTTGGTGTACAACTGAGCACAGCCTCCAAGAACGATGGAGAGCCAGTCTGACGGCAGGGATACAGCGTCAAGGTGGTTTACAGCGGATACTGCCATGACTTGGTTGGTTTAGGAGAGGCCTTAAGAGGGAGAGAAGCAAGAAGATCGACTTTTATCAGCGCCCAAATCTGGAGGCCTGAGCAATACTATCAGACTATTTCCTTTGAGGTAAAAAAGTGCAGGCCAGATATAGCTGGTTAGCATGCAAACTTCCTTAGTATCTCTTTGAAATTCCGACATAAAACCTGCACTGTAGTATTCAGAGACTGCAGCAGCATCATCATCCTGACAAGGGTTGTGTCCGCTGTGAAAAAACACATAAAGAGTCCTTCCTTCAGGCAGTTTGTGTGGATGACGGGAAAGACTTGAGTGTCCACGTTCAAGTGTTTAACGGTAAAATGCAGAGTTTGGCAACAAGGCAGCTGCCACAGAGAACGCTCCATAAAACTGACGAATATCGCTGCTGGATAACAAAAAGAGAAATGTGGCTTCAATTAACAGCTCACACGAAGTCGTCTATGACTGGCAGTAATCTCACTAAACTAAAACAGACTGAATTAGACATTCTTCCCTTTAGTAAAGCTGACACAGGACCACAGTTTTGACTGAACTCGAATGATGTTGCTCATCCAGACCCAAGATTGCTCTCTGATGTTGCAGCCACACGCACACACACAAAATCAGTGTCGGTCATATATTTGGAATACTAATTCAGTCCATTGTGTAATTATACTGTTATTTGTAATCCCTTAAAAATACTGAAGCAGGGTTTCATTTTGTGGTTGTAAATATTTAGCCAGTCACGGTGTCACATTTTAAATAATGATTATCTACTTTTTCATTGATGCTGCTCAAACAAATTCTCACTGCTCCCTATGAAAGGAAAAGCAGGAGGGTCCCCTGTACTAACAGTGGGACTTTGATGACTGTTTTGAAAAGCTCCTCCAGCTCCGGCTTTCTTCTTCTCCAACTTTGTACTTCTTGTGAATGCTCTTACCTAATGATTCGCACCATTGACCTCAACAAGTTCCAATAACACAGCAAAACTGTAGGTCTCCAAGATGGAGAAACAGCCCTTTAACCCCCAGGGGGAACCTGAAGGCTTAAAGTCAAAGAAACTTGCAGAAGGAAAAGACAGATCGTTCATTAGCCCTCCGGTTCGGCTCCTTCTAGAGGTGAATTGATTTAATGGCGTCTGTGAAATATTGCTCTCATCCTGGCCTCAGACCACTCTTGCCCCCCTAACCCCTTCCTCACCCGACCCTCCGCCCCCTCAGAGCAGCCCCGAATTCCAGGAAAAAAAAAGTTACAGCGGAGTTCTGGCTTCCATAAATCACAGTTGCACTCCCCAGCCGCTCCCTGCAGAGCACCGAGGGAGAAACATCATCCCCTTCCCTTTCCCTGACCCCCTCCAGCTACACCCCGCTCCCCTGGCTGTTTTAATGCAGCACCGAGAGGCGGATGAGAACTTCCTCTCCATTTTTATCACAACCTCTGCAGTTCTCACTTTGACTCGCTCGCTGTGCGCTCTGATCTTTACGGCCCCGTCTGTCGCACCGCAGTGGCGTCAAAGTCATGCTGCTTCAGTCAGTCTCCCCGGCTTTATTTACCTGTTAGTGTTTCTGCATGTGGTCATGGGGTCGTTAGGGCCTTTTATTGCCTGCAATTCACAACAACGGTGCCGGTCAAGTCTGACTGACTGTGTTTTTATAGCTGATACAGCGGCAAGCAAACAAAAAACAACTTGACCAATTCTTCCTGCCGGAGAGAAGCTCATGTTGCAGGAAGATTATACAAATTACTGACGAGGACAGACAGGACAGACAGACAGGCAGAATTTATGCTGGGAAAATGTTCCATGACACGACACACTCTAATGGGAAAGTGTTACACAAGCATTGTTCTACGGTACAAGTGGAAAGGTTTTTTTTTATTGATCTGCCTGTGTTTATGCCTAAAAAAAAAAAAAAAAGAGCGTGCGACTGCAGCGCCGTAGCCCAACCCATGTGAGTGATAGACCTGTCTCTGCTTGCCCATTAGACAAGGCGAGCTGATGAATACTCAGGGTTAGGTTCACATATAAATGACATGTCAATCACATGGCTCGGTTCCTAGGACAGTAGGGCCGAGGGCGCTGACAGGAACTCTCAGCACGGCTCTCATGAATAGCACATAAACAGAGAACATCCGTAAACAGTTTAGAAGACCCATTTGGACTTTGTTCCATAAGGGGTGGGTGTGCTGGAGGGATGCAGTGAGAGAACGAGGACAGGAGGGGCAAGAAAGTGAAGCACTGCAGCTGATACTCCCTCCATGGCGGCCGGGTTGGGAGGAGCAACGTCAGGCCGCCTCTGTTCTCCTTTGGGACGTTCTGGCTGTACAAACAAACCGACCCCGGGCCTCCGGTCTAATGGGAACCAGACCTGCTCAAGGACCAAATCCCCTCTTTCTCCTTCCCTCCTCTTCTTCTCCCGCCCTCTACGTATGACCAAAGCTCTGCCGACACACACTCCAGCTGAAGGACGCACTTCAATTATCCCAAACAGACCTGAAAATATTCCCCCGTCCCTCCGCTGAGTTTTCCCACACAGCGACGGGTCACGACGTTCCTCGTCTCTACATCAGCGCTGACCTTCTTGACCCCGGAGCAGCCAGACTCCAGCGACCTGCACTTATCTCCACAGACACACTTTCTCTCACTTTCACATGCTTTCTCTATCACTCCTCCTCTCTGCCACTCTCTTCCCATTCATCTGTATATCACACATGTGCACGCAAAGCTTTCCATTGACTCATGTCGATACTAATGGCCTATGTACTGATCCAAATCTATTTTCATTGTGACCCAGTTTCACATGACAGTAAGGTACCTTTTTCCCGCCAGTGACAGCACAAATACAAGTCCCCGCCAAGTACACAGAAAAAAACGTTGGCAGTGTTCGTTTCTGCAAACCCTGGACACTGTATGTTGCAACTTTTTAATTCTTTCGGTTGAGTTTTCATTTTTATCTTGTGACAACAATGTGCTTATGGTCTGGTCAGGTTTAGCGACAAAAAAACATTTGGCTAGAGTTAGGAAAAGATCATGTTTTGGCTTATCTGGTTTTGTCTTTGGAAATTACCCAGACTTCTTGTTAAAGATTCCTCTTTTTTGGCAGAAGTTGACTTCTTGTCTTACCACTTACACAGCTGGAAAATGTTCAGATGACTTGTTAATAATATCCAGGAGTTTCGTACTTATAAAATTTTGAAAACACCGTCTCAAACAGCGGTCTCATGTAGCTATCTTGCCACCATCCTTCTCCGAACATGCGAGTCAACACACGCATATCTAACCGAAACATGATACGGCAAGTATTGTAGAATTGTTGATAAGATACGTATGAAGAATTCTACAATGCTAACGTTTTCCTCTGGCGGCCAGACTGCTTCCTAACCTGCGGTCCGGAGTTGGGGCACTGTGGTGATCGGCTGCGTGCTAAGAGCCGCTCGTCCCTGGCCACAAAGTCTGAATGTTTTCACTGTGAGGGTTCAGAGTTTATCAGTGAATGTCCTCCCAGTCTCACTGCTGTCTCTATCTGAATGTTCTGTTTCTCTAAAGTATGAATATTGGCGCTGAGTCAGACGGAGAGGAGAACAGACTCTTAAAAACACATAGAGCCTCCACATGGACTGCAGAGAGGGCTGACTGTGATACAGCCTGGTGACAGCAGGCCTCACAGACATGTGGTGCTGTTTAAACTGCATCACTTTATCAGTGCATTCTTTTTCCTGAACCAGATTTAAAAAATACATGTTAACGCTTCCTTCTGTTACTCTTTTTTATTTATTTTTTTCTACTGTCCCAATGCTGGCGTGTGGCAAATGAATACAGCTTTCAAGGCCATAAAAGCTCATTATTTGTGCGCGCTACAATCCGTGATCGCGTAAGTGACGCCGAGTGCCTGGAAGTACGGCAGATTTATGGAGGAGAATGGACCGTGTCTGAAGAGTTGGAACAAATTCACAAAGACTGGATATGACTGTTCGGCTCTGTCTCCCTCCCACACATCTGGGCACAAACCCGTCAATGTTCCTTTTGGCAAAGATCTGTGATGAGCTGAGTTGTTGCCCAGCTCAAAGTCATTTCACATGAATCCCCCCTCCCTGCACACACACACACACACACACACACACACACACACACACACAAAAACACCCTTAATTTGATTTCTGCCTGGTCTTGTGCGCTCCCCCTGGGTTTTTCTGTATTCCTCTCGCTCTGTGGAAGTGCTATGGGCTTTTCTGGCAGTACTCACGTCTTTGTGCCGTGCATGCCAGGAGTGGCCAAGCCCAGACTCAGCCCTTTGGAGTTGAAATGAAACTCTGCAGAGTCAGCTCAGAGCGAGACCTGCCGGTAACAAACGTGTTGCAACTCACTCACTTTTGGCTCCCAGAAAGAGTGGGAGGTGTGCACAGGATGTGAAAAAAAAAAAGAAAGTGTTGTTTACAACGTTGAGTGCTCGGCCACATGTGATGTGTGGACTAATAATCTTCTCGAGCTTTTGCAGAGCGTGCTCTTGTAGGCCTGTGTGTTTGCATGGCATAGCTCCGGGAGACATTTAATTGGTGAACCATTGATCTGCGATAAACATGCCACAGTTTTGATGGATGGAAATGGAAATGGATCAATATTGTAGCCCACAAAAACTCTCTGAACAAAACATCCAGCAGATAATATGACAGTGTTTGGAGTAGACATTTCTTCATATTACACAAGCCTGTTGTAGTGACATAGTGATTTTGCACTTTTGTAAAAAAGTACCTAGAAGTCCTACTTGAGAGCGAAAGTACAGCTTTTGTGTTGACATGTTACTTTGGTAAAAGTGAAAGTCACCAATACGAAAAGTCTTGCAGTATCTGAGTTTAATATGAAATCCTAATAATAACAATTAATCTTTCTGGCAACAAAAGTACTTAAAGTTAAAATATGTAAACACAACTAGAACTTTTCTTATATAAACTGTTGAATTAGGTACCCAAATTCTTCCAACAATATTTAAATCCTTTGAGATGACCTCTTGAATCTCATGAATTGTCTCGGACGGATAACTTGCATTGTGGGTAATGTAGGCGCCAGGTTTCTAGGATGCATTATGGGCAGTTTAAAATCTAATGATCAAAATCGATACAGCAGAACAAGATATTTTGCCCATTTTTCATGCATTCTTCTTCCTTTTCAAATCCTGGTGCGATCATTACCCACAATGCAACTTAGCCACTGAGAGAGAGAGAGACATCGCTGTAGGCAATTTAACAGCATTCTTTGGAGCCGCAAAATACTTTATACAGCTTTTTTCACGCTTGCAGTAGTTCTCCCAAAGAAAACACACTGAAATTGGTGAAGTTGCCCGTTAAGTACAGTACTTAGATGTACAGGACTAGACGTACTTACTTACAGTTCATCCCTGTGGTGCTCCCTGTATCAGCACTGAACGTAGACGCATTATAACCACACAGAAATAACAGACTATCCTTGATAACAGGTGGGTGTGTCATGCCACGAGTGGAATCAGCCTCGGTTTATATTCCCACTGTCATTTGTTGATGCAACAGAACTTTGGCAGGAAGAGACTGACAAACAGTCAAGGTCATTGACCCACTTCAGGGAAAAAAGCCACCAATCAGTTTGCGAGTCCCTGACGTTTCACATTAATGATTATTCCCTGATGTAAGGAGGGACAGAGCCGTCTTTGTCTATTATTGGACATGTACGCGCCACATCTTTGTCCATTAATGGTTAAATATACAAACGTCTTTCGTCATTTGTTCAAAGCTCCTTCCTCTTTGCTCCCTTCTTTTCTAATCTGATCTCTTCCTCCACATTGTTCCACTGCCACGTTGCAGCCGTTTCAGGCTGGGGAAGTAGAGACACCTGGATCTTGCCACTTTTCCACTGATATTGTTCTCCTTCCAGAGCGGCCATGTGACGACGACGATGCTGCGGTGTGGTCTGGGAGTGAGAAGCCAGTAAGTACGGGGACTCCACACCCCCACGGCCCCTCGGCGCTCTCCCCTCTCTTGAATCAAATGTGCAGAGATGTGTGGGATTACTCTCACAGGAGGAACTTGAACCCTCTGACTTCCTGCACCGCTGATGAGGTCACTGGTCTCAATGGGAGTGTCTGTGAAATAACAGCAGACTGACGGCAAGGCAACGGCGGGAGAAGGAGGGGGATCGAAGAGGAGGAGTGGGACGTGTAGCGAGGGTGGAGGGGTAGATGACAGGTTGATGTGGGGGGGGTGGAAGAGGAGGAGGGGGATGAAAGACTGTCCAGTGCCTGTCTCTTGTGAGCCCGAGGCAGTTGGCGGAGCACAGCATGTGTTCATGTTATGGAGAGGACTCTCTCTTTAAAAAATTACACAAGGGGGGGTGGGGGTGTGAAAGCCACATAGCCAGGAAAAATCTCACAAAATGGCTGAGAATGTTCCCGTCTTACAAACTCTGTTTTTTTTTTATTAATCACATATGTGTCAGTTAGTGATTCAGAGGCAGCGCGTGCACATAAAATCAGACTTTCTTCTTTTATTCGTTTGTGGGTTCAGATAGAGATCAGGACATATGTCAAAATGGCCCGAGGCTGGCCTCATTTATGACTAACAAAATGAGGCCTTCAACAGGCAAACAATGATTGTCTGTTGAGCTTTGAACTGCCTATTTAGTACTCTTTCACAAAAGGGAAAAGACGCATTATGCGCGTCTAACTTGTGGTATCACATGCTGTTCCCTGTCAGCTGGCCTGCCTCTCGCTGGCTCCCGGCTGATGTCAGAGCACTCTTGATTAAAGACTGGGTTGGTCCCAGTGAAGGTCAGGTTGCTCTGAGGTAACTTCTGCTCCCTGAAAGCAGCAGGACCCTGAGCTGCTGTGAAGCTAACGAGGGGGAGCACCTGGTGCGCAGCGCCTCGGGCGACGGCCCTATAGGTAGGGGTTAGGGGAAGGAAGGGAGGGGCAGGATGGCGATCGTACTCATACAAAGCCATCTTGTTTCAGGCCAGGCTCAGATGGAGCGGCTGTGTTGCCAAGGGTCCAGAGCTCTACATCCTGCCGCCCAGTGAAAGACCCAGTCTTCAAACAAGTTGCTTGAACAAAGAGCCATACAGGCCTCTGTGCATGAGCACCCGTACGCCGCCCGCCGCAGAGAAAGAGCGCACTGTATTTCACTATCTCCCATCATCTCTGTTTGCCACCCTCATTCAACTCAGTGCTTCTCAAGAGGTCATGGTTTTGTACCTTAACTCTCAAAAAACAATGTAATTAAGTCATTCTGTGTAAATCAAACACAGCTTGGTCCAAACACACACAGTCACTCCCCCCGTCATCGACTCCCTGAGTTTCACCCCTCGGGCAGCAACAGCATAATGCCTTCCAGATGTTGAGATGCTGTTCTCTCCAGCCTTACCAAACCTTGGAAGCCATTGCCCCTCTCTCATGGTGTTAACGGTGCCCAGGAGGCCTCTGACGGGGGAAGGGGGCATCTTAAGACCTTTCGAGCTCCTACTGAGCCCATAAAAAGAGCTCCGCATCCCTTTCCCTTTCACAGGGTAATCGCTGATCTGTCTTCTCTTTGGCTTTCAAATGAAACCTGCATGAGGAACATGGGTGTGGTTTGAAAAGACATCCTGGTCACGTTTAAGAAAAAGGTGTAATAAGAATCGGCATAACAAAGTCCTCGGCAGCTGGTCAGATGGGTCGTGGTGATAAATGCTATTAGGTTTCACTCATCTCTATCCTCCAGTTAGACCTTTGGGTATCTTGTGTCAGCTGCTCCTCATCAAATTATTACAACCCTTCCAGCCTTTTTCTTTTTTCTGTGAGTTTTTAGGGTTTAAAAAAAAAAAAAAAAAATCAATGGTTACTCTCAAGAGCTAGCTTGTGTTACCATCTTCCCCTCCTTCCCCTCCTCATGACCCTCACTAAATGATCTTATGTCACCGCGTCAGATTTATGTTCCATACAGTGTTCCACGCTGTGCTCTATTAATCTGTAAAAGGCCAATCATTAGGGCCCTATCTGTTTCTCGGTATGGACTCTAAAATGCCTCTGGGACATGGTAGACAGCCACAGTCCCTCGGGCCATGTTTTTTGAAATGCTAATCTCCTTTTTAAAGCCAGTGATGGAGCTCATCTTGCTGCTGTAGAAACGTATATATTCACGCTCCTTTTCAATGGAGTTTTGTGGTTTTTGGAAGATGAAATGTAACCGGCTGTGACACCGGACTGCTTCCAAAGTTGGTTTTGGGGTGTTTCTGTTATTTTGGCATCTTTCAGTACAGCAAGGACATACTATTCTATATATGCTAGCATGGCTGGGGGAAAAGGGACATGAAGCTGGCCAGTGGATCCACTGAGGCCATGGGTGAGCCCGGGACTCAAACCCAAAGAGGAGAGAGTGAGCTCGGAAAAAGCTCCAGGCTGAGGAGCTCTGTGAGAAAGTGTCCATCTGCGGCACGCTGGACTCAACCCAAAACAAACAAGTTAAAATTAAACCACAGAAAGACAGCCAATCTCCGTGTTTAAAGTTCTTACAAACAGAGGATTTACCGTGTTACCATTTCAAAGGTCTGAGAAATTGTCAGTTTTGTGGTTTATCCCACCACAATGCGACCAGTGATGTCTGGCGCAACTACGCCGCTGGCCGAGGCACAGCTGGTTCCCGCATAGGGGAGGAAGATAGAACAGAAAAGTTTAAAGGAAAATATTATGAAATGTTCACAGGTGCTATCAAGAAAGTTGCATAAGTTGTAAAACAACTTTTATCTCTCGCATTCATTCTCCAAACAGCAGAAACATCACTCGCTCTCATGCTTACGCACATTTAAGTTTTGAATACGCTGAAATTACAGGGACGGTGCACATTACTAACACTGATTTCTGTAAATGTGGCGATTTAGCCATCTTGAATCATCTTCAGCTACAGTCACTGGCCAGGTGCAATAATAAGTATTGTAAAACTACTCTAAAGTCATACTTGAGCAAAATTAAAGATATTAAATGGCAGAAGTGAAAGTCACATGTACAAATAGTCTTACAGTATCTGATATTATATGTGTATATGCTTTGTTGTTGATCCTGTAAATTCTTTTAAAAATGCACCACTTTGATTCTGAGGCAGCATGTAATCTGTAAAGTAACGTGCAACTAAAGTTATCAAATAATTGTAGTGGGGTAAAAACTGCAACACTGGATTCGAAAATGCAGCAGAGTGGATGTACAGCATAGTAGTAAATGTACTTGTGTACATTTGAGGAACTCTACTTTACTAGGCTAATTAAAGAGCTTGGCTAATTAAAGAGCTTGAGAAAATGTACTTGTAGCTGCTACATTTAACCACCACATAAAGCACATTAAAACAGGAACATCAGTAAAGCAAAGCACACTTCATAAGAACACATGAAACACATTAAATCAATGACAACAATACATCAAGCACAAGATAAAGCAAACAAGGCATCTTCAGTAAAATCATGATAATACTACACTATATATGTTCACTTGACACTTAACACTGTGAGAGCCGCAGTGCGTGATATACTGAAGGAAACAAAAAATATATCCGTTCCTCTGAAGTGAAACAAGATCAATCTTGTAGAAGGATGTGCAGCTCATGAAATCTGTTTTTGAATCACGTTTCCTGCTTGAAGTGTGTTTAAGGTTAACCCGCAATACACAGTATACATGTCAGTAGTGTTGGATTTCACATTTACTGAAGTACTGCACAAAAGAACAACTTTTACTTCTACTTGATGCAACTTTATAGGTCAACTCCACTCAATGTGGGGGGTAAATATTGCATTTCTTACTCTATTACACATTTTAAACATATAAATCAACTAATTAAGGCAATATTAAAGTGATGAAAACATTAACACATTAATCAATATCAGAAATTTCCCCATTTGTGGGACAATAAAGTTATACTGATATTATCCAGTCATATACAGTATGATTCTGAAATGCATTACTTTGCTTAATTAGTTGTTTCAGTCTTGGCATTTTTTTATGCTAATTCTTTTATTTAACTACGTTTATTTCATTCTGAATGACTTTTACTTTTTTACACAGTAGCATTGCTACTTTAACTTGAGTAAAACATGTGAATACTTCCTCCACCGCTGCTCTTTATGGCCGAGATAAATAGAACATGGAGGCCTCTGATCTGAGCTCATGTGAGGTTCTCTCCCACCCGTCACAAGTAACGATTAATTCAAATTAAATTTGACTAACAGGAATTCCGCTTTTCGACTCAGTCGGCTTTGACCTTGCTAATTAGGTTTTCCAAGAGGCTTTGTTATGGCATCACAGTGAGCGTATGCGGTCGATGTGGTCGCCACCGCTGAGGTTTCCCAAATCCATATGTTATCCAACTGTTTGCAGCAGCAGCCCCCTCCTCCACCTTTGCCGAAAGCCCTGTCTGCCCCACAAAGCTCTGCTCAGGGAGAGTGGATCACATTCGTATGGAGGCTAAAGAGAGTGTGATGAACTCTGGATGTCTGATTTGACACTATGCTGTCATCTAGTGGTGACTCCCAGTAATCAAGGAGAGCTTCGGTGTTGAGTGTTTGAAAAAATACTGGAAACAATAAAGTATTACCAATTAGACAAAAAAAAGTGTTATGTTGACATATCTTAAAAGTTTCTCTGGAGGTGAAGACATTTATTGTCCAGTCTGATTTACTTCAGGATCACTTCGTTGCCTTCAACACGCGGGGGAGCCAGAGATCAGTGACTTTCATGCCGTGGCTTCTGCAGGGTAAGTAATAAAAGAAGCCCCTGGGCAGAACAAAGAGCCATTAGATAAAACACTCACATATGTTTCTGCGTCCCTGCGGAGAGTTTTAACCTCATGAACAGATGTCTTCGGTAGGTTTGGGGGATGTCATGCAAAAGGGGTTGGAGGACTTGTCGTCAGAGCGATCTCTGCCAGATGATGTAGGAGGGTCTCTGCCGTTCAACTGGAAAAATATTTACAGTTATTACTCCCAAAACACATGACATCATCGCTCACAATCTATTCACACCGCACATCCAGGTTTCTCTGCGTCTGCTGATGAAGCTAATCAAACTGGGGCACATTCAAATGATCACTCACCAATTAATCTCTATTTTTTCTAAAGGAATTAAGAAGAAAAGTCTAGTTAGAAGAACTGTCGGTCTGACCGCTCTGCCTGTCCACCATCACGCAGCTCCTAAACATTACCATATGGCTATGATGTCAAACTTTATGTTGTAAAGTGATGATCCTCTGTTGGGACCATCAGGCCCAGATAGAATAGTGTGACCCTCCCTCAATAAGATGACCTGAAACCCAGTGTAAGCATATTTCCTGTCAGGCTGAAATATTCCAGGTTGCTTTCCTAAGCTTCTCTAGAATTCTTGTAAATGAGCAAAAGACCGGAAAAAAAACCCTGATTTTCTTTTAGAAGTGAGTCAGGTGATTTCTCAGGAAGCTGCTCTGCATTCCTTATCTAAAATGTGTCTTTTTATCTTTTCCAGACTGCTACAGTTCCTGTCAGTAGGTCATAGTGGCAGATCCTCTGAGTTATCCTCCCCCGCCAACTGGGAGTTTCTGGATGAATCTGATTGTTGTCAGCACACAGTTGAGCAAAGGGGGGAGCCGTGAAGGGGCAGATTGTTCTTGGAGAGGCCTTCTCCTATGACTCAGCTGGACAGGAGTGAGCCTCCCTTCACAAAACACTAGAACAAAACAATGTAATTACTGTGAAAGGAGGTCTTCAGTCTAAGCCGAGACTCTCAGCTCTCCTTCATTTCCAAGTGAAGAGAGCTGTTGCATTTAAAAGGAGATGGGAGAAAGCAGCAAAAAGAAAGTCTTGACAGTGGAAGGAAAGGGTGGGGACTGAACTGGTGAACTGAAAAGAAAACTGAAAGAGGGAGACTTCCAAATGTACTCAGAGTATAATAGAAAACCACAGGATGTTTTTTTTTTTTAATAAGCAAAGGTTAAGGTGAGGGTGAAAGTGTGGAGAGTAAACTGATTATAATACAATCAGGACAATAGACAGAGGTGACAGGAGGATCCATCTGACAAGAAATGAGATCAGGAAGAGGGACATCCAGTCTGTGTGCTGCCATCTTGCATTGCTCACACTGAAACACACGTTTAAACACTCTTCCTGTCTTTTGTGGACTTGTCTGCAGTGAATAGGATATTTCCTGCTTGTTATCTGGTTCCTGCATATAACACAATTACCCTTCCCAATTTCAGTGTAATTATTAAATCATATGTCGCTCTTTTTCAAGTTATATGACTGATGTTTGTTTTGGCACAGAGAACTTTGTGTGTCTACAGAGCAACACAAGAAGGTCATCACATTATAATCATTTGTGTTGATAATGAAAGACTCCGCTTTTATTATAGCAGTGTTGGTCTATGGGTCAGTCAGCCAAACACTTTAGACGTTCTTGATGCCCTAAGAATGAATCCTACAAACTTTGGAGATGCCCTGATGTTTCCTGTACACCAACTTTAGTTCAAAGTTGTCATTTAAACTGACGTATCTCATCATCTTCCGATTGGCTCGGCACCAAATTTGTTTATGTTGAACACGACTAAAGGTACCATATCATGCTCATTTTCACTTTTATACTTTTATTTGAGTTGTCTACTAAAATTGCTTACGATAATTTTTTTTCTGATACTGTCAAGCTGCAGCACCTTGACACTTCCTCTGTCTGGACGCTCCGTTTAAACACCCTCTTCCTGAAAAGCTCAGTCCTCTCTGATTAGTGAGGTCCCACAGGTAATGGGAAGGCACCAGCCACCGTGTTTTGTTTTGTAACCATGGTGAACTTGGAAACTTACGCAAATTCTCACGGAATATCGCCTGTGTGCATCTCTCCGTGAATTAAGCATATTGATAATTCCACAAAAGACATGTTTTATAATCAAAGAGAGATGGGAAAATCTCATGTTCTACCAAATGGGACCTTAAACAGTGTAAGCATTTAGCTTGAAATACTAAGTGTCTAATTACAACCTCACAGAGCACTCAACTGTAAACTTTTGTTGCATTTTGAAAACGCCACTTTTAAAGGTGCTATTTGTAAGAAAAGTTGATTTTTGAGTCAATACTCTTCAAATAATAACGCTTTGGGACGCCGACCCGTCCTACAATCCCAAGGCGTCGTTATTTGACGACAGAAAAAAACAACCTTTTTTTCTTACAAACAGCACCTCATTGTGTAAACTGGCAATATGCAATTCCTATAAAAAAACGTGACGACCCCGCCCAGCTTCAGCAACAACAACAATGGCAGACTATCGAGCTTCGTGCTGCTGACTGTACCGAGTTTATCAACTTTCCTCCAGCCAAGTGTAGATTTGCTTCACCATTACCGTGACGCCATGGCTCACCACTCTGACGAAAATGTGCGCAGACAGCCATTGATTTTTCGTGGTGTGTAATTGCAACATTACACCGACATGGCCTTGCATGCATAATACACTTTCTGTGCATATGTGTGCACAAGGATCGTTCTCATGTGGTAAAACGGGAACTGGGTTGTATCATTAGTGTCCTCTTGTCTATACTGAGACCAAATTGTTCAATCACTTGAATGATTTTTGCATATTGCTACTAGCATGAGGTACATTTTGTAAAATGAAGGTTTGGTGTGTGTTGTTAAAGGATAACACACAGTAAGAATATTCTTACATCATGGTTTTGAAGGCAGATTTTTAGTGATGAAGTAGATTTACATCTGGATTGTTTCAACTTGTCCGATTGTTGCCTGGAGAGTTTGCATGAAATCAGATTTACAGTACGCATTTGCAGAATCCTTTCCAAAAGGCACAAATGCATTCCAGAAATGACCTCTGCTCAGTTTAACGATCAAGGCAAGAGCGCAGTCCTCGACAGGGGAATTCATCTTACTCAATGTTGTGGAATGTAGACTCTGAACTCTCAGTGGGAGAGTTTGTGCAATGTGAGGTCTGAAAAATAAATGAACCAATGTGTGGGGAAAGCTGAATTCAAACTTTGCTGGAATTAGAAGACAAATGACTTCCGTTGTGTAACAGTGTTTTGGATGTGAATTAAAGTTTTAGTATTACTCTGAAATTCCTTTGAGTTTGGACACAACTGTGAGAAGATTTATCTCCAGTGGATGAGTAAAATCCTCCCTGGATTACCAGCTAAATCTGTGCTGTTTGATTTGTCATGCTGTTTTTCCAGGAACTAAGATAAATTTACACTATTTGGGGAGGGGAAGACAAATATCTATGATTTCCTATGTGTAAAAACCATTTTAGGAAGTCGGTCCAACCATGCTGACACTGACACTGACACTGGCAGCATCTCTCTTCCACAAGATAAAGAAAAAGGGGTTTCAAAATGCCAGCAGAGACACAAGGAATCTGCAGACACAGAGGGACCTCTGTTAGACTCATACATTTTCCATGATCACATTACAGTAAGCTTTGCTTCAGTAAGTAAAAGGACAACACTCATATTGTTGCACTGTGAATGTTTCTGGTGTTCTTCTCTGTTTTCACAAATCTACCCGCTGAATGTTAAATACCAGCTCAGTTTTACAGATTTAAAGAGAGGGTGAGAAAAAAAAAATCTTTCTTTCATCTGGTCAGCAAAGCTGATGTCGGCTTTTCGCTAAAGTCCAAGGACATCCTATCAGTGTCCTGACAAGTCATTAGTCTCTGGACACATGTAGTCAAGTGTTTTTCCTTGTCCCTTTTCACTGGGATATTTTTACAGCCATTTCCTCTTTGACACAGGAAGAATTTTAAAGAGGTTACGTTGTTACCTGGAGCCTTGTTGACGCCATTTCAAGTTTACTTTTTAAATCTTAATGAAGTGAATGACACAGTTCACTCCCTTTTTCTTACTAATCTTGTATTCCATCACTTTCAGTTTTCTTCCCCTTTTGTTGGGGGATGTCCCTCCATTCTTCAAAGAATGAAAGATTTGTGGCAGGAAAACGGATTTGAGACATTACTCGAAAAATGATAATCTTTCAAACAACATCAATGAGTCTTGTTTTCTTAAACATGCAGAAATTTGAATGGAAGGTGAATCCATCGTCACTGCTAATCATCAGCATTAGCGTATGTTAACACCACCACGTAAAAGAAACCCTTGATCGTGAGAAGAACCCCCCTCCCATACAAGAGCTGCCATTTTTCACACCATTAATTACTATGTGACTCACTAGTGTAAACATCTGGGCATAGTTAATACAAATGAGGCAGACATTCTTCAAAGGTGGTCGGCTGGGCTCTCTGAGGTTGCTACATGTGCATGTTTAAAGCTGATAGTGATCATACTGCATGCTTGATAAGTCACACACACTTTTGAACGCTTTAGTTCTGTTCCAGCAATCCTTCGTTTCGTTTTCAGTTCCTCTGTCTTAGTTGCTGGGAAACACTGACCCATTGTCAGGAGATTACAATTCACCACTGGCTTGAATCCAATAGCATTTTATTGAAATTCACATGGCAACCCTCTGAGTGTGATATGACTGTGTGCAAAAGCTCTCCTGGAGTGAGACTGGAGGACAGAGTGATGCATGTTTCATGTTTTTGTGAGTAGGGAGTGTTTCAGCAACATGACTGGAATCTCAATGCTTGTTTTCTTAAATGAAGCCCCCTGTTTGTCTTTCAGTTCCTCCCCCTTGCTGCGTATCGTCTTCTATCATGCCCTCCTGCTCCCATCTGATGGACTGCTGAAATAACCTTTGGCCCTTACCGGATTAAAGACGTCGTGCTGTGCACAGCTGTTTATTCTCAGCATTCTCACATTCCCTAATTTAACTACAAACACATTGTTCTGCTTTCTATTCATCATTTCTGCGGGTCACAAGAGCTCAGGGAGGATGTGATTACTGTTTGTTCCCCCTGCACTCCAATAAAATCACTGTCTCAGCCTCCAGATTTTCTATCTATCGTTGAAGATGTGCCTCCCACAAAGCTATCAAGGTTCATCATTCATCACTCATCATCAGCATCTCTGTAACCATTTAATCAGTGCAGGGGGGCAAAACTTCTCCATATTTTAAGGAATTCATATCATGCATATCCTGGAATATCCCATACTTCTGGAAATTGGAAACAACCAAAAACAGGATGTGACAGCATGCTGCGTCGTGTGGAAATTCCAGATCAAATTTACTTCTTCCTGAAAGTGAAAGACGCCTTGTTGACTAAGACGATGTTTTCTCATGAAATAAGCCGGTTTATCTTACTACAAAGCCCAATGACTCTTAATAAAAACATAAGCCATATCTGATTTCTGACTCATGACTCCACAAAAGATTCACCAGACGTGGCAAAAAACATTTCTTTCAATATTTGTGAAGTATGAAAACACGGTGCCGGTAGAGCTGCAACCACTCAATCTGTCTCGAAATGTGGGTGTGTGGGTGTGAATCTATGCGATGGTGACCTCAAGAAGTGTGGGCATAATGAAACCTTCCAGCATGCACACAAAACATTTTTGATGGTTTAGCTTGATTGAGAAAAGAACCATGATACCATCGCTGTCATCTAATGTGCTCCTTAAAATATGGGTTTAGTATTTCTAGCTGTGAAACAGAACATCATGTAAGTGTCCGTTTCATTCATGTGGTGAAATAAATTTAGTCTAGATGAACTTAAATATCAGTGGATGCTGGTGAAAAAGAAGGGAGGGAAACAAACCCAGAGTGGAGAACAAAAAGCAATTTCTCTGCTTCTCTTTTCTTTTGTCTCTGCAGAAATTTGAGAGAAAGAGTCAGATGTATTAAATTAAAGAGAGATAACAGATAAATTGTTCCAATTTGCACTATCATTTTTAGCATTTTTTCTTTGGGAAAAATCAGAATCTGCATAGAGTTATTTTATATTTGTAATATGTATTATCATATATGTAATATATATATAAATATGTTAATTTAGATTCAATGTACAGTTGGTCTATATGGTCATTTTCAAACCTATTTACATATGCAAATTAACATTCCAGCCACAAATTCTCTATTGGATTGAGCTTCTATTAATTTCTGTCTTTAAAGGCAGGTGCATATTTATGCAGTCACTTATTTTACATTAAAGAGGGTTTTTTTGAAATTTTTCGTAAAGAAGACAAAAATTATATTGACCATGATTCCATTTATAAAAGCAATAATAGTGGAAAACATCCAAATTCTTTGTATGGGCACTCAAATCTAATCTAAAAAAAAAGACACTTTAGTTCTTCAGTTTGACAAGATATTGAATTAATTATGATTAAATACAAACGTGTTAATGTAAACGTGCTAAAAACATAGTAAATCAGAGCAGCTGAATTCTTGTGGAGGCTTTAAATCCGACTGACTCATGAATAAGTAGCCCACACAAAAAACACTGTACTGTGACTGTATAGAGAGAGGGAGTGAGAGGGAGAAGGAGAGGGAGAGGGAAAGGGAGAGGGAGAGGGAGAGAGCATGTGTCTCTCTCTCCTGTGAATGTACTTCAGTGGTTTACTACGGAGGGATCAGGACAGCACAGCCCCACAAGACAAGCTGAGCAGAGCTGGACTAAACGACAGAAGGGACATTGTTCCAGTTACATGAGTAAACAAATCAAATGAGTGGAAGGAAATCATTTGTTGGGCTCTTCGTGAGGTTCCTCCTCACCGTGACAGGTAGGCACTTTACACTTTCTTGGCATGAAATGATGATCTATAGATTTTCAGCGTGTTTATGATCCATGTTTTTGTCTTGACATTCACAAAAGAGCAAAGGTTGTTTAAGTAATAAACGATCTTTTTGATATAAATGGAAGGTGAAAATGCCAAAGGAGCTTCTGTAATCGACACGTGTGCTCATCATTTAGTGTAAAATAGCGGCAGGTTGGAGGGCGGCGTGCCAGAGATGCAGAACTTTGTTTTAACCAGAAGGGAGCAGCATAATGTGAGAGAATCAGACTGTCAGCTCAGCACGCACCGAGAGCAAACTGGCCATGACAAAGAAGTTTCACATATCCAAGGCTGTTACGAGACCTTTAAATCTGAGACTGAAACAATCCTTCACAAGGACACTGGATAATCCCTCAAGGGAACATAAAAAACCCTCGAGTCCAGCAGGAACGAAGGCAGAAACATCTGAACTAAAACTATTGATTAAGACCCCATAAAAAATTAATTAATTCATTAATTTCAGTGTCTTTGTTGTGAGTGATTAAGAATTAGACTGAAACTGAGTGAGACTAGATTTACAGTGCTTATAAAAAGCAACAAACAAACAAAAACAAATAATGGAAGTTCCCTATAGCAACGAAGTGAAAGGCTCTTCCCAGAGGAAACGAAAATTGGAAAAGAGATCTCGGTAGTGTCTCATTCATATCTCCTAGACAACTATGAGATCTATGTGAGACAAAAGTGAGGCTGTGGCTGATTTCTCCTGTTTCTCAATTGTTTCTCCTGAGAAACAGGTGCAGAAAATCTCAACTTGGGCTCCCTGTAAGTTTCAAAGGAGATCTCATCAAGCTCTCAATGAAGTTTCAGAGTGTCTCCCCAGTGCTGGAAAGGAGCAAGGTTTAAGCGGTAAAGTCTCAAGTCTCACCTATTGCTCCTAAGGAATTTTAGGAGAAACAAATGAGACCAAAAAAGGGGACAACGAGACTGAAATGAGAACGTTCATTGAGCTCCTTTAGGGCTCCATAGCCATAAAGGAGCAAGCTTTGAGCAGTAAAATTTTCCTCTGGGTTGGCCCAATGGGACAGTCACAGGAAAACACTCAGAGCGGGACATTAAACCAAAAGTAACAATATATGTTATGCAGCGTTTTCCCTTCAGTTTACTGAGTAATTTACTGACTTTCCTTTTAATAAATAATCAAGTCTCCGCTGATATTGAATTAGTTATTTTCATTTCAAGTTTTCATTGCTGACAAACGTGCAAACATGCTCAAAAGAAAAAGCGAAAGTGATTCAATAAAAGGTTAAAGCTTGCTATTTTTAACGATGCATTATGTAAGAAACACTTAAAACAAAAGGAGGGCAGCATATCACCAGAGTAATCGCTAACTGCTGCTCCCTTTAGCTAGTCAGCACATTTACCCGTGCATCAAGTGGTCCAGACTGGAAGCTCGAAGCACCGGGGAGGTGTTGACACCACAAGCCAGAACGGGCTTCGCTAGCTGGTTAGCATGCTAACTTCAGTAGATATTTCTGCAACACAATACAAAGATTCATTCTGCAGATAATTTTAGTTAATTTCATCATAATTTTTAACTCAAATTCTTACATATTGTACCTTTAAATAAAAAGTGAAAGATGGCTGTCTTTTTAAATAGCATATTGCAAAACTGGGTCAAGATATTCCCTCTGAATAGGAAATATTAAATGGTAGCCCGACGATGGAGGAGACGTTTTAGAGCACCAATTCAGAATTTCTCAAACTTTTTCTTAGATAACCAGCTTCCACAAGTCTTTGACATACAGTGGGCATGCACTCGAAATCCAAGTGGGAGGCAGTTGTTGAAAATCTCCATTTGAATTAACGTACTGACAATAAATAGAAGGCAAACATTGCAATGACATGTTTCTGTGACCTCACCTCCATGCTGCAGGTGCACATGCCTCCTGTCCCATTGAGGTGAGCCCCTCCATTGTTGTGCTGAAATATGGAGACTCGGTCTCAATCAACTGCAGCACATCAGAGACAAAGTTTGCAGGAATTGGCTGGGAGGCACCAATGGGAGGCACAGGTCTGGAGGAGGTCAATCATCTGACGTGGACTGTAAAGGATCTAACAGACTGGAACATCTCTCCCCAGTGCTTCATCAACCCATCATTGGAGAGTCAATTTGAACAGTGCTTCAGTGAACCCAAAATTGTACTTTACAGTAAGTCTGCTTATATTTTCACAGAACAGAATGATACTATCATGGTGTCTGATAACCTCTTCTTTTTCTCCAGCATTCCCAGAGGACATCAATATCAGCTCCACCGGTGTGTTCGATGGTGTGATGAAAGAAAACGAGAACTTTGAAATCACATGTGGCATCAACAATATAGCACCTGTTCAGAATCTCACTGTAAATTGGTACAAAGGAGACACAATAGTGCATACAGAAACTCTTAACAATCCCCAGAAGCCACCAGTGAATTTGTCACTCGTCTACAACTTTGAGCCATCAAGAAAAGACGATGGAGTCACATTCAGATGCGAGGCACATATGGACCTGGGGCCAGAAGGGCCACAATTTCATGTCTTTTCTCAAGAGTACAACATTACAGTTTACTGTAAGTATATCATGAGCAATTACCTATTCAAAATTGTTGCTTAAAATTGTTGTTTAAAATGGTCAGTTTTATAAATCTGTTGTGTGGGAGTTTGGAATTACATTTACATTTTGCTTCAACAGTTGTTCAGTTTATTACATTAGTACACTGACATTTATCAGCAACTATTTTGATAATCTATTAATAGTGTAAGTCATTTGTCAGAAAGAATCATCCAATTAATCACTAATGAAAGTAAAAGCTGTTTATTTTTTTCTATTCTAAGTTGAACTAGTTTTTGGGTGTTGACCGTACATGTCTTAACGGGGAAAACACATATTTAAATCAGTTCTCTTGCTTTTCATCTGTTAAATAAAAGTACAATATTATAAATCACTGCTTTATTTGTTTCTGTTTAGTTGGACCAGATGTAGAGTGTTCTGCTCCTGAGCTACAGGAGGGGGATACTTTGGAGAAGCTTTGCAGTGTGACAGGAAATCCTGACCCACATGTCAGATGGCTGAAAGATGGGCAGGATACATACCCGACGGTCCCACTGAAGAGGGGGGATGAAGGGAATTACACTGTTAAAGCTAAGGGCTCTTCCTACGTCGTAAAGGAACTCCAGGTTTATGTGTTGTGTGAGTATCACATTTAAATTATCAAATAAATGAAATGAAGCCAAATGTACAATATTTGCCTCTAAAATGTAGTGGCTGGGTGATGTATATTTACTCCCCTGTAAGTCTAGAGTAATTTTGTTTTACAGATGGACCAGATTTGACTTGCCAAAGCAGTTACACTGCACCTGAGTACACTCCTCAAAATCTTACCTGCTATGCTGAGGGCTATCCTGAACCTGAGATCACTTGGTCTAAAGAAGGCGAGGACGTGGAGCTCCCTCAAATACTGACAAGAGATGATGCAGGGCAGTACGTGATCACAGCTTCAAACAGTCGGGCCAGTGTCAACCGCACAGTCGAGATTACTGTCTTATGTAAGTTAATTTGATAAAGATCTTAAAAACCTATAATTAGCATGAGTTGTTAAACTGGAGGATTTGCTTTCTCTCTGACTTACATTGTTTAAATCGTGTCTCTAGACTCACCAACACCAATACTTGAGCTTGAAGACTCTGAAGTCGATGTAGGTTCTACCGTGGGGCTGAAGTGCTCCTCTATGGGAAACCCACGACCAAAATATTCCTGGACTTATTTCCGGACTGCCAATGTGATGGAAACAAATGAAGACGGAGTGTCCCGTCTGCTCATCCGCAATGCCACTGCTTACAACATGGGCTCCTACACGTGTCATGCCTGGAATGACAGAGGGAATGTCTCTAAAACAGCCAGAGTCACTGTAAGAGGTAAGGTCAATATCATGTTTCCACCACTTCAGTGTAATGGAGTAGGATAATTAATTAAATCAGTGCTTGTCTATCAATGGTAGCCTGCCCATTATATTACCGTACATCACAATGTAGACTGTATTACTTTTATTATATAATGTATGTCAGTTTATCAGCCATGCTAGTGACATGGGTTTGGCTATATGGATGATTTTGGTTGGTAAAGAAGACTGAAAAATCTCAACAAAAGACAGATTTTGATTACAGAATTGACTTTAACCCTAACCTACAGCGCAGCAGGTCAGACTTCTCACTTATTCTGTGAAAAATCCTCGAAACGCCAGAATGGATTGGCACAAACTTTAGCACAGACAGTCATGGATTCCAGATGATGGAGTTATCCCTTGACATTCTGCTAGCGCCACTGACATTTGCATTTACAGCACAGCCTTACCAAGTTACTAGCAAGGCTATAGACACCTTAAACAAAGTGTATCACAAAGTGTATTAAACTTGATGTAAATTTGACCATAAAATGGTAGTTTTATAAGTCAGGGCTGCCTTGAACTTCACTGGTTGGCAACCAAGGATGCAAATGTCACATCATGTGCAGACTAGCACTCAAAAGTTTAGGATTTTAGAATTATTAAAATAAAAAAATAAAAATTACATTACTAAATTACTGACTAAATACTTTAAAAACATATTAATTTCTACTTGTGTTCTTGATAAATAACAAATGTTTGCATGTTACCACACTTAACTAAGATGAACATGGCAAACAAGTCTGCATCAACTTCTTAGCATGTTAGCATATTAGCACAGACAGTATCGCAGAGCCGTTAGCATTGCTCAGCATATAATCATAGTATTTGTTTTGTACTGAGCTGTAATATTTACAAACCCTGTAAAAGCTAAAGTTAAACACTATTAGACATTAGGTCAATGAACTAAAATATTTTTTGTTTTTGTGGAAAAAATCTGTAAACTCTGAAGTGACTACTTCTGAATTCTGCTTTGTATCCATGGACGTTAGCTCATATCTGTCTGTTGCTAACAATGTATTGTTGCTATGCTACGGTTCATCCATGAATGCTAAATAGCAAGCCTGCAGTGCCCCCGTCCGAAGTCTGCCTTGCTTGTAGCCAACTTGCACAACTACACAACTAGCCAGTCACATTTATAGACACGGTGTGTGTGTGTGTGTGTGTGTGTGTGTGTGTGTGTGTGTGTGCCCACTACCCAGTGTTTTGGGGGGAGGGATGTTTCGAGTTTCCTCTCCGGTGATGTAGTGCCTGGAGCGGAGAGCTGCGCTAACAGCCATAGCTTAGCTTAGCTCTCTCCCAAAAAAAGTCAACAAGTCGCCGCTGGCTCGTCCCATTCAGCTGAGGGGAAGCGTCGGAAACCTCAGAGAAACTCACTGACACAAAAAACGACCGACAACTGTTGGGAAAAAAACTCCTCGAAGAACTCCCTCCAATGGATTATTTCAACCCTCTTCGTCTCCTTTCAGTGCTTTTTACTTTTGAGCTGCTGTCGCTTTCTAACGGGATAGAGTCGAGTAAGTTGAGAGCTAACAGTTAGTGACAGAGCTCATGTTGTCTTTTGTGTCCATGTCTCGGTTTGGCTGAGAGATTTGTGTGAAACAAAAAAGTGTTGATTGTTGATTGTTCTGGTCTGTTTATTTAGCCTGCTCAGTGACGAGGAGATAACTTAGAAATGTTCAGAGGAGGCTTGGAACTAACTGAATCCAAAGAGACATTCATGTTTTATTACACATGCTTTGAATGGGGACAACTGGTACTACTGTGAATACTGCTGAGCTGAGAGAGAACTGTATATTCACAAAATACTAGAACTATATATAAATGATTTGATGTTAAAATGGTAGGTGTAGCCTACACCTTTTCAGACTTTATTGTCTATCTAACCTGTGTATTTGCATTTAATAAGTTGGAAAATGGCCGTAAACTCAAATAAAAAGATAAACTTATTCTAAAATACCGAAGTAAATCAGTGAGGGTGTATCTGATTATAAGTATGCTTCTTGACCTTTAGTAGGCAGTCTAATGTTTTGATCCTACTCCCACATCCTGTGTGCTTTTCTGATAAAACAGTGTCTTTCTTTTAGGATTACTGACGTACTTTATATTAGAAATGAGTGATAAGCTGGGTTGAAGATGATGCATTTCATTGGAATGTATTTTGCTGTAAGGCCCAGCACAAAGAATGGTGGGCAGTGGGTGCGTACTTTCTTCAGGGAGGGGTGATATCCTTCCTGAGCCCTTTCCTGCTGCCTCCTGCGATACAGCTTTTGTTCAGCAGCGTTTCATCACGGCGTTGGAGGTGGAAATGTTGTGTTAATGATAATGGATGTGTGTGACTTGGACTGGAATAACACATCTCGCCCTCGCTCTACGTTCCACAGGTGCCGACATAGAATGCCCCGTCGTAATAACTCCAGACAGGATGGTGATACATTATGGAGGCGGCACCCAGGCAGCCCGGTGCCAGCCAAATCCCACCACATCCAGAAACTCTAAAGTAACACCGTACTGGGAGGTTCCGCAGGGCACCAGCACTGAGAACGTAACTTGGACGCCTGACACCCAAAAAGACTGGGACCCGAGGCCCGCTTGTACTGGGACGTTCGATGGGATAGGAAAATGCCACAAACTTTTAGACTACACTCTCTACAGTATGTATATCTAATTTATTTAATAATTTCATCATCATCAACTTTCAATGTGTTTCCTAAGTTCTGATTTTTTTTTCATTTTTTTTCTTACAAATCATCTCTCCAGAAAAAGCAGACAGTGTTTCCATCCTCCTCGTGGACAACGCAGGCCCGGTGGAGGAGGGCGTAGATTTCCAGTTGCAGTGTGACATCACCAACGTTGCTCCTGCAAGAAACCTCACCGTGCGGTGGCACATAGGGAACGTAACCTTCACAAGTAACGGTAATCTACAAGAGCTTGTCGAACATGTAGTCCAACGCCATACAGGCATGTGCTTACATAACTGAACATTCATTAATTGGAACAATTATGCAGGAAAATATCAAACTTATAATCACACAATTAAAGAAGCAATATGTAAGGCATGGCCAGAATTTTAGTTTAACATGTTCACAAAATGAGCTAATATTTTAAAAAGAGTGTGAAGAAACAACAGATATGTCAAAGACGTCTATGTACTGTGTTGCAGACATGTTTACTGATGTTAGCATGCTAACCAACTAGCCGCAGCCCATCCGGCCCTGTAATACCACTTTGTACCAGCAAGAGGCGCTAGTCCGATAGCAACCCATTGTTCCAGCTGGAGGGACACATGGCATCTATTAGTGTGATAAATAAGCTAAATAAACTCACAAAATGTCAAGCAATAAAACACTGCTACTGTTATTTTCATTATTAGACTAAAACATAAATGTTGCCTTCAAATTCTGGCTCATATTTTGCAAATCATACCTTTAATGACCGCAGATGTTACACAGTTCATTTATTGAGGTGATAAACTGTAGATTAGTTAAATTGTCGAAGTGTGAACACTTGTAGTCAACTTTAATAACCATCAGTTATCCTAATGATGCAATGCATCATTTCCTTTTTTTGAAATCAGATATTGCTCATTAAACAGCCAACATGATCAGTAGAAATACATTTTTTATAAGTGCTGTGTTCTGTGAGAAGTGTTAAAGCGATGCAGTTTTTCTCACTGACACGACGACCGCAGAAAAAGACAACCCCGGTTCTCACCAACTTATCTCTTATTTGCATCAGTGGTTGGCAGTTTTTGAGACATTGTAACAATAAGGTGGTTTTCAGGTGGTTTTTGTGGTTGTATGTTTTTAATCAGATAAGTCTGTATTCATTTACATACAGTAGTCTAGGCTCAGGCTCTAGAATGTGCAGGGGAACATGATACAGCAGACCTTCACACTCTTACCAACAAAACAAATGAAGTATTTTTGCAGCTCTAAATGCTCACTCCAAACATGAGTCAGCTGAGTGTAAGGATCCCACAGTTTTTCCATTCGTCCTGCTGATGATATTTCCTGGATCCACTATTGTGCAACACAATGTCAGCTGAGAATGATGAATCGTTTATCCCTCTAGGATGGGTGGGACTTTGTTGAGCGCTGTCTCTATTGACTCGTGATATAAAATGCAGCATATTTTACAAAAGTTTTGGCACTCGTAGCAAGTTTTATTGCCTTTTCTTCTCCAGAAGTTTAGAAGTTAAATAAGACCTCACTGAATGTGGACAGAACGGTGAAAGACAACAGAAGAATGTTTCGAAAGACTTAAACGCAATTAACTTTTTTTTTTTTTTATCCTTTCCTTACTTTGTATTTTCTCCAAAATCTCTTTCCTCCATCAGAAACAATTCAAGTGACTGGCTGCTTTCTCTGGAACGACACAGACTGCGACCTCAATGTCACTCGATCTCCGATGAATGTATCGCAGACCATCAATGTCCGTCTGAACAGCACACACAATGGAGCGGAGATCAAATGCGAGGCCGTGTTGGAACTTGGAAAAAATGGACCGAATCCTCCTCCGAGCGAGATGTCCGGTCCAATCAACATCACTGTCTACTGTGAGATCCCGTTTACAATCACTGCTCAGTAGTCATGATTAAGACAGCGCTATAATGCAGGACAATGTTGAACTGTAATATTAGTATGCTCATTTTGCTCTATTTGCCATCATTGTTCAACAGATAAGCCCAGGATTAATACCACAGACCTTCCTGAGACAATCCCGTTGTTCAGAGGTTATCCCGAGGAGCTTGTCTGTAACGCTGACGGTAACCCGTCTCCAGAGATCGAGTGGCTCGACAGCCAAGGCAAAAAAATTCTGTCTGGAAAAATTCTCAAGGTGAATGAGGCGGGTGTCTACAACTGCAGCGCCAGGAATGAAGTCGGCTTCGACTCCCATGCTGTCAAAGTGATCCTGAAAGGTAAACAACACTCTTAATCTAAACTCTTTTGAAGGAAACAAACATGCCTTTCTATTAAAATATATAATAGATCTTTTTTTCCTGAATATATAAAACACCTCACAGTGAAACCAGATGTCTGGCAGAAGGGTTGAAGGCTAATAAATACATATTCCGTACTTCTCCCCTATATACTAACTGTTTTGGAATTTTCATGGGTTTCTGTTGCTAAGAACGTTTTTCTTCTTCAGATTGAGGTTTTAAGCATCTGCAAATTATTATTTAGTAATTCCACGCACAGCTTCTCTGTGTCAGTGTGATCTGTAACCTTTTATCAGACAGAATACATTAGAGAATTTTAGAGGTCGCATTAGTGATTTTAGGTTGACAGAAAATGATCAACACAGTGTCACACAGCTTCACAAAGGATTCTTTCCAGCCATATAAATGTATTTAAAATATCCCTGCGTGATTTCTCTGCGTGTGATGGTACAACACTGTTTCCGCACAAAGACAGACGCAAAAAGGCAGAAGGCCGGTGGAATGTTTGGAGCTTCTGGTATGGCTTGTTGAAAATATCAAGCTTCTTGTATACATTAACACGTCTTCTGTTGTCAGACATTATTATCAGACCAGCTTCCTTGTTTTCAGTACATCTACAAATGCACTTAGCCTGTGTTCCCTTTCAAAAGCAGCGTCCACGCCAAGAACAAAAACTTGAACTTTAGTGATAACGATGTGAGCACCCACACTGTTTAACGACAACATTCTGTAAACGATGGCACCAAGCACGTCCTGCACTCTCCAGCTGTGTCAGTCGCTCAGGAAAGTAGATAGTGACGACTTGTCGCATGTTACTGCTGGACGGTGCGCTGAGAAACGAAAAGAAAACCAGAAAGATATGGGTGCAAGAAATTCTTCAATGATGAGACGTGTTAGCAGAATCCAACGCTCTGTTACAAGAGTTGTCGTCTCTCGAAAACAAGCTTTATTTATAGTTTTTGTACGAGTCGACATTAGTTATCCTGGCGATCGTCAAAGAGGACATCAGTAAAGACAAAACAAACTTCAGGGACCTCATTTGGCATTATCTCTCAGGTAAAACAACATTTTCTAATGTGTAATTTACAGCCTAATATTAAGTTACATAAGCGGTATAATAAGTCATGAATGTGACACCCTGTAGATTCAGATGGATTTTGATTGGCTGTCAGTGTTTCAACCTTTTCATAATGTTCATGCACCTGCCTCCTATTTTTAAAGCGCATCTTCAGTACGAGCTGAAAAACAACTGAAATTTCTCATCAGTAGCAAAGGATGCAGGTGGTTTCACACCACATTTTGAAATGCATGAGTGGGCTGCTACATTAGGTGTGTTAACATTGTGGAAAGTATGCGAAGAAAGATTGCTTTACAAACAACTTTCTAATAATCTCGCTCTCGTTCATAAGTCATGGTGTTTATTTTAACCCAGAGACAAAATGTAAAAATGCACATTAGAATTATTTACTTGGTGTAAGCCTTTGTGTTTATGTATATACTGTATAAATATGGCATAAATAACTACATGTGTCAGATGTTTGTGCAGCATGAAAGTGTTACAAATTGACTTTGTCATGCAACCCTGTGTTTTATCATGATAAATGAATAACTTGAACCTGAGGTTTACAATATCCCTGCATCAAGTTTTTTTTCAGATATTTATAATTTTGAGATTTTGACAGGAAACATATGCCTTTCTTTGAAATGCTGGACTAGCATGAGTCCCTGGCAACACTGACTAAATTTGATCCGTGCCAGTTAAATTTGTATTTATAGCCATTTTTTTTTTTTCCGAAATGCTCAAGCATTAATATGTCGCCTGTTTGATTTCGTTACAGAGGACTACCTTCCCCTCATAGCTGGATTTGTGGCTGTCGCCGTTGTTGCCATCTCCATCGTCTTCCTCTTCATCTACTCCATCTACTATAAGAACACCAAGATGCGCCGATACAATCTTAAGAACGCCAAACTCAGCACCCACAATGGCAACGTGGCTCACAACGGCTGGGACATGCAGTTTCCCATGACCAAACTATCTTAGCAGGTCATGTGTTGATCGCACCGGATGGATAGCTGACCACTCTGAATGAGCTGCATCTCTCTGCCAAAACAAACTGCAGTGTTTAAAGGCCTGAATACCACCAGCGGGCCCGACTGTTTGGGAATCTGATTTTTCCTACAAACATCACACACTCGGTCGTCTATTTTCTCACATATGATAGTATTTTACCCCACGTGGAGTAATGTTATTAAAAAATTAGCCACTTTTGGCTTGAGATGTACAATCTTGTATTTACTACTGGATTTGCCCACTTCTCACTGGACAGAAAGAAGAAGAGGAGCAGGGACACTTTAGCTCTGACCTTCCAAAGAAAATGTTTTGATATTTTTTCATGAGCACGAAGGGAATTTGATGATATGATTATGAATGTTTTTTGATGACCTTGGATTCAAAAATGCTTGTTTAAAAGAACTGTGCCCCCTATTATTCACCCAAACTTTAATTTCTATATGTAATTCTTTTTACAAAGCAACATATAAGAAGTGAGCCTGATGTGTCTGCCTCTCTGAAGGTTTGACATTGAATCTGTGAAGAAGGAGACCAGTATTGCTCTATTAATGGACACCATTGCTTGTGCATATTTTTCATTGAGCCCATTATCCCTTCACTATAGTGCTTGTACGCCACTTTGCACTTGTTTCTGATTATGTAGCCTTTTCTGTGCCTGGGCCTTTGTAGTGCCATACTGTGTCAGGCTCTGGCCCTATGGGCCAAACTGTTTTGTCCAACAGTTAAATGCTTTTGTATGAATGACTGCAGGCATTATTGCCTAATGCCTATCAAACTGTATATTCAGGAGAATATTTTATGTAAATGCAAGACCTTTATATTTATTTATGAGAAAAAGTAAAGATGGAACATTTTAGTATTGAAAATGGACTGCAGGTATATAAACATTGCAAATGTTGGAATGAGCGAGTAGAGATGAAATCCTACCTGTGATAAATGACATGAGGACACTGCAACACGTTTGTGAATAAGGCTGTAAATATTTGTGACTCTTTTGAAACTGTATTTTAATATTAAAAATGTGGCTTTTCAAACAGATTGCTTCATTATTGAAATCTTATAGGTCAGAATATATTTGGTGTGCACGGATGTATGATCAGAACTAACAAGACTGAACTTGTTTTGTTTTAAAAACAACAACTGTACAGCTGCTCACATCACAGAAGATGAACATGCTCAGATCACAGAACTGTGACAAAAACAACAAACTTTAAATTCAAATAGACAGGTTTGATCTTTCAGAATTAAAAACAACAAACGGAACAGCTTCCTTCCTCACTGTGACTCTCCCAGAAGTTCAAGCGACAGGTGGTTGAATGAAACAGACCGTTAACCTGAACAAAATTAGGATTTTCTTGGTTTGAGCATTTCTGGAAACCTTTGGGATGATCTTAACTCACAAAAAATCATGATATATAACAAAAGGCACGGTCGTTTTTAAAACAGTTCAATGCCGAAATGTTAAAAATAGTATGAGAGGATTTACTTCCTGGTGTCTACACTGGTTGCCTGGCAACTGGCCTCCCCCAGTCTTCATGGTGACCTAAGCCAACTGGCTACTGGCTAATTTACGGGTAAAATGAGAGCGGTACCCAGGCAAGAAAGCAGGAGCTATTCCTTTAAACTGCCCTCGCTTGAGTCCAGCCCCGCCTATACTCTCAAAAACTGTGTAGCAGACTGTTTACATCCACCCAGCCCCGCTGCAAAGGTCGTTTTTAGAGATTTCCGAGGAACACGTAAACGCACCAGGACAAGTTTTGCTTTCGGGACTTGTATGAACTCAGTAACTTGTGAGAAGAAGAACAGAACGCGTATCTACAGCGACCTGTGTGACAACAGAACCGGTTTTACCTTTTAAAATCAGTGAGAGAGTTGAAGTTTGGCACGTTGGTGTAATCAACATGTGGTTCTTCATTGTGTGCGTCTTCATGTCGTGGCCAGGTAACTGATTCTGTCGTGTTCGATAGATTTTATTGATTAATACATTCACTTTTAAACGTTTGTCTCGTCGCTTGGTCTTTTATAGAGTGAAAGTTACAGCTGCGACTTATCACACTGGACTACGCCCATTGCTGAATGAACGTTAACATGGTGATCTAATGTTTGCTTATTCAAACGAAGTTCTGTTAAACATTTCCTACACAACTTCAGTAACAGTAACTTTGTTTCATGTGTAAACTTTCGGGCGCTTAGTTATTATCCAACATCTCAGTTTGGTCATGAGGGCAGCAGCTCATAAGGAAACAGATTTGTAGATAACCTGCAGTTCCTTACAGTTTGTTTCACTGTCATATCTGTGTCATTTTGTCATGAATACTGTCTCTGTGTTCATTTCAAACATATGTATTGATTTTCTTTATTTAAAGGGACAGTTCACCCCAAATTCAAAAATATACATTTTTGTGCTTTTCATCAATCTGCATTGATTTTGTGCGCGTTGCTGAGCGTTGGAGATATATGGAGCTGTAGTCCACTCTTGGGGTTGATAGTAATTCTTAGATGCCCCAATTTGAAATTTGAAAATCTCCAAACTAATCATTACTCTGATGGGCACATGAGACTAAGATTAAGCATGTCTCACAGAAAATGTTATTTCATAAACAGAACAATTCTGTGTGAATGTGAGCCGAAGCCAAAGTTATTCATATTAATGACTCAGCCACATGTGCTGAACATCTTGTGAACATCTTGCATATCCTTCAACACACGCAGGCACAATTCCCCATTATTGACGCAATATATAAATTATGATGACATATATGTATATATATATATATATATATATATATATATATATATATATATATATATATATATATATATATATATATATATAATATACAGGATTTTTTCTCTCCTGATGCTAATGGGGAGCTTGACCAAAATGTGGGGGTGCCAAGAAAATAATTGATTTTTATGACTTCAGTTACTTTTTAAAGAGGTTCTCGTTTTTTTCAATAAAAGCAGCTAAGATACACAGCACGAGCATGTTCGATATAAAAGTAGTTTTAACTGAATTTCAATTATAAACAAACCTCAACACCACATAAAACTAGTGCAGATAAAAGAGGAGAGCAAGTAACTTAACTCTTGTTTTACCAGTTCTGATTACTTTTTTTTAATGTACATATTTATTATGATAATTAATAATAATAATAATAATAATAATAATAATAATAATAATACATTTAATTTATATAGTGCCTTTCAGGATACCCAAGGACACTTAACGATAACTAAACAAAGAATAAATGGATAAACAAAAAATACAATAGGATAAAGAAAAGTAGAAAGGTTGATTGATGATATGGATTTACAGTAGTTTCAAAATTAATTCAAAAAAATGATGATTGCTACTTTGGGAATCACTGATCTTGCAGCAACTGTCAGGATTTCCACAAAGAGACATTGCTGTTGAGTTTTTCAAATATGTTTTTTATGTTTTCATAAACAATTGAGATAGATAAATAGCACTTCAGGTAAGACAGAAAACATGCATATTTGATTTTGGTGTGAACTGCCCCTTTAAGCACCAGAAACAAGTGTTATATGCAGTTTTATAATTATAAAATATGTGCATTTACATTGTTATCAAGGACAAAATCCAGACTTTGCACAACAATGCTGTCTAAAACACTGTGTTGCACATGGCTGTAAGCTCTAATACATATTGTTTACTTTCAGGAAAAGCTGTGAGTTCGTCCTGTTCGGTTGAGCTGAGCCCTCCCAGTGCTGTGGTGAGATATGGAGGCCCCTTTTTCGCCGACTGCAGCTCAACATCCGACCATATAACAGGAATGGGCTGGGAGTCTTCAATCGAAGGTGTACCTAAAACAGCTGGGGTCTCTTCTCTTCCCTTAAACGTTAGCTCTGTCACAGACTGGCAGTTTAACCCACAATGCTACATCAATGTCGGTGCGGATGAACAGTGCTTCAAATACCTGCCAGTCACCGTTTACAGTAAGCAGCAAGTTTATTTAAGGTTGCCAAGCAGACTGTCTTTGTTTATTCAATAGTACTGGTGTTGGGATGATTCTGGTCAAACAGTTTTTTCTTTTTTTTTCTTACACAGAATTGCCGGACAGCGTGTCTATGTCTGATCTGAGTAAAATTGGCCCCATGGTGGAGGGCAAAAAGTATCTCATAGAGTGTGACATTTCTTATGTTGCACCGATAAAAAACCTCTCTGTGCACTGGTTCAAGGGAAAAGATATTATCGATATACAGACATATAAAAATGTAGGCGACCTGAGTGTATCCACTCCGATGAATGAAACGTTTGTCTTCGAGCTGAAGGCCAGCAGTGATTATGATGGAACTCAGATCCAGTGTGAGGCAAAGCTGAACTTTGGCCCGACAGCTCCAAATCCTCCTCCTGTCCGATCAAAGGCGCATGAAGTGACTGTGCTGTGTAAGTTTTTAATGCCATTTTAACTTAACCATCACAGATGAGATTGATTGTGTTTCTTCAAATTGAATTTCTCTACATTGTTCTCTCTTTGTCTGTATTTTAATTTCTGTTTCTTCCCATTCTTCGTATTTCTTCAGACCGTCCAGTCTTCACCAGGCAACATGAGACTGTGGAACTTATAGCTGGTAGCAGTATTACTTTAAATTGCACTGCTAAAGCGAACCCAAAGCCGGTATACCGCTGGACTGTCCCAGACTCAGTGCGAAAGGCGAACAAGGATCAGAACATGAATCAACCAATCCTGAGCCCCACTCTCCAGGTTCCAGGGTCCTATAACTGCACTGTGTCGAATAAATATGGCACCACGACCAAATCTTTCACTGTCATCGAAGTTGAAAGTAAGATTTTGTTTCTAAATTCATTTTTCCACTCCTTCATTGCCTTGCAGTGTTAATCATTCTATAATTCCTTTATGCCGTTATTCTCCACTAGGTAGTCAGCCTGGAACCACTGCTGGGATTTTAATGGCTGTCTTTTTCGTTTCAATCTTTTCTCTCGGATGTGCAGTGTATTACAAAAAGAGAAACTCTGTTTAAAGACCAGAAGTTCTTAAGTGTGAGAGAGAGAGAGAGAGAATGTAACAAAACTCCCGTCTCCCACAGGGGATCGAACCATCTTCGCAGCCGTGCTCGGAGTGTTTTTGGTCGTCGCAGCAGTGCTCTTCATTGCCGGATTTTTCC
Source organism: Diplodus puntazzo (assembly GCA_963678695.2). Taxonomy (NCBI): domain Eukaryota; kingdom Metazoa; phylum Chordata; class Actinopteri; order Spariformes; family Sparidae; genus Diplodus; species Diplodus puntazzo. The sequence goes on from OZ023174.1 coordinate 6,196,457, forward strand.
TCGTGAAACCTGATGGCTCCTTTTCATGTGGCAAAGGAAGCTATCAGAGAGGAGTGCCTACCTCATCAGGACCTGTATGAGCCTGACTTTGATACACTTTTGCATGCCTTGACAATGGAAGTGTTTCTTTTTTTTATTTTTTTTAAATTTGTGCTTGGGGAGACGTATCAGTTTCGTGTCTCTTCGAGGCTTGGGGGCATGGTCTCTTCTGCATGGGCGATTTGGTGTACTTCTGCTAATGCTGTGGTGCTAAGAATGCATTACCCTATCTTTAAAACTCTACGAATGAGCTTTTGTTATATTAACAAGCAGTGCACGCATTACATGCACTCAAGAAATCAGGTTTCTTTAAATAACATGAAAACTGTAGATCTGCTTATGCAGTAATCAGACTTCTGTTCTTCCCCTGGCCTTATTTTGGAAGCATGACTCACCTGTTTCAACTGTTGAGCTAATACTACTTCCAGACTTTTTTTTTCTGTGTGTGTGTGTGTGTGTGTGTGTGTGTGTGTGTGTGTGTGTGCGTGTGTGTGTGTGTGTGTGTGTCCCAGAGCAACCAGACAGCACAGTAAGAGGAAAAGCAGACACACACACACAGCTGTTCCTCGGAACATGAATGCGTCAGGATATTAAAAGTAGCCCAGTGTTAGTTTCAGTTTTAATGGTAGCTATCTCTCCTGTAATCACACCACTCTGCCGTCACAGTGATACTTTCACTTTCTGATGTCCTTATCCTTCACACACATGAATGTGAGGAGCTAAATCAAACCCTCGTTACTTGGCTGCATGTAAACGCACTGATTGAATCAAATGAATCTTGAATTTGTGTACTCCAGTGGGAATGTTTATTCCAGCAAAAAAAGCTCTGTCAAATCCATTCGTCCAACACTAAAGTGACTTAATAGTGATGAAATGTTAACATTTTTTTATTTATTTATTTTTTCACCAATGCAGAGTTATTAATCCAAAACCAAAACACTAGAACACTCTGAACTATTGGAAGCCAAAGGGAACTACACTATATTTTTACACAGTTTTTAAAAAATGTCAGTAAATGCCCAAATATTGCTCATTAAGTGTACTCAAATCCACATGCTTATGAAGTAAGGAGAAGGTTTTTGTTTTGGCTCCCCTGTAAAGTCAAATGATTTGGTACTCGCCTGTGGTTGGAGGCCAGTAGCTGCAGCACATCTTTATTACTTTTACTGTCTGATTGTAAGTCATTGATTTAAGAATCTGTCAACAGCCATTGGTGCCTTGTTTCTAATCTTTTTATATATTTTCAGTCATAGCTTCAAAGACTGAGGCAAAACATGATTGCTCAGGTACATTTTGTTGCTTCTTTTTTTTTTTAGTTTGAACACATTATTCCAGACACAGCTAGAATAATTACTTGAGAGTGCTTTTTATGCAGTTGGGCATAATGTTGACAGTGAGTTTTTTTATTGTTATCATTCATTTGATGCATATATTATGCTCATTTCATGTTCTGTATTTTTATTTTTTTAAAAAGCTTTATGTGCACTGATAAGGCTCTGAAATGTTGAATTATTTTTGCACTGATCAAACCATTTCTGGAATGTGCCTTTTTGTGCTTTTGTGGAATTACCTGAGTACGAGACATTAAAAAACACGTGTTAGACTGACAATTTGCTGTGTTTATGTGTTGTGTGTGTGTGTATACATCAGATTTTAAATAAAGCCAACTTGTCTGTCGGTGACATCCTGAGGCAGAATACTGATCAAGTCAAACCGCCGTCTTTCATTACTGTGTTTCACTGCCACTCTTTGTCAGCCGATTGGACCTCTCTCTCTTTCTCCCTCTCTCTCATTCAACCTGTCTTATACAGTGCTGGGACTGCCATACTAATTAGTGCTGAACAAAGTGAATGTAAAGGAGAGAATTTGTTATTCTGCCAATATGGACCTTTTTTTTTTTTTTTCCTGAAACCATGTTCTTTATGTTCAGTCCCTGTCATTCCCACTCGGGGATTTTGCCAGAAAGCACTGTTTGTGTATGCTCTGACTGTGTTGCTATAGCGACCTGGCAGAATGGATATTGCTCAATTTGTCATGGAGTTAAAAAAAAACAAAAAGTTGTTATTATTATAGACACACAGACTTGAAACATATTTCTCCAGAGAGCATGAAGGAGCAGCATATTCACAGTGAAGTGAGCGTGTACTGTAATCTGCATTGAGATTCCCAGCTGTGCTCTCCATAAATACACCGAAAAGCATCCGATTACTTGCTCTCTTGCACTGCAGTCGCGGTCAGAGCGGATACGCTGTGTAGCATTCTGGTCACAGTGTGGGGCTTACAAGCTACATGCCGCACAACACCAGTACTCCTCCCGCCCTGCTGGGAGCTCACAAAGCATGGAGTTCACAAGCAATAGGAGACAAGCATGCAAGCAGAGGGGGAAAACAGGCTTTCTGCTCACAGCCACACAACAAGACAAGAGACGAAGTGGTTGGTTTGAAAGCAACGTGGACACGCCTAAGGCTGGAATGTGATGAGCTTTGATATCATAAATAATGAAGTCTAGTTCAGACTTATGTCCCCATTCACAGGAGGCATACATGAGTGGAAGGTTATTCTCTCAGAGTAGTAAAGAAAAGTAAGTTTGGGCTAACAGAGGTGGTTTTATGACCCGAACTTGATCTAGAGATAAAGGTGCGTGCTGTAGGGTTTCGTCGAAACCCTTCAAAAATGTAGCAAAGCAGTCGACATAATGCAAAGAAAACAGTTTTAATGTCAACGATGTATTGTCTTTGCAGGGTTATCTACTGAACTTAGCATGCTAACCAGCTAACTTGAGCCTGTCCAGTCCCAAAGCTCCCGTGCTAGCTGTGTAAACGCCAACACATCTCGACCGCTAGCTGCACGGCTAACTTAGCTAACTACTTAAAGTGAAACTCTCGCCAAAAAGCAGCCTAGGCTTTTTTTGTGAATGTATATGAGTCAAACCTTCGTGTAAAAGCATAATTACGACGAAAGAGGCACTTTTAAGATTGACCGTATTTTCGTTTTCGGCTCAAATTCTTTTAAGCACTTTTACGCTAGCATCAATATTGTTTTTATTTTTAAAACACTAAGAAGGCTCGACACAACATGAAACTTTGCTCGTAGTATCACCAGGGTCTCTACACATAGGTCAAGTGCCTTTTTCATCGTAATTATGCTTTCACACGAAGGTTTGATTCATATACATTCACAAAAAAAAAGCCTACGTTGCATTTTGGCGAGAGTTTCACTTTAAGCAGCTACACCGAGCAGCAGTTTGCAGTCACTCCATTTGTTTTGAGTAACATATTGCAACTTCAATTAAAGTTGTGTTAATAGTGATTACACTTTATGAAGTATGTGAAAAGGTTTATAAACCCAAATAATGTTGTCGCAGCTTTACAACAAAATGTATTTAAGGTTTAAGGTTTATATTATTATAAAGTAGGGGGTTCATAAAGGACTTCAATGTTTATCAGTTAAATAACTCTTAGCTGATGATTAATTAATTGTAAATCTACCACTTTTTATTGATGGTTATTATAAAATGTTATTGGGAGGCATCTCAATGAATATAAATGTGCCAGAGATCTATTGGTTTACAACATTTTATGACCTCCATTTGGCTTTAATGAAGCAGATACTGAAAAGGGGCAATTTATGTATTAACTTTATATCTTAATCACAGTATTATCTCCACAGTAAAGTGCTGGTGGGTCATTTCCTGCTGAAGGATTTTTCTGAGGCCTGCCACCTGTTAAATTTCCCTCTTTCCCTTTAACCCCCCACCCCCAAAGTCAGCTGGGATGAAGGAGGCCCTTTTGTCCCAACATAGTTCCCTGCAGGGTAGCCAAGCTTGTTCAAGTTGGAATTTTTTGCTTTTCTCTCGCCCCTGAATCGACGGCTCGGTGCAGAAAATAACATGGGGAACAACTTTGTGCAATGGATCCTGACGCTGTGCATGATTTACTCAGGTAAGCTGCTGAAGTGCAACGTGTTTTTTTTTTTTTTTTACTCCGCACTTGTTGGGATTAAAGCTGATGATCTGAGCGGTCGTTTTCTTTGGAAAGTAGTAACGTAACGTAGGCTAACTATGAACTATGATCGGTGATGAAATGAGCGCAGATCTCAGCGACCATCCGTGCAACAAGTGAAGCACCGCGTTGTTTTTCCTTTAGAAACATTCCTTGCAGACTCGTGTGGGATAAAAGCTCCCTGTGGCCTGAAAATATGCGTGTTTGTGTCTAAGCAGCTGCGTTATATTCTGCACTGTGTAGGTTTAACTCTGTGGAGATGAAACAGGCCTACAAAGTGCATGATTTGTAGCCATAATATAGAAATAAATAATTAACTAGACAGCTGTAGATTAATTAATAGGTGAGGCTGCATGTGTGTATTTTAGAAATAATAGGCAGGATTCCTGATTTGTTACTTGTGATTGTCCTGTGTGTGTGTGTGTGTGTGTGTGTGTTGCAACAGGGTTACATAACAGGTACATACAGCCTGCTTGTTTGTGTATATGAAAGTGCTACAAGAGGTCTGTGGTGATGAAACTGGCTGTACTGATGCCGGCTGCTGCTGTCCTCTATGTCTCAGTGTCAGGTGAAGGCTGCTCCCTGATCCTCAAGCCCTCCAGGGTCGTGGTGGGCTTCGGGGAGCCGGTGTCGGTGAGCTGCGAGGCCGCTCGGCCCGTGCGAGTCCTCGGCTGGGAATCGGCCATCAGTGCCTCACATACCCAGCAGGACCTGTCCGTCCAGTGGAAGGTGGACAGTCTCATCGACTGGATCGAGGAGCCCATCTGCTACGGGGTGTTCTTCACAGCTCCGAGACAGTGCGAGGAGAAACTCAACCTCGTCCTCTACAGTGAGTCAACTCCTGTAACGAGACACATTATAGAAGTGGATGACTTGTGATGACCTGGTTACTGACTTGAACTTTGTTTACCATCTGTTTAGAAACCCCAGATAGCGTCTCCATCAGGCCTGTGAACCACACCGGCCCCATGGTGGAGGGAAAAGAGTACCAGCTGCTCTGCGAGGTCCAGAATATTGCTCCCGTTCAGTACCTCACCCTGAGGTGGTACCGAGGGCAAACCGAGGTTTACAACCACTCCTTCTCTGACCTCACATCTTCCTCGCCCGTCCAAGTGTCCTCCATCCTCGTGGTCACACCAACCAAAGCAGAGAATGGAGCTCAGTACAGGTGCGTGGCGGTGCTGGAGCTCGGACCCGAGGGACCACAGCCACCTCCAACTGTGACCTCCGAGCCTCTTAACGCGTCTGTGTACTGTAAGTCACCGAGGTATTCCCAACCTTAAAAAGAGATAATACAGCGGTGACAGTAGATCTAATCCCTGTGATCTTTTTCTTTAGTTCCCCCAACGTTCCTCAGTCCTGAACCGGAATCTTTGGATCTTATAGAAGGCGCTGAGATTACCTTGAACTGCACTGCCACAGGTAACCCCACACCTGTTTACAGCTGGCAATCCTCCCATCCCATTCAGGAGACGATGGAGGATGAAGCAGTTCTTACCTCCTCCTCGCTGCTGCCAGGGACCTACACCTGCACCGCCTCCAATACACTGGAGAAGAAGAGCAAGCAGTTCATTGTCAAGGCCAATACCAAAGGTAAAAGGGAACTGTGAAGTGTGCATGTCTCGACTTGTGCAAGCTGCAAGCTAAACTGCAATCTAATCCGCTTGTCTTGTTGCTTTTATGTAGGGGTTTGAAACAAGAGATCTCCAGATGGGATCAGACGACCACACAAACAAGGAAAACTCAACTAAGGGGATTTTTCTGTTGCAGCTTTGGAGACAGAAAAGACGATGCAATCAGCAGATATTTATGAGGATCTTGCTATCAGGCAGAATTAGATATAATATTTTTTAAAAGAGATCTGAATATACGATGTTTGGTAACTGATAGGTTGTAGATTTGGGGTTAGGGATATAGATCACTTTGTGTGCCGTCCATGTGATATCCTGTATCTAATGTATATTTTTGCTAGACTTATTTGACCTTGTAACATAGCAAACGTGTAGCTCGTCTGGATATAGCAAATGATGACGACATTATCATTAATGTACAAATTTTAATACTGAATGTTGAAGATCAGCAGTCCATTATTGTAAATATGAACCGTTTCTTGATTTGCTTATCTTTATGAATAAAAGTAAAACTGTGAAAAATGTTATTATTGTATTTTAAATACCTATTAACGTAAGGTTATGCGTTAGTGTCATTAGTTGGCCTATGTTACTGTTGGAATTGAACACAACTTTTTTCCTTTTTCAAGTGAAAAAGCAGAAGAGCAAAACTAAACTTCTGATTACACAGTAAAGTGAAGCAGTTTCTCATAATGGCATCCACTTATTAGGGTGTTTAGATTGAATACTACACTTGAGAAGTTAATTGACCTATATAACCACACCAGGAAATTCAAAGATGCATCAAGTGAAGTTTTGTAGTCCAAGAAGCATTTCTTCGTCTTTCAGTCAGAAGCAAAACATCTTCACTGATTGATTCCTTATGCTTGAAATAAAATAAACACTCAACATTCATTCATTCTTCCTGACTAAATAAACAAGCTGACTTTAAAGGACATCAGAATTTAAAACTGTTTTTACTTTGTCTACATTTGGCGGACCCTGCCATGTCTCTGTGTATTCTGGGGGACGCTTTATTCCTCAGAGAACAGCTTGTTTGTTCAGTTGTGGGAAAAAATACATCTCCAGTGTCCAATGTTTGTATTCTTCTATCAGTCTTTTTTTAAAAAACATAAAAAATCTTAAATCTAAAATTCTTAAGAGAACATTACAAAAAAAGATTAAAAAGAAGATAGTTACATAAAAGAAGTAAAGCTTTTTAATGAATTTGTGGCATGTATTGTTTAATTTGACCGTATATGTAATACCGACTCTTCACCACCAGATGTCGCCGTTGCGCTCTGTGAGGGACCGTTTGATTCGCTGGCAGCGATCACGTGATCAAAACATTTGCCCTCAGTCGCAGGCGGAAGTAGTATTAGCATTAGCATTGGCGGCTAACAGAAGACAGCAGCACAACACTCCTCACCATCGACTCGACTGATAAAAGGTGGGAGTCAGTCAGTCAGTTGTCGTGTCTTCACTGAGCAGACAGCTCGTGAACACTGTCCCCTGTCTGTCCTTCCTGCAGGTATGCCAAAGAAACAGAAAGACCCGTGTCAAAAACAAGCATGTGCAATTCAGATGTGTTTACAAGGTACATGACAGCAACAAGTTTGACGCCTGTATATGTTGTTGAAGCAAGTGTCGCCTTATCGCTCAGCTAACCTCGTTCGCTTCCTGCAGCTAACAAATACGTGGAGAGCATGTGTGAGGACGTGATCCGGGACATGCGGCGGTGCTGTGAGACAGCAGCGGGGAACTCCGTCTGCTGCTCCGGGTTCAAGGACGCAAAACCCGGGGGAGGACAACAAAAGTAACACAAAGCTCCGTGTGGGATGCATTTGATGGGATGGTTGAAACATCGTGTTTTATTGACTGTAACACTATCGAGTTGTTTGTACAAATTTTTGCAAGAGGAATGTGTACAAACGCCTTAAAGTAGCATTTATTTATCTTTATTATTTATAAGAATAAGCCTTTCTCATGCCAGACAAAAATGTGGTTGCAGATATTACCTGGAGCTGACACACCCACAGTAAATGGAGTGTGACAGGTATTAATGTAATTAACTACAAGTCTCAGTGTCACACCTCTCAGGCACAGTCACCTTTCAAATTTATTATTTCTTCCAGGGAGCTTCACCTGAATTGTTCTCTGCCCCCCTTTCATGTCACTGAGCCCACACCCTGTTATCAAGGATCAGGCACATGTTTGTGCATGTCGGCTCCCAGCTGCTGAGGCAGTCATGTTGCAGATGTTCCCATGTGCTCTTCTATGGTGAACCTATAGAGATGATCGCAGTTATCTGTGGCCAGTTAGACCTCATTAGACCTGGTTATACTCAGGACTGTGTGGATGTGTGTACAGCTCGCTGACTCCGCTGTGGTGGCTGGACAAATTACACTGTTGTTATTCTCATTAGCACAGTTGAGTCTGGTGACCTTGTGGCAGTTTGTAGGAGATGTATTTGTATATGCAAAGGGAAAACGATTATAAAAAGCTAATTGAGTGACACATTGGATTTGTGATTAAAGAAACAGTTGAGCCATTTCAGCTTTTGTTTTCAGACCTCAAACATATTAAATGTATTTATCTTCTCCCTGTAAAAGTTTGCTGCTTGGAAATATGATGAGATGTGTGAAACAATAATAACGCCAGTTTTTTTATTGGGAAATGCTGAATAAGCATTTTTTGGGGAAAAAACATGTTTCTACACAGTTTCTTTGGAAAGGAAATTATAAAGAAAACCACAAGTGCATCATCATGAGCAGGAAACAGCTTGTCTGAATTGGCATTCACTATGCTATTGATTTTGTTGTTCCACATTAAGCTGGTACAGTTTGTTCTACTGATAAGTTCTCTGTGTGATTACAATATGTCAAACTCAGGCTGATTATTTTCTATAAAGAAGCTCTGGATTGCTGGACTAATTCCTAAAGAAGAGATTGAGCCTGCTGACTGTATAATCATTTGTATGTTAATGTGTCATTCACAGTTCCAAGTAAAATTCAATAACCTTGAAGAAAGAGACAAATTTCCCTTTCACTATAAATATACATTCAAGAATAAAGTTTCTAATGGAACAGACATGCATTAATGGACACTAAGGCTTTACACATAAAAAGAATGACTCATTTTCACATGAAACAGTTCTTGGGCAAATCCCTTGCTGGGAAAGACTTTTTTTTTCAGTTTCATGAATGCATCAATAAGTGCAACAAATGTATTTGGATGTAGAACTTTATGTGTCATAAACTTTATAAACACAAGTCATAAATGAGTTGTGTTCTTATTTTATTCACTTCCATGTCTAAAGAGTTTACAACAAAATTAAAATCAACAGAGAAAATGTTTTCAATACAGCTGTTTCCTGTATAAAGGAATACAATTATTTGGGAATTGAGGACTGTATTTGTTATACTGCATTGCCATATGAGCAAAGCCTATCAACATTTGCCAGGGAGGTTTTTTAAAACAAAAACAAAAAACATCCTAAAAACATATAAAAGTGAAAATATATTAATTATTATGAAAACGTAAAATATAACAATTTTATCAAAGAAGAAATCAACAACGTGTCGATTTTTAAAATAATTTACGAAGATGGGAAATGACCTTTTATGTTTGATATGAAGGCCAAGCGCGTATTTTCCAGCTCTGTGTAGTTATGACTGTCTGATCCAGATAAAAGCAGCTGCGGACGTTTTTAAACTGGGCGATACAGCTTCAGCAGGCCGCGCGCGCGCTCCCGCGGACGGAAATCAGTTTCTGGCGGACGGACAGTTTTTGGCACCGCACCGGCGCCGTACGTCCGTGTGACGGAGTGACGTACTGACGTCAAGCGGAAATTCTCAGCAGCAAATCTTTCTAGAATTCTGTAGCGGTCTCATGCTAGCCCACGCTAGGTAGGTTTATCCGAGTTTTACCCGGTTAAACGCAGCCATCCGCTGTATTTAACACAAATACGCATTTCTGAAACAAACACTGTTCTTTGTTATATGCTTTTTTGATTGAACATTCGGGTTAGCTTCGTTTAGCCCACTAACTTAGTCTTAGAGATATATTCCAAGCTAACGTTGTTTACGTTAGGTTCTAGGTGGCATAATGTCCAGGATAGACTACAGCGTTTGGGACCACATTGAGGTGTCGGACGATGAAGATGACACCCACCCGAACATCGACACACCCAGTCTCTTCAGATGGAGACACCAGGTATACATTTAAGGCACAATATTAAAGGATATTTAACGTGTGATATGTGATGTACTGGTGACACTAGGCGTTAGCTATAGCTAGCAGCTTAACATTTCCTGTGCTCACTTTGGTGCTGTAGCAATTTTCAAATGAAATTCCACCATATTTGATTTTTTCTAAGTAGCCCTACTTGTGAGAAAACAAATGAGTGTATAGCTCAACCATAGCGGAGTGGAGTTTGTAATACCACATGTATTTTAGATAGTCCGCAACTTATTGATACATAATTAAAGACTATGGTGGACATAATTGAAATGCTTATATCTGTGGTTTTGAATGACAGGCGTTATGTTACCTGTTTTTCAGGCACGTGTGGAGCGGATGGAAGATTTTAACAAAAGAGGTGAAGAAATGAATAAGACACTGCGCGAATGCAAGCGTAAGGTTGCAGAGGCACAGAAGAAAGTACAAGAGCTGTCCATTTCAACATCGGATGATGCCAAGAAGGAGCTGACCAAAGCCCAGGCTGAGGAGAAGAAACTGAAAAAAGAGGAACGGGAGTGGGAGAAGAAGATGGACGAGCACAACCGGGAAGAGAAGAAGATGCCATGGAACGTAGATACGCTCAGCAAGGAGGGTTTCAGCAAGGTGAGGCTGCTTCTGAATGAAGGGCTCTGGACACACTCAGAGCTCTTTGAGAGTTTTTAGGTCAAGAGAACAATCTGCACCACACTATGCAACAGTGAAGGTACACCTTCAGGTACACCTTAGTGAAAGATGCATTGGTCATCCGAAAATGCCAAATTATGTTTGTCATCATAGTCTGATCACCAGAATGTGTGCTATGGTCATACATTATTAAGGGATCCACATCAAGGTTGTATCGAGTATGTAAGGTGTTTATTTTAGAAATTAGAATTAGCTGATATCAGAATCAGCTTTATTGGCCAAGTATGTGAACACATATAAGGAATTTTACTCCGTTTTGTCTTCGCCCACGATGGACATAGACATAAACATAACAAACATTCAAGTAGAAAGAACAAGAACAGTAAGTTAAAGAATGGTATTAAAGTAAATAAGTAAGTAAAGTGTTCAGAGGTCAGGACTATCATAAATATATATTTAAGTATATTTATGTTATTTACAGTGAGGATTTATGTTGTTCAATTATGTACAGGTAGTATATTGAACATGATAAGACATTATAAGGCGTATAAAGTACAATTTAGTCTGTAAATGTAAAGTCTGTGAGTGGATGATTTTGGAGTCAGGGGGTTACTGACACTGACATATTTAAATATGTTCGACTGCCAAATATCAATATCAGTGTCAGCCTCAAAAATGTGTAGACTCTTAGACTTAATGTGACAAACAAGACGTCGGGCCTGCGTTTGAATTGGTATTGCAGGGTGATCACGTAACAGTATTCAACAACACTGGGGTGCATAACGAAATGAAAAAGTTCAACTCCTTCACCAACATAGAACGTGAATACAGTTTTTATACACAAACAGGTATATATCCAGGCAATAATCCTGTAATGTATTTTTTAAAAATGTCCATTAATGTGATGACGCATGTTTGGCATCATCATAATGACAGTTCACCATTAGAGCCGTAAACGGTGTTCATCAACGTTGACAAAGCATCAATTATATAAATCTGCCAGGAGATTGTAATATGGAGATTCTAACAGGCATTATAATCTTCATAATTATCTGCCAATTCTTTAGAGAAATCACAACCAACAATGCATGTATCCTGATAGAAATTGGTGTACGCAGAGACTGATATAGCTTATTACTTTTCTGCATAGAACTACTACTACAGTCTTAAAACTGTTTGAATAAGCTACACTGTTCAGTTGAGCAACATATTTCTTCTTTACAGTGAACATGGTCCGTTTCCAACGCTGTATCCCTGCGATCACTGGAAAGAAGCTTCGTGTTTGATAGACATTACTGAGCAGACTCAGGGAGGCAGTTTCGTGTTTACACAACTGAGAGGAATAAACTACTCTTGTTGTGTTCAGTGTGTTTTGGATGATAATGGAGTTCTGTGGCATTGAGGAATAAGCTTCATCAGAAGTAGCATTACTCTTTGTAATGATAAGGACTGTTTTTTGCTCGCCTCAAGCTAATTATTATCTGCTGTATTTAATGGTACCACTGCATGTTTCAGCTGCCACATAGAATGTATTACTTTTTCATTTATTACACAAAAGTGATAACTTGAAAATCAGTGTGTGATTGAAGGAATAGCAGTGGGTCACACATGAATACACAGACTAATTATCTTGAAATGAAACCCAAAGATTCTTCTCAGTTTTTCCAATAGTAATTACTTCTTCTTATGCCCCTCATTTCCAGTGATGTCTGATATGACATTCTCTCTGCGGGGCCTTGAGACATAGACTGTAATAATTATTCTCTTCCACTGTCTGTCCTCCACAGAGCATTGTTAATGTCATCCCTGATTCTTCTGAGGAGACTGAAGAAGAGAAGGAGAAAAAGCATAAAACCTTTGTGGAGAAAAATGAGAAGCAAATCAAACATTTCGGTAAGGATTGCTGAAAACTTCTTTTACTGTATGTAAGATTTGTGGAGGGTTGTGGAATTGAAAGTAGCGATTGACCTTCATTGCTGTCTGCCCTGTAGGCATGTTGCGTCGTTGGGATGACAGCCAAAAGTACCTCTCTGACAACCCTCATCTAGTATGTGAAGAGACTGCCAACTACCTGGTCATCATGTGCATTGACCTTGAAGTTGAGGAGGTAAACACTATGACATTCCATACATTGCATGCATATTAAGATATACCGAAGTTTGTTTTATGGTCTGTAACTCGGGGATCCTCTTTTTTTTCCACAACTTCTCAGCCATTGTTTTTTAAAATGTGTATGTTTCTCCCCAAATTCTTCCCCTTTTTTTTTTTTTATTTAGAAACACGCATTGATGGAACAAGTGGCTCATCAGACCATCGTCATGCAGTTCATTCTAGAGTTGGCAAAAAGCCTCAAGGTGGACCCCCGCGGCTGCTTCCGTCAATTTTTTGCCAAGATTAAGGTGACTAACTGTGTTTGGATGCTATAAAATCTAAATAGGAACAGATGAACCGAACGCTTGTATTTGTGCATCAAGTGCAAGGCAAATTATTCTGATTAAAAACTGCATTTGATATGCATTTGTTTAGGGATGCATTCATTAATCAGACAAACATCGCTATCAGATGATAATCACCTTGTTGCCTGCAGTGGCCGACATTTATCTGTTATGTCACGTGAATTTTGTGCAGGCACGTTCATGCCATGCTACTGACACGTGACATCCTGCCAGCAGCTTGTAAGGCTGTGATAGTACTGATATTTCTTGGTGGTTTAAAGCAGGCTTAAAAGGCTTTTGAAGCAGTTTTGAAAAAGGAAAGAATCTTTTTCATATGATAGAAGGTTAGATTGAAGGTTGTTCCATAAATTTGTATGAACAAATTTGTTCAAAGATGGTTTATCTACGGAGTGAATGACTTCAGTCACTTCTTTACAATGAAGATTTCTTGGAAATGGTACAAACAGGGAAATAAATAAAAAAACAAAATAAACAACATGGTTATCAGCCACATTGTTATGATAAACAAAGGCACCAGCCTTGAATCTCACAATAGGTCCATCCCTACAATAGTTCCATTTCACATGAGGAAATGACAGTCGTCTGGTTGTCTGTGTAGTAATTTTTATTGTGACTATGATGTTTGAGTTGATTGTAATGAATGAATGAGATGTGGACATAGAGAGATAGAAAGGTAAATATGACTGCGGCTTTTCACCACTTGTCTGTGGTTATTTATTTCTTCTTGAGAAAACAACTACCGTTATTTCTCTTACTCACTCGACCGTCTCCCTCTTTCTCCTGCCCCATTAGTTTATGAATCATTGGAATGTACTACCTCCAGGGCAGAGGTTTTCTTAACAATTGGAACAGTTGTACTGGCTCTGACTTTAGTCCTTGGTTGCTGCAGTCAAAACCCTCCCTCCTTTTCCCCTCCTGCTTTACTGCACCAATGTATCACAAAACACAAAAAGTTTCAAATTCCTCAAATAATTCCTATGTTGGAGACGCTCTGGTAAATGCGAATATTCATTTAAATGTTCAATTACTGCTCGATGGTATAGCCACCGTCTCACCAAACGATGTGTCCTCTCACAGACCGCAGATCAGCAGTACCAGGATGCTTTCAACGACGAGCTGGAATCATTTAAGGAGCGGGTCCGGGGCAGGGCGAAGATCCGCATAGAGAAGGCCATGAAGGAATACGAGGAGGAGGAGCGACAAAAGCGTTTGGGACCAGGAGGGCTCGATCCTGTTGACGTGTACGAGTCCCTGCCAGCCGTAAGTTCTGCTGTTTTCATGAAGCGTCAGTATATATTCTCTTGTTAGTAAAAAAAAAAATCCCTCACAAAATGTCTTCTAAATTACAGGAGATGCAGAAATGCTTTGATGAGAAGGACATTGGAATGTTACAAGAAGTTATTAGCAAAATGGATCCAACGGTAGGTTTCTTTGTTCAAGTCTACAGTTAAATCTGCTGGGAGTCATATTTCAGTTACATTAATGTATAGTTATCTGATTCACGTGTGTATTTTTGCTCTTCTTTGGGCCTGTTAATAAATATCGCTGTTTTGCACGATTTAGGAGGCAAAGGTTCACATGAAAAGGTGCATAGAGTCGGGTCTCTGGGTCCCCAACTCCAAGACGGATGACGGAGATGAAAAAGAAGAAGATGCTACCTATGAAGAAGTGAAACAGAAGGAGGAAGAAACTAAGAAGGAATGACCAACATTGATCGAGTGAATTGTTGTTTCTGCAAATGTACTTACCCGCTGTATTGCAACTCCACTATGTGTATGACTAGTTTGCCAATCAAGGAACAAGGAAATAACCTCTCTAAAATATTTAGCCGAGACTTAAGGGATTAGCTTTTACCTTGCTGCACAACTGCGATGCATCAGAATTTCCTGCTTGGAGAAGAAACTGCCGTTTGTGTTTAAGGTCTTTTTATTTGTTTGGACATCACTAAAGCTGTCTTCTTACATTTACCTGTATACACCTGTCAGTTTGTGTGAGTGTGTATGCGCACACATGCTTGTCTGGTTTTGCTTCTATACAGCATTCTATACACTTTTCTGGTTGTGCATACAATTAATTTTCCCTGTAATTTCCAAATTGAAGATTTTGTTTTGACTTTTCTGGCCTTAATCAGCCGATGTATCAGATGGTTATTTCCCCCCAAAGTGACATTTTCTACAAACTTGCTTAACTAAAGGTTGAATTATATCCAAAAACTCAAAACCAGGGTGTTGTGGTTTTGTCTAAAAACTCACTGTGTGGGTGAGATGCTCTTCAGATGATACAGTTAGAGGTCAAAAATGTGAGTCATAACAGAATTGCAGGAAAATGTTCCATTCGTGAGACCTTTAGCCGTGCTAATGGCTGCTTTTTGATGTGGAGCCGGTGCAGCTGTGCGGGGGGGGCTTCTAATGAAGCGCTTGGCATTTCAAAAGTGACAGTTGCTCCACGTAGACATTCAGTTGTCCCGTGGGAAAGTGGAGACCTCTCCATCTAAGCATTAGAACCCATCGATTCTCACACTCGCACCGCTTATACTGTAATTTTATATGGCCCAACCTCAAGCACATAAATGGAAATAAGAGTCCTAAAGGTGAGCTTTGAAGTGCTTGGGGGTGACTGATAGCTTACATTGAGTTACACTGAGTTGATGTAAATTAGAAATCCACTGGATAAGGTGGCACTTCCTGTGCTTTTATTTTGAAGGATAGGGTTTGAGATAGTTGGAAAATTGCCTGTTGTGAGATCTGAGGTTATACAAAATAAACCACTATTGGGTGGAACATCTCAAACAAAGGTATTATTTATCTTAGAAATCGCTAAATAGGATATATAGCCCGAGGCTATTGTGGAAAACCACCAAGTTTTTATGTGAGTGCTTTAAATGATGAGGACTGGAAGCTTCTGACTGTAATAACAAGGCAACCTTACAAACTGAATAATGAAGGGCAGCTCAGCCTCTCCATAGACACAAAACAAACAGTGAACATCATGAATGAATGATGACCCCGTCCCATGTAAGTGCCATTTATATTGTTAATCACACCTGTGATTCTCACAGTATATTAAGTCAAAGGCTGGCTGCTGTTAGAAAGAGTTCTTGGTGCAGTTTGTTTTTATCCAGACGGGGCAAAGACAGAAAAAAGGGAGAATTAAATGAACCAAATCGCTCAAGAGTGAATATTTAATATTAATGTTTACTTCAGTGAGGAATATGGTGATGGCCACAAAATGAACTTAGTCAAAATGAGACATTCTCGCATTGAAGTTACGACAAAGGAAGAGCACCACCCACGTACAGTACCACCACCACCAGCACCACCACTACACCATCCTGCCAGCCAGCATTACATGCCAGGGCCCCCAGAGGTAAGCTTTGTTAATATGTCTCTATATATCTTCATATATGTATGATTTATGATAGGTGATAAACATTCAGTGATGAAAAGAGACACTCAGTCAATACAGTGCCAACGTGTTAAACCAGTGCTGTCATAACGAAACTTAAATCAAAAGTAAAAAGTACTTATGCGGAACTCCCAGTGTGCATTATGCCCCTTTACAGTGTTGGATATCAATTTCCGTTCTTCTGATGTATATATATTGAGTAGTTTATAACAATTTCATAACTGTATCATAGCTTGTTTTTTTTATATATGTGTAATAATGATGATAATAATAATAATCTGCACAGGAAGTAGTTACTGTTAAACAAATGGAGTGACGTAATATTTGCAGATATAAATTTACTCAAGTGAATTACATCGCATGAACTTTTATATTTGGGAATTTTTATTTTCGATTTGAGCGGTGATGAAATGTAGCTAAGTACATTCACTTAAGTAATCTGTATTTCCATGTTTTGCTACTCGATACTTTCTTGCTCTGCTTCAATGATTAGTTTAGTTTAGTTTATTTTAGTTTAGTTGATTTATTTTGCACAGTTAAAAAAATACACGCAGATTGACAAAGAATACAAATAACATACAGTGCAGGAAGAGGCAGAAAACCCAGTGGGCTTATTTGAAGCCTCTACCTAAATAATGTTAAAATTTCACAATATTAAAAGAAAACACAAAATTAACATACAAAAAAATCATATAACTATATAAAAGTGATAACAAGCTAACAGTAACAAATAATATATTATAGCAAAAAATAACAATAACAAACATTAATACAAAAGCGATACTATTCATAAGGGAGACTTTTACTTTCACCAAAGTAATATTTTAACACGATATCATGGATGCGGTAATTTAGGGTGCTTAAACCAGACTATAACAAAAGCCGAATTTACAAGAATGTCCAAATATTAAAGAACTTGTTGGAAACAACTCTTCACAGAGTTTAAAAAGTTTTTCCTTCCTTAACAAGTCAAAAAATTGAGAGATTTTCTGAGGGAGTCTGGGGAACTTCTTTTCCTCGTCATCCTGCTGTTGTTGACTGTAGTTGATGTAGCTGCTTTGACTTACAGTATGTTGTATTCAAGTTTGCTTTCTGCTTTAGTGCAACTAAAAAAGTATTGTTAATAACGATCAAATAAGTGTTATCCTGACTACTCAAATCAATACCGAAAACCGTCGTGCACAATTTACCATGAAGTCATTACAAAGACAACTGACTTCCTGTGTCCCTGCAACACCTTCACCTTCACTAAAGTATGACTTTTGTGCACTTTTATTACAACTCGACTTTACTCACAAAATAAAATCACCATACATTACAGAGTGATGTGGAATTGCAGATAGTAATATTAAGAACATATAACAATGATGCTTTTTGCATGACTGATTCTGCAGTTCACCTGCAACTTATTTCCATCACTCTTTACCATCTTCGATGTCTTCGACCTTTATTTTGAAAGGCCAGCCCCGTGTGTACGTGCGTGTGCTGGAGGGAGTGACCGGCTCGGTTTCGGGAAGCAGCGCAGCGGCAGCAGCTTGTCGTCGGTCTCGAGCAGCGCTGACAGTGTGGGCGAAGGGGAAATACGCTCATTATGAAGCCTGACTGTCGGCTCTACTCTGCGTGACAAGGTTTTTTTTTTTTTAATTTAATTTTTTTTTATCTACATCTTCAAAACAAAGTCGTCGTTAAACGGTGAGATTCACACGAGTCTTCAGTTTTAGTAATGTAATGTTTGTTTATGTGTCGCGTTTTCTCACACACACACACACACACACACGGTACACTGAGCCGTGTTTAGAGCCGCTCCGTGTGTCTTTCGCACATTTCTACGAAGTGAATTACGGACGTGTTTTTCTGGTTTCGCGATTTATTGTGTAACGTCAACATGGAGTAATCCCCGGAAGGCCTGACGTCGGTCTGTAACGTCACTTGTTTTAAGTTGTTTCGGTATATTTAACGTCAGTTCTTCACCCGCCAACTTATTTTCCCGAAGTAACCATCGTGCAAAATTAGAAATAACGAATGTTTGAGGGGTTGTTACGCTTGTGTTTACGTAGGCCATCATACGTGATGTGACGGTCATATGCCTTCGCTCTCTCTCTCTTCGTGTGTAATGTGTGTGTGTGTGTGTTTGTGTGTGTCAGCCTGTCAGGCCTGACCCCATCATGTCTAGAAGTGGCTGGTCGTCACGTCCAAGGCAGGGGGCTTTCCCAGACCAGCCCGAGCCCCCCCAGGGTCCGGGCATCCACGTTTACCTCTTCAGCTCGAATGACGGGGACAGGTTTTTGTCCCACACCGATGGTGACGTCACAGCCGAGGAGCTGTGCATCTCAGCTGCAAAGGCTGTAGGTGAGAGTGACCCAACACACCCACACACCTGGACTGGAGGGCGTTTAAAGGTGGCAGGTGGCAAATGTGTGTGTGTGTGTGTGTGTGTAACCTCAGTGTTTGCTCCCCAGGTGTAAGTCCTCTGTGCCATGTGCTGTTTGCTCTGTACAACCCGCTGACCCGCTGCTGGCACAGTCCCAACCATGTCTTCAGTCCAGAGGAGAACTCCAGCCTGGTCGTTTACTACTGCATGAGGTCAGTCAGTGTGTTTTCATAACACTGTGTTATTAAGGCTCAGATATGGGCACAGAAACACCAGAAATCCCTTCTTAGAAATTACAAATACTTGCTCGTTATTATTCGCGGTGGACCGATATTCAGCATTTTTCCAATCATCAGTATCGGTGATTTTTCTGTCAGATTGCAGATAAAATAAACTAAATTAGAAATGTGCTGCTTTGGCTTTGATGCAACATCCTCGCACACAAAGTTGTGCAATTTTCGAAGTGGTAACACATCAGAATCAGTAGCCTATAAACACTGAATAATCTGAATCTGCCTAGTAACTAAGTGTATCGAACACGTAGTGGAGAGGAAGTATAAAGTAAAAGAAAAAGTGAATACTAGGTACCAGCCCTAAAAAAAAAAAAAAAAAAAAAGCCATATCTGTCACTTAATAATACAAGCTGATATTATCACATTCAAAGCATTTAGTAGCCTCGATATGGGGTTTGACTTTAAGGAACACTTATACACCCAGAAAGGACAGTTCAGTCATTATCCACTCGGCCTCATGCTGATGGAAAGCCAGGGGAAGTTCTGCAGTCCACTAAACATTTCTGGAGTGTCACAGCAAAAGTAGCAGTCTACCGAACAGCTGAGGAAGCTGGAAAAAAAAACAAAAATACTTAAAATTGGCTGGATACAGCTGGTCCAGAGTGCTAACGACTTAAAAAAGGGTGTAAATGACCTGTTTTCCAATCATTTTCTGGATACTTGGGGTTACACCAGATCAGTTGCATAGAGTGTTTTTTATGAAGTCCCCATCTACTTCAGTTGTTTATGAGAATGCTGCTTTGCTGTGAAGCTCCAGGAATGTTTTGTGGACTGAAATACGACCCAGACTCTGGCACTGTGCATGAAACACGTTGAGGATGTTCACATTGGTTGTCTGGTGTCCTTGTGCTTAGGTTTTCTCTCTGGTGTCCTTGTGCTTAGGTTTTACTTTCGGAATTGGCACGGACTAAATGATAAGGAGCCAACTGTGTCCCGCTATGCTCACAAATCGGGGAACACTCAGGGTTCTCCTCTGCTTGAAGTCACATCCTTGGAGTACTTATTCGCCCAGGTTCGTATTTAACATTAACCTCTGTGGTTAAATGCAAATGTGTCTGATGTGCTCACCGTGGTCAAGTTTTCTAACCTGTTTGTTTTCCTGTGTGTCCCAAAGGCTAAATATGAATTTGTGAATGAAGTAGTGCAGATGGAAGACATCGTGTCGGAGGAGGAGCTAAGTCGTTTCAAAAACGAGAGCTTGGGGATGGCTGTGCTTCACCTCTCACACCTGGCAATACAAACAGACAAAACCCTGCAAGATGTCGCCAAAAAAGTCAGGTAACTACTCTGGAAGGAGTGAATTTAGCAACATATCCAGTTTCCCCTTTGGATCACCAAAGCTTCTTCAAATCCTAACAGTTGCCATTATGAATTGTATTTTTTCTAGCTTCATACGCTGCATTCCAAAGTCTTTCGCCAAACTCATTTATGATGACAACTTCCTGACAAAACTGCGGATCCGACGGGTGTTTGCAGAGTTTGTAAAGACCTTCCAGCAGCACACCGTGGCCAAAGGGCGGCTGGGCTCCCACGAGATCATGTATAAGTACATCTCAACTCTCGAACACTTGGCGCCACGTTTCGGCATAGAGACGTTCCCCGTGTCCCACATGGAGCAGAGAAAGGACGGGGTTGTGAGTAGCTCTTACTCCGACACCAATTACGCGCAGGGCGTCTCGAAAGTCAACTACATAGCTCCCGCCACACATGAAATAATGGTGTCTGGAACCAAGGGGATCCAGTGGAGGGAGGCGCCTGGTTCGAAGGTTTGTCAAAAAAGTGTCAAGCTTATCACGGCCTCATTCTGTTGCATGTTGTTATTCTGCAAGCGAGGATAATTTCTTCTCTCTGTCTCTTCACCTAAGGCCCAGGAAAACTCTTACCTCAGGAATGACCCTCTGAACTACATGAGGAGACCGAAGCAACAGTCCAGCCAACCGAATGAGAACACTCCCAATACATGGACCTCCTTCTGTGATTTCCCTGAAATAACTCACATAGCCATTACTGGAGCTAATGTGTGCATTAGCACTCAGGACAATCACAGCATGGTGAGAGTGCTTGTTTACCCTTTTATGTGAAAGCCGCAGTACATTAATTCAGTTGGTGAATGTGCTTGTGATACATTAGTCCAATTGATTTACTGTTTATTACTCCTGCTATTGATCAGATCGGTCAAGTCTCTAAACGCACTAGAAGGAGCTTTATACTGGTTACCAAACAGCCTCAGTCTTTAATACTGATGCCTCTATACCACCGACAAAAGCAAACAATACGATCGGCGAGAAGGTCGGCTATTTCTTTATGATTATTCTCAAAGACTGCCCTTGGGTCGGATCCTGAAAAGTACAAGTATTTCTTTATGGCGGAGTGCTGACGATGAATTGAGGAGCCTGATGGAAGAAGCTGCTCTGTAGTCTGTAGGCAGCTTAACAACCGACTTATAACTCAACATTAGTTATATGCTATGTTACATAGTATATTTAAGAGCAACTACTTTTTGTTTGTTTTCACTGAGATACATCTATCATTACCTTCTTGTTCTTTCACGGCAGTATTTTTAATAAGTAGATGCCAGAATCGTAACGAGATCACATTAACATTTACAGGAGCCGCCAGAATCAACAAAAACGAAAGCTCCTTATAGATGCTTTAAAGTGTTTAAATTGTACAGTATGCATGTGTGCCTGGATTCGCATATATTCTCCGATTCTATATGTTTTGGACTGTAAGAGCTTTAGGTTTTGGCAGCTTCAGGCATTGTATGATGTTTTGAATTTGTATGCGTCTGTAGGTGGGAGCTCTGCGTAAAATAGTGGTGTTTCTGTGTGTGTGTGTGTATGTAGGAGGTTCAGATGAACTCCAGCCAGGAGGCCCGTTCCTTCGTCTCCCTCCTAGATGGGTACTACCGGCTGACTGCAGACGCCCACCACTATGTTTGTCATGAAGTGGCTCCCCCAAGGGTCTTGCTGAGTGAAGCAAATGGACTCCACGGACCGATGCAGTGAGTTTTCTCCTCTTAAAGATGCACATACAGACACAAGAACAAGCAATGGAGAAACGCAGTGCGTTGTATCACAACTGTGGTGTGTTTCTGCAGAGACGATTTCGTGCCACTGATCCTGAAAAAGATGGCAGCAGAGGAGGGGGCTTTCCTTGTACGTTGGAGTGCAATCGACTTTCACCGCATCATCCTAGCTGTCCTGAACAACAAAAATCAGGTAAAATCGACAGCCGCGCTCCTCTCTGGAAATTATTGCAGTGCGGTCGTGATGAAAATTTTCAGCTACTGTGTTTGTTTGTGCGTCATAGAACGGATCGCCACTAAGCCACAAGCAGTTTCGGATTCATTACAAGGGGTCGATGTTCTGTCTGGAGGGCTGGGACAAAGAATTCTCCAGTTTGAAGGAGCTCACAGACAGCCTCAAGACGTTTGTACTCAAATCTGGTCCGGAAAGCTTTACAGTCAAAAAGTGCTGTTTGCCAAGGCAATCAGGTTTGTGCTTACTGGACGTGTATAATTTATGCCCCAATCTTCTTGTGTGGTTTGAAATCACTCTGCTTTTTGGGTTAATTATTTCCTGATGTGGGTTTTGTCCATATTATGTAGAGAAATCCAACCTTCTGGTGATGAGGGAGGGTGTCGATCATGGTGTTCAGGCCGACCCACTGTCCCTGAACACGACCCTTCGCTTCCACCAGATCAAGGACGGAGAAATCAAAAAGGTGAGTCGCCGCCTCCATGAGACCATCTGTTCCCACCTGACTAACTTTGTGCTCTCAGCTCTTGTGACTGACCAGTGTGCGTTGTGTTCATGAACAGGGGCAGCATTTGGGCCGTGGGACCAGAACTAACATCTACTTGGGACGTCTGAGGGTGAAAGGTGAAGGAAACGGCAACGAGGACGACAAGTGCAACAACAACTCTGCCAACTGCAGGGAGATCCAAGTGGTTCTCAAGAGTCTAGACGAAAGCCACAAAGATATTGCACTAGTAAGCCTCGTCATCTTTGCATTAACAGTCACCAACACTCAAAAGAAAAAAAAATGGTACCCTTTCAACACTCCTTCCTTGTGTCTTTTTCAGGCGTTTTTTGAAACTGCGAGTCTCATGAGCCAGGTATCCCACAGCCACCTGGTGTTTGTACACGGCGTGTCAGTCAAAGGATCCGAAAGTAAGAGCACCAACATGTTCCATCTCCAAAAACACACTTCTTCTCTTAGGTGTGTGACTTCCTCGTTCCGTACTTCCCCTTCACACAGTTGATTTGTGTTTATAGTCATCTTCATGATTTGAATACCAAGTGAGCCATGGAGCGGATGCAAACTCACACATCCCCTGTTCCGTTTCTAAGAGGGTGCCACTTGTTTACTTTTTTTTGCTGTTGGCGTTACCTCAGACTGGACCTCTCAGACTTGTTTCTACCTTTTACAGACATCATGGTTGAAGAATATGTGGAGTTTGGACCTTTGGATGTTTTCCTTCACAAAGAAAAGGCATCAGTGACTCCTCAGTGGAAATTCATTGTTGCCAAACAGCTTGCCAGTGCCCTGAGTTACCTTGTGAGTTCAAACGCTTCTCTGTTTTTTTGTGTGTCACTTATCATAATTGTCAGGTCACCTTTGACAGGTGAATGATAAAAACATATAGGCTCATAGATATCAACATGAAACTTTCCCAGTTTATTACTTATATGAAGACAATGATTTTTGAAGTCAAGGTTTTCTAAAATTATATGATTATATTATATTATTCACCTGTCGTGTGTCCACTTAAACACAGCACAGTGCAGTTAAGTAATTCATTTACAATCAGCTGCTTTCTGCCACTGGGTAAAGTCCTCTGATCGACGAAATCAGGAAGTGCAGCTTTTAAACTGGACACCAAGTTTTGATTCTGAGCTGCAGGCAGGAAGTTAAATTATCTTATAATCGGAACAAACTTTAAGATAAGTGCTCCAAGGGAAGTATATTTCTGCCTGGTGACCAGTAAATGTAATCGCATGGGTTCAACTTATTTGTAAAGACCTCAGAAGTTAATGCCAGGACCGTTTTTTATCGTTGCAGGAGACCAGTCGACTTGTTCATGGAAACGTGTGCGCCAAGAACATTCTTGTAGCGAGGCGCGGTCTGGAGCCAGGGACCACTCCTTTTGTCAAGCTGAGTGACCCAGGAATCGCCCTAAGTGTCCTTTCACGGGAAGGTTGGTACTCACAAACTAGTAACGTCTTACTAGTACTCACAAACTCTTAAGTAACATCAACGTACAAGAAGGTCTCCCACCTCAGTCAGCATCAGGTTTGCTGTATTTTGTGCCTTTCTGCCTTATTTTAATCAGATTTAGGAAACAGGAAACCTAAACCTGACCACTTCTTCTTCCTGTTGTTTTTCTGTTTTATCTCACAATTTGTCATTTTAGGCCGTCTGAAATGCTGAAGTCTGTGAGCGAAAAAAAAAGACCTGATATCATGATTACTTTATTTGCAGCTGCTAATATTGAATATACATAAAAAACAACTTTGTAGACTCTTTGTTGGTACTATTATGTTGTAGTACCATTGTAATTTAATTAAAAGACCCCAAAAATAAAAATTCAGTCAGTAGATGTGGCCGGGGACTGGTTTTAAAATGTCATTTTAATTTTTTTTTTTTTTTTTTAAATGTCTTTATACCCCTGTGTGTCTGGCTAAAGTGAAGATTTGAGCTTAAATAACATATTTCCAAACCATTTTAGATTAGATGTAGATCTTAGGGCGGGGTTCCTAGAGACTTGAATTAAGCCGGAGAAGCTATAAATTTAGAGCAACAATGTGCAGCATTCGTTCAGTTTTATCAAACTTTCAGAATCATTACTGGCTGTATGAGTACGAAAACAAGTAACTACTACTGACTGACTTTTGTGCTGTTATATGGAGTTTTTCTTCAAAATGCTGATTTAAATTGATGAAACCTGTCTTTTTTTTTAATTATTACTATTCTGCACTACAGAGCGTCTTGAGCGTATCCCATGGATTGCTCCTGAGTGTGTGGACAGAGGTGAATCCATTGGCAATAATTCTGACCAGTGGAGCTTTGGAGCAACGCTGCTCGAAATCTGCAACAACGGAGATCTTCCCATGGGTGGCAGCACGTTGTCTGAGGTAGGCTCTTTGTTTATCTTCCAACAGCCACAGGCTGCACCTGCCTAGTTGATCCTTCTGACTTCCAATTGTAACACCAGAACCTTTTGGCCCAAACAGAAAGAGCGCTTCTATCAGCAAAAGGGCCGTTTAGCTGAACCGTCCTCCCAGGAGCTGGCCAGCTTCATCAGCATGTGTTTGACCTACGAGCCTGCTGAGAGGCCTACGTTCCACACTGTGCTCGGAAAACTCACAGAAATCATGATCAAAAGTGGGTTTTACTTGCTCTCCTTGGTTTCTGTGTTTCTTTCAACCTCCCCTGGTGCCTTTAATAGTGTTTTGTTTCCCTGCACACAGATCCTGATATATCTCCAAGTGAAAATCTGCCTGACAAAGACCCTAGCATGTTCCATAAACGCTACCTGAAGTGGATGAAGGATTTAGGGGAGGTGAGTTCTGATACCGCATCGCCACAACATTTTCTTTATTCCTGTATGTTACAGAGTGATGCACTGCTCATTGTTCTGTCTCCAGGGTCACTTCGGAAAGGTGACACTCTACTTGTACGACCCAGCCAACGATCGCACAGGGGAACCTGTGGCAGTGAAGGCTTTGAAACAAGAGGATGGGAATGTGGAGAGCTGGATGAAGGAGATTGAGATCCTGAAGTCACTTTATCACAGCAACATTGTCAAGTACAAGGGCTGTTGTACTGAACTGGGTGAGTCCCCGGCTGTCATCTGTGTGCTTCAGATATGTTCATTGAAATAAAAAAAAGTCAGTATGTAGTGTCTGCATGTTCAAAGGAGTGCTCGCTCAATACTCTCTTTTAGCTTGCAGTGCTCAGTGGATGATTCAGGGAATTGATTTTTGATCCCTGCTGTTTTTCTGTAAATATTGAAAATCTATTCGAAGTGCGAGACTGTGTCCGTTGTATGTCAATATTTTGAGATTTCAACACACAGCATGCCGAGCACCACAGCGCCTTAACCACCAGGTTAGGCAACGGGTGATTCTTGTCTTTTAAAAAGCAATGGAAGTAGGAGGATTAAAGCACTGTTGCACTTCCCATTGACAGGTGGACAAGTGGTGCAGCTGATAATGGAGTACCTTCCTAAGGGGAGCTTGAAGGATTACCTTCCCAAACGTAAACTGAGCATGCCCCAGTGCCTGATGTTTGCTCAGCAGATCTGTGAGGTGAGTTTCGTAGTTTGTGCTCATCATGTACATTTCCACGTGATTCTACAATATTCCTGGTGCTGTGTGCAAACTGTAAACATATCCTGTGATTTCTATATTTAATTGAGCATTTAAAGATTCAGCACTAAACACATGGCTGGTGGAAAAGTAATGGACAAATTGAAGTTTAGATGAAAAGTCTAAATCACCCATGGTACTATGATCATTACAATTCAGACAGACGGACATTGTCATCCCTAGAGCCCTCAACTTCAGCTTTTGTCCCTGAAGGGCAATTGGATTGGAACACAAAAGAACATAGAGAAAGGTTCCCTGAATACAGTGGGCCAGAAGTCTGACAACAGTAGTCACTGGCATCCAACCTTCAGAGCGTACTAAACCACAGCAGCAATAGTAATATTGCTAACATGGCTCAAGCTAATTTACTACAGGAGTAGATGTTCCTGTAATTTGACATCATTTCAATTTCTGTCGACATTTGAAGTTTAAAAGTGAAACTTTAAATCCACATTTTGCCCCCTCTTAAGGCCCCCACACACCACCCAGACTCAAACCAACAGCCAACTGCCTTTATCCGACCACTCTGTTGCGTCTCGTCTGACCCGTTTGGCCGAAAAGTTGCACTGAACATACCACTTCGACGTGCTGCCAGCTCCACAGTAGCGTGTACGTTCTGCGCGAGATGCAGTAAGCGGTAGGCTGTGGTGTTATAGACGCTGGACGAAAGCTTTATGCACGCAACTCTCTTTACTTTCAATCAAACCGAAACTTAACTATTTCAGACAAAAACAGCTGCATACTAAACATGCAGCGAGGCATTACCAAACGAACACAGATTCATTTGTCCTGAACGGACATAATAACAGCTAGTCTCATGCCAGTACTCCAAATCATGAAAACAAGAAATGACGGAACGGAGTGCATAGAAAATCAATGCGCACGCAGTATTCCGCCCCTCTCACAAACTGCGCTGAATTGTTAGCACACCGCCAATCAGAGTATCCAATGGCTCAGACGGGCGACAGCCAACCTCCTCAGACTTTGCATGTTGAATCGGAGCAGACAACGTCCGCGCGGCTCCGAAAGCTTCCGACGCAGCTGAACACACCGAACAGATTTGTTCCCAACCTCGTCCGAGTCTCTCCAAATGCTTCAGATGTCCAGCGGTTGGGCCGGTGTGTTCCTGCCTTTGGTAATTATGTCCATCTTCTATTTCTGTTGTTCTCTTTTAAAGGGTATGGAGTACCTGCACTCAAAGAGATACGTTCATCGAGACCTCGCTGCCCGCAATGTCTTAGTTGACAGTGACAATTTGGTAAAGATTGGAGACTTTGGCCTGACGAAATACATCCCTGAAGGCGAGATCTACTACCGTGTCCGTGAGCATGGGGACAGCCCGGTGTTCTGGTGAGTTCACGCAGCACTTTACAGTGTGACTCAATGCTTTGTTCGTTGACTTTAGCCACTAAATAGTATTTTTTGTACTGCATAGGTACGCCATTGAATGCTTGAAGGAGAATAAATTTTCCTTCTCCTCCGACGTTTGGTCCTTTGGCGTTACATTGTATGAGATCCTGACGCGCTGTGACCCGCGCAAAAACCCACCAATGGTACGTCATTTCTGGCCTCTTATACGAAGATCCAACCTTGCATATATTGTCATGTGAGAGGGTTAAATGTACAGTGTACTCTTCTGTGTTCTTTTTTGTAGAAGTTCAAGGAAATGATGGAGGAAACCCAGGGACATATGACTGTGATGGTGCTCATTAAACTGCTGGAGAGAAATAAGCGTTTGCCTTGTCCCAAAGACTGCCCGCCGGAGGTAATGTTACGTGCAAAAGAACTGACACTTTGTTTGCTAAATGAGCCGTCTGATATTTTTAACATTTCTTTTTTTTTTTTTTTTTTTAACCAACAGGTGAAGATGTTAATGGAGCAGTGTTGGGCCGCAGATCCGAAGCAACGGACCAACATTCAGATCCCTCATTGAGAAGTTTGAGGGTATTCGCCGAACTTTTGACTGTCACTCTAATATAAACTTTTCTTTGGCTCAGATCTGCTGATCAGAACTCTGAATATCTACTCGTCTACATCTCATCACTTTGCTACCATGGCAACCATATATCACAGTGTAGCCAGTAATGTGTCTGCTGCTGTGCGATGCCTGCCGCCTCCATTTACATAGATGTCTTTATATTTCTGGTTTGTTTTTAACATAAGCACACTGCTATCCTCTAATATGTAATATGATTACAATGATAAACTCAATCAGTGCATTTTTGTCTTGGCTGATGAGCAGAATGGTGGTACCTTGAACAGTCAGTGCCAGCTTTTGTCTTATAAAAAAAAGTATAGATTTGCATATATCACAGTAAGTATTAAGAATTTCTGTAAGGTTGGGGTTTCACTTAATGTTTAAGTTTTGTAAAATTTTTGAGTATATGTTGATTTTGTATAAACCAAAAGAAGCAAATATAAAATCTAATAAACCATTTCTAACATACCCTTTCATGTAAGCTGGAAATAGATTGATGTCAAAAAGTATAAAAATGTTCTTAATCTTCTTCAGATCTGTGTTACTAAACGTCCAATATTCAACAAATTACAGCTCACTCTCTTTCATACATAAGAAGTCACAAGCAGGTCACCGACTCATTGAAAGGTCTTTCCCCTGTTAAGTCCTACGGTGTGTTAAGCTCCATGTTAATGTTCCACTATGAAAGCAAGAGAGCAAAATTAATGCATGGACTTCACCACACCGGTCTAGGTCTTGATAATTAATGCATCCTTGATCTTGGTGCAGAGAGCAGCAAACATCCACAAGAACACTGCTGTGCTGAGATTGGACTAAATTATTCAACTTACCACACTGTCAGTACAGCAGATCTGCTGCAAGCATCTCATCATGTGTTTGAAGGAAAGGGCCAGAGGCTAATATGAGGAATGTATCACTGAACACGTCCAGGGTTGTTCACATTGGCAGAGACTGCTTATATACTATGGTGCTGTTACACAGTGTGGGAACATAAGACTTGCTGTCTCCGCTGAACAGTAAACAAGCAGCATTTATAGCTTTATTACTGGCCCCTTGAGTTCCTTCCATGACCTAGAGGATCAGGCATGCTCCACTGCCAAAGACCAGTGACTGTCTCTGTATTATTTCATAACAGCACAGACTGATCAATCAGCTGAGACAGGCTACCACAGTCCTGTTTAGGATCTCTGTAACTTCACAACAAACATCAGCCTCTCTACATCCAAGGCTACGACCAGAAAGGTATATGAATATATACATAATCAGATTTTTTGTGATTCTTCTATTGTTTATTCCAGCAGAAATGGCTGAAGGGCAGGGCCTTAATCATACAACACACACTTAACAGGAAAACCATGACAGTAGCACATATCCAAATAAATACACTAATATCTCACATGCTCAAAACGAAGATAAACATGATTAATACAATTATGCATATGGCTCAATAGATGTGTGCATGTGCCATATGTCTGTATAATTTATGTAGTGTCTGATTCTGATGTTGATGTCATCCAAGAATGTTTAGTAGCTATTTAATCATCTGTATAGTCCACATTTTTAATATCAAATCCAACCTGCTTATAGCATAGATTAATAAAAACTGTACAAATGTCTTTTTATTTAATTTTTTTGTAACTGGGCTGTTGTCCTATTGACTGGAGAACCCCTGACAGAAGGTATATGCCCTCCACCCCCACTGTTTTTGGGGAATCGGTACCATTTAAATCCAGTTTGGAGTAGAATACAGACAACAGACGTAGCCCCGCCCCCACGCTCCCTTACGTCGTAGTCATGGAGAATGCGTCCCCCTCTCGTCCAATCAGAAGCGGCGCTGGGGCCATGTGTGTATTGTTTAAACTGCTCAAATCGCAGTGAGTACCCAGTCCGACAAAACTTCCACCAAACAGAGTGATGGCGGCCGCCGTGTCTGTTAGCACAGCAGCCAGAGATGAGAGCACAGACACCGGACTCAGTTTCGCCTCTCGCCCGCTTCACGAAAATTACGACCTCGGTTCCGATCACGAAAACTGGATGCCCGGAGACCGCCGGCATCCCGAACTCGAGCCCGGGGAAGAGGACTCGACATCGGAACGCCAGTGTCAGCGGAGGGTCGACGAGGACTTGACATCACTGAGCCCCGAAGAGATAGAGAGCCGCTTAGAGAGAACTCGACGGGAGTTTTACAACCGTAGAAAGATTATCATAAAAAATCTGCCCTCCGACGTTAGCAATCAGGTATGAGCAAGGAGCACCAACCAACTGGTGGTTTATATCGTTGGATGATTGATTGATTGATTGATTGGTCCGTTTGGCTAACCCTAGCCTAGCTCCGTTATGCCTGCCATGCAACCTTCATGCTAGCCTGCTAGCCATTTAACTCGTTAGCTGCCCCAAAACTTCGGTTGACGCAATGCTTCTTGCCTGTTTTTACAAAGTACGACTGTTTCAACTAAAAGCCATCAGTGTCAATATTGTGTTTTTAAATGTGTTGTGTTTTTAAATTTTTCTGGGTTCGCCAAACAAACGCGGTTTAGGTTAACTGTCAGGTGGACAGATGACTGTCAATAATGGTCCTCTGTGGGCCTGTATGACCTGCGAGTCCGGCCTCGAAGGTGGCAGTTTGGTCGATTTAATATTCGTGTTTTCTTTCAGTATTCAGGCCTCCGAGCCCAAACTGTCAGTGGTGATACTCTTTAATTAAGTTTTACAGGTGCACTGGAACTTTTTCAGGAGCCCATCTGTTGTTTTTTTCGGTTGTATCAACAAGGCAGTGATTTACTCATGATGCCACATTTTTTTTGGGAACGTGCCTGACTCGTGGGAGCTCTGGGCCTGCGGGCGGTACCATTGTTCCCACTGAGGGGGGGGGGGGCTGCGTAGTGGTAGTTCGAGATGTGAGTTGCAATATAACAAAAGGTGGAAGGTGTGGAGACAAAACGTTTCAGAAAATGCTAGACAGCATCGCCGTTTGTTTGTGAATGTCAAAAGCAGCGCAGAACAGTTTCTCCGGCAACAATGAGTCCGTTATTCACCTCTCACCCCCTCCACAGGTGCACTTGTTGCTAGTTTCCCAGTGGACATGAATTAGTTAATTATGTGATCACAATTTAAGCAATCAATAATCAAAGAATGGCAAAATTAAGTTTAAAAAGTCACTGGTTTATGTATCCTACTAAAGGGTTTCAATGCAATGCGAGGATGACTATTAGTGTGTGGATGTAATTATTGTATTTTCCTTTTTTTCACAGGAGGTCCATGAGCTGTTGGGAAACTATGACTTGAAGTACTGCTTTGTTGACAAGTACAAGGGCACAGGTTGGTCTAACCGCGCGTCCATCGGTCATATTAGCAAACAAACTTGAAAGGTGCATTTAAAAACTCATGTTTTCTGGGTTTAGAGCAGTTCACTGTTTGCTACAATCTTGAGGACACATTGCTTTACAATCTGAAGGACTGTGTTCATGGAAAAGGTTCGTTTTCAAGGTTCTAGACAACTCGGGCGTCTGAATTTCACTATTTGCTGAAGTCTAAATGACAAGGGCTTCACAAATTGAATGACTGTGTTCATGAAAAGTAAAGGGTTCTTGACTCTAATGAAAATGCTGAACAAAAGCTCCTGGAGCCCCTTTTTCATTAAAACATTTGCACCTACTGTTATGTGCTCCAGTATTTCATCAAGAGCGGTGACATCTGTCCTGCAACTGGGGATGCAGCGGTTATGAATATCTTGGCCAATACTGATGTTTTTTTAAAATTTCATAATATTCCTTCTTTTATGCCAGGGAAATGAACATCTTGATGATCAAAATAAAAGAAATAAATGTAGTTTTATCAGCCATACAATACAGTGTCTTTGAAAGAATACAGAGTAAGTTGTACATATTTTTAAGTAAGGTTACTTAAAAACCCTAAAAAAAAGTTTTCAGCAGATGCTAAAGCCGGGATGTCGTGAGCTAGTAGCTCATGAATGTGCCGGTGCCAAATTGGTGTGACACAGCAGCTATCGGTGGGTTTCATCCTGTATGCTGATGGGATTCAACAAGGTGGTTATCAGCCGATATGTCGCTGCACCCCTGCGTACAACTATAACTAAATCCCACAAAATTATGTCCCAGTTGTTTTGTGCTGGTATGTGTTAAAGCTGTGTGGGAGCCCCACTGATAAATCAGGATCCGCAAATATTTTGTCTGATATAAAAACCTTTTATTGCAGAAAACAGTGATTTGGTCATTTGTAGTTTATAATATTCCCAGTGAACTTTACTCACTGATGTCATTTCGGACAATAAAATTTACTGTTGAAACGTAAAAAAAGCCTTTCACCGTCATGTGGTTATCTATGTGCCACGTCTTTGATAAGTACATTTGAAGGAACGTTGCATGGCATGTGTTTTGTACAGCATATATTCTTTATACCAACATTATCAATAATATTGTAATGTTCACTCCCTGATATCGGTATCAGCATCTGTTCGCAAAAATCCAGTAGTCTTTTTTATGTAGTTGTGATATTCTCAGGACATCCATGCATATAGTCGTCAGTTACTGATCTGTTTTGTTGACAAGTGGTGAAACTTATTTGTCACTGAGACACATTTTGAATGCATCAAGGGGACTGGTTGCTGCAATTAAAATACCAACATGGGTGAATCAACCTTGTATAACCCTAAAACGTGAGCTGTGTCTTAATTCAGGGGAATTGTTTGTTTTTGTTGGTGTAAGTGCATTTCAGAAGTGTTAAAGCTGATTTATCAGGCAAACTGTTATGTCAAAAACAGAAACGTCGGCTTAAACGATGCATTCAAAATGTTTTTTTTTACTCATTGACTAGCTCTGTAATATTAAACCAGAAAGTGATTCAAAATGATGTGATGCCAGAAAAGTGGACGAGACAGACGGTGAATTCTGGGTGTGCACGGTGACTGCCAAACTGTCGTGGAAGATCACCAGTTAAATTTGTAAAGGGCCGTTCATACAAAATGTAATTGGCTTCAAAAACATGGCTAACAGGATGTTTGCTTGACCTCTCTGCACTTGAACAACAGACGTCCACATTGTTGCATTCTAAAAGCGGGTGCAATGACATTAAAAGTCATCCAGGCCCAGATGTGACTTTTTAGCTATCATCACGATGCTCAGTCAGATGAAATGCCTTTTTTATTCTCTTCAGCTGCTATGACAACCATTGTAGTCTCAATAAGGGAAATATCACAGTGACATGAAAGCTGGTTTGTGGTGACATTGTGCCACCAGCGTTGTCTTTTATCAGACCTGCTGAAGGAGAAATGGTGTCACAAGCAAGGTTTGCCGCCTGAGACCTGCAGTGTATGGAAATATCTTCCTCTGAATGCTGACTGTACAGATGTCAGTCCCTCACTTTACACCAAACTGTTGGTCTCTCTTCCACCCTCAGCATTTGTGACGCTGCTCAATGGGGAACAGGCGCAGTGTGCCATCAAAGACTTCCACCAGCATGTGCTACGGGACCGGGAGATCTCCGTGCAGCTGCAGCCAACAGACGCCCTGCTGTGCATCGCCAACCTGCCCTGTGCTTTCACCCAGCAGCAGTTTGAGGAGCTGGTGCGCCCCTTCGGTAACCTGGAGCGCTGTTTTCTGGTGTACAGCGCCACCACGGGGCATTCCAAGGGCTACGGCTTCGTAGAGTACATGAAGAAGGACTCTGCTGCCAGGGCCAAGTCGGAGCTGCTTGGAAAGCAGCTTGGCTCCCGCATGCTGTATGTCCACTGGACTGAGGTGGGCTCCCTCACGTACCCACTGCTGCACTCTAAATGCCTGTGCGTGGACCGCTTGCCCCCGAGCCTGCTGACAGCCCAAGACCTCCGCAACGCCCTGGCTGACACCCACGCACCAGTCTTCTGCCAGGTCAAACTCACCCCACACAAACAGCTGTGAAACAAGAATAATTAACTTTAAAGCTGTAACATTCCATTAATCAATTAGTTGATCGGTAAAAAACTGAATTGCCAAGTATTCTGAGCCAGTCTTTTTGTGTGATAATATTTTAGAACCAATAGTAATCTTTACAATAACGTCTCAATATGTATTATGTAGGTATATCATCAAAAATATCATGATACTTTTGTTGCCAGTTTTAACATTCAAGAAGTGATTTTGAAGAAATTCCAAAACACCTAGATGCGTAATGTGTGCTGCCATAAAGCCTAAAGAGATTGCAGTATTATTTGAAGGCCTTGGTCACAGGTTTTCAAATGTGAAAATTGTCCGCTTGGAGTCGTGACATCATGACAAATTGATTTATTTTAAAACATTTTGACTGTAGTTCAGATGATATCTATTTTCCAGTTAGTTTTCTCCAGCAGATCAAAGGATTCATTGGAAAAATACTCGCCAATTAATGGATTTTGAAACCACTCATTATTTTCAGCCTTATGGTGCTTTTTCTTTGAGCACCGACTTCCAAGCAGAGTACAACGTCCCAGCTGTACTCACGGCTCTTTGTAAACACAATGTCTGTGTGTAGACACTGTTGATTTATTCTACGCAAGGCCATACTAACCAGACTTCAGAGAGCTTTTTGATATTGGTGATTGTGTGTGTTGCACAGCCTGGGAATCTGCGAGCTCATGTTTGATTTGCTCTGGCTGTTGCCAGGTTCACGGTGCCAGGTTCGTGCTGCCATGTCTGCCGTATTGTTAGATAGCAGTATTGACACTGAAGGCTTGCAGATGGCAGAAACTGCTCTCCATATTTGATTTTTCAGTACCTTTCACCTTTACCCCAGTTTTCCTGTGGCCACTCAAAGTTTCTATAGCGATGAGCATTGCTGGTTTCTATGGTGATGACCACCTGACATCCCCAGGTGGTGTCATTCAGTCGGCTTTTCTGGAATGAGAGAGAGGGTTGTCCTTTTAGCACAGCACACATGGCGGTACGTTTCTGCTGGTTCCAGGGTTTTTAAGCAATTGTGGCAAAAGGCAGTGATGATTACGGCTCATGTGATGATTTAATGGAAACTTTGTAGTTTCCCTGCACTAGATTTAACAAGATACAACTGGCCCGCTTATGAAATGTTGAAACCTGGTTCTATTAAATCATGAAGCCACATCTAGTGTCTGATGGTGAGTAAAGGGCGTTTAAAGGCAATATGGTCAGCAGAATAGTACTTATCTATTAGTAATTGCAAGCATGAGATGATTTAATGTTTTTTACAATTTTCAGATTTGATATGGAACTTTTCTCAGGGGGAATATAAAGCTGTAGGTAAAGTTAAGTTTGCCAAACACTCAGTGAGTTTCAGTCCTCTGTTACACCCAAAGACTTTCCAAAAATTACACATTTAACTTTTATGGAGGAAGTGTTAATTACCCGAGGCTTAAATGAGAGGCTGCTATGTGAGAACCTGTCAGAGTTTTCTACCTGCCACCTGTTGGAGGAACCACTGTTACTAATAAACAAAACTCGTTCTTTTAGGAGATTTTCAGTATCACTTTTAATTTGGTTTTGAGCTGAGATTCTGGTTCATTTCAGGGTATTTACAACATAAATGTGCTTCTTTGGATGTTTTGCTCACATGTGTGCTGCGAGGCAGACACAATTATTTTCATTATTGATTAATCTGCAGATTGTTTTCACAGTTAATCATTCGTTACATAAAATGTCAAATGTCAAAACTGGGTTCTGAGAAATTGTGATGAGCATTTTTCACAAGGTGCAATCTGCACATTGGGTTTTGGACTGTTGGCCGGACAAAAGAAGCAAAGACTCTTCATGAACGACATGGAAAAAGCAGGAAATCCTGTATTTATTTAAAAAAAAAAAAAAAAAAAAAAAAAAGCTGGGACCAACAAATGTTCGATATTTCTGGCTGGAAAATTATTTAATCGATTCTCAAAATAGGTGACAACTAATTTTCTGCTGATCGACTAATGATTGCTGCTCTGGTGTGCTGAACATCCAGCGTGTGACCACAGACCTATAACCAGGCAGCCATGACCACAACGACCATGTGACTGTGTGCTGTATTTATTGGCAACAGAACTCCGGTAATTGTGTGTCTTTGTGACTAGAACAGCTGTTTTTTTCCCCTCTCCACAGTTGGCTCAGGGACAAGACGGAAGTTTTCGCCGGTTTGCGGTGTTGGAGTTTGCCACAGCTGAGACGGCCGAAGAGGCACAACGACTGACTGATGGCAGGCTGCTGGGTGGGACGCACATCAGGGTGTCCTTCTGTGCCCCTGGCCCTCCTGGAAGAAGCATGTTGGCTGCGCTGATTGCTGCTCAAACTATGGTACTTAAGTCAGCCTGATGTACTTTATTCACATCTCCACAGTTGAATTTGTCGTCGCACTTGTGCTGATTGGCTGTCTTGTCGCCTCTCCCTTCAAGGCGGTGAATAGGGGTAAAGGTCTCCTCCCTGATCCCACGGCCATGCAGATACTTACAGGCCTTAACAACCCTGCCACCCTCAAGATGCTGTTCAACCCACTGTCACAGGGACACAAACAAGGTGAGGAAGCTCTCCTCAGCTCTTAATGGCTTAAATGTAAGATTTGCTCTGGTGCTGTGGATCTTGATGTTCTCTTTGTGTGCAGGCCTCCTCGGGGCAGCCCCTACAGTGCCCCTGCTGGCCAACCCCGCCCTCTCTGCCGCCCTGCTCCAGATGCTCCTTCAGAACCAGGCCAAGGCCCAGCAGGTACGACCACCCTTTCTGCCTTTTTTTCCTTTGCTCGTGCCTCCTTACCACCCAGCCTGTTTTTGATTCATCCTCTTTTACTCACACACACACTCCCCCCCCCCCTACTCTCTGCTCTTTCCCTATTAACTATTAGCAAGCCTTTCTGGGAAATCATCTCCTTTGGGCTCAGGTGCTGCACAATAAAGAAAACCCTCTCGTTCCTTGTGTGAGTGATCTTTGTGTTTTGGCTGTCAGAGTGTGATGTGGTCACTTTTCTGTGATTGGTGATTTAAAAAAAACAAAACAAAACGCAATGCCAGGGTAGGTAAGGAAAGGGTGAGGTTTGTTTTTGTGTGCGTGTGTGGAGTGTACTTTTGAGTGGTGCTGAGTGATGTGGTAGGTGCGCTACTCCACTGTGCACAAAAAAAAAGTGTTCTGTAAGGACATAATTTCATACGTGGTGAGTAAGCCTTAATTAAGTGTGCTCGTGTTGTTCTGCAGTCTTTCGTTGCTCGAGTGTCGTCGCCGGCTGTGTGACCCTCTTGTGACTCTGAACTCTGCTCTCTCTTTTTTGGCCAGCAGGCAGGACTCATTGGGGAGAATCCTCTGGCCGCTCTGCCTGGCCAGCAGGGAGTCCATCTGCTCGGAGACCTGCCCCAAGGTTTGGCATCCGCCCGCTCCAGCCGTAGCTTCTTGAGCCGCGAACTGCATGTCTTTGCTTTGCTTTGCTTTGCTTATGACGCTTCACATCTGTAGCCCTCTCTGCTTGTTTATCCTGGTTTTCCTAAATGTTTTGTTGAGCTCCACAGCTGTAAAATTGGCTTTAATTTTAACCATGGCGCTGATACGAGGAATAAGATGTTTCAATATAATTTTGTTTTATCTACATAACCACTCATTTAAACCAAAAACATCTGAAATTAAATCTAGTCATTGTCCCAGACGAGCAGACTAGATTAACATGAATGCCAAAATGAAAAGGGGATGTTTTTTCTTTTTTTCTTTTCTGTTTTGAGTCACTCCATCTTTAAACCTGGCGTCATGAGGGCAACCATCTGTTCTCAGAATGTACATGTCCTCTGTAGTGTTTGTGTGTGTATACAGTGTTCTGTACCTATAGTCATTTCATTATAGTAGGGATTTGGATGTGATGACCTTTTTGGTTTAGGTACCTTGAAAGTGCTTGTTTTTTATTTGCATGACATGCACATGAATGAGCTGTAGCAAATTTGATGAAATATTTGATTAATTGTAATTTACAAACATACCTCTATCTTATTCCCCTAGGTGGTGTCGTCCCAGGTCTCGGCCTTCAGACGGATCCTCTAAACCCCCTAAAGCCGGTGCCACTTGGCAGATCCCTGGCAAGAGAGCAGGAGTCTCCCACAGCAGCGTGCACCTTCCCCCAGACTTCCTCTCCCACCCTGCAGGGCATCTCCATGCCCCTGATGGGCAGCATGATGGGGGCAGATGGCCTCACAGCACAAGGGGTGAGTCCCCATGTAATTTGCATAATATGCTTTCTGCCTGCTTTACTCCTGTGCAGCCTTTCTACCAAAGTGTAAATGAGTTTCTTCTCTCCAATGGTAAAAGTGAGTCACCTTTTCCCCTCCTGCCAGGTATCCATACTCGGAGACCCCCCCAAAGATGTGAACCTTCCTCAGGGTGCCTTCCTCAATGTCAACAATGTTTTTCCCTCAGGTAAGGTGCTGTATTTGCACTGTGGGGTTCTAATTTTCCTACTTGGCATTCTGTTTTTGTTTGCTGCATCCACTTGAGTAAATGTGTTCCAGCATGTGATGTCTGTCTACTTAATTCTTCTGCAGGAAGCTGCAGGCCTCACCCCTATAGGAAGAGGCCGACACTAAGTAACGTGTCCAACCAGCACACTCACCAGAGCATACAGCCAAACTTCAACCTGCGCTACCAGGACTCCTACAGCCCAGAATATCCTCCACTTCACCAGGTAACCACCAGATATCCACTGCTTTGTCCGTAGAAAGACAGGTTTTTTTTGGGAAGTTTGATCCTTTTGACATTAATTAGTTCTGCCCGTATACATTGTGACCTGATGAATTTACAATGCAGCTGCTCGTTCAGTCGGCTGTATGATGTGATCCTGTCTGATGACCATCTGGTGTTTCTCCTCAGGATCCCCTGGCCCACTTGTATGAACAGCAGGAGAACCTCGATACTGGGGCCTTGGCAGGATTCGGTCAGCAGGTAGTGTTAAATCAACCATTTCGAAACTGTGTAAGCATCAGAGGTAGGAGAAAATACCGATGCACCGACATATTGTATTGCTTCCTTTTGTGATGCGTTACTGAAACACTGGTGCCAGACATCAATATTTCATTATATTAGTGTTTTAACTTTGAAACTCTCTTGCCATCTCTTCCTGGCACCTGCCTCGCCCTCATGTTGTTCATCTTGACTCACTGAATCGTGGTTATGCAAAAACTCCACCCTACCCAGTCATTTCTGGCTTTCCTGTAGCCCAGAAGAGCACAGGACTTGTTGTTGTACGGGCAGGATGTGGATTGATCAAACTGTTTGTTTTTGAAAAAACAGTCAAATTGAGACGTGTAGTATAAAGTGATTTTAGATGGAGCCCGACTGATATATCAGGTGGCCTGTTATTATCCGGAGATATTGGCCAATCACAAATATATTGGTATCAGCATATGTTAGCTGATATGCACTAATCTAATTTAAAATGATTAAATTCACAATTAAGTTTACTGTTTCAGTATTCTGTTATGTTTATTTTGTGTAAACCACACTTGAGGTAATTTAAAAATGACATTAAGTTTACTGTAATGCAGCTTTTAAAGCCAGAAAAACACTTGAATATATCATTTTTTTTTTTTATGATGCCAAATCATTTGTGTTTTGTCTGATAGTAAACCAGTTGTGATCTTGATTGTCTCTGCAGCTCTCACGCCACCTCGACTACAGCGAGAGGTTTTCTCCCTACAGTTACCCTCCCAGTCCACCCCTGTCCTACTTCAGCTCAGGGCCCGAGGCCTCCGGGAACAGCTGCCTCCCAAACACTCAGCTCAACAGGGTACGACTGAAGCTTTGGGCTTTGTTTTTGAAATCCACCTCTGTTTTGGTTTCAAACTATTGATTACTTGTCAGTGCGCAAACACCATGGTAGGACTAGAAGACATAAAAATGGAGGGTTCGGTTCCAAGAATAAGCCCATGTTCAATAATTTATATTGCTCTGTGAGTGCTTGAGCCTCGGCAGAAGAAGTCTAACTGAGAGATGTTTGTTTGTCCTCAGGCTGTCGGAATGCCTCCTGTGAGCCACAACACCAACTACCCCCCAGGCCTGGGGAACGCAGTGAAGGTAACCCACTTAATTGAGTCTTTACTTTTGATATATATGTACTGCTCACATATCGAGCTTGATTTAACTATTTTTTTTACCAATTACAGACTCCCATTGGTAGTCACAAGCGTGTGTTCTCCCGCCTGATCCCGTCTCCAGAGCCGAGCCCGGAGGGCAGCTACGTGGGCCAGCACTCTCAGGGTCTGGGTGGCCATTACGCAGACTCCTACTTGAAAAGGAAGCGAATTTTTTAGAAGCAGCTGACTGCTTCTCGCTGCACGAGTAGCATTTCAACAGCCAGGACACAAAGGCACCTCCTCCGGTCTCCTCTAATGAACTTGGGCTTGGTGGTCCTTGGATTAGTCTCTTGTGTACTCCTGTGAGTGACCCCTGGAGGGCGCTGGGGAGTGCAGCCTGTTGCCATCTGGACAGTTGTTTCACTCTATGGGAATTTTTGGTGGTTGTTTTTTTTTTCTGTTTGTGTGTATATATGATTTTAGTGTGTTGGTAAATTAAGTTTTTACTTTATTTTTTATTTGAATTTTAATTTCCTGTTGAAAAAGCTGTACAGTGAGGAAAAGAAATGGTTAATTAGCAAATGAAGTCTTTTTTTCTCTTGAGCATTTTTTTTTTATTTTTATTCCTGTGTTGAGTGTGGTGTATCAGCAGAGCTACAGATAGTTTGACCAGTTTTCAGTGGCGGCTCCAGGCTGCTTTGTATGTTTGACATCTCACTACAGTGATGCTGTCCACAATTTCAGGCAAAGGGACTTGCATAGTATAAAACAAGCTTTATTCCAAAGGCGCTACTTTTTTTTTTTTTTTTTTTTTTTAACACCGCCTTCTTAATCTTTGTGAAGTTCAGTAGTTTGTTTGAGATGGTGTTTCTGTGTTGTGGTATTTCTTGTTTTCTCTTCCACAGGGTTGTAGATTTTGCTGTTTGACTCTATTTCTGGATCAGGCCTCTCCTCATTGGTTAACATTCAGCTTTCCATCCACCAATGACAGCTGTATGTACCTGCCTGTGTGTGTATGTTTGTGTTTATGATGGTGAAACTTTTTTTACCATTCTGTGCCATATTGTTGTTGTTGTCATCCACACCCTCCAGCTTGTTCGGTCTGTTCTCTACACTGGTTGTTGAGTGATGCACTTGGAGGGCACAGGTCACAAACCCTCACCTGTTCTCACCTCTGTAAGATGCCATTATGTCTTCTCTCACTCATTTTGTCCATGAGTTGAATATTTTCTGTGTTTATGTGAAGTTCCGTGTCAATTTTTGAATGTCTTGAGTCCAAACACAACACCTCGATGGTTGAGTTGGGTGGGTGCGGGCGGGCGGTGGACATGTGCTGCGTGCCATCTCTCAAGCTGCCAGCAGATGGTGAATACGGGAACATTAACCATCTCTCTTCTCTCAGAGGCTCGACTTCTCTCGATGAGTAGACGGCAGCTGGAGGGACGGACGCAGCCTGTCCTCAGTTTTTCCAGTACTGGTGGGAGTTAAATCTGTCTGGGGGTGCTAATGGAAGCTTGGGCAGGTGGTTGGTCAGTGACATGACTGTCTGTGTTCTTTTTTTTTTTTTTGAATAATTATCTGGTTGACAGTTTGATTGTGAAAACCCATTACCTCTGACTTCTGCTAGGAAATGCAGCTACACTCGAGCCTTAACAGTGTTCTCTGTGAATATCATCCTGCCCTGTGTTGGCTTCCATCTACATTTACCATTTCTGTGTTTATTTGCTGTGTATATAGTTTAAGCTTGATCATTTTTCGGAGTCCGAATCTTTTGTTTTCTTTTTTTTCCTCATACCTGCCTCTGGTCTGGTGTTTTGAATGAATTTGCTGCTTCTCTCTCTCTTGTGTTTTTTGTCGTCTGCCTGTACGTTTTTGAAAGCTGATGTGACCGAGAGTGGCGCCACAGCAGACTGCTCATGTTGTGTATAGACTTAGAGATGCAGCTGTAATGTTTGACCATCATCCATTTTAATTTTTCTTTTTTTTTTTTGACCAACTGCTATCTTCTTATCTGTACCGCCATGGTTGTCTCTGTATGTGTGTGATGTGAGCAAGTAAATGTTATTTAAACTCATCTGATTGTAAAGTCATCATTTTTAATACACAAGCTGTAGTTCACTGATAACTGTATTTTGTTTTTGGGGTTAATATGACATTTACTGTATATATTTTTACCATAAACATTTAACTGGTTCCTTGGGACAGGCTCTTTTGTCCGACACTTTAAAGGAAAAGTTCACCTCAGAATGAAAGTTGAGTCATTTGTCTTTTTACCCAGTGTGGATGTCAAGTTGCAGTCCACAAAATATTTCTTGATCTTCAACATTGCAGCATTCTCCTTAACAACTGAAGTAGATGGGGACTTGTTTTAAACCATTTAAAAACTGAAAGAAATGGCTCCATACAGCTCATCTGGTGTAATCCAAGTCTCTGGAAGCCCCTAATAAATTGATTTGGAGAGATGCTATTTACGGCCTTTCAAAAGCCTGAATCTAAACCGTAGCAGCTAAAAACCCAAATCTCAGGGCTTGGGGGGTTTACGGCGGCTTGGATTACACTGGTTGACCTGTATGGAGCCTTTTTTTTTTCTTCTTTTCTTTGGGTGAATGTTTCTTTTTAAGAGTGCATAATTTGTCCAAGGCTTACATTTCCTGTTGAGTACGTTTCCATCTACATCACACTATACTGAATATCAAAGACTTATGGGCACAGTGTATGGATTTAATTGGATCATATGGGCAGAAATGTAATATAATAGTCATGATTAAACATTTTATTAGTGTGTTATCACCTGAAACTGGGTATTGTGTTTCCATTACCTTAGAATAACCTTTTTTAAGTCTACAGAGAGCCGGTCGTCCAGCCCAGAATGTCCAAAACCAAACACCTGCTCTAGAAAACGGGAGGAAAATCTGCATCTGGTCTGCTGGATTCCACCAAATCTAACAGACTGGACCTTTTGCATTGTCTTTTCAAAGAGAACCTAATTTATCACTTTAAAAAGTAAAGAAACTATTAAGAATAAAGAGCGGAGTAAATCTGCACGTGTGGTTGAGAGCAGGATGATGCAAGTTATCTTCGAGCGCTGAAACGTTTAAGTTGCATCTCATCTCATTCGGGGGGAGAAAAGGTAAACTAATCCCTCTGTGATGCTTGAGGCAACATTTAGAGGCACACAGCTGTGGTTATATCACATTGTAACTCATTATATCACTAATGAGCACAAGTTATTCACCTCTTTCCAATCGACTGACATGCGCAGCCAGCTGATGCTTTGCTCTCCTGGATCACTAACCATGCAGAAACAACGCTCGTCCACATTTCAGACAGATGTTGAGGAAGAAAGCACGGATCAAACAGAAGGGAGGAGGCATCCGAGCATCTGCTAATAAAAGTCAAATCTTGACCTCGAGATCTCTCCTTTTGTTGGAGGCTGATCATTTCAAACAATTATTGTGCAAAAAGTGTTTCCTGATGAATTTCAGGCCCGATAATAATCAACCACGCCGCCTCAGTGGCTACGCACGACTCTCCTCCTTTGTACTTGAGTTACAAGATGTTTTTGGACGGATGCCACGAGGCCCAGACTCTTATCAGCGTGGGGTTGCTATGGGTGTGACCTGTATGAATGTTAAGTGGGTTCTTGCTGAGCGGATGATTTCCCTGAATGAATAATTATTTAACAATAAACTCAGTCGCTCGGTTATCAGCTCTGTCGGCTGACAACAGGTTTCTCGAAGAATAAAAACATGTCAAACCGAGAGGGGCGTGAAAACACCTTTCGCTCTGATAAGTCTGTACACAGAGGCGGCTGACAGGTCAGATTTAATTAAAAAAACAAATTCAGCACCTCGAAACTCAATACCTTAAAACTATGTTAAAACAAACTTGGCTCAGTCTGTTCAGCCTCTCTGTTCAGCAGAGCCCGACGGTAATGACAGGTCAATTGAGCTCTTATCAGGCAGAAATTGAGTTTTAAAGTCATCTGCCCAGATGATTG
This sequence comes from Diplodus puntazzo, assembly GCA_963678695.2. Classification (NCBI taxonomy): domain Eukaryota; kingdom Metazoa; phylum Chordata; class Actinopteri; order Spariformes; family Sparidae; genus Diplodus; species Diplodus puntazzo. The sequence continues at coordinate 6,240,862 of OZ023174.1, forward strand.
GCCATGTGGCAGGTCTAAGCCCTTTGTATTACCGTCCCTCACCCTTCAGACTGAGGTGCCAGGGGGTAAGAGGCGGTGAAGAGAGCTCATCTTCCTCTCAGCAGCCATCACGGTGAAAGGTTTTGATTAGCTGTTATTCTTGTGGTCCCGCCGAGCCTCAAGGAGCCGAGCTGCTGATGGAGCTTTCCCCTGATGGGCACAAACACAACTGCATTACATCGGTCACAAAACCCTCCTTTTTAACACCGTCCCTGACATTTCTCTGCCAGCGAAAAAGAGAATTACTTCATGTCTGGGTATGTCGTGAGACACAACTGTGGAAAATTCCACCACTCTGCAAAGGACAATAGAAATGAGAACATTGTGTTATTTTTTTTTTTTTTAGACCTGCTGGCATTAAATTAATGTGTTTCTACCAGCCGCTGGGTTTATTTCTGTAATATTTGTCTGTAATGCTTCAGGCACACCTGAAATATGTTCTCATACCTGCAGCCAGTCTACCCAGAGTTCTCAGAGGGATCCACTGAGGCTCGGTGGACGCTGTGTCAGACACATTTAGATTTCTGCCTTTCATATTCCCACCCACACAGTCACCCTGCACAGTTGCTGGTGAATGCTGCTGAAACCTGCGATTTTTTTTTTCTCTTTCTCCCAAATACGGAGACGGAAGGAGGAAGAGCTTTGAAGACGGATCACTGCAGCATCATTTATCACAAATTCTAACCACATAGATGAAGAAAAAGTTCTATTTTCTGTCCATTTGCGTCTGCTGTGAAACCAAAACTGTGCCTCTCATGTGTGTGGAACAGAAACGAGCGCATTTGAATGTACAGATTCACCTGCATCTACGTGTAAAACACACTAAATTCACGTGTGCAATGATTTATTACAGCTTTATTTCAGTATATGAGCATCAAAGTGTAACCAAATAGGGAATGTGACAAGAGCTGTTTATAGCAGGATTAGTCATAGAAAGCAGCCCACTCCCCCCAGTGACAAACAGTCCATAAAACAGTAGCACATCTCGCTAGCCCGGGAGAAAGCCACCAGTCTGCCTCTCGCTTAATTCACAAGACGGGGAAGCCACTGAGCTTGAACGCTGCCCCTGCTTATGCACCCAAACAAGATTATATTATAGCAGGGATTTAAATTCCAAGCCAGAACATGTCCCCTTATCCCCCCTGAAATAAGCTTGGGTATTGTTACAGTCTTCATTTTCATCTTTTCCAGTCAATCCTCCGTGTAACTGTATATCACTGTGGCACCGCAGAGTGAGATAACAATATCTGTTGGTGGGGAAATAAACAGCGGTGTTGCTGCTCTGATGCTCTCAACAACAAACCAAAAAATGTTTCCTTGTAAGCTGCGTACCTCCAGCCAGCCCTGTTCTCTGGCTGGAGGTACAATCCAATCTTGAATATTTACAAAACATCTCCAACTGCAGATGTAATCCAGACCGCAGCAGCGGGATGAACCTGGTTTATACTTTGATTTGATCACGAAATCTTTTTTTTCGCTGTACACCCAAAAAACTCATCTCTCCCATAAGTACGCCTTGTCCTCCTCTGCCCCGTTGAATCATATCCCCTGTCCCGCATCGTCCTCCTGAACATTAATAGCCTACACTTTTATCTAGAAGTGCAGCTCTTATTTCTTCTGCTGCCAACACACGATCACTATTGAATTATGAGCTATTGCGAGAACACTTTGTCTCTGACCAGTCCCTTCTCTGTGTTTTTCTCTCCGTTCTCAATCTAAGAATTGGAGTTTTTCATTGAGCTCTCTGCATATTGCTAAAGCACCTATAGGAAGGTTAAAGCTTTACTACTTTGAAAGCAAAATAGCTTGAAAGGCACAATCTTTATACCTAAAGCACAGTCTGCAACCATGCAACTCCAGAAAAAAGACTGGACAAACATGCACATGGTAGGAAGGAAGGGTCCATTTAAACCCAACCAATGCTTTCCCAAACCAAACCAAATGCTTGTACTGACTCAACCTCACCAGACAGCAACAGAGAGCTGCAAAGAAACGTGAGATATTAATATATACAGTAATACATTCCAAAGGGGATACAGAAACTCAGAGAGATTGCTGTGCTTCAGCAGTTCAGCCACAACAGCTTACTACAGACGCAGACCTTTCATCTTTTCATATGTTGAAATCACGGTCCTTTCCTTTAATTGCCCCCCAGGGACAGATTAGGTAATCTGAACTGAATTGAATGGTCCTTGAACAACGTAGATTATGATGCTCTGGGAAAAACACCAACACGGTGTTATGCAGACACACCGCACTTCAATGTAAACCGAAGTGTAGCCATCAAAATACAAAACACAGGATTAGAACCTGCTGTCAACCCCAAGTTTACTGACGTCAGCAACACTCTATATCAAGGTCCTTGTAAGTACCGTTATCCAATAATACAACATTTTTAAATGTATTATTTCCTCCTGGAAAAATTAAAAACGATGGCACAAAAGTAGTGCGTCTGCCTTTGCCCAACCAAAACAGTAAGAGGCATTGTGTTCCCCGGTCACTACACCCAGGTGACGACTGTGGGAAAATGAACCCCGCTGATAGAGGAGCAGAAGAAGGTGAAGAGGGAAACTGATAGAAACGGAGGTAAAACAAGAGTGTTCAGACGGACTCTCACTTGAAGGAGAGAGCGCAACTGTTGTCAAAGTCTGTTCCTCCTACATAAGTGTTCCCCCTCTGCAGCAGGACTTGAGATGTTTAAACCAGACATTCTTTCTACCAGATCAGTAAGTAAGTAATAAATCCGACCTGTTTTTTTTTACCTTCTCACAGCACTGACATCACGGCTTTTAAGTCAAATTAAAATCCTTACTGTTGTTTTGGTGCTTTGGACAGCCGGGCTGCGATCGGATGCTTTGTTACAGCTGCGCTGACAAGTAATGCCACAAAAGTTACAAAAATTCCACTTTAACTGTTAATAAATATGTAAATTATAAATGCCTTTTTAACCACAAACAAATGGATAATAAGTTATGTATTGATCTTTATTAAAACAACTATAAAAGCTTCAGAAAGATTTAACAGTGACATAAAAGGTTAAAGTTACTTAAACTCAATACATGTGTCTGCAGTGCTTTAATGAAAAAGTTATAAGACACTCATGAGGTTTTCATTAACATTATTAGGTGTCTATGAAATGTCGACAAGTGTCTTATGAATGTCTTATAACAATAAATGTGTTTAGGATCCAGTTAGAAGCACTTATACAATCTTGTTATGTTAATTAAAACTCTTATTATGAAGCACTTTTAAGGGCTTTATTACCTATTAACAAACAGAGCTGTCAGGATAATGACCAGGCCAGCTGTACAACAAAATAAATGTTTATAATTCATGCAGAAGATATTTACATATACAAACTTAATAAGGTTATAAAACGGAGTGTTTGATTGTTTAATTTGCACAGCTGATCCTGGTAGTCTGTTGCGTGTTGTTTCGACATTCATTTCTTTCATACTAGTGGCTACTAGAACAACATTGTGATCACTCAGATGCTTGATTTCCATCTCCACTTGCCATTACAGCTCAACAATCATTAGGACACTAATGCTCATTACAAGGACTCTGATACAGAGTGCTGCTGAAACCTCTATCTATTTATCTATTTATCACGTCATTTGCGGTCCCATTGCCCCTGAAGTGAAACCTCCCCACCACCCCACTGATGCAACATTAGATCCTTTCCCATCTAACCCCTCCTCCGCCTTCCATGGAACTACAGCGAGATCCGACTGGTTGGGAGATAACAGGGAAAACATACGTTGTTGAAAAACGAGTTGGCGAGCGGCGGCTGCTGTGTGAGCACGTCCCAAAGTCACATCTGAATGGTCGTGCGCTCTCATGTTGCTCACCGTGTGGAGGTTTTTTTTTTTTTTCTTTTCTGCAGCGCCGCTCAAACATCTCAGCTTTGAATCAGCGTGAGTGTGTGCGAGTGTTTGCACACGTGCACGCGGCGTGGACAGAAGGACAGTCCGCCCCCACCTGCTGCACCTCCACACAGCAAGAGAAAAAGACAAACTCAAGTTATTTCAGGAATCCTTTTAACACTTCATATAAATGACCCGATAGCCCGCTGAGACACTGTTACATATTACTGCAGCTCGACAGTGTCTGAACATGCCTATATCACACACACACACACACTCCCATTATTCCTCGCTGTCAGGAAAGAGGTGTGGATTACTATTTCTTGGCCTTGCTCTGGCAGAGAGTGTATCCATTTCCCAGAATTCCCTGATGACCCACGTGCAGCCTGAGTGTGGGCCAGAAGCCAGACAAGCTGCTGATGGTCTTTCTGTTGGACACACAGAGTTCACTGACTTCTGCGATAGGCTGTCGAGTTTAAGCTGAATGTGTGAACACACTCTTCACCGCACGCGCGCCGACCAACCGGCAACAGCATCAAAGTGGCAGGTAATGAATTACAACGCGGTACTTTTCCACAGCCAGCCATCTCGTCCACACGTACCAAGTAAGTCAGACTGCTCGGCGTTTCAATTATTCCTCACGATGTGAATGCGTAACGTGCAGTGCCGTTTGCCGAGGTTGCTCATAATAAATCAGACGGTCATGAAATGAAGTGTGCCGCTGACTCAAGCGAGAGGAACTTTTATTTTCCCCACACCACAATGGAGCGCTCCAGACCGCACTGCGGTCCATGGTCATCTCATCATCCTTCACCACAAACCCCCCTTTCATTAGTTTCTTCTTATTTTGGGGATATAAAAGGACAGAAAATATCATCTTAACATTTAATTTCCATTCCAACCTCATTTGATGTTGTTTTAAATAGTGTTATGGGAATATTTGATAAAAATGTGTCTGCATTCCACAAATAAGTTTTCATTTTTTCCCATGCTCTGTGCGGTTTTTTGATTTTTCCCTTCTTTGGTCAAGGTTTTTGTGCAGATGAAGGTCGTGTAACCAAAAGGCATTTTATAAAAGTGGAGCACTGCACCACTGTGTGTGGGCACTTTTCCCTTCGTATCTGGTCAAGGTTTTTTAGAGACAGACTGAAAAAAAGTGTCTTTTGTTGGTATGCTTTTTGCTGGAGTCTTTGTTTGCTTTTTTTTTCCATTCAGATGAAGCTCTTTAATCATATGTTTAATTGTGCTGAAATTGTCCTTCAGAGAGCGATTCCTCGCAGAGCAATTCTGCTCGATTGAAAATTCATGTTTTTATTCTAAACGCTCGTTGTTTCCCAGAGAAACAACACTCTAATGTGCGATCCTGATGAAAAAAACAGAAGCTCTTTAAGGGGTTTTCTGAACTCTCTCTGAACCCCAGACAGCTTTTAAACAATGCACTATTTGTTCGGATAGTCGGTAATTTCCACATATCATTTCTGCATCTCGCTTTTTCATTATCTAAGGCCGTCTACGACAACTGACAATTTTCTCTCAAGGAGACAGTATTGAGTGTACTTTCATGCAGCTGCCCTGAGAGAAAATATATAATTTAAAGTTGAAATCCAATTGCAGATGTATTGTTTGCTGCAGCAGAAAAGTAAAGTAAGGAGACATTAACGCCGCGCTTTATCTATAAACGACGTCTAAGCTGTGAAGCTAAAGACGTGTGTGTGCTGAGGCGCCGGAAGTGAAGGGAGTCGTCACGTGTTTCAAGGTCAACAGTAAAAAAAAAAGACATATTCCTTTCATTTTTCAGCTCTGTAGGTTGCAGATTTTATGCAAATGTGACAGGTGATGTGTGGTTTTCTGCAGAAACGCCGGCAGCTGAAAGAGTGTGCGTGATTCAGTTTGACATTCCCGAGATTTCCTGCTGTAAAGAAGCCCGCAGTTTAGGTTTCTGATTATGTTGAACCAGCGCTGTCTGAGATATCCTGAGATATTCCTGGGAGCTGTCGAAACAAGACGCGCTGGAGTGTACATCAGACATACATATCAACATCAAGACTCTCCGACTCCTGGAATAAATGAGCTACAAAGACCCTCCACGACTTGACATTTCCAGCTTGCCAATTTAAAACATTTATTTATTTATTTGTTTTTTTAATGAATGCTACAAGAAAAGGGAGTTCAATTATGTTTTTTTTCATTCAGCTGAGAAAACACGTCTAAAATTAGGCCTGAACTGGCTTTTAAAGACACGACGACAAAATGATTAATGCTTTTCTGTTGCGCCTGAGCTGCTGCGGTGCTTCTGTACGCGCCTTCGCCGAAGCGCCTGCATCTCAGCTCCAGTCAGAGTGCTGCTGCTGTTCTCTGAGGGCTAACACTCCCAACCAGTTTAAATCGCTCAGAGTTGTGTGGAAAGCATTTCGAGCAGCGGCGTGTACCTGCGAACATTTGAAAATCCATCCTGGCTGCTGCAAAGATCGGTGAATTCATGGTCCAGCAGTCAAGCGGTGGAATATTGCGTGATGCCCAATTCTTCAGTGTTGATACTTGGAGGCTTTTCTGTCACTTCAGTCAGACAATAATTTTCATTCAAATTATTCATTCCGATCATCAAGTGCACTAACTGATGAGTGCCTTGAAAGGAAATTAATTGCCAACCATTTCAGTCATTTTTCCAGCAAAAATGTCACTTTTTGCTCAGTCCGGCTTCTTAAACTTGGGGATTTTCCGCTTTTCTTCCTCACTCATGATAATTCAGGGAGAGTCCTTGGAATCTGGACTGCTGGTTGGACAAAAAGAAGCAATTTCAAGACGTCATGTTGAGCTCTGGGAACTCACAGCTCTTTAGAGACAGTTTATAGACTAAACAATTACCTAATTAAACATAAAAATCGGTAATGAAAGCAACCGTTAGTTGCAGCCAGAGTTGATTGTGTTTTTGTGTTTAATGTCACGTACTGCACGCCTTCATCAGGTTTAAAATCATGGCTTGAAGCGTTCATATCGAACTCATCAGGCAGAAAATGGAGGATGCTTTTTTTTCCCTCTCTCTCTCCTGCTGACGTTAAAATACAGCCAGCCGGACACAAACACAGCATAAAATAAGAATGTAATTTAGGCTGAGGCGGAAAGGAGTGAAAAAACCTGCGGACAAGAGAAAAACAACTCGACTGAGTGTCAGTCTATTTCTAAAGCCAGTAATTACAGAATAGATAGAAACCAGACTGAACGTCTAAAACCACACTGCTCATTACACACCAGAAAACAAAATTGTTGGTTTTGGTAAAATGTCTGTTTATGGTTATGCACTTGTTTCTCCGTAAAAAAAACAGGAGATATGTGAGTGTGGACGTGACGAAAACAGGTCATATTTTGACGTCTGAGGGAGTCGAGAAGGTAAAGACTGTATGGGCTTTCTGTCTCGGGAAGTCTTTGCGCATTTCTTTCAGGTCACGTCCTTCCCTTCATTTTCAATCCATCCGAGTGGAGGCACCACCTCTGGGGACGATGCTTTCAGGGGACCCCGAGGAAACAGTGGTCTTGGTGAATTCTTATTGGCGCCAATGCTTCCCTGGTAAAGCTCTTGGACTGCTCCGGCATGCTGCACACACCGGGCAGCCACAGCTTGTCTCCGGTGGCCTCGGGCTAACGAGCTCGACTCGCCGGAGGTGTGAGGCCTGAGGCTGGAGCTGCCTGCGCTGTAGATCAGCCAGCCAGCAGCGGATGGAGCCAGTGGGTGGGATTGTAAGCAGACCTCCACCAAGACTCTCCACACTAACTCAAAGTCTGGAATGTCGTCTTTTTCGATTCAGTTCACACCTTTCTGGTTTGTTGTCAAACCTTTTTGGCCCTTAGTGAAAATCCAGCACTTGTGTTTGTGTCCATAAACTGTTTCCGAGCATCGGTGGACCGCCACTCGTATTATTCAGAGCATCACTCCAGAGAGCGTTCACACGGCACTGGCAGGGGAAGAAGAGAAGAGAAGCAGCAGCAGCAGCGACTTTCCAAAGTTCACAGAACATCCAAACATCCGGTTGTCTATTTTTTAGCTGCTTATCTGTGTCAGGGTCACCGAGCCCGAGCAGCCCAGATGTCCTGTTTTCCCAGCAGCCTCCTGCAGCTCTTCTTAGGAAACCTTCCAGGTCAGTTGAAAGACTCCAGCCAGCGTGGCGCTTCCTGGTGGCATCTTCCCGGACCATCTCGACGAACCTGAGTGCTTCTCAGTGCTCAACAGCTGACTGCGCAGTTCTCCCTGAACTTTCAGCCAGGTGCTTCATCCTGCTACAGAGCATGAGGCAAATCTGAGAAACAAAGCTCATCGCCGCGAAGGATTACAGAGAAACCAGATCTCGTCCATCTTAGGAGCAATTACTTTCCATCTAAAGGGGTCAGCGCTTCAGGAGGAAACATGGCACGCTCACACAGGCCGGCCATAATCAGCTGCGTTGATGGAATGTAAACTAAGTACATTTACTCAAGCACTGTACAGTTTTGAAGTACTGCTACTTTATACTTCCATGACATTTTGGAGGCAAATCTTGTACTTTTTACTTTTGCATGCTGCATCAAAGCCAGAGTCGCACATTTTAAACTAGAAAGGCACTCAGTAGAGCGCATACCTCCGCCAAGACCCAACAGTTTTACTTTCTGCCACCCGAATACACCTGAGTTTTTTAAAATCAAGATCCATGCATTTAGGAAGCTAACAAATAAAATCCTGGATCCGTCCCTTCACTCGGATCCACACCAAAAGCTAACTGGGTCCATCCTGGGCAGAGACCCGTCCTCCATCTGAGTTTTGTGGAAACATGTTCAGCAGTTTTTCTGTAATCCTGCTGACAAACCAACTTTTCTTTTCACTAAATACTTTATCTTTACCGTTACTCAAGTTTTGACTTTTGGCTACTTTTTACAACGCTGCTCTGCACTGAGGAAAAAAAAAAAAAAAGCTGACACATCTGCTGACACCGGCGGAGCACCTCACTGAAATAAACACCGTCTAGACCTCAGCTGCACCCTGATTACAGTTTGACTCCTGTGTTTGACATCTATAATCAACATGGAGCCTGATTTAATTGCAAGAATTCGCAAACAACTCTGTGTTTTTATTACAGTTTGGTTAAATGCTGTCAAATAAAAAAACATCAAAAATGTATATTTGGGAAAGGAAGTGAAGCAACAGTTAAAAGATCATGTTTCCTGCCCGTTTACGAAATTTAAATTCCCATTCATGTTAAAATGGCACATAAATCAACTTGATCTCGCGTCTTGCTTGTTAAATCATCATCAGACTGACACGGAGCATTTGACTTAGGAGGTTTTTAAGGAGAACGTTTTTCCCGGCTCGTGCTGAGGACAGAGGGTGTCGCACACTGTACAGATTGAAAAGCCCCCCGAGGCGTCGTGCTCTGGGATTTTCTGGCTTTATAAATAAAACTGACTTGACTTGATGTCTGTCCTTATTTTTGTCAAAGTTACATTGTTGTGTATATTTCAAGTCACTGCAAGATTTGTTTTATACTTGTATACCAGATCTCATAAACACAAAACTATGGCTGTCTTTAAAGGAACAGTTGACCCATAAAATGGATGAAGTTCCGTAGTCCACAAATCATTTCTGGAGGTTCGTAGAAAACAACTGAAGTAGCTGGAGATTTGTTTTACAGCTTAACAAACAGACGAACCATCATTCATAATATAATTTTACAATTTGGATCTATTCACACAACGTTCATCCAAATCAAAAGTCTAAAAGTAGAGGGTGTCATATACTGCACACATTATAAATTCCCTTTAGACAAACGTGTGATCCGTTAAAACATGCTAATGATACCTCCCTCTCCCTCGACCGAAGTCAAACTCAAATTGGATTTTGCATCATTGATGATGCACTGCAGATCACATAAGACCTACTAAGTACTGAGGCAGGTATTGATTAGTTGGATTGGCCGATACTGGCAGGCGATTTTGCACCAATATGAAACTTTACAAAACAAAGCAGGGAAAGATACCTGAGATAATTTATGAATATTTAAAATCCAAGGGACGTTTATTGTTCTGGTGCACTGATGCCATTTTAGACAACAACACTTATTGTTAAAAAATAGATCCTAATATCAGCATCGCCATGAAATATCAAGTATCGCTCTGCTCCGGTATTGATCAGAGACCGACAGAAGTCAGCACGGTGTCATGAATGTCATCAGTGGGATGCTGTCGCCCAGAGTGCTTCACGGCACCATTAGCTGCGGTGGCCCTGATGGGAATAAGACCTTTTACCCAACAATGTGAGTGCTCCCAAAGCAACAGGAGAGTTTTTACTTTTGTTCCTCGTCTACCAGACGCAGGATTGCGGGGAGGCCTGAAGGTCTCACCGCAGGGGGGCCGACATGTGCTCCTCAAGCTGGGACCCCGTGAGTCCAGGTGACAACCGTCAGCGACAAATAGGTAAAATGACACACAGTGGCATTTTAACATGCCACGTCTGATCGCATAAGCCTCTTTTTCCAGAGCTGACATCATTTGAGCAATTGGTTGTGTTTGTTTTCTGTCAAGGAAATGCGCAGTGAGCGCACGCAGGCACGCACGGGGGGCAAGACATAATGGATGAGCGCATAAAAGGTTCCAAACCCTCCAGTGCTGACAAATCACTGAGGAGAACAGCCGCCCAACCACCATATAGAGAGAGTGGACATGCTGGGAGAGAGGGAGAGAGAGAGAAAGAGAGAGAGAGTGTGGCAGAGAAAGAGAGAGAGAGAGGATGAGAGAGAGAGAGTGAGAGAGAGGATGAGAGTGAGACTGAGGGAGAGAGGGAGAGCGCGCTGTGGTGGAGCCAATGTTTGTCGTCGAACTCCAGCAAATATGAGGATGGGAGGAAGATAATGGCCCGCACTGAACAGGATGAGTGAACCTCCGCAATTATCCATTTGTGTCCTTTTATGATGCTTCTGACAAAACCAAACCTGAGGAAGAAGAGACTCTGGACAGCAAAGAAGAAAGAGGATCGCATGTGTTTTTTTTTTTTGTCTGTTTTGTTTGTTTTTTTGGGGGGACATGTCCAGCCATTCTTCACACCATCCTGATTTATTGAGCAGGGATGCTTACTGAGTCCAATTTAATATCGAACTGAAAATGATTGGCTCCCACATCTCCATGGAGGGATTACTGGAGACTTCTGCGTTGTATGTGCGCGCAGAGAGACGCCGTAGCTCTACATGAACCGCGACAGACTGAGTACTTTTATGGAAATTGCTTGGAAATTTCAGCTCAGCTGAGAGACATACAGGCAGCAATAATAGCACACACACACACACACACACACACACACACACACACACACACAGACACTGAAGCCAGCGCCGGCGATCTGTGTGCCTCTGCAATAAGTGGCTGATAAAAAGCAATAAATTCTCTAAAATAAATACAGTCATCCGGTTGTGCGCCATGGGCGACGAGGCGTCAAACTTCAGGGGAAGCAGCAGGACCGGTGTCTCATCACCAAAAGACAGGACTGGTGAGGATCGCGGCAGTGCGGAGATTCTGGGCTAAACTCTAACTGATCACCGCTGAAAACAATGAGATTAACGATTTTTGGACGACTTGTCAGATTACCACTGTGACAGTTTTTGATGTTATTCAGAAGAAGAGATTCAGATCGGGGCTGTGCTGGACTTGGTCACTTTGATTTGTTCGCTCAGAGATCAAGTGGCAGAGAGGGACATGAGACGTTTTGTTTTGTGCTTGGAATAAAATAAAACAGCCATATTATTTAATCAATAAGTTCAAAGGGGATCTTTAATTAGATTTTTTTTTTTTTTTTGCACTATGATGGAACCACCACCATGCTCGAAGAAGAGCCTGTCCCTGTCGCTCCCGGTTCCCCGGGAAGGACAGGCGACTCTGAAGCCGCCGCAGCATCTTTGGAGGCAACCCCGGACCCCGATCAAAATCAAACACCGGGGCTACTCCGACACGGACCGGCATCACCACCGGCACATGGAGCGCTCCGACGCCGTGGATACGAGCGACCGACCAGGACTGAAAAAGTCTCGGATGTCTTGGCCATCCTCCTTCCACGGGACCACAAACACGTCCATCGGAAACTGTGTCGGGAATAAACGGTAGGCGAGAGAAGGGAGTGCATTCCAATCATCCCAATAATAGCCCATGACAGCCCACAAGGCATATGCGTAAACGTGGGGAGGAGGAGGAGGAGGAGGAGGAGGGTGAGGGGGGGCTGCATTTTAATGAGTGCGTAATAACGCAGTGTGCCTTAAGGGTTAACTGATATGAAGTGGTTTCTATCGGGAGGCGGGACGCGTGGGTTTTTTCGGTGCTGATGCGTTATGCGTCTTTGGATAGACTGTGTCAGATGGGTATGAAGCGCAAACCAGCCCGCCCACTCGAAACGCAGCAGCAGCAGCAGCAGCAGCAGCAGCAGCAGCATCTGTAAATACCAGTAACATTTTTAAGAGCGTCCACATGTTCCAATGAGGCACCGTCGGTTTAATGGCACCAAAGGTCTAGTGGGTGCGTTCGAGCGTGCAGCACTGAGATATCGCCATCATGCGCACTCCAGGCCAGGCTTTTATCAGCTTGTTTGCAGAGGTTGGGTTGGAGGCCCAGTGGGCGGAGGACCAAAAAGTTAAAACTCCCTGTTTACTAGAATGCACCCTGCTCAAGTGCCCTTTAGAGGGTCCCAAACTCAAAGAACCCTGACCTCTGACCCCCTGTACTGTAGGTGCGGTGCACAAGGTCAGAATACACTCTCTCTAGGCTTGGCCTTTAAATTAGACATGACAATGTTAGGAACTTGTGTCACCGGAGAGCTACACACACACACGGTCTCCAACAGCACCCACTTGGCACGGCAGCTGCCCTCTGATCAGATGTGACAGTTTAAAAGCCGCCGCATTAGGAAAAGGACAGTGAGCGAGGCTGGAAACAAACGCAGCAGAATCTCAGCGACACTTAAAACTCCACCAGCTAACAACTCTTCCAGTGGTTAAATCAAATTACACAATGCATGTTAATCAGGCTGATTAAATTAAAAAGCATTTTATTAAGTGAGTCATGGAACGATAGGATTGTGATACGATTACTTTGTTCTTACACAACAACTGCTCCATTTGTCCTCATTAGAGGACCCTGAATGCAGCACCTGGTTGTTTTCAGTGTCACACAGCAGCGTTCCCATCATATTATACAGACTGTTCAGTCGGGCTCACTTGAGTTGTTTTTCACGCTCGTAAATAAAAAAAAGGGGGGGGGCATCCCCGTCTTTGGGAGAGCCTGTCAGAGAGAGACAGGTAGGTTATAAATGCAGGTTTCCCAGGTCTGCTCCCTCTTCCACTCTGTCCTCCGTGTGACCTGCAATGTTCCTGCAAGAGTTTACACGCTGGACTGTTTCTGACTCCCTTATTATACCCCTCACTTCCTCCCAGTCACTGGTGAAGCCCAAATGTGCTCCTTCCACACTAAACAGGGTGATTATCAGACTAATAACACATCCCTGAGTGTGTGTGGGTCTCCAGGGGACTGCTGGGGTTCCTGTATTTTCAATTTCTACTCCTGTTATTATTTGTTTTCTTTCTTCCGTTTTTTTTTTTTTTTCTAATGCCACAGACGGCCTCCGCGGCAGGCCCCTGGGAGAAGGGCCAACTCCAGTTGACTGGAGGAAGGGCTGATTTGTATTTTAGTCCTCGGGACACGCTCCCAGGCAGTCCAATCTTTGGAGCAGTGGGACTGGCTCTGCCTGCCCTTCTCCTTCTGTGGGCGGTAAACCATGAGAGGGCAGAGAGAGAGAGAGAGAGAGAAAGAGAGAAAGAGATAATTTGATTCCGCCAAGCTCAGTTCTGAGAGCACACCAAGCTGGCTCCAACTGTGTGTGTGTGTATGTGTGTGTGTGTGTTTGTGTGCCTCAGCAAATCCATGAGGTGATGTGTACTGTCTGTGGGTGTTTGTACTACACACTGGTCAGGAAGGAGGGTGCACGAAGGAATGGAGGCTGGTAGATAAATGTTGTGTGTCATGAGTAGTGGTGAAATGTGGCACGCACGATGGGTATGTGTGTGTGTGTGTGTGTGTGTGTGTGTGTGGAGGTATTTGTGAGTGGGCTGTACACAGGTTAGTGTCTGACCTGTAGCCTGCTTGGACTGCAATAGGCCTTGTTTTATCTGTTTTCATATCAGTGGGAGGCCAGAGGGATTTCCGTCGTGTTGATATTATTTTCATTCTTCGCACATATTAGAGCGACTGTATATTCTGGCCTCTTTACTTATGTCCGAGTAAAGGACGCCTCGTCTCCACGCTGGATTCATGAGCATCTAAGTGGATCTCGCTGCTCAGAGTTTTTAGCTCAAGGCCAACATGCGTAGAGTTCGGCCTATGGACGGCAGCTCCGTGCACATCTGCCGCTCTGAATGCTTTTATTTACATGAATGCTCACTCAACGTCTGGGAATATCATTTCTGTAAAGGCTGAGATGGAAACAGACAGGCGAGAACAAGGAGTTGCCCCCTTGATCTGGCTTCGGGGCGGACTGGCAACGAAAAAGCAGCCAGGACTTTGCTCTCAAGCGTCCTCAATTAAATACACCCAACTCAAAGTGACACGTCATGTTTGATGATCAGTGAATCATTAATTATAAAAAAAAACTTAATCTGGTCTGGTATCGTTTTTGTCAGGCTCACATGTAAAACGAAGAAACTCATTTTCCAAGGTGTTCCTCCCCGTGTTTGTGTGCAAAGCAGGTGAATTAACATAATGATCATCTGACACCTAATTTGACTTAAATCCTGCTTAAAACTAATTTACCTCACAGTCACAATAACATCCGACAGCGCACCTTTAATTGGATCTGTGCCGCTTCCTGCTCCCTCCCCCTCCATCATCTCCCTTTCTTGTTCAGAGCCAAATTCACTAGTAGAGTGAGTGGTATACAAATCACTTTCACTGCTGGGCTGCCCATCAAGTGTTTATATACCTTACAGGCTATAATGGGAAAAAGAGTTGATGAGTAGTTCAGAAGTTTATTTGACCAATTGACAGTCTAAGTTAATGAATATCTTTCTAAAAACACTTACAAACACTTTAGCACGGACTGTTTAAACCTCGGTAAAGGTCAAACATGCAGCAGGATGGCAGCACTGAAGCCCTGAGGTTCACAAAGACATTTTGATTCACTTAATTACTTAGTACGTCTTTTCTGTCGCGCCAATTTCTGGCTCATCTAACAGTAGAAGTGTCGAGGTAAGATGTAAGTGCACTGTGAAAATGTGTTTTTTTTTAAAAAAATCTGCAGTTTATCTTGATGAGGAGCTTGTTTTCCAGCGGTCGTGCTTTTCTCTAGGTAAACTCTAAATGTTTCATATGTAAAATAATCAATGTCATATTTGCCCTTCAACCATTCTTACTAAACAGAGTGCTGCACAGTTCTCCAGATCAGCACATCCAACGAATCGGCGCCTCTTCATTCAGCTAGTTCACAGCACATAGCATGTTAGCATGACTGCTCCTCTCGGCTGTCCTCAGCCTCAGCGGCAGACAGCTAATCCGTTATCTTAGCACACTTTGCGATGTCAGACAGTAAAGCCTTTTTTCTTTGTTGGCGCACCTTCTCTGCATCGCCCGCCGTGAGCTTTTCCTCTTTCTTTCCATGTTTCTGTAACTGATACTCGATAGTTTCAGTTGCTACTATGGTGGCACGAGCTGCGTCCCATCAGCTGAAATCACCTATTGAATATCTAGATAATTCCAGGACTGAAGAAAGAACAGCAGCCGACCAGGAAAATTCCCAAAAGTACCTGTCTGGCTTAGATCTATTTAGTGTAGGAAATGTAAATTCAGGATACATTTTCAACATTTTTTTTGCTAAGAACAATCATGTTTTTGACATTATGAAAAATATTGCACATTTCCTGAAACCCTTTCACCGTGGACACACATCCCAGTAACACCCAGTAACATCTGGCTTCTGCCTCCGGTGGGAAAAGGTACAATCAGCATTTATTCATGGGTCAAATAACTCTGCAGTAGTCGTGGCTCCAGCTCTAGATGGAAGGGATGGAAACACAACACAACTCGTTCAAGCAGCACTTGAACATCATTCAGTCGTCGTTGAGTTTGAAAAAAAAAATATAACAAGAGTAACCATTGTAACATCTGCCTCCATCCTGTTGTCCTCTATTTTCTAGCTCGTCTGTGACGTCGAGTGCGACACGCCAGAAAAAAAAAAATAAAGGCAAACTCGTCTACTGGCGTTAAGAAAGGAGTCAATCGCCTCATTTTTTGCGTGTTTTAAAAAACCCCACATAGATGCACTACCTTTGTTGTAAAAATGGTATTGGACGGGGAAAACGAAGTGACTGCTTCTGGAGAGTTGAAAAAGTAATTGGTCTTTGATTGGTTGGGCGCGGATCGACCTAGTGGATGACCTTAGTGTCTCAAGGAAGCACACCGTTCAATCACCGAAGAGTTGGTCAAGACCTCATCTGGCGGTTCGAAAGATCAATAAGCTCAAGAGCTGCCGGTGAGATTGTTTGGGACAAGGTTCAAGACAAAAACAGATCGTACCGCGTCACTGTAAAGTGATCCCCCTGCTTCTGAAAATGAAGCGCTCCCTGCCGTCGCCAGTCGAGGGATGGGTATCAAACAAGAGGGATTCTGGGTGCTTAATTGTTTGAGGGATCATTGTCTGCGACTGTTGTCTCTAGTCTATTTCTGTCTCTATGTTGTATCCCACAAAATGGCAGTCTTAGTGGCAATCAGCTTCCCCCCAAAGAGTGTCAGTCTGCCTCCTCTTCCCACCCCCGGTGTCTTTTGTCAGAGGATGCTAATATGTGCGTATCAGTCATCAGGTCCCATGCCCAATACGCTCTGGGAAGTTCAGACACGAAAATGAATGACTGACACTGAACGATTAACAGCTCTTCCCGCAATTCTGTTGCTATGGTTACTTGTTTTGTGCATTTGTAGAATAGATTTCGTTTACCCAAAAAAGGCAAAGCCTACAGGCACTTGATGGGCTTGACTGTATAATCTGTCAGCATGTAGCAGATCCCACTGGATGTGCATCATGACTTGTATGTTTATAAGGTGAAAAAGTGAATATTAATGAACCCTCCGCTGAAGAGCTGCAGTCTGACGGCAGTTTAGCCACGGCGCAGAGATGCTTTCCTGTTCAGTCCTCTGCAACAATTTCAACCCCAAAGTCCCTCCACCTTCCCCTCCCCTCCACCCGCCACTTCATGCATTCTTTACACCTTTTTTCCCGGAGCTGATTTGTAAGCTGGAGCTGCTCCTTTGCCTGCCCGACTGGCCGGCTGCCATAATAATTTAGCTCATAATGAGGTACAGCTCCAGTTAATTACCACAACAGCTGTATTTTGTTGTTGATCATAAATTTTCTACACTCTAGAAAAACAAAAAAGTCTCATGTAGAGAGCGTTGAGGAATTATTCCCGACAAATGTGTTTTAATAGCGTTAAGTAATAGACCTCTTATCTCGTTTGTGTAGTGGAACCATCTGTTTAAGCTACAATTGCACTCCTCTGTGAATACATTGTGCTTTCTCACAAGTCTCTGCGCTAATTAGTGTCTGGAGGCAGTCGGTGTACTGGAACGGCGCTCACTGACTCAGGCAGAATCCCGGAGACCTCAGGTGAAATTCCCTCCGAGGTCTTTTAGCAGTGACACCAAACGGGTTGTCTGCTTGCAGGGAATGCGCGCGGCTCCCATCCAAGGCCCCTCTTTGTGTTTGCTCATCACTTTGTTTCACCGGAGGACTCGGATAGGTTCATCTCAGATACTCCGGCCAATGGTAGGCAGAGTCTGCTTCGTGAGGCGACTGCAAGCCTTGGCATCTTTGCATTTTTAATTAATTTCACACTGAATCCTCTTAAAGTGGTGGTACACTAGTCATTTGTGTTTTCTGTTTCTGACAAGTGTGGATGGGCAAGGATCCCAGAGAGAGGAAACAAAGTGAGCCGCGGCATCGGGGATCCAACTTGCACAACAAGTCCACCTGTTAGCCACACATATCTCGCAGTTCGGTGCAACTAGCCTGCTTGCATTACTATAACAACCCCCAGTCCTTATTTCCTTTTCATTTCACGTCCCTTAAATCCCCTTAATGGCACTTCGAGACACAGTTTATTACGCAACTGTCTCCGCTGCCTCACTCACGATGTCCAGTGTGATTGTGATAATCCTCACGCTGGCAATTTGTTACCTCCTCTGATTTGATAATATTCTTTGAATCAGTCTTTTGTCCATAAAAAATTACAGTCTTTGATTGCGGTGCTTCTCTCTTTGTGATCCTCTATCCTCGGTGCTTCAGTTCACCCCGGTGTAAATTGGGAGTATTGATTCCATCTCTATTTCTGCTCTCTGCTTTGTCTCTCCATTGTGTGGCCCATCTGGCTGTAGTTTCTCAGATTCTCTCTGATAGTCTTGTTCTTAGCGGCATTAAGCACACAGTCTCTCTATCATAAATCCATCATTTCATCCCACTCTCCCCCTCTCTTGTCCGCTGAGATCATCAGCTGCTTGCAGATTCTCTTTCCCCCCTCGAAGCCATATCTGAATCTCAAACCTTTATATCCCCAGCGGTGGAACAGACTGCCCACCACTGCCGCATCTCTTTCTATATTCTTCTCCTTAAAAGGTATTTCATACTGATGTAAGTTTTCATTCTTCACGCTCCAGCCGTTTCTTCACAAATCACAGACTTCAAGGGCATAGCAGGCAAAAACACCTTCATCATATGGCTGGCAATAAGCTGCCATTAAAGAGGGAGTTCAAACAGACCTGTGCATCAAAGAGGAGTCTGTTTGAGGGGAAAATAGTTAGCAGCTGTCACGAGATGAAAATACACACTTAAAAATCTTCCTGTGTGAGTTCGGAGCAAACTTTTCGTCGGATTTATTTTTCTTCTTGACAAAAAGATAAATCTGCTCAGCAGTAGTAATAGTAATTTATTCTTCAAGCCCATAGGCGCCAAGAGGAACTGAAAGGAAAAAGCCTTTTTGGTGTAATCAAATCCACCACTTCAAAGCAAGGAAAAGGTCTTCATCGCTGAGACTCGGGAGAATTTTAAATGTCAAAATGTGTGGCATATTCAATTTCAAAATAAGTGTTAGTCTTTCACCTGACAGCAAACACCTCCGCTTGAGAGAAAATACGTCCTTCGGGAGATCTCCTCACAACATAGATGGATATTGTGTCCGCGTTGCGTCCCAGTGGCTGAGATGGACCCCATAATTCAGAAACAGCTGGCGGCCTCTGATGTGACTCCACCGAGAGGACGACCCTGCTGAATTGTGCTTCAGGCTGCTGTCTTAGTGCAGATCTGTCTGAATGACAGAGACTGACAAACCGTCTGTCAGCTGTGTGTCAGCGCAGCACACACACACACACACACACATCCACGGACAGAGTGGGATGGACAGAACAAATAGCATACACCTGTCAAGCACAGCGCCGTGGCAGACTAAGGTGAAGTACGCCAGGGGAAAACGGAGAGTTCAACTCACAACAAATCAGAGCTGAACAGGATGAAGGGGCGCACCTGGAGACCCACACTCGCCACGGACAGACAAGGGATGAAGACAGCACACTCGTTCAACTGCCTGCTAACGTCTGAGGTATCATTTCCAGACCTCCTGCCCCCAGGACGGCGTTCTTGGCCAAAATTACTGGCAGAGCGTCAGCTTCACTGGATGACTATGAGAAAGTGTCAGTCCTGTCCAGAGAGGAGGGACGGATGACATTAATAACGGCTTAACATGTCACAGACTTCCTTACTGTACCGCTCAGTCTCTGTTCACAATATAAATCACACTCATGAATCCTGCCCATATATCATTTCTATGACAAGACAGTATTGACAGACGCCTGAGAAAGGAATATCGCAGCAAATGGGTTTGTTTTGCCCATTCTTGGTCTGACTCAGCTGTGCTGTTGCGTCGTGAGCCTGATTAGGAAAATGCTGCAAAAACAGCAGCAAATCATATACAGCTGCTATCATAACAATAACAGCACACGGGTCTAGCTAAATGTGCCACTAAATATTTCATAGGGTGCTAATAAGGCAAGCAGAGAACCAAATGAGCCAGCGAATATTCAGTGTCACTTGGGCTGCCGTTGGATGTAAACTGGTATCTCATTGGCAGAGGTGCAGGAAGTAATCTGAGCCTTTACTTGAGTTGAAGTAAATTTTCACAAGGTAAATAATACTCAGTTACAAGTAAAAGTCTCATAAATATTGTCACTTCTTAAAACAGAAAAATGGCTTCTGTCAGTTTTTTATTTCATGGCATTAAAGGGTAACTCCATCAATTTTACACAATGTTCTCTCACTGGCTAAGTTGCATTGTGGGAAATGAAGGCACCAGGTTTTTAAACAGAACGTGCTGAATAAAAATTGGCAATGTCTCTTGTTACGCTCGATTGATTTTGATCATTTGTTTCTAATCTGTCCATAATGAGCTTAACAGTTGAATGGAAATACAACCTGGCACCTACCATACCCACAATGCAACTTAGCCACTAAGTGACATCACTGGAGGTTTAAATCAGATGGAGTCACAAAAGACTTTATACTGCTTTTTTTAGCTCCTCAGACGAATTCAACAGGACCTGTAAACACACTTTAATGAGTAAAATTGGTGGAATTACCCTTTAAGTGTGCTTCAACAAGCAAGGAGCTGATTTTGACTATTTCTATACAATGTTTGGTAGTTTAATGTACAACAACATGCTATATTTTATGAGATAATCTTATGTTTTTAACAATTAACTCCAGCAGTGGGAGGAAAAAAACATCGTATGATGCGTATGAAGTTTGACGTAGCCGTGTTTTACAGTAACATAAAATGCCAACAATCTATTTTTCAAAAGTATGCTTCTGTTTAGTTTTATCACAGAGCGGAACTGAAACAATCAGAAAAGTTCTCTCGGCATGTAAATATTAAACTAATCCAAACTGTTGAACTGTTCGTCGCATAACAAAAACGATATAGTTTTCTGTAAATATGACGAGGCGAGGACTGCAGTGTTTTTATTTCTATCACAATATTAGAATTAGATGTGCAGTGCACGTAACATGTGTGCACCGTATATTTTTTACTGTATGTTGATATGTTAATGCTTCTGTAAACGGATGCATTATGCATGTTGCTTCCTGTCTGAGGCAAAATCATTTTTTATTGCCACTGAAATTCAGAGACACATGAAAATAAAACAGATGCAATAGGTTGGTGTGAGGAATATATATATATATATTTATATATATATATAAAATAACACTGACAATCTGTGCAGCTGCAACAAGGTTTGTGGGAACACTTGAGAACTTTACATAATGCATGAAGCAGCTTTTGATTTATAGCCAGCTGAAGGTGTGATATACAGGCTGATGCAGTTTCCTCTGGTGGAAAAAGAGTCGCTCTTCCGGCTCCTGACCTCTGCTAGATCAATGCGTGAACATAACCTGTCTTGTCAGAGCAGTGAGCCCGTTTCTTGTAGGTCATGTTCATGTTCGCACATTAACACGCAGCATTCAGGCTGTTGGAGGGCAGAGAGGGAAGAAAAAAGCACGGCTCCGGGGTTCGGCATGGTATTTTCATTTGATGCTCTACTTTTCAGTTTTGCGAGGCGGATGTTTTTGAAGATTGCATTTTTTTTTTTTCCTTTGGCCAAGTTCTCAGCGGGGGAGGGGGGGTTCAAAGTAACATCCTCCGTGATTCAATCTGTCTGGACGGGATTTGTAATGATGCTGACACAGCCTGAGAGGTGCATTTTACCCCCAACAAAGGCAAAGTAATTAACACCAGTGAGGCTCGAGTCCGAGTTCTCTCTCTCTATTTCTTACTGATTCTCTCTCTCATTTTTGTTGTGTGTGTGTATCAAGGGGCTTATTGGGTGATTACTTGTGTGGATTGGGGGGGGTTTTGCTGTGAGAAGTTTTCTATAAGCCAACCCGAATAGAGTCATCTCTTTCTTCTTTTCAAATTTTTAGTTGTTGGCATTTTTTAAGAACTTGAAGGGTTGCTGGTCCAATCCATATTACTGTCAGTGCCAAGCTGAAGTCTCAGTGGGTCCCTGAGTGAGAGTACCTCATCCTCCATCCACCATGTTTGCATCAGCATATAATTCATACACATACTGCAAAGTGGCTAAAATCAGCTGAATCCATCCGATATTTACCATCCTCATCCTCAGCTTGAGTACTACAAAATTCCAGTGAAACCTCTTGGTTTGATTGCGACAGAAGAGGAAGAAGCAGGTTGCTCAACCGCCTGATTCAATAAAGACGAACCCCGAGCCCGTTCCTTTCCATCAAACAGGTGGGATGAGGGAAGCCGACGCCAGGGAGAAGGTGTGAAGATAAGGAGAGCGGGAGAGGAACAGAAGGTAAATGTGGCAAACGAGGAAGCGCGCATGTGTCTGGAGAATAGCGGATGAGGGCGGTTGCTTTCACAGATCACTGGCAATTGTGTGTTTTGTCACATCAAATTTGATGCAAGACCTGTCTGCGATTGGTCGTGTCCCTTGCCAATCGCGGCCACAGTTGCACAAGCCAGAGATGCTGTGTACATGAAGGCCAGCCCTCCTCCCTTTCAGGGCGCTATAAATAGGGGGAGAGAAGCCTCGGGCTCTCAGTGTAATGAGATTAAACCAAACCAGCCTCAGCACCCAGTGTTTTATTGAGCTTTATTTCAGTTTCCATCCTGTGTTTCAATGTGTATAAGGAAGATATTGAGTGTGGCTGCTTCTGCATGCTACACTGAGTCCATGTGGGGGAACATTATGTGAATTTAAAATGAAAGATCTGTGCGTATATATGTGTGTGCAGCGTCCTCATTTTGCACCCTGCAGGGCATGGCACGTCTCCTGAAGATGTGTTCATGATGATGTCAATGTCACCATAAGATTGTGCCGTCACGAAGCTCCAAACGCCGCCTTGAAATCATCACGAATGCCGCACTCTGCTTCCTGACTTTTCCAGCAGTTTCAGAATCACGGATGTGAGGCTCGACTAGCAACGGCACCGCGCAAGAATGCGTTTCTGCAAAAGTCGGACGGAGAGCCGCACTGGCACGGCTATCGAGGCTGAATGTCTGAGTGTGAGCATGTGCTCGTGTGGATGCTATTGTGAGACGGATAGTGTCTGGGGACATGCAGAGTGGGAGACATCCATTCTGTTTGGACATACTGCAGATTCTCACAGCCCATATTCTCAGGCCGACGTTTTTTTCCGAGCTGGTCTGCTAGATGCTGCTGCCTCTTATACCACACCGCTCAGGCATCATTACCCAATCACAGCTTCTTCCTCCATCATTTTGCCATCAGTAAGGGATCAGTTGCCTCCCAAGGTTCACTCAATTCTCTGCTGATAAATATATCTTGTATTCACCCCCTGCCTCTGTTCCCATTAGTAGGGAAGATAAGATTATCAACATCTGGAGTCTCATCATAAGGAAAATATTCATCAGTAGTCAGTGACAGAGAAAGATTTTGGAGTAGGAGAAGAAAAAAACGAGACAACCAGCCCGGTCGCCACAATAAAATGTTGGCTTCCTGCAGACATTCACTGAATTCGCAGGTTTCGTACATCTCAATCGATTTCACCACAATAAGTGTCACATCACACTCTTGTGTATGAGCTGATCTTCATGTCAGGAGGAGGAGAGGATGGTGGTTTTGCCTTTGACTGAAGCTAGATGGGAACAGTAGGGAGAGCTTTAAGCTGCCATGTAAACTTTATGAGTTTGGAGTGGGAACGTGTTTGGGTTTTGTGATGGCTGCCAAGAGAGAGACCTCAGTTCGCGAATGGTGTTTCAACATTTATAAGTGTGAAACCACCAGATATTTTTAACGAGATATCTATCCCGAGCTATTTTTTAGCTGTGTTAGTGGCAGCAAAAGCTGCATTTTTGAAGGGACATCTTCAAAGACATCAGCTGTGGTTACAGAACCAGCAAAAGCCAAAAGCATGATCTTTTCTAACTGTAACCAAGTGGGTTTTTGTGCCAGAACTGAACCCGACTAGGAGTACAACATTGCAGCAACATTTAATTGTAAATTGAGCACAAGGAAAGGTGAAATTTTAACATAGCAGTTGTTTGCAGAAATGTGCATTTCCAATATTTATTCTGGTGATCGCGTTGTTGAGCAGAGAGAAACACAGTGACTAAAAAAGAAAATGATCCATCCTTTGGTTTTTATTGTGCTTAGTCCATACAGCAGCCTCTGACCAGATTTATAAAAATAAAATGGGGGGCAGGTGAGCGGGCAGGACATCTTTGGCCGGAGCAGTGTGACACAACAAAGTCGGACAGATGCCGAAAACTTCCAGCGGCTGGCTTGATGTGATGCGGGGAAAAAGAAGCGGAGACAGAAAGAAGGCGTGTGAAATAAGGAACCATTCTTTGAGTCTAAAATTGTCGGGCTTATGCTCAAACAATTCTGAGAATATGAGGGATGAGCGGGCAGTGAATGACACAAGAATAGAGATGACAGACAGATTGACTCATCAGACAAGCATGTCACATTCGCTGCCCCGCTGCAAGGCAGTGGGCCCGAGGCAGCTCAGAGACAAATTAATCCTTGCTGATAATCGTACCGTTTCCTCACTAATGATATCTAAGTGCTATCTAGAATAATCACTCTGATTTCCTTATTGTTCTCTTACCATCAGGAGTCTACTGGATTATGCCTATTATAACAGCATTATAAATGGAGTTCAGTTTATCTAATTGTCCTTTTTGGTATTTAATTTTGGCATCCTTTTTGTGTGTGTGTGTGTGCTTTTTTTTTATCTTCAACGCTGTAATTTACCAAAACATAAAATACTCTAACTTCTGATTTTGCAATAGAGATCAAATCATTCATCTTTTTAGCGTATGGCCCTTAATTATACACGTCTGTGCATCACAGTGTCACAAGAGTCAGGCTCGTTTAAAGCAGCTATGATTGACACTTTAATAACAACGGATCAAAGGAGTATGCGTGACATGGAAGGGGTTGTCTCAGCGGCAGGGATGTTCAATTACAATTTAAATTTGGCCAGACTTTCAAACCAGGAAAACATTTTTTTTTAAAAAAAGAAAAAAATAAACTTTTAAGAGAAAGGATTAAACAAACACAGAATGAATGCTGTAAAAAATAAAATAAAAATAGCAATGGTCACGCGTATTAGAGGCGATGGAGGAGGCACGCCTGGGAAACTTCATCAGTTTATAATGTGAGTAGCTTGCTGGTGATTTACGGGGTAATTGCGGCTGTTAAAGTCCGAGGTTATTATGGTAATTTGTCTGGTTTTGGTGTGTGTATTGTTAATAATTGGTCGTGCCAGTTAGTTCCGATTCTATTCTATGGCGGTGATGAGAGGACGAAGGGCAGCGATTGAGAGCAGTAGAGATGCAGATGTGTTCGGGGTGTGGGTGGGAACATGTGTTTGGATGAAAGGAGAGGTGAAGGCGGCACGCAAACTGGGAGGAGAACAGGGAAGTAAAGGAGATCTGTACAGACGGCAAGTTATGTTGTTTCTCAATACTGTTCTCTGAATATTATATGGTTTAATTACTGCAAAGTAACACATTAAACACACTGGTTTAGGATTTGGAGATGGCTGAAACACAATGTTTTAGCTCCTGTCTCTTTAAGGTCCACTCCTTCTGTATACCCAGTCTCCTCTGGTTGGTCAGTTCACACACGCCTGAGCAGGCAACAACAGAACAGCTGTGCTAAATCAATTCTTAGCCGCTGCGAATGTGTGACATGGTGTGATGTCACCAAGTCACCAAATCAAAGGCGGGACGACTGACGAGGCGTTTCAGGAGCAGTGTTTTCTGTGGGAGAGATCAGCTTCTGTTGGTGTTGACAACATCCCATATAAAACGCTGACAGAAAGGGAAAAACAGCTCTCCTTTAAGGCTTAAACGTACGGATCATAAAGGCCGTGGTTGCTTTGTTTGACAGCTATCTGCTAGCTAGTCTGCCAGCAACCAGGCTTTAATCCTCCTCAGCTCCACCCACGCTCCACCTCTTTGCCCATTTGTGACATTGCCTTGAGTGAGGCGGAGTCGGGCACTGCCAAAACCACACCGAGCTTCACAATGGCTCTTCATAAAACCTCTGGGTGACATCTTGAAGAATACGTCCATGTGTTATACAGTCTATGATCACAGGCCAAAGCTGCTGAACATCGGCGAGGGCTTTTCTCAAAGCAGAATTGTTTTTGCGTCACGTTGCGGGTATTCGCCGTATTCATCAACTGGAGCTCACCTACGACTGCACTGTATTTTCAAAATGACTTGCTTACTGTACAGCACTGCCACTGGATTTGAATTTGAATATGAAGGACGGTTCAGCAAAGCGAACAAGAGGGAAGCAACTCAGTGGCGCACTCACTTTTGTTCGGCCGCGTCATGAATGCATCACAGGACAATCCAGAGCGTCGAGCTAAATGGGCCGCTTCAATGTGCGTTCAAATCAACCTTGTGCGCTTCTCTCACTCGGCTGCACCCTGCCCAGCGTTTGTTTCTGCACCACATTATATCAGTAATTATCTATCATTCCAAGGTAATATGCAGCCAACCATCTTTGTGCTGGGCAATATGTATGACGAATTGGATGCCAAGTATGCTTATTAGTCGGTATTTAACTCCAAGATTGGATTAAATATGACAGAATTTGAAATTTAAGAAAAGATATGGAGATTTTCAGACCATGATACGCACAATGATGGATGTACAGATGTATAGATAGATGTATAGATAGATAGACAGATAGATAGATAGATAGATAGATAGATGTATAGATAGATAGACAGATAGATAGATAGATAGATAGATAGATAGATAGATAGATAGATAGATAGATAGATAACATTAGGGGTAGACCAAGTAAAAAGACAGATGGAGGGAAAGATAGTGAGATGGTGAGGAGGAACACAGCCACAGTGACACAAAGGTAGCTCTGGATGACTCACACACTCTTCTCTCTCTCTCTCTCTCTTCATCTCTCTCTAGTCTGGATTAAAATAAAAGAGGCCCAGCAGCCCCAGCCTGCAGAGAGGGAGTTACGCGCTCCATCTCAGAGATAGGGTGATGCGCTAAAAATACCACTTCTTGTGTGGGCTTGGGCTTCAAGAGGGAGGGAGGGAGGGGGAACACATCATGGGGAGGTAGGTTTATGGATTTGGTGGTATAGTGGAGACGCCAGTGCTTTGGCTACATTCCTCAGTCCAGCTTGATCGCATTTCCAGCCCCTCTCTTCTTTTTCCCCCCCACCATCTCCAGCTCCACAATGTGCACTAATTGGGTTTTGTGTGAGCGCTCTCCCACTTTCTAGGAATGCCGGTCAGTGCAATTAAAATCTAGTTCATTAAGCCGAATTCATCTGGATACCACTTTTATGTCTTTGACCCCCTCTGATTCTTTCTTTCCATCGCAGCCTGCTCAGTCTCCACTCTGAGAAACATCATTAAACATCAAAAGCGAATCAATAGCATTGTGTTTGCTCTCCCCGCCGCCGAACACGTTACCCTCCGTGTCGAGGAGTTCGTCTCTCAACTCCCAGTTTATCAGGATACGAGCGGCGGGAAACTAAACAGAGCACCAATTGAACACGTCTCTCCATCTGTCATCTCACAAGACGGTTCTCTGTGGCGCCCGATCCATCTGTTTAGCCCAGCTTTAGGCTCCACAACAGCAGAGGGGAGGAGAAATACGGTGGAGTTCCCGCATCACAAACCTACGAGGTGTTTTTGACAGGAACAATGCTCATTAAACTAACAGTTCTCCCCTTGATACTTGGGAAATAAAAAGAGCTGAGTGTTGGGAGTCACGACTCTTAAATACTTACCTTTCACACCAAACGGCCTCTGGGGGATTTGCATATAAAAGGGGAGGGAGCTCCGTGGATCAAGAGGGATGAAGAGTGAAGAGAGGAAGGAAGTAACATGGGTTTCTGGTGATTCTGTATCCACCCAAATCTACATTGAAATGAATCACTTTGCATGTAGCCAGATTGAGAACAGGGAGAGAGCGATAAAGATGCTGTGCAGAGAAGAAAGAAGTACACACACTTTTTACTCAAGCAGGAAGTACTGATTCAACGCCCTTTTCTCCCCATTCAGGTCACCCTCCTCCACCTGTTTCCATCCTGTTGCGTCTTTTACGTTGTTTCGGATTGCCACGTCTGCCGTGAGTGATACGCACCGATATGTTGAATCTTTAGATTTTGGGAAGGCGATGACGCAAAATAAAACTAATCAATAATTCCCCTCAAATGCATCCAAACTAATGTAACGAGCCCGTTTTGAAAATGTAAAGAGCAGAAGGTAGAGATACCTGAAAAATCTACCTAAGTACAGTAACATAGTGTGCTGCTGGATAAGAGACTGTTGGACACAAAGAGAACAAAAGAGAAAATAAAACAAGCTGTGCTGACCTGGTTGCCCCCTGTTTCTTACACAAGTTGCAAAGGTGCAGTAGACAAAAGCAAAATTTCGTGCAGAGATACACCGGAGTCAGAGAGATCTTTTCATTTCGTTGGCTGAACTCCAAGACAGTGACTGTGAGGTCGAGGTAGTGACTTCACGGATCTTAAAAGGTAAATATGAGTTTTCTCTTCATACAAAATCAACACCTTTAAAGACAGCGAGAGAATGATCTTAAGGAACTGATACATTTTTTATGTAAAAATGGTCAAATCAATTTGTCTGGCCAGGTCAGCCGTTCGACCTCAGTCCAAATGAGCATGTGTTTGACTTCCTGGAGACCAGATTGAAGGCAGAAAGGCCATAAAACAAGCAAGATGGCTGCAGCACAGGCCTGGAAGACACGGTGACTGCAAACGATTTGGATCCAAATGTTGGTGGAATCATTGTGAAACAATAACCACTGCACATTGAAATCTATCTGTATGTGATATAAAGTGTCGTTCACATTATGTTCAGTCAGGCTTGTCGACTTCCTTCCTCACCCTCTCACTCTCACTCTCTCCTGGAAGAATTAAGCGACAAGATATCAAACGAAACGCAGCGTTACCTCGAGTAAGATTACCCGTTACTCTGTGCTGGAATATTGTTGGAAAGATATGAGACCATGTAAACACACAACTAAATATATAGAAAATATATTGTTGTGACATGTTGCGTATCATCTCAAGATTTTAAATGCACCACTGAAAATGTGTTAACGTCCTCCGATACTTTCCCACTCCACTGCGTCGTTGCACCTAAACTGTAGCACACAGCAGCCGTGTGCTGTGCAGTACGGCGCGTCACCAAGTTGCATCGAAACGGAGTTGAACGTCGAGCAACTGGCGAAGCAGACGCGGCGGTGACAGAATGAGTCGCTCGCCACCTGAGGAAAGGCTCCTGTGAGGTTTTGGGAGTTCAGAGACGTGCTGATGGTGATGCGAAGTGACGGACGCCTCTGGTGGGTCTACGAAGGATACAGAGTGGAAGAGCAGCAGAGTCCAAATTCCTCAGGTGAAAGGGGACACTGCACTAAGAGCTTTGTGTGGCTCATGTGAACCACCCAATCCGTGTGGAATTCATTTTGTACAGTGCATTAATAGATTAACGGGGGCTGGCGGTGGCTGTCCTCTCACAATGTTGAGGCCCTGTTGCCGCGCGGAATAAAGGCTGATTATCCTGTCTAGTGTAGCCCATAAAATAAATCCCCTTCCTGTGGTATTTGCCAGGTGTGTGATTGCTGCCAATCCCTCCGGCTTCTTGCTGAAAGGCATGTGTTCTGCACTTTCAGAGGCCGAGGTCGGTTCTCTGTGATCGTGGCCGCCGGGAGTTGGGTCGGTGATCCTGTGGGCAGGATAATCTGCTGTAATCCCCAGCTCTGTGATCTGACCACAGCGCAGCGGAGAGCTGGGTGGGTGGTGGAGGCTGGACAGTTGCGGGGGCAAACAGGAGAGGGGAGGGCTGAGGGAGGTCAGGGCCACTGATTACATTTAATAATCTCTACCAAAAACTGTAAATAAGCAGACATTCAACAGCATTTCTAAGTTGTTTTGTTGCGTACTTTCATAATCCCATTTTTTTCCTACAATGTTCAACCCAGAGAAATTGTTAATTTTATTCAAGCTTGTCTGTCGATGCAAATTCAAGAACACGCCAGCGAGTGAAGAAGAAAGTCGGCGTGACTAAACATAACGTGACGCTGGTCAGCCCGAAAATGAAAATTCAGTCTTTTGAAAATCAGGTGAAGTTCTGCAGTCCCAGAAAAATGTTTCAGAGCTTCACGGCAAAACAGAGTTGCAGCATTCAGCTTGCATTTAAATGTTTATAAACAACAGTAAACACTCTGGAAGCCCTGATTCTGACAAGTGATTTGCAAAGCTGTTGGAGATGTTGTCTCAGTTGAACTGGAGTCTGCTCTGTAGCTGCTAGGATAAAAAGTTAGGGCACACCCCGTCTGAAGTGGGAACACGAGCACTGAAGTTCAATTCAATCGTTAACGTAAAGCTGTAGAACTAAAGGGAAAAAGGTGAAAAGATTTAAGTTAGATTAGCTTCCGGTTGCATCAGTGCTTCCAGTATTGATGGACTTTAAGTTGTAATACTCGATGAACATCACAGTACAGACTTTCTTGTATTGTGCGCAGCCTCATTCAGTCCAGTATTAGTGCTGCGATGTGGATCTCACGGCAGCTCTGGCGACTTGAGAGTGTGGGGGGAGGGTCTGGAGTCGATTTGAATTTTCATCGGGGGGTTAGCATTGTTTTCATCTTTATCCGAGAAGATATCTGTGACTCATCCGAGATGCACGCACGGAAAGACTCATAACAAGCCTCCATCATGCGATCCTGTATTCGAAGTGGAGGAAGGGAAGGCTTTCTGGAGAGCTTCAACTCAAATGCAATCTATGCTAATAAGATAATGATGTTTCATAATTTGATGAGCTTAATGAGCGTTCGGCAGCGAGGTTTCAACAAGTCACGAAATCTGAATCCATGTTGACTGGTTCTGAAATGTTCCCAATCGTGTTAATTAGAGATTTTTTTTTATCGAATTACATTAAATTAGATAAAAGCTAAAACATTTGTTGATCAGATGTGACAAGTAACAAGTGTGACTGACGGCTGTCACCTTGACCGTCTCCTCACGGCTTCTCCCAGCTGTTCATTCTCGCTCCAGCGTCCCGTCTTGCTTTTCTCTTCCTTCATGTATGACATTACCCTCATCCTGGCTCTGTGAAGCTCCAGTGGCCAGATGCTCTCTCTTTGCCCATGTGGCGTGGCGCCAGCGCTTTCCCTTCAGAGCGTCTACTTCGTGTGCATTGTACTGTAAATGCCGGCATTAAAATGGAAGCAGGCTTGAGCGTGCCTCTGTCTTTCCTTGCTCTCTTGTGATTGCCTAAGAGGCACAAAGGGCAAGCTGAGGCAAGCGGAGATGGCAAGCCTGCTGTGGACATGTCATTTGAGATGTGTCAGTGATGGGCATGTTGCCCTAAAAGCATGCCCCGGCCTGAGAGTACCTCATAATAAAAAACCCTTAATGTGCTCCATAGATCCGCGATGATGATTCAACGGCAGCAGCAGCAGCAGCAGTGCAGCTGTGATTATATGGTCAGCCTATAAAAGTAGCACCCTTTTCCCAATTTGCAAGTCCTCGCTTCAACTCCCCTCACTGCCGCCCCCACTCTGGTAGCAATCAGCCAGGTGCTAAATGCCTGGGTGAGGCACAGCTCATGGAGGGGGGGGGGGCTGTCGTGGAGGGAGGGTTGAAAATTGCACGTGGAAATAAGCATCTGTGCTTGCTTGGCAAGGGAGGAAGCGGGGGCAGGAAATAACTGTCATTCTCCGCAGAGGCTGAGATTGCGGACTATGTGTGTGTGTGTGTGTGTGTGTGTGTGTGTCTCATGGTGAGAGAGAGGGTGATGGACTCAGGCAGGTTAATCATTAACTTAGTCAGCTGAAGAGAATGAAGACAAGGGGGCGGTGGGGGGGGAGAGGATTGACTGGGACTGTATTTTTTTTTGAAGCAGCTTAAATGAATGAGGGTCGGCTCATCCCCTCAGAGAGGCCTGATTAGACGCAGCAGCACACAGTGTGATGGAGGGAAAGGAGAGCTGACACCTACCAGACTGTTGGGAAAATGCTGATCTGGCAGCCGCTCTCCCCCGGCTGGCGGCTTCCTCGTGATCACTGTTAATGAATAATCGATGGCAGGAGAGGGTCAATGGAGGGGATGCATGTAAATCTCCTCTACACTCTCATATAGACTTATAGGTTTAATTAAACTAATCGCTGCATTGACTCGCGGCTCCAAAGCCCTTTGAAGCCCGCCGTACTAATGACGTGAAATCAAGCTCCCCCTTTTTGTTGCAGAAACGTGTGCAGAGAAGACAGAACATGAAACACTGCAGCAGAACAGTCCAATTTCCCGGCTTATTCTGCACACAAGGACTCTCTGTTGGAACATCCACAGTGCTAATTTAATAACCACACTAGTACTACAGTAATACCTGTATGTAAGATTTCTCTGCAAAAAAAAAAAAAATCAAAAAAATTTATCTCAGCTGTTACACAGCCGCTGCACATGCGATAAATGAGCTTTAGATTTTCCAAGTCAGTGACCACATCTCTCAGTCATGCAAGCTGAATTAGCGTCATGTGGTTGTAAATGACCTTTGGTATCGTCCAGCATATTTAAATGATCTTGTGTCTCTCATGTTTATTCACGTCATGGATGTCTTCTTAAGGCTGTGCTATAACGTGGCCTGTCAGTTATATATTTGAACTTAATGCTGGTAGGAGCCAAAAACATGTTCAGTCACGCAAAAAAGTCTTCAAAGAAAAGGGAAACGTTGTGCTATTTGTTTGCTCAGCAGCTAAACTTTAGGGCACGATGTTTGTCAGTATTTCATTTTGTACTGTGTGAACTATCGTGTAAGATTTGAATGTTTCTATGCAAGTTAGAAGAATTAGTGCGTGTACGCCATAAAAAAAGCCGTATTAGCCCGGCGCAGAGCAATTCTGTGGCGCTTAACAAGCAGTTAACATGGTTTGGTTAAATGAAGTTTGCTGTCCTGAAGAAACGCAGCGTTATTAAAGTGTGTTTTTTGTGGCAGCAGGTGAAGCTCGTCTGAATGGAGAAGATTAAAGCCGCAGTTGACATGTGATCTGCTGTCTGTTTTCCCTATGCTTGGCGTTAAGGATTGAGTCTATCCTTAAAATCAAAAATACATATTTTTTCCATCTTACCTGTGTGTCTTTTTGTCGATCTAGATTGTTTCGGCGTGGGTGGCAGAATTTTGGAGATATAGATGTCTGCCTTCTCTCCGCCTTGTGTTGCTCAAAGTGCCGAAAGGAATACATTAGCAAAACTCAAAAGCGATGTTTGTTTCCAGGATTCATGACCTGGTTACTCGAGCTAATTTACAGAGCCTGCTCTGAACAGTTTCCTTTTAACTGAACTTCACTGTATCACAGATAAGATAAGATAAGATAAGATCAGATACGATAAGATAAGATAAGATAAGATAAGATAAGATAAGGTACTTCTTTGTACCTTATCGTAGGCAATCAGACTTATTTCAGTTCCTTCTTCCGAACTGAAGAAGAAGAAGACCTGTTGGATGAGAAGTGAAACGTCTTCAAGAAACTGAAACTAGTCCAGGCCGCATACAGCTACAATCACCTTAAAGACAAAATATAACTGATGAGACAGTACAGAGTAGAGAGCACAGTGGGACCTAAAACACAATAATAAGTGACATAGACTAAGATAAACAGATGTAAGATATTGTACATACCCTGAGGTTAGAAAGAAATGTAATAAGTATTTAGAGGTGCAGTAGGTCAGAACTTTAGTTGACACCATTCAAAAATTAACTTAAATTATCAACAGAGTGTGCAGAAATAACAGATTTGACATGATGACGTCCGTTTTATTGCAAATGCATCGACTGAATTTAGCATGCTAGCCAAGCTGCGCGGCTAGCTGAGCTGCCTAGCTAGCAGCATTTAGCGATGACTGTGCATAAACTGTAACGCTAATTTGTTTCACCGTCAGGATGTTAAAGGAGGGTTTTTAGCTCTGCAAGCACTCATCGTCGATAAAGCTTTTGTGAACCATCAGTCGAAGAGTTGGAGCGCCGCTCGGCCGATGATGCTGAGGCTGTTAACGTATCCATTACCGTGGGGTTGTCTCGGGCTTGCGTCACCGAGCCCCAGTGAGTTAACCGAGCGAGGCGTTTCAGGTAGCAGGGCGACATGAAAGACGGGCGGCTTTAATGTGCGCCTCTCCATCCTGACAGACGGTTTGTTATCTTCCATAAGAAGGAGTCGCTCGGCTGGCACAAATCCCCGTCCCTCTGAAACCTCTGATCATCATGTCATTGTCCACAGTGATACACTCCGGGGACTCTGCTTTCACATAATGAAACCAAGAGAGCTGCCCACAGCCCGGCTTATAATCACCCTGTGTACAGTGTGTGTGTGTGTGTGTGCATCTAGTTGCCTTTTTACAGTGTTTGAGTGAAAACAAAAGAGCTGCAGCGTTAGTGCTCTTCTGTGTGTGTGTGTGTGTTGTGTGTGTGTGTGTGTGCTCAAGTGCAACATGGGGGTGTGTTTTTTGCCTTTGTGCGTGTGTGTGTGCAGCGCGCGTGTGTCTGCATCCACATGTGTGCATGAGTCACTTCGAGAGGTTTCACCAGCTATTATTGAGCTGGGACTCTGTATTTAATAGGAGATGGAATAATTGTCTCTTCGTCAGCTCTCCAGAGATCACAATAGTAACTGTCATGTGAATTAGAATTCTTGACATTTTTCCAGAGTCTCGTCTTGAAAAGGTATTGTTCAAACAGGCTGTATGTGAGGCCTTTTCACAAGTGACTTTCCAAGACGAGCTCCAGCATCCATCCCCCTGTGCATCGCAAAACAAACGGCAGTTGCTCTCCACCAGGGGAAAGAGGGGAGGGAACAGAGAGGTTCAGAAGAAATGGTAAACTAGAGAATGAGGAAGGTGAGGGGAGAAGAGGAGGAAACAGCTTGACAAGGCATCTTATCTTTCCTGTGTTCTCCGCTGTGCTCCGGCTTTAAGCGGCGTGCCGAAAGGTGGAACACTGAATTCTTGCAGCAGGTTGTTTTTTTTCCCCCCCCTTTCTTTCTCGCTGCTCTCGCAGAAAAAGGCTGAGAGAAAAACAGATACGATTCACAAGCCGTCTCATTTGTGCCCTCATTTGGTATGTGCAGAGTGTATATTCAAATTGTGACACAAAGTTTGAATACCTCGCCTCTTCGTATCTCACGACAGCCGCAGGTAAACACTCGAAATCGGGTTGTCGCGCAGACACACCGGCACACACACACACACACACACACCACACACACACACACACACACACACACACACCCACACACACACACACACACACACACACACACACGCGCATAACTTAAAATGTCCAATCTGTATTCCAAACACTGACAAAAAGGTTAGCCCTGCCACCAAAAACAAAAAAAAGCGTCTGGTGTCTGGTGAGAGTTTTCTGCTCAGACAAGCAGAAACTCAAGAATCAGTAGCATGAGATAATGTAATGTATGATCTCATTTATTTAATACATCACCCTCTAGTCCAAATTAGTCATTGTCAGTATTAACTAGAAGTACGTCAAGGAACTTTTACCTGGTTAAGAAACGGTCTCAGTTTAAATATGCCTCTATACGACCTACATAAGCAAACAAGAGATGAACTGAGGGGTCTCACAGCCTGAGGAAAGAAGCTGCACTCGTCACCGTTGTTGTGTTGCAGTCATTAATCTTATGTCTTACAGACGGACACATGACCTCATCACTATTCTTAACAGCTGTGTTTAAAAAAAGAAAAATAGCATCAAGAAGGAGTTGTGTCTTTCATTCACTCGCTTTCCAAAACAAACTCATTTTTTTGGAGTCTTAAAACCAGTAAATAACAATAATAATTAGTTTCAGGCAGTTTGAGTTAAATGCCTGATATGAGGTCTGTGTTGAACACAAGCATCACACTCTTCAGTCATCAACCCACGCTTGAATTCAAAGGTGGTTACATGTCTTACAAAAGGTGGTTGCTAACAATTGATTTTCATATATGCTTGAAAAATCATAAAGTGGTGTTTGTCTGTGAAGGTTATCTTGGTAAACAAACGTGCGAGTATCATAAAGCCGTGTTTACCGCAGAACTCACTGGTTAGCCTCATCGCTGCAGCATCTCTCTTAGACGTCTCTCTTGAGCGGTCATGCAAACAGATCGGAAACACTGGACCGGAATCTGAAACGGTTTAAAAAAAAAAAAACCCAGCTGCGGCGCTATAATAATATTGTTTTACATAAACAAGTCTTAATAGCATCTTAAAATCTGTGGCTGAGAGTCTTCTGTTATGTGTGAGAGGGATTTTACAGTGACTATGTGAAGGTAGACATGTTCTCCTGGAGTGTCAGACTGTGCTACAGCAGTGTAATACAGTCGGTTGTGCAATCGTTTCTGTGAAACTCATCTAATTCAACACTTCTTTTGTTCTCTCTGCCAAGGAAATTGCCACACACTCAACAGCCTTCTTTCCAAACACCCTTCTTGGTAATTGAGGGGTTAATTGAGGGAGTTAGGCTGCTATTAATCAATACCTCCTCTCATGAAAGTAATAAACGACACCTCAGGAGCTGCGACTGCCTGCAAACCTGATACCTGCAGCGGTTCGATACTTCCAACATAGTTTTTTTAATAACACTGCAGTCAATTTTATTTTCCTTGCATTTCATGTTGCAGTGTGCTGGAAAAGCAGCCATGTGCTGTTTGGAAAAAATTTTAAAAACTTCCTTGAGGCTGTCTAGCGTTGCTATCTCGCATGTCATCACTGGATTAGTCGTGGTTGACCTGAAGCACCTTGTTTGAAAGCTATTTCATGGTCTAATTGTTGCTCACGGAAGAACATTAAGGTAGCACCGTGTCGGCTCACATCTAAAGGCCAAGGAAAGTGCTGTTGGTGAGCA
Source organism: Diplodus puntazzo (assembly GCA_963678695.2). NCBI lineage: Eukaryota > Metazoa > Chordata > Actinopteri > Spariformes > Sparidae > Diplodus > Diplodus puntazzo. The sequence goes on from OZ023174.1 coordinate 6,277,757, forward strand.
AGGCTGTTGATGTCAAAATACAAACTGTTTTGGGCGCAAACCTTGCACGCTCTTCAGTGGAACATGTAAACATTTACACAGGGGTATGAGTCAACCCGCTTTCCCCTGACTTTCTCTCTTTTCTCCTCCTCTTTCTGGTTGTTCTCTATCTTCCCTTCCAATCCTGATTACACAAGCTCTGTGTGTTGCTTTATTTCTCACGTCTGCTGTCTGTTACTCTTACTGATCAGCCTTCCTGTTGCTGCAGAGGAACTGTGTGCACAGAGAGATAAGGACAGAAAGAGCACATGCTTGCGCTGGGGAGGCGGGGGGGAGGAGAGAAACGGTAACAGATACGACGTGAAGGGCGAAAGGCTGACTAATTAGGAAATTAACGGAGATCATCGCAGGTTGTTTGTGCAGCCCGGTCGTCTCGAGGGCTGTGAATGCGAGACGGCAGCCACAGCAGCCTGGACACCAGATGGGGACAGAGGTCCAGTTACGGCCGGGCCGGTCCCAGCGGGACTCAAACTGAGCTGAGCTGGTGAAATACCAGAAGAGCTCTCCTCTGGGAAGCAGTCGGTGCCGAGGAGCAGACGAACCTTAAACAAGCCTGCACAGGCGAGGATTAAGGAGTCTTGCGTAAATCCAGGGAACAAATTGAGGATGTGAAAAAGGGGTGAGCTGGAGTTTAAGCATCCAGGGCCTGAGGATCACAGCATGTTGATGCACTTTGACTCCTCTGGCGTGAGGCACACGGGAGAGCACTACTAAAAGGAGGATCGGGCCTCGATATCTGATCTTGCTCTGGATTGAGGACAGTGAGCGCCACGTAAGGCGGTCTGTCTGCTACAGACGGGAGTCGACGCGCTGAAAAAAGTCGATGAGTGGAACTGCATTAGAGGGAGACAGCCAAACAGAGCGAGACAGCCGGTTTTAAGTAGAGTCTGGGGGAGTTTTTCTTTAACTGGTCGGCTTCAGCCAGGGCGAGAGCTGTCAGCGATGAGTCAGAGGAAGCTGACACGACAGCTGAGGTTGTGGGAAGGTCCTGAGGGTCCACCTCCCGCACCCTCTCTCACCTCACCCGTGTCACCGGTCGATCAGCCTCGCGGACATGGGGGCTCTGCTCTGTTCCGGCGCATGAAACTGAACCGCAGCATTCAGGAGCGCAGACGTTCAGCCAACTGCATTTGCAGGTACATTTTTCTGTTAAAAACAGAAGCCGCGGGTGATTTTTGATTGTTCTGCACCAGCGCAGGCGAGGTGTGAGCATTATAAACATTTGGGCACATGTCCCTGCAGAAGGTTGCAGAGTAAATTATTCCACACACACTCACACACACATACACACTAACAATCTAAATCAGATGGATTAGATTTTGGGAAATGAACTGAATTCTGGATGCTAAAGTTTCATAATTACTCTCAAAGTTTGCAGAAAAAAAATAAAAACAGGGATTAGTGCGTGCAGCTTGCAGAGGGTCCCCCCACCGGCAGACTTTTCTGATGTGTTTTTCATTACTGGGGAAACTTGTTTAATGATAATTTGATCTTCAGCCATATTCACAAAGCCTTCCGGGGGAGAGCAGTGGCTTCTAATTGGCCAATTTAGAAGTAAATTCTAAAAATATCGCACTTCACGGCTAATTTAAGAAGTCAAACTGAAAACCGTTCACAACTGTGGTGACAACAAAAGTTTGGGAGAGGTGGGGAGGCGTTGTGGAGATTAAAGTTATCCTACATTAAAAATAGATGCCGCAGCTACACTGCAACCTGATTCCCTATCGGTCCTTGTCATCCTCACATCTGACTGCAGCCTGAAAGTTACAACTGTAGATGCATATCATTATAGATGGAAGTCTTGGCTTGTAGCTGTTTTAGTGCACAGCGAGCCTAATAGCAATTCCAGCAGCACGCTTTCCAGATAAATTGGCATCTGTCCGATGGTTACCAAACAACTCTCCATCACTTTGTTGTTACAGGGCGCCAAACTCCACAACCTCGCCCAATCAATACTGACTTCATTTCTTAGCTGAGGGATCGAATCTTCTTTCATCTCAGTTTTTGTCGAGGGCTGCTGGAAAATAAAGGCTTCCTGACTGCAGGTGAAAAAGAGACGGGTGTAACCTGAGACGCGTGTTACCGCGTCCCCCTCAGCTAAGCTCGTCTCTGACTGGATCTGGCAGATTAGTTTCAGCCTTGTGTTCTGGGTTTAATGTTAATTAGCAACGTGGAGGCCTGATGCTGTGTGGACAGATGCTGGGTTTCCTTCCTGAACTAAAAGGAGAAGACAGATGCGGATTTACGTGACTGTAACAGTGTTGCTTCATCACTGCGACCGTATGTTTGGGTTGGATGTTTTCTATCTAGTATCCACTAACGTCACGTGTCGCAATGAGCCGTCTTTAGCAGCGGTTACGTGGACAATATTTCTTCAAGCTGACTGAAGTCATTCTCATTAGAGATTCAAAGTTGATTGTTTACATGTGCGCTACTTAAAGTGACATAAGATATTATGTGTTTACTTGTCTCAAAGTATTAAGTCAGAATATAATAAGTTTTTTGTGCACAAAGTGGTTCCTGCAGCTGTGGAGCGTCTTATCTGTAAGACATATTCAGCTGAAAAACAAGAAGTGGTTCTGTGTGGTAATGTTCACGACGCACCCACATTGTGTGAACAATATTTGCATTTCCATTGCTCTTTCTAATTAAGCATTTGACGAGACTTAATGGACAAGTCCGACCAAAAATGGAAATTCAGTCATTATCTCCTCATTCCCACGATAATGGAAAGTCAGGTGAAGCTTCACGGCAAAAAAGTGTTCTCCAAAACAACTGAAGTACACAGGGACTGCTTAAAAATGATTTAAAAACAGGAAAACAAAACAAAACAAAAATGTACATATTACGAGCCTACAAGACTCTGGAAGCCCTGAGAGCCGAAAATGACTTTCATGAGCTGAAAACTTCACCGAAGCTGCTGAGCTAAAAGTGCTAACCTGTCTGTAGAGGGTTGACGAGCTCGACATTTAAGTCGCTAACGTTTAAAAGAAGTGCCCATCTACTTCAGTTGTTTAGGAAAATGCTGCAAGTCTGATTCAATTTGAAGCTCCACAAGTTTTTAGACAACTCAAAACTTGAATAGAAAACGAGTGAATTTTAATTTCTGGGTGAACTCTTTAAATATCTAAAGGTCTAAAGTACACTGAGGTCGTCTCAGCCACAGATCAGGTTTGATTTGGTTCAGCCATGTTTCTGTCTGCCCTCAAATTACTCCAATCAGGGAGAAATGACTGAGAGTTAAAATGATTACAAGGCAACAATATTTTCCTACTTTCCTAATGATAAGAGATTCACACCTCTCCTCTGAACCTGATTGAAAAATTACCTCTGACCAGACCAGTCTCTCCCAACTGAAGTGGTCACATGAGGCATCTGTATTGTGATTAGGCCGTTATCCTGATTATAAATGGAATATTAGGTTTCATGTAAAGGACGTTTCTATGAAAGTTGGCTTGTACTGTTCTTAGCACTGTTATGCTTTCGTGCTAAAAGAAATGTGCATCCATGTTCAAAAATCTCAATCACTCACGTCTGCTGACAGTCAGCTTTGGCTCGGAGAGGCGCTGCTGTTGATGTGGCTCATTTTGCTCACTTAAATGTGACTTGTTCTAAAATACGACTTGTCAGTAAAGTGTAATTCCCAGGGCAGCCCGGTGGCAGGCTGCCAATCCAACGGCACCACAGTCACAGCTGTATGGATTCATGTTGTAGTGTCTGTCACAGCTCTTTCTTCAACTTCCTCTCTAAGCGAGTAGAAAGGAAAAAGGAGGATGGACTAATATTGGGAACTGAGGTTTATCACGCCATGACCTGTTGTCAACTGTGAGATAAGAGAAGCAAACACCTGTATGACATGTAACAGATTTACAGCCAATCTTTCCTCTCTAACCCTTCAGCTTCGATTCAGAAAATGGTCCCTCGCCAGGCCGCAGTCCCATGGATTCGCAGGCGAGTCCTGGGTTGGTGCTCCACCCTTCTTTCCCCCAGAGCCAGCGCAGGGAGTCCTTCCTGTACCGCTCGGACTCCGACTACGACACGTCCCCCAAAACCATGTCACGCAACTCCTCCATCAACAGTGAGGGGTAAGCACGCAGCCATCGTCCTGGATCCATCACGCTGAATGTTTTCCCAAATCTGCCGTGTCCATTTAAACACACACACACACACACACCGCAGTAACGACACATTATCCCAATCAAACAGCGATGGCTGTGATTGTAATTATGCATTCATTATGCTAATGAAATCATGATGAATCCTCTTAGCATTAACTGTTGTGCTCTGTTTCCTGGCTCGTCTTTCAGCAAGTTTAAGCCGCCACAAAATCTTCCATTAGTGTGTTTCAGGACTATGTGTGTCTGTTTAGATCCACATAGGTCTGTGTACACATCCAGCTCACAGACGCAGCCGCTCATATAAACACTAATACAGAGAGCCTCAGTCGCCCAAACCTCTCACGCTCATCTCCGTCTCTGCTATTTGTTTTCATCTTTTGGTCCTGCAGGCACGCCGAAGACATGATTGTCACCCCTTTCGCTCAGGTATGTTTTCCTTGTGCACCTTGTCTGACATGTTTAATTTCTGTAAGTGACTCGAAAGGTGGCTAATTAGTGCAGTGAACTTGTCCCCCTCCTCCTCCTGTCCCCCCTCCTCCTCCTTCTATCCCCTCCTACGCTGTCCGTCCATCCCCCAGGTGTTGGCCAGCCTACGAACCGTAAGAAGCAACTTCACCATCCTCGCCAATGTCACAACACCCACTAACAAGTCAGTATCATGCTGTCAAACACCCCTTCCCCCCACTTACACTCGTCACGACTGCCTGCTTAGTTTTGCAGTGTGTTTGCTAACGTCTCCTTCTCCTCGCTCCCGTGGGAAACACTTATGCCATCATGATTAACCAGTTTATGATTATCAGGCTATGCTCAAGGAAAATAAGATCTGCGTTATCTGGCAACTCTCCAGCTCGCCGGCTGAGGACTGAGTGTGTAGAACACCATGCCTCAGATGTATGTCCCTGACTCTGTACCTAGACGATGGAGACGGTCAATAACACTAAAATTATTCTCCTTTGTAATGCGGTAGACAGAAGGAGCTGGAGTTGGCAGGCTTTTAGCTCCACGTCAATATGATATATAAAGCAGTGCACCACAGAATTATCAGCATCTATAATCATGCGGTGTTGTGCCCTGAAAATGCCTCTCTCACTTCACAATTATGAAACCACGATGGCTATTTGAAAGGAGAGCGGAGCTCGTGCTTTGTCTTCGACTATTTTAGGATGCTTGAATATTTGAAGTGAAATGAGGGGATTTTATGCATTTTTAAAAATTCCCACACTGCAGCGCTATTCAAGATTCATAGGCATCTAAATACAAACATGCCTTTGTCTCGTTTCAGGGGCACATAAATGAATAAAATACATGAAAAATATTTATTCCCTCTCTGTGAGCCAAGCCTTTTGTTGCCTCATTGTGCAGTGCTGAATGTGTGTTTGAACCCCAGCAGGGGGCAGCAGTGTGTGCTTCTCCATCTGATGTAATGATGTGTTTGTCCACAGGAGGTCACCAGTGACAAGCCAACCCACTGTTCCCCAAGCTACGCTCTCTGGTATGCTGTCAGCTAATTAAAACTCTTGTCCAAAGAGACCCACTGTCCCCTCACACGGCTTTAAGGACACACTGAGGCTCCCACGCTCCCCACTTGCATCATCAGTAATGCAAATGTGTGCAGGACAGCACACACCACCATGCTGCTGATATTGAGAATGTTTCTTAATCAACTGTATTAGATCTTAATTATCTCAACATGTAATGCTACAGCTATGAAAAATAAGTGTGTTGAGAAATAACTCCACAGAGTTGAATCTCTTTTCATACGCGGATGTTTAAATAACATTGAAAGTGAGACGACAGCTACTGTTGTTGTAGCGGTTGTAAAAATATTGCAGGCAGAGTTTGCATCACCGACATTTTTAGAAGAACATGTGTGAGCAATAGATATATACTTATATATTACCGTCAATCAGCTGAATCCTTTAGCCCTGCCTTACTGTGCTCATACAAACAGCGTGTAGAACATCAGGACACGTGACTTTAACAAACCCGAGGAGATCCAGGCACTCCGAATGTAAAAAAAAAAGGCATCAAATCACACAGGACTGTTGTTTTGCACCCTGATGAAGACCTAGTGGTTGAGACATGTTGGCCTTAAAATGATTTAGACACCATAACAAAAAAGGCTTTTAAATGGGAGACAAAAGACTGGGAAAGTTGTGGAAGGTGTTTACATTCCACAGGTGAACAGGTTCCCTAATAACAGGTGATAGTATCTTGATTGGCTATAGAAGAGGCCTCCTCGAAAAGGCTAATTTGTCAATAAGCAAGGACGGGGTGAGGTTCACCTTTACATGAAACACATGATTGTGTGACAGATTTTACTTGAGAGGCTCAGAAACACTTTGTAAAACTATTGTCCATAAACACAGTTCATCGAAAATGATTGCATTCTCTTTTTATTTACGTTTCACACGGCGTCTTAACTGTTTTGGGAGCCGGCATTGTATAATGTTATGTTACTCGGCTAATCATAACCTAAAATATATTTTACTAAAATGTGAAAAAACGTTACTAATATGAAAACACAAATAAGTTTGATTCAGTTGTTTTATCGTGTTCTAACATAAGTTAGTTGACTTGATAATTTTAGACTAGTTATACGTTACATACTTTCAGTTTGTTGTGGTTTTGTGCATGTGTGTGTTTCCCCCAGATGAGACATACCAGCAGATGGCTCGGGAGACTCTGGAGGAACTGGACTGGTGTCTGGACCAGCTGGAGACCATTCAGACCCACCGCTCGGTCAGCGAGATGGCCTCCAACAAGGTGAGCACCTGTCCACACACAAGCACGCCCACTTGTACCTTCACTGTCCTTCTAGCTCAACGTCGCCTCTGTGCCAAGCTTCTTAAGGAGCGACATGTAAACGGTGTATTTCATGGTTCACAGGAAAACTTCAAGAGAACTAAATATTGCTGGGTTGTAGCTGGATCAGTCAGACACAACACATTATGGCTATAATGTCTTGTTTAAGCTTCCAGTCTAATATATGTTCACAGTGCAGCTCTATTGTGCAAAATGTTTTAAAAATAGTTTGAAGAATGCTGCATTTGGGTCATAAAAACTTTTTATCTGGCTTATCCACACTCCTAAAATACTTATCACATTGAACGTTCACACATTTTCATGTGATAGTGTTTTAAAAATGACTCATTAGTTATTAAAGTAATTATGTGCTTCTTTATCTGCTGTAGATTGAGTCAGTTTTCAAGTTGTTAATCAAGTTGTTTTTCAAGTTGTTAATCAGAAATAGCATTTCTTGGAAATGTTTGTTTCCTAGGTTGGCTGCAACTAACAGGAATTTCGCTGTCAGTTTATCTGTTGATTCTTTTCTCAAGTAATCATTTAGTTGTTGGCGTTCAAATAGTGATAAATGTGGATCTGTGTTTTAAAAAGCCCAGTATGACTCCCTTAAATGTCCTAAAATATTCACATTCAAGAAGCTCGAATTAGATAATTTTGCCTTTTTTTCTTTAAAAAAAAACAAACAAATTAAATGATTATCAAGATAGTTGGCATGTAAATGAATAGTTGACGACTCATTTATTATTTGTTGCAATTCTGTTGCAATCTCATTGAATAATTGTGAGCTTTGTGGTTGGACCTTCTCTGGGTTTTCATGGACTTATTAACTGACATCGTTAAGCTTTTGTGTTTACAGCTGCAAGAGATGCAGGTGTGCATTTGGCAGTACTACATCGACATGCCTGTGTGTGTGTGTGTGTGTGTGTGTGTGTGTGTGCACGTGGGCAGGCTTCTTCAGTATGCATGCATTTGTATTTGTGGGGGCTCAGGGACAGAGAGAGACTGGAGGGAGGGCGACGGTCTGTGGCTATGGAGGATGTGAGAGGGAGGGGGGACGGCCCTGATGCTGATGTCTCTGCTGTAACCTTGGTTGCTATCGAACAGCAGCAGGGTCTGCCCTTCCCTTTTAGTCATTGGCTTGCCTCTCTGACCACAAGCCATGTGGTTTGAGCAACAGCCAATGAAATAGAGGTGATGCTCCTTTAATAGTGTTCTGTCTTAAAGAGACAGCACCGTGTACCTTGTTTGTTTTATTCGAGAAATTCTTCCTGTGTTGCACTGCTCTCTTAATTAATGGCAAGGATCTTGGTGTTTATTATCAGTCAGGCTTATGATGAAGGGACGGAGGGAGAGAGAACAGCAGAATGCTTGAAGGACATCATTTATGTGTGTGTGTGTGTGTGTGTGTGTGTGTGCATATACAATGTGCAGAGAGAAGTCTCCTGGGGTAAACAGAGTCTCTGTGAATATGTTGCTGCCTTTTAGCAGCCGCAGCTAAGCTACAGAAATCCTCCGCACTGTGCCAACATGGAGGTACACATGTAAATTCCCACTCAGTCTCTCACCCTTACTCACACCCTCGCTCACACACATATTTTCGACAGACGTACATGCTGTCTTGTCGCGCATGCGCACTCAGGCTGAGAGCAGAAGCAGGCACAGACACACACACGCACACACACATGCATGCGCCTGCAGCCACACTGCCTGATTAGCTTGCGAGAGCTGTCTACAGCATCCAGGGAAATGGCGCAAGAGGCAGAGCATTGGAGGAGGAACGGCAGCCTAAAGCGGCAGGATTAGACCTCTGGCATTTCGGCCAGCTGAGGCATGGATTGACTTGGAGCGGGGGACTGGGATACGGAGCAATCAGGAGGCAGCCTGACTGACTGTGGACTGACTGTGCGTTGATGGGATCAGTGTGAGACGGCACAGGCGGGCTGATGCACCGGTAGGACTGGGCCGGGCCTCTGGATCCGTACCGTGGGGGAGGGGCAGTCGACGCAGGAAGAGGGAGCCTGTTTTTCCAGACCACAGCTCTGGTGTGATTCTTCAGCCTGACCGTCTGCTTCAGGCCTGCCCGCATCCCTCTCTGTCTCTCTCTCTCTCTCTCTCTCTCTCTCCCCCTCTGTCCTCCTCTCCATCCCTGTTTTTCTCCTGCTATTACAGTCTGTTTCTCCCCTCTCCCTTCCCCGATGTTCCTGCTGTCATCCAAGCTCCCTTTACCTCCATCAGTCGCTACCACAGTCATCTATCTGTCCTGCCGTCACCATCACTCTTTCCCTGTCACCTCCATCATCTAAATTTTTTATCACTGTTCGTCAAGCAGCTCGGCTCTCTCAGCATCATTTTTTCGTTTACATCTCTCTCACAATCCCACTCATCACCTCCATCGGCTCCTCTCTGTGCCCTTCAGACGGTCCCTCGCTCCCTCTCCTTCTGTGTTTCCCTCCATCTTCCCTCTTTCGGCTCCCATCCACCTCTACCCTGCAGTGACAGTACATTTGGGTCAGTCGGCTCAGCAAATGGGATGAGATGTAGTCTCCACAGCAGCCGGATCCAGGGGGCTCCTGGTCTGCCCATCAGGGGGACCCTCATATTCGGACCACACTGAGGCTGGAGCCGGACTCTGGACTGACTGGGTGGCCTGCTTTGGGGTGCTGCATGTAGGCAAGGACAGTCTGCACCAGCAGCCCCTACCCTCACCCCCTTCCCCTGTTCCTTCACCCCCTCTCGGGGCAGCCGTCACTCTGGAGTGTCCCCGCCTGACTGGCTGTGGCCTCTCCCCACACACCCTGACGACGCCCTCATGCCACTGGGGCACCCACAGTGCCCCCAACCCACTCCACTACCGCACAACCTGCCTGTGCCATCGGCCCAAACCGCCCGTCACACTCAACATGGGTGTAGTGGAGGCCATTGACCCAGCGCCGTCCCCCTGCCCCTCGCCTGTACCAGGAGGCTACAGGCTGCCCCGCTCCTCCAGCTACAGCCCCCTGCAGGGGAGGGCAGGGGCAGAGCTGGACCTCGGTGCAGCCGCCGGAGGGGTTTCTGGAGGGGGGTGGGACGGCGGCGGAGCGCAGGACGCCCTTTGTGGACCTATTCTGTGAGACCTGCTCCAGGCCCTGGCTCATCGGCTGGTGGGACCAGGTAGGGCTCGGAGAGCTTGCAGAGGGCAAGAAGGCCTGGCAGTGGCCATCTTGGATAGATGCTGTGGACTCCTCAAGTGTTACTGCCACATCTATGCATGCATTAACATCTCATCTACTTGATTAGCACAATTATTATTCTTCTGTTTTGCAACAGTCAGCTTGTGTATTTAATGTTTTTAATAGGGGCAATCTTATTTGTTCACTATAATTCACGAGACACTGAATTGAAGTGGTAAAGAAAGGTTTTCTGGGTCTGACGGTGGCGTTGTAAGAAACTGTGAGGCAGAATATTGGTGAGTGTTTTCCTGTACATAATTTATACACAAATCCACTGAAGGGGAACAGTAATAAAGGCACAGAGTTTATTAACTCTGCTCAGTGTTTCCACCGCAGCAACAGCCGCAGCACTGTAAACAAAAAGACAATATCACTTCTACTCCTCCTTCCATACCTGTCTGCACGTCCGTCCTTTGAGAATACCCCAAGCTGCTTAAAATCTAAATAAAAAACTTCAGTGGGACTTTGCGATAAGTAGTCTAGCCAGCTTTACTGCAGGTACGTTGCAGTGTCACATAATGTCCGTTTCCATCCTCCACACCTGCGTCCCACATCCCTTGCTCTCTCTCTCCTGCCACCCTGAGGCTGGCCTCAATACAGACTTAAGGAAGCCAAGCGAATTGTCGCTGAAGGACAATGCTTGTTGTCTCGAGTCTCAGACGATGTTCCTTTTTCTTCCTTTTGTCCTCACATGTGCCAACATCCATAAAAAATGTATGACGTTGGAGATTGTGTGAGTTTTCTATCATAGGTCAGGTTTGCTTTAGATATGGTATCATGTCACTAAATTACCAAAACAAATCCTGGCTTTTCTCTTTACTGTTTACTTAAATTAGATGGGGCAAATCAGGATATGTGTTGCTTATCTGCTGATATATTTGTAGTCTGGATCAATCAAATGTGCAGGTCATAGATTGTCATTTTTTCAGTTATTAATGTATGTTATTCATGATTATGGACAGAAAAAATGAAGCTCTCCTGGGTCCCTCACATATGCAGGTGTATGAGTGTGTGTGTGTGTGTGTGTGTGTGTGTGTGTGTGTGTTCGCTTTCATGTCTGTGTGGCGTTTGCATGTTTGCTTCATTAGTCAGTGTCAGAGGAAGAGTGTTGTTTGTCCTGGCACTCGGACTGGCACCGTGGAAGTGTTGGTTGGCAGCTATGACTCAGCGTTACAGCATTAGGGGAGGAAAGAACGAGAGAGAGCAAGAGAAAGAGGAGGAGGTTTGGGCTGAGCCTGATGCCTAAGTGTGCCACTGGGCTTGACTTGTTTCCCTGGCTCCTGATGACTGATTCTTCCCCGACTGCTTCTACAATTTGCTGTCAGAGCACCTATTTGCATGGCCTACCATGCAGAGATTGCAAGGCTGGATGACATGGGTGGGAAAAGAGAGAGGGAAAGAGTGAAATATGGTGGGAAATGCACGAGGTGTGTGAAATGGCAGGAAGGCGAAGTGGAGCCTGTGACAGAGGAGGATTTGGGGGCTGGAGGGCAGCATCGGAGAGTGTTGTTTACCTCGAGAGGGAGGGAGGAGCAGATATAAGTAACGGAGAGACGTGGAGAGGAAGACAGCAGAGGAGGGGAAGGTTGACCTTGGTAAAGGTCAGAGACACCTGCCTACTCCCTCTGATTGTCACCCAAGCAGCCACCGCTCTCACATCAAGCTGAAGGACTGACTATGAGGAGGCAGTTGCCACGGCAACCGCTCTGGTTGCCATGGAGATTGTTATGTGTGAGAGATCAGTCAGTAGGACACAGACTGAGGGGTCTCGTCCGAATCGCATTGTGCCTTCGCATGACTTGTGCGACAGGTGACTCTGTCGAGCCATCGGAAACACGACGTTTATCCACAAAAATAAAAGAACGACATGAAAGCGGAGAGATCGTTCAGGAACAGTCTGCAGGGATAATGTATTCATTTGATCACATTCGTGCCTGTACTGCAAGGACCTGCAGAGCAGTCCTTCACGATTTCCACTTGAGATGTATGGAGAAAAAAAAAACATACAAACATGCAACATCACTGCAGCGTATTAACGCACGGCAATCCAGATGCAAGTCCACTGATTTGTGGTATTGAACAGTATGTTCTCAAAAAGAGGAGGCATGATTCATAATTGATTTTTCTCACCCTTTAGTGAATGAAGCCAGATTGAGGGTGATAATTTATTTTCTCATATTTGACTCACAGGAGGGTTTTGTTGTTATGTATCAGTGCAAATGGAATCTAAAGCACCATGTAATTCTTTCTAAAGATGTATCTGTCTGAAATATGCCTCTATGTTGCAACTAGACTTAAAGTCACTCTCTTCCTGTTTTTGTCTGTCCTTCTCTCAGTTCAAGAGGATGTTGAACAGGGAGCTGTCCCATTTGTCAGAGATGAGTCGCTCAGGGAACCAGGTGTCAGAATACATCTCCACTACCTTTCTAGGTAAAACAAATCTATCTGTGAGCAACAACCATATCTCATAGCTTTGACCTTAGGACAAGCAAAACACATAAGGTTCCATCCTGGCTAACCTCTGAGTCTTGCCCCCCCAGATAAGCAGAACGAAGTGGAGATCCCATCCCCGACTTTGAGGGAGAGGGAGAAGCCAATGTGTCACATCAGCGGTGTCAAGAAGCTTACGCACAGTTCCAGCCTTTCCAACTCCACCATGCCTCGCTTCGGTGTCAAGACTGAACACGAGGACGCGTTAGCCAGGGTAAATACATCTTCAATTGCCTCACTGCGTTTTTATCATGCGTCGTGTATTGTCTCGCTGCAAGACAAACTCTTCTTGTGGGAACAATAAAAATCTGAACTGAACTGAACTACACAGAAGGAAAAATCAGCCGACAAGAATCAAGTAAGCATACTGACATGCACACTTATTCCCACACAGTCGATGGAGTAATTAAATGTATGGCGTCACTAAAAAACAGTTAATCCATTGTCCATCCATAGAACTACAACACACCACAATGTCATGCAGCCATTTTGCATGATGCAAATTGCATGCAACCGCATTTAACTCTAATCCAAAGACTCCAATCTAAGGAACACACAACTGTAACATCATGCACCATTGTTGGTGGAATTATCACGTGTAACAAACTCATGACTGTTGTGCAGGTGTGTGTTAATGCTGTCTGTTTGTGTCTTCAGGAGCTGAACGACTTGAACAAGTGGGGCCTTAATATCTTTCAAGTGGCAGAGTTCTCTAATAACCGACCCCTCAGCTGCATAATGTTTGCCATCTTCCAGGTGAGAGACAGAACGTCAACTAACAACGGATTATATAGTCTATAATGTAACATGACTAATGACCCTGTGGACTGCCTCTCCTGCAGGAACGAGATCTACTGAAGACCTTTCGGATCCCTGTGGATACATTTGTCACCTATGTGATGACCCTGGAGGACCACTACCATGCCAATGTGGCCTACCACAACAGCCTCCACGCTGCAGATGTCACTCAGTCTACTCATGTACTGCTATCCACACCGGCTCTAGATGTAAATACCTCTGCTGGTCCAACAACGACAAAAAGCATCACTCCAAACACCAAATACATACTCATGCAAACTTATTAATTTTCTTTCATTTCTCTCCGTCAGGCTGTGTTCACCGATCTAGAGATTCTAGCTGCTTTATTTGCCGCTGCCATTCACGATGTGGACCATCCAGGAGTGTCCAACCAATTCCTCATAAACACAAGTGAGTCAAGATTGAGAGGCAGACACACATGTGAACTCTGGAAGAAACAGGTGACCTCATGTCGCAGAGGACAGTCAAAAAGCAGCTTTTGCTGTAAAATCCAAATACTTCAGGATTGACAATAAACACAACAGGTCTCGTCTGTAAAAGTCTGATTTCATTAAGAGCATGAGGCAGGTAGCTAAGAATTAGAGGGGCCCACTTTTCTGGGTCAGCTATTTTGAGAATACCTGACATTTAATTTTGTACAACCCAGTTAAGGTTTGTCCAAAAGATATGGGCTTTGCAATGTATATATGTATGTGCGTATGTATATTTTGAAACTTAAAATTTCCGTCTCTGTTGCACGGTGCACCTTCCTTCAGACTCAGAGCTAGCCCTGATGTATAACGACGAGTCTGTGTTGGAGAACCATCACCTAGCTGTGGGCTTCAAGCTGCTTCACGAGGACAACTGTGACATTTTCCAGAACCTTAGCAAGCGGCAGAGACAGAGTCTGAGGAAACTTGTTATTGATATGGTGAGTGTTGCCAACAAACTCATTCTATATCATAAAGATAATAACCTTCCTCGTCTTCTGCTGCCTTTCTATTCTCCATCTTTCAGTCGTGCGCTAATATTCATTTTCTTCCCAGGTTTTGGCAACCGATATGTCCAAACACATGAGTTTGCTGGCAGACCTCAAAACTATGGTAGAAACCAAGAAAGTGACAAGTTCTGGAGTACTGCTGCTCGACCATTACACTGATCGGATACAGGTGAGACGCCATCTTTAATGGACAATTTAGCCAGTTAGATTGCAGACTGTTTTGATTCTGAGTCTGTTACAAAAGAACTGAAAAGATATATTCTATTAATTTAGCTCTGCTTAGAGTTAAAGCAGAGGTTACAAGGTAGGAGGCTGGACGGGACACTGAGTCTGCTGAGGGCTGATTTATACTCCTGCGTCAAAGTATTTCACCTCTGCAGGATGCTGCTTGTATGTGAGAGATACGGCCTTGTCATAACTTACACGCCCCTCCTTAATGTCATGATGTAGCGATTACATTTTGCACATGGATGCCACAATGGACTGCTCTTTCTGTCTTTGTTTTTTGCATTTCCTACAACCTGTTTCCAGCGTCGGTAATGTTTGTTAAGACAGACAGGCTTAAAAAAGGCTAAGCAGTTTCTTCTTTTTAATGATGCTTTAGTAGCTTATGGATTATAAGAGTTAGAGCCATGAAATGCAGGGACTCCTGTGGAGTCTGCTCCACTCACTGATCCTGGTTATCGCAGACTATCCTTAAGCGTTTGATGGGAGAAGTAGGCGTTCCTGTACTTTGTCGATAAAAACAGAGAGATCTGACATGGGGCGGGATTTCTGCAGAAAGGAAGAGCTGCTCAGTATCTGCTGGAGTTTGATGGACTGGAGATGTCAGCCAGACATTCAGAAATATATTTGACTTGTTTGACCTGAATGTCAAAGATTTGAATCAGAGGAACGGTTAAGTGTCACCTTGAAAAGCAAGAATCAGAGCTTTCATCAAGAAGAGATCCTGGTCTCTGCAAACGTGCTGAGGAGACTAAGTGACTGTTGTTCTCGTCTAAAATGAGGTCAGGAGATCAGAGACGAGTTCACTGCTGGGTCAGTGCGCCTGAAATGATTTTGGTGCTTCTTTGACAATTATTTGATTCTCTGTGTGTAGCCATTGACATGAGATGAGATGAGATTCATATCCCATTTGTAACAACCCATTCACCATCGTAAGGTTGGGGACCTAATTTACCTGTTTAAGAAAATGAAAGCTTGAGTTTACCCAAAACCA
This sequence comes from Diplodus puntazzo, assembly GCA_963678695.2. Lineage (NCBI taxonomy): Eukaryota > Metazoa > Chordata > Actinopteri > Spariformes > Sparidae > Diplodus > Diplodus puntazzo. The sequence continues at coordinate 6,293,435 of OZ023174.1, forward strand.
GTAGTTAGTCCGAGATGACGCTGTTGCATAGATAACAAAGACGCTAGCAAAAAACAAAGAGGACATAAAAAAAAGCACAGTAGAAACGTCAGATAAGTCTGACCATCCAGTTTTCCTATATATCTTTAAACGTTGCAGCCACACCCGTAAAAGACAACAGAAAATGAAATGACTCATGTTGGGATTTGACGTTGACTTTTTCTATAAATCTGTATGCGGTGGAGGATGCCTTTTGAGCTTTTGAAATATGACATAGGTAGCAGAACTAGAAAGGGAGGAGCAGGCGTTGAGGTGTTGGGGAAAGAGGAAAGAAGTGAAGAAAGCTTCCAAGGTTGAGAAGCAGTGGACGGGATTTGAATGTTGTATAAGCAGCCAATGCAAGAGAAACGATGACAGAGTAAAGTGAAAGGGAGAAAGGTCAGCAGAAAACTGGGTTCCAATCACTTTCCTTCAGCTGTGTAACGATTTGGTAACTTACAAGACATAGATGTGACATGGTAGATAAAAGATAGGTGATCTGAAATTACAAAAATTCATCCTCCTTGTTTACTTGTAGTACAGAGTGCCTGGGTAGAAGGGTTGTTCAGTTGAATATGTTAATCTTGTCTGCGTGACTCATTGATGCTTTATCTGACTGAAGTTTGTGCAGGATAGAATCTCAAAAATCCTCAATTATAAACTATACTGTAGCCTATATATTTTATGGACTTCATGATCAAATTGACAAGTAGCAACATAATCCCAGAAGAGTGAGAGGATCATGGAGACATACTATGCCTGTAGTATTCCTGTAACACTCCTGATCATTCTGTAGCTTCTGTAAAAAGAAGATTTGAGATATGACTACAGATATAGTGTGTTGGTGTGCATGTTGATTGGGGCCAGGGGCCAGCCCCCCCCCTTTGTTGTACATACAAAATACGGAGTGACATGTGACTGTCTGTGCAGGTGTTGAGGAACATGGTGCATTGTGCTGACCTGAGCAATCCCACGAAACCCCTGGCTGTGTATCGGCAATGGACGGAGAGAATCATGGAGGAGTTCTTCAGGCAAGGAGACAAGGAGAGAGAGCGAGGGATGGAGATCAGTCCCATGTGTGATAAACACACCGCGTCTGTGGAAAAGAGCCAGGTGAATGATCGGAAATATTATACACATGTATGGGAATGATTCTGTGCACACCTGGATAACTGTCAATGCCGTAGGTGGGTGATAACTACAGTGCAGAGAGTGATCCGTCATCTGTGATCACAGCAGTCATATTCATACATTTTTAATGCGGATTTGTAGGAAGTGAAATGACACAGCTGTGACAGCTAATGTGATGTCTGTCATACACTTTTTTTCCTCTGGTTGTAGGTGGGTTTTATTGATTACATCGTCCATCCGCTGTGGGAGACATGGGGGGACCTTGTGCACCCTGATGCCCAGGACATCTTGGACACTCTGGAGGACAACAGGGACTGGTATCAGAGCACTATCCCACAAAGTCCCTCGCCACCTCCTGTGTGCCAGGATAAGGAACTACATGCCTGCATGGACAAGTTTCAGTTTGAGCTCACCCTCGAAGACAGCTCTGACAGAGAACAGGTAGACGAGGGCGACAAGCCTACGCCGAACCACATGGCACAGGACTGCAGTCAGGGGGAGGAGGAGGAAGAGGAGGGTAAAAAGGAGGAGGAGGAAGACACAATGGCAGAGGAGGAAAATGAGGACATAATAGAAGAGGAGGACGAGGTGGCGATGGAGGAGGAGGAGGTGGAGGAGGAGCAGGAGATGAAAGCTCAGTTGGAGGTGAGATCTGAGAAGGAGAGACTATCTGACACAAGTCCTGTAGAGGAAGAGGAAGATTCCTCTTCACAAGCTGAAGATACATGAGTAATGCTCCTGTATCTCCCTCCTCACTTGCACACATTATCTTGTTCATCCTTTCAATGGCCAAACCAAGAACAAATAAGACTGCAATGACAATACAGACCTTTAAATATATTTTTCAAAAAGGGAATAAATTAAAATTGCTTAAAGAGAAGGTAATTACACAGCAACTGTAGATTTGGAGTGGTGACAAGTCCTTCGACTGATTTCACAATGAACTTTAGACGTAAAGGAATCTAGGAGAGCATCAACGGTGGGTAACTAATGACAGCGTAGCACTCTGGGACTGGAATGCACACACATAAACACACAGAAAGTGACACACACAGACACATAGTAGGAGTAAGTCACGTGAATACACCAGTACAATGGGTGTACAATCGGAGCCCAAATTAACTCCCTTCATCCCTGCTCATGCGCAGACACACCAACACACACACTTGACTGTATGTTTACATGTGTGCATTTACACGAGGGACAGTGATCAGTGATGAATCTCTTTGGAAAAAGCCATCTCTTAATGGAGTATTAACTAGTGTTCAGTCAGTATTAGTAATTCATGTTTGTTAGAACCTCAACAGAAACTGTTCTCCTCAGAAAAGCTACACATCCGAGTGACTTTTTTTCCATTTCTGTCGGAAAAGAAAAATAAGATAATCCACAGAGTTGGAGGAGGAGAGAGGAAGACGTCGAAGGAAAGGAAGATGCTGCGATGAAGGGGCCCCCGGGGCCCCATACCCCTTTTCCCTTTACGAGGAGAGTGCTACTGGTGCAAGATGGCTCTGTGCCTTTCTGAAACACCAGCTTCCTGAATGGAGCTGTCGTGAAGCAATGCATTGTGGGATGGGAGTGTCTGATTTTGTTATCATTTTTGATTGTCTCTTGTTAAAAAGATCTCTCTTTACTGTTCATGGTATTGTGGTGTGTATCTCACACATACAGTTTCTGTGGTGATATGTTTTAAGCTGTAAGTCTTCCTTTGTTGCTCTTCTGGTAATATAATAACTCTAGATGCAGAGCAATCACTACCGCCACCACAACCACCAGTGGACTCCAGCTTATGGTTTTTTCTTATTAGAATGATTTTTTTAAACTTTTCTGAGAATAAGCCATGTGATGCTTTGAAGCATAAGTTTTGCCTATTTTCTATTTAACAGTTGCTGAACATGATTGGAAGGGACACGGAATTATTTCATCAGTAGAACAAATTTCCACTCGCCATCTCGAACCCACTTGCACTGTGTGTTTATGTCTCCTCATACACAATGATTCTCACCGAAGTCAAGGATGAGAAAATACAGTGGGTGAAGCGATTTGAAGGAACGTGGATGAATAAGAAAATCAGGGAGGCAGAATGTCAGGGGGAAAGAAGTGTGACTTGGCCAAAAGGTGGTCTGGCAGTCCCTAATCATCCTTGTTATGTTTGATGCTTTTTTGCCTTAATGTCAGATGCAGGATACATACCTGCCAGTATGTAGATTTATAAGATATATGATAGATATCCTAGTATATTTATATCACGTCTGTATGCTTATTTCTGTGAGTATCGGTGTGTCTATACACAATGTATCCAGCATTGCATTTGGAGGGGAAAGGGAAACATTGCTGCCAATTAGTCGTTATGTTGTTGCTGTGCTCTGACCAACATAAAGAATGTGATGTTTTTTTAATCAGGATGGTAAAATGACTATCTCATAGCTACCTGAAGGCACGCAGAGGGAAATAAGGATGGGAGTTAAGATTCTGCAGCCGATGAAAATTAATAAGGATCTTCTTTGTTTGAATTTGATCAGACTTGTTGGCATGGTGGATGTTGATGGGTGTATGCGTTTGTTTGCGTCTCTTATTGTGCTGTCACGAGTAAGCAAGCGAGTAACAGAAAGAGAGGGCAGGATGCTAAAGATGTTGTCACATGTGTCATTGTTCCCTCACTGGCATCACTACATCGTGTTGAATGGTGTTCTGGATTCGATCAGCACAGCTTAAATAGGTCACAGTTTGTTTAGGTGTTTGTTTTTCACAGGGTAAAAAAAAGAAAAAAAAAAGAACATGGGTGTGGTTCTTTTGAAGGTAAGAGCAAGTTTCTGCAGGTCAGTAACTGAACTTATCTGAAGACACCATAGCTCAGTGCAACAGAAGCCTGTGTGTTTGACCTGCTCTGTCGCAGGATGGAGCAGAGCTGCGGGGCCACCACACAGGCTTTGTGAAATGGGAATCCAGGATTACTATTGCAGTTACTTAAATAAAAGATTCCCATATGCATCGGCCTTTTACTTTCAAGATGTTGCTTTGTTTTTGTGGCTTTTTGTTATGTCATGAGCTATAAAAACATTAATATTTTATTGCCATACAAACACAATACTGTAGCAATTGTTTCTTATTAAGAAAATTATTCAAATGGATTGATTGCTGCCATTCTTTTTAAACGATGAAAAGAAAACCATGGGAAGTGTTTTCTTTGAACAGTTTGTGTACAGTTTATTTTTATATCATTCTGGTGGATGGTCTGGAAAATGAATCACGTGTTGATGATATAGCTATAAGCATTATCACTCTTGTACATAATGTAATATTGGATTGTATATTATAAATTTATCCAAGTCATTATGATTGACAAATAACCACTTGAGGTTGTTAAGTGAACCACTGAAGCACTGCAGGCCACATCCCCATCTTTTCATTCTCTGATTCTGTTTATGCTCACGTGTGCTTAACTTTCTGTCATGTTTTTTAACTGTCCACACTTATTGTTGAAAATCAAATATATTTGTACCAGCACTTTATTCCATCAGGTTTCGAGGCAGACAGTGTGTTTGAGGTAGTGTATAGTCTGTGCTGGTGGTTTGGTCATTGACAGTCATCTGTTGATTATATTCCATTGGGCCAAATCACAAACCTGCAGTAATCAATGTTAACCCCTTTTCTAGAGGCATAATCAAACAGACTAGTAATTCTCTATTAACAGTCCATGTGAGATTGATTTTATTTGACTGATGAAGTCAAATGTAAGCTGATGTAGTCACATAGGATGTGACATGTTCAAAGGAAATAAATGTGCCCTTATCTAACTCGGCCATTTCTAATACTACCACCACCTCTGTTTCTTAGTAACTTTAATCACTAGCCTGATAGCCTAAATGTTCGTCCAATGGTGGCCTAACTAGCTGGTTCCCATCGGGTTGCTGTCAGGTTACTTTGTCGCAGACTGACTCCCTCTGTGAATAATTCTCTGGGCTTTAATTCATGTGTTTGTCACAAGTAAGAAAGATTATTCAAGGGAAAAAACAACATGAAATGATTGTAATATTTGTAAATGATCTTGCTGTAATGTGTAAAATGTGTCCAAGTTATTTTTTATTATATTATTTTTATGAAAGTTTTCCCTCTTAACAGAGCTGAGGTGTCATTTTGTGAATAAATGCATTTAATAAGCAAACATCTATATATAAAACAATATTATAGTATATCAGTATATTTTTCTTTTATTTCACTGTTCAGTACTGTAAAGTGTGTTAAAAATACAAATAAAGTAAGATTTTTATATTAAATGCAACACCACTGTCATGTTTGCTGTTTGTTTCTTGTCTGTAGTGCATTGTTTGTTATCACTTGTCAGGATATTACTTGTTTGTGTGTTGTTTGCATTACAAAAAACGCATATTCATTTATTAGTCGATGGTAGGATAATCTTATCTAATTATAGCAACACTAGCAATTATCACTGGATGTAATTACTGGATGCCATACTTAGGCTCCCTATTTGATCCATTATAGATTTGTAATCAAAGGTAAGCAGATGATTTTTAATACTGCCCATGAGCATGAACACCATTAGCATTAGTTGTAGACTAAGTTCAGAGACCATGTACAAATACGTTTACGTTATTTTTAAGATTAATTTGAACGATCATGGCAGTTTCTTTTAATAATCTTTGTCGCTATTACTTGTTTGCTTTCATGCTAATATTCAATTTCGTCCAAAAATGACAGTTTTATAGTCACAATTACTACCTGCACCTGTCTGACATTGGCGTGAGATGGCTGCACCCTCAAGACTACCCAGAATCCTCTACTTCCGACAGGTGCCACGGCTCTCCGCCAATCAGGAGGCGTAAACAAAGCATTGTCCAATCAGAGTGTAACATGACAGCGAGGGGTGGGCATGCGCTTTGTCGCTACGGAAGTAGTCGATGTGTTAGTGTTGACCGAAGTACTTCTCCGGTAATGATAACCTTTTAGCTTATTCTGAAAAGAAGAAATGCAAGTTTCATTTGTCTTTGTCTACTTTTTTTAACATTGTATGTAAGAGACATTATGCTGTTGTGGTAACGACATACATATAACTTGGTGTTTTGTATTTAAGTGATAGTTATTACGGTTTGCTGTTAGCTAACGCGTTAGCTAAATTCGCTAGTTAGCACTTGTTAGCTCTCAGCTAACTAAGAAGAAGACGTTGTATTCTATATGCGTACAGACTTAATGTAGTGTTGTCGAGTCATCATTCTATCACGTAGTCAACCCTGTCACCGCATGCCTATCGTTATAGTTGTCACACCGTGCTTGCTTTATTTATCTGTACATTTTGTGTAGTTGACAGGAGCTTCTGGTGTAGCGAAGTCTTGTTAAATTCTGACCCAGTGCGGAGCTGCACCATCATGATGTCCGACCAGTACCTCCTCCTGCTGCTCCTGAGTCTCGGAGTCTCAGCTGTTGAAGTCCAGCGCCCTCGCGGTGTCCCTCTATCCAGTAAGCATTTATGATTAAAAGCTACAGCTACTAAAACTGATTCATGAGTAACTACAGCTAAGTATTTTGCCCTTTTTCGGTTCATCCCTATAAGAACGGCAATTCTATGAAGAAGGCAAACGATTCACTTGCCTGGATGGCTCCCACAATATTCCTTTTGATAGAGTGAATGATGACTACTGTGACTGCGAGGACGGTTCTGATGAGCCAGGTGCGTATTTTCTGCATGTGAAGACTCTTGCATATCTTTCCAGCACTACTTTCCCCCCCCACAGTGTACTGACGTAAATACAATAGTAAGGGATACATGTACATGACATCTGCTTAGTCACTATGATTCTATTTTTCCAGGATATGACAGTACTGAGCAGCTATTTTGTATATTTAATGACACATTTATTTGCAGGCACTGCTGCTTGTCCCAACGGCAGTTTCTTCTGTGCCAATGCTGGGTTTAGATCAGCCTTCATCCCCTCCTCCCGCATCAATGATGGGATCTGCGGTATGACTTTTAAAATCTGCTGACTGTTTCTTTTCTGGTGTGTTGTGCTGGCAGAATTTTGTTTAATGGTGTTTTTTTCCCTGTACAGACTGCTGCGACACAACTGATGAGTACAACAGTGGTGCTGCCTGTAAGAACACCTGCAGGTGGGAATGTGCTTATTTTTATAATTAAGTTATCATTCTAAGAACTTTTGTACGCTTCACAGTCCAAACCCAATTTTTCCATGGAACATTTACACATATACACATTGAGTTTCCAGAAATGTTGTGTTTTTGTTAGGTTATTTATTGTTATTTCATGTGATTTGTAGGGAGATGGGGAGCAAAGAGAAAGAGATCATGGAGAAGATGGCAGAGATTGCTAAGGAGGGCTTTCTGCTTAAACAGCAACTTATCAAGGAGGCCAAGAGTGGCCTAGAGGAAAAGAAGGTATGAATGGAAAGAAAATGATTGGTGTTTATAAAAAGTCAAGATCCGGAGTACTGACACATGGAATATTACAGTGCCAAATGTGTTTTTATACAGATGCACCAACACTTGGTGTCTGTACCAACTATTTTATATCTAGCTGCTGTATGTTACTTGTTGAATAAGATGTTAAATAGATCCTGCTCAATCACTCAGAATGTGCCTGATTTACAGCCAGAAAATGGATGCCAGCCATCTGAAGTCTCCCTTTTAAAAAGCAAACAGTAAATAAAAGCTCATTTTAAAGGTTGTTAAGTCTTCCAAGTCGTCAGTGAATACTTGTGAAATTGGTGGCTCACATTGGTTATTGTTCGCTGCCGCCTTTGTAGATTATGTTCCCTTGAGTAGATATTAATCATTGATTCATAAAATGAATGAAGCTTTCTGGTATGATGTGGATCTTATTTGGCTACATTTTGATTTATTTCAACAGGCCAAACTTGCAGAAATTCAGGTCAGTAAGAAGGATCTGGAAGACAAACTGGAGGCCCAAAGAACTGTAAAGGAGACTGCAGAGCAGCCCGAGAAAGAAGCCAAAGAGCGCCATCTGAAGGCCTGGGAAGGTAAATTAAAATTTGAAAGTATATTATCATCCACTGTTTGTACGGAGCATGACAGTACAGATAGTGCAGTCTATTGATTTAGTTGGTGTTGCCAGGATG